>OX451737.1:244922741-246122741 GCA_948472305.1 Vicia faba
AGCAGTTCGACCAACCTCCTCCTCCCGTGCCCATCCGACTGACTGGTACCCGCTCTGAGCTCCCTTCGCGCGTATCTGATCCGCCCTTCTGATTTCGATCGCCGGCCTCCCTCCGTCGTACTTCAGTTGGATTCCTCTTATGATTTCTCCGACCGAGCCTCCTCTTCGCGTCAATTTCAATAACTCTTCTTAATCTTTGCTTGATTTAATTTTTATGTTGAGAATTGATTTTGAATTAAGTGATTATGTGATTAAGCATGAGTTGAATTTTGATATGTAGAAATTATTTTTCATGTTAATGATGGATAATTATGGAATTGGATGATTAATTGCTTAATTGTTTGGATCTCATGAACATCGACGCGATAATTGTTGTTAATTGTTGAAGCTTACGTGTTAGTATTAATTTAGAGTCGATAGTTGTTGATAATTATGGAATTTCATGTGTTGATACTTAATTTCAAGTTGATTAATTGATGTAGACGCGTAAACAATTTTTGTTTCGATTATTCAGAATTGTTGTACCTGTATTGATTTAATGTTTGCAATTTATTTGTGAATTTCGGTTGAAGTTCCAAGTATTGGTGTTCGAATTTTGCAAATGAAAATGTTGATTTTTAATCGGTTTTAGGTGAACATCGATACATGGAACAATGCTGTCCGGAATTAGCAAATACTTATAAATGTTGATTTAATCTTTGCTCGAAGCATGTTTGGCTTTCACTTGATGTTTGTTGGATATCGATGTTGAGTTTCATTAAATTTAATTCGACATTTTGAACATTTCATGAGTTGATACAATGCCGTCCGAAATTGGTAAATATACACAAAGTGTGATTTAATTGTTGCTTAATGCATATTTGGTTTTAATTGGATGAATGCTTGATATCAATGTGGATTTGGTTGATTTTAAATTGATTTTTTTAGCGCTGCATGAACTAAAGCGTTGCTTCCTGGAGTTTTGTTTTATGGTCCCAATGCTTCTTTGAAACTTGTTTCTTCATGATTTAACTTTGATTTGAGTTGTAATATGAATGTTTAACTTCGGTTATATTTCCTTGTTATTACAAACTCATTTTTATGGACTTGTGCAAGTTTCTGAAGGTGCTTCGAATGAGTGATTCTACTCATTTTTCTATCTACACTTAGTCAATTAATTAATTCATGATTCTTCGATTACTTAAGACTTGTGATTCACTTTTGTTTGTCGAGATTTGAGTCTTGTACAAGTTTATTGTTTGGTATTCGGATATGCTTGACACACCTTTCACTTATGATTTATTTTCACATTGATGATGCTTCGACGCTTATTCCGAGTATTCAATTTCTGACTCTTTTCTTTGATTGGTGAAGCATTCACGAAGATCTTCGGTTTTCTTGCACTTTGTTACGCTTTACGACAAACTTTTGTTTGTTTGGTATTTTTCTGATTCTATTTGATTCCACGTGGTCATTTGATTTCCCTTCCACGAGAAGTAGGAATAGAGATGCATGTATGAAAGACCTAGTGATCAGAGAAATAATAAGTGTACTAGTTTTGCCTTGCAGTAATAATGGGAAATTCCCCGAATGTCGATCTCAAGGACTGTATGCAATTATCGAGTTCAATTCACATTAAATTTCACAAAAAATTTACTTTGGGATATGGTTTTGAAATTCACTTAATCAACAGAAAGATAAAATTACTTTTTAAAAGATATGAGAAACATGCTAGGGTAAGTGTGTGGTTTGACCCTATATTAACCTTCATTCTTGATCACTTCAACAAGTTCATTACTTTCAACTACCGAATCTTTAGTTTGTTTTCCCCTAAGTTCTTAGTGGGAAAACCTTTAGTCCTTTATCATAACCCCTAAGTCCTTAGTGAATTATGATGAAACCAAGCAGTTCTGTTATCAAGATTTTACCGGTAACCTATAGGATATCCCTAGTCATAGGTGATATCTATTATGGTCTAATTGTTCAAAAACCTTAACAATGATGTTCCAGCCCTAATTGTTAACATTGAATCAATCCCTATTTGTCCGACAGGAAAGTCATAAGAACATTGAACAATTAAATTGAAAAGAAAATATTGTATCAAAACCCAGAATTCAAAATCAATACAATTTAAAATCAGGGACACCTCCTAGCATCAGGGGGTTTATCCTCTCATAGTATTAAAAAGAAAAGCAATAATAAAATTAGACATTACAAAAGGTGAGAATTTTTCGATCTTCAATTGCTGTTGCTCATGAAGGAATCTTTGTCTCGAAATCTCTTGAAAGCACCAATATTTATCGTTTGTAATCTTCTCCCGTAAATAGTCCCCTTATTCCTTGTGAAAACTCATTTAAATAGTCACCATTCATCCAGGTTGGTTGGAAGTACCCAAAACGCCCTCACAACTTAACATATGGAAAAAGTATGAAAAAAACAATCAGGAAATTAGCATCATAGGCCGACACGGGCCGTATCACCCGACACAAGCACCCGTGTCGTTCTCTGTCCATCGCACTAACAAGTCTCTCACCCAGACCTTCTGACACGGGCCGTGTCAGCTGAAATGGGCACCCGTGTCATCCTCTTCCTATTCTCCCAAACATGCTTGCTAAGCATCCACTCCTGACACGGCCAGTGTCAGGCGACACGGGTGGTCGTGTCAGGTACCTTGTAGCTTGGTTTTTGAGACTTCCTCTGGAACTCTGAATTCTACACTTTTCTCACTGATTTTCCTGGTTTTATTCCTCTGAGCCTGAAAACAACAAAATACACATCCAGCACATAAAATATAGAAGAATGAACTAAAACACTTGACAAAGTAAATAAACTAGAACTAAAACCAATTGTAAATAAAGGATGAAAAACCACTAATCACCTACCCCTGTAGGCATTGCGAACTTGTTTGTGTACATTTCTATTTGTAAAAGACCTCAAAAAGGTGAAAATTATGTGTGTTTGTAAAAGACCTCAAAAATGGGTAAATATTTTTTGTTTAAAGTCCTCAAAGAAGTAAATTATGATTCCCCTTTTACTTTGTGCTTGCAATCGAGTCAATAAAAATGGAAAAGCCTCACAATCGCCCCCCCCAAATTTCAAGTCCCTTGGTCCTTCTTAGCTCGCGTTGTGCATTTATGCTTTGAATCATTCTCTGCTTGTCCTTTGAATCAATAAAGTGAAAAGGGATCATAACCATCCCCACGCCTTGTCATCGTCCCGACGATACTTAGCTCACATTTTTTAACATTAATACTTTGAGTTATTACTCTATTTGTGATTGAGCTATTCTAGTGGAAGAAGGGTCTTTGACTCATCTACCCATGATCCGTGTACAAATAGCTCATGTTTGATGCTTGTTAGCATCTTTGTCTGTGTTTGTTCCCTTTGCACCTTTGCATGTTCCCTTAGGATCAGTTGTTTCGTTTTCAAGTTAAGGTAGACAATAGGTTTATAAGCCATGCATGCTAACTTAGCTAGGTGTATCCCTTTTGTGTCCAAACATTAACACCATTGCATGATAACATTATGATTGTTAGTCTCCCTTAAACTTTTTGTATTCCCCTTTTGCATTATTAAAATAAAAAGTTATTTTCTTAAGAAAACTTAAAACACTTAATAATTGAAGGTGCAAATTATATGCAGTTGAGTCTTGTGGGGTAGAGTGAATCGGTCTAGACCGAATCTTGCTCTTCTTCCACTCCCGAACTTTATTACGACTCAAATTTCAAACTCTTTTGAAAATAAGCGGAGAAATAGTGAGTGTCCCTCTCGTGGGATCCATTTGCTATCATCCCACCAAAAACACAAACCAATTCAAACTTTTTTGCCTTCGGGCTGGCTACCTTCGGGATTTTCTTTGAAAACCTTTTCTCTAGAAGGATGTAATATTTCCCCTCCATGTAAAATGACACATAACTCCCCAAAGGTCGGATGAAACTATGTCAATTGCTGGAGTGCGAATTTAATGTCCGCTTAAAAATGCAATCCAACTAGCATTTTCTAGGTGAACTACGAGTGCTCTGATCCCCTATTTCACAGAGGATGGCAGGCAGCCACTAAAGGTTCGCAACCGCGACGGACACGACTAATAAAACCTTTTTCTTTGTATATACACTTTACATTCATGCATTCACCCCTTAGCTTGTAAGCTTTAGATAGAACACACCCTTTGATTAGTAAAACAATAGTGGATCCCGTGGAATACCACAGACGTGAGGGGTGCTAATACCTTCCCCTTGCGTAATCGAATCCCATACCTGATCTCTCGGTCGCAAGATCGTGATTTCTCCCATATCAGGTTTTCTTTGATGTTTTCCTTTCCCTTTTTTAGGATAAATAAATAATTTATGGAGACTTCATTGAATTTCTCTTGATAATTTTCCCAGTTTCTTCTGATGACAACTTCACTGGGGAATGATTGACCAATTGATGGTCCATCCTGAGTAAGTTAGTCCTAGATTTTGTTTTTTTTGTTTAATTAAGTGTTTATCTTTATGCTTTATAGCTTGTTTATTTGTATATGTTTGTCTTTATATATGGCATGCATTGCTTTTTTTTATCGCTTTCCATATACTGGTTATTGCTGCTATGCTGGATCTTCTGTGTTTTCTTGGTGGGTGGGTGTTACTATTAAGGTAAAAGGCCCATTACTCAGGCTAGAGTTTTAAACTCTTTGGAACATATAGGAATAGAGTGGAGACATGACAGATACTTGATGTAGATCCTACTAGTGCGGTCATGTGTGCCATCCTCAGACGAGGTTCAAGTGAGGTACTATTGTTATCACGTAGGTGTAACAATGATAGTGTTTTCAGGAAAACTCAAGACTCTGAGTTACTTTTGACCTTACCCTGACCTAGACTTCACCTGTGAGAGTCCATAGAATGGTAGTCTGCAAATGGCGAGACTCCATAGATAATTACAAAGTTTAGAAAATGGTAATATATATTGGAAAAGATACATCAAAATACAATGACCACTATTCTCCCTAACATCTTTGAATTCCTGAGTAGCGACTTTGGTTGAAGAATGGTTAGGATTCAAGAAGATTGTTGCTTCAAATGATTGAGTCTTGTATGATGCAGTTACTTGCCAAGAAATCCCTAACTTTTACCTAGGTTGCCCTTGCGGGTTTTCAACCTAGCGGGAAAATTTATTGTGTTTATTTCCCTAATTTTTGCCTAGACCGCCCTTTCGGGTTTTCGGCATATCGAGACGCTCCTTTTTGCCTAAGCCGCCCTTTCATCTTTTCTTCTTAGCGAGCTATTCTTTTTTATTTTTCTAGGCAAAGTATTTCTTGACTGTATCAGTATTCACAGGACGTGGGAACTCCTTACCATCCATTGTTTCAAGAATCAATACACCACCATAGAAGGCTTTCTTGACAACATATGGACCTTCAAAATTTGGAGTCCACTTGCCCCTAGAATTAGCGTTGAAAGACACGATCTTTCTAAGCATGAGGTCGCCTTCTTTGAATTCACGAGGCTTGACTTTCTTATCAAAAGATTTCTTCATTCTCTTCTGGTATAGATGGCTATGACACAAGGCCATCATTCTTTTGTCTTAAATCAAATTCAACTGGTCAAACATGTTCTAGACCCATTCAGCCTCTGACAACTTGATTTCCATTATCACGCGTAAAGAGGGAATCTCAACTTCAATGGGGAGCATTTCTTCCATTCCATACACAAGAGATAAAGGGGTTTCCCTTGTTGAAGTGCGGACAGATGTTTGATACTCATGCAAATAAAAAGGGAGCATCTCATGCCAATATTTATAAGTGACAACAATTTTCTGGTTGATCTTCTTGATGTTCTTATTAGCAGCTTCAACATCCCCATTCATCTTTGGCCTGTAGGGAGATGAATTATGATGGACAATCTTGAATTCTTCGCAAAGTTATACCATCATCATCTTATTATTCAGATTTGAGCTGTTGTCGGTGATAATCTTGCTTGGCACACCATACCGACATATGAGATTGTTTTTGATGAAACGCACCACCACCTGCTTAGTGACATTAGCATATGAAATTGCTTCCACCCATTTGATGAAGTAGTCAATTCCCACCAAGATGAAACGATGTCCATTTGACGCCTTAGGTTCGATCATTCTAATCATGTCAATACCCCACATAGATAAGGGCCATGGGGAATAAATAACATTGAGAAGTGTCAGAGGCACATGGATTTTGTCAGCATAAATCTGGCATTTATGGAACTTCTTTGCAAATTTATAATAGTCAGATTCCGTTGCCAGCCAATAATAACCTGCCCTAAGCATCTTTTTCGCCATCGAATGTCCATTAGCATGAGTACCAAAGGAACCTTCATGGAATTCACGCATCAACATGCCTGCTTCGTGTCTATCCACGCATCTGAGCAAGACCATGTCATGATTTCTTTTATACAACACATCTTCATTGAGAAAAATCTACCTGCCAACCTTCTCAATGTCTTTCTATCTTTATTCGATGCACTAGCCGGGTATTCCTGAGTCTGGAGAAAATGGTTGATATCATAATACCAAGGCTTTTCATCTGCTGTTTCCTCTACTGTAAACACATGAGCCGGTCTATCTAAACGTCACACTATGATACAAGGCACATCATTCCAAGTATTCACTTGATACATAGAAGCCAGAGTTGCCAAAACATCCTCCATCTGATTTTCATCTCTGGGGATATGGTGGAATTTAACTTTGTTAAAGAAGGGTAATAATCTTCTATCATATTCTTTGTAAGGGATCAAACCAGGGTGACGAGTATCACATTTTTCTTTAATCTTGTTAACTACCAAAGCTGAATCACCATATACATCTAGAACATTAATTATGAGATCAATGGCTTCCTCGAGACCCATGATACAAGCCTCATACTCCGCCATATTATTGATACAATCAAATGTCAGCCTTGAAGTAAAAGGAATGTATGATCCATGTGGAGTGATAATCAAAGCGCCAATTCCTTTTTCATAATCGTTCACAGCTCCATCAAATACCATACCCCATCGGGATTCAGAATCAGGACCTTCCCCAGGCAAAGGTTCATCACAATATTTCGCTTTCAGAAACATAATATCTTCATCAGGGAAATCATATTTAATAGACTGATCATCATGTACCAATCGGTGAGCAAGATAATCCACCAGCACACTGCTTTTTATAGCATTCTGAGTACGGTATTCAATATCATATTCAGACAACAACATATGCCAACGGGAAATTCTTCCAGTAAGAGTTGGCTTTTCAAAAATATACTTTATTGGATCCATTTTGGAAATCAATCAAGTAGTGTGATTCAACATATATTTCCGTAACCACTTTTCCTCCCAGGCCAGAGCAAAACATGTCTTTTCCAACATAGAATACCGTGACTCACAGTCAATAAACTTCTTGCTGAGATAATAAATGGCATATTCCTTCTTCCATGTTTCATCTTGTTGTCCCAAAATGCAGCCATAGAATTATCTAATACTGTCAGATACATGATTGTAATACGGTGGGAGAACTGACTTAGATGTTTTGTGTTTTATCGTAATTGTCGCGGAAAGCAAGAGTCACCCCTGACTTTTCTTTTATCCAATAAAGGAAAGGGTGAAAAGAACAGTAAAGACCTTTGAGATGTTTTCTTGAGTTCGGGGGGTAGGTTATGAAAAGGGAAGGTGTTAGCATCCTTTTCATCCGTAGTTATCTACGGGCTCTTAGTTGCTTGCTAGATCACTTGAAAATGCTTTATTTGAAATGTGTGTTGTGTTGGGTTTTGAAAGTATTTTGAAAACGCCTTTGTTTCGGCAAACTTTGTAATGATTCTCGTCTCTATAAGAATGCATACAAAGTGTTGGTTTTGAAAATAGTTCAAAGAGGTGTTTGTTTTTGAAGATGTTTTGAAAGTGTATGTGTGGAAAATGATTTTATTTTGTGAGAAAGAAAACTACGAGTGTCCTACCTAATCAAAATTTCTATGTTCTTTTCCTCCTCCTGTAGATGTTGCTATCTTACCATTGATTGGAAAGAAGCCCCATCATTGGATGTGAAGGGACGGGCATGGATCAATCGTATAGTCATAGAAGGAAACATATGAGACGTTTTAGCAATTTTTGTAACGCAATAGATCGTTTACCGGAGGCAACATCGAGGGACATCGAGGGACTACGATCTTTTTTATCGAGGGTCTTTGCTAAAATGCCCATATTCGAGGGACATGACTATTTTAAGAGGCAACAAGCTAGGTTACCCTAGAGGTACACATGTGAGAATAGTGTGTTTTATTGCATGCATTTTTGTTTTTGAAATTAGGGTTTTCTAATGGTTGATTTTATCTTTCCATACACACCCTAATTATTAACAATTTATATTAAAGCGGTAAATTGCAGCAATTAAAATCCTAAGCTATTACATCACTTTAGGGGATGAGGGATACAAATATACAAATGGGGGTGGAAAGAAATAAAAGTCCTAATTATTACAACCATATTGAATAGAAATGAAAGAAAATATATAGGAAAAACAAAAACAACGCAAAAGAGAGAAAAACAAATCTTTCGACTGCACGTGTCGAAGCATGCTTATATGCATCGAACAAGTCATTCTTTCGACCCTGAAATTCCAAATTAAATAAGTGTGAATCGAAGCATAATGTTATGTGGCGAATCATACACCCTTCGGTTCACACACCCTTTGATTCACACACCATTTTTCCTTTCTATTCAGGCCTGTGAAGCAGTATGGATCGAAGCCTAAGGATTTGTGTCGAAACATGTTGTAGTTTATCACTCCAACATTGTTTTATGGTCTGTACAAGTTAGTTCTTAAAATATAATTGACAAGAAAGGAAGACAAGCAAATGGTTGTCTTCGAATTCAATGGTGATTACATGTTATCTTTGAAGATGAATCATCAATGATACTTGAAACAAAAGGTTTAAAGTCAAGAAGACTTACCTTGAAGCTGGAATGTGATTCGAACTTGAGTTGCTTCCTTGAAGGTTCTTAGATTCGAAAGAAAGAACAAAGGTGTTGTGTTTTTTTTTGGTTCTGGATTTAAGAGTGTTCTAAGGTTTCAGCCTTAGTGTTCTCTCCTCTCTCTTTTTTTCTTCTTCTCCTTTTTTTCTTGTCCAAAAACCCTCCTTTGTGTGTTGTGAAATAAACTATTTATAGAAGAGTCATTCTGGGGTTTTGGGGGGAAAAAAATAAAATTTGAACAATTTGGGTATGTTCTTTTCATAGCTTTCAAGGTGCAACTCTTATATGCTAGTTTGGTGCAAATATGGGTCTGGTTTAGGAGCAACAGAGCAGGACTATTTTGCAATAGTTTTGGAGTGTTGTGGCAGCTTGGTGTAGGGTTGTTTCATAACAGTACATCAGACTATTTTTGACATGGTTTTAGGCTGTTATATGGACAGTACAACAAGCTTGGGCTTGACAGTATATTGGACTTTGTTCAGCAGGCATCTTGAATACTTCACCATTACATTTTATCACATAGATCCACAACCTTCGACCAAACTCATCAACAGATGAAACAATATTTGTTTCCAACAAATGTGTGTCCTTCGAATGGACCACACAACCTTTGACCAGACTCAACAACAGACGAAACAATATTTGTTTCCAACAAAAGTGTGTCCTTTGAATGAACCACATAACCTTCGACCAGAATCCACAATAGACGAAACAATATTTGTTTCCAACAAATGTGTGTTCTTCGAATGGATCACACAACCTTCGACCAGACTCAACAACAGACGAAACAATATTTGTTTCCAATAAATATGTGTCCTTCGAATGGACATAACAACCTTCGACCAGACTCAACAACAGACGAAACAATATTTGTTTCCACCAAATGTGTGTTCTTCTAATGGTCTCAAATATTGAGCATGCAAGATGATCTCATTGGCATAGTCAAAATGAAAGAGTTTATGGATTGCTTTCCTACCAGTAATCATCAGTTGATTAAGTGGTCTAAAGTTCAAATGTCAAAACCTCAAATTGTAATTCATAGTGTAGAAACTATGTGTGTCGATAGGTTTAGAGGTGGAATCGAAGTAGGTTGTTTTGAATGGAGCCATTTCCTTGTGTACCAAAGCAAGCATGAAGGAAGCCATTTCCTTGTGGCTCGAAGCAAGCATGAAGGAAGCCATTGCTTTGTGGATCGAAGAAAGCATGAAGGAAGCCATTGCCTTGTGGATGGAAGGAAGCATGAAGGAATCCATTTCCTTGTGGATCGAAGCAAGCATGAAGGAAGCCCCTGCTTTGTGGATCGAAGAAAGCATGAAGGAAGCCATTGCCTTATGGATCAAAGAAAGCATGAAGGAAGCCCCTGCTTTATCAAAGCTTGCATGAAGGAAGCCATTGCTTTGTTGATCGAAGCAAGCATGAAGGAAGCCATTGCTTAGTTGAATATTATGGATCGAAGCTTCTTCTTCGATTTTTCCAAATCTACCAACCACTCCTTTCGATCAATCATGTAGCCTGAACCAGATTTTGAATTCAACATAGTTACATGCATCTGCACACCCTTTTTGTCTGCTTTGTATTTGTGCAAACTTGAGCTTTTGAAAATCTTTGTTAGAAATGTCTTGAGAAAAGAGAGGGAAAATTTTGGGGTACAACAGCTGCCCCTGTTCAATCTTCTTAAACCTGAAGAGTTAGATTGGTGAGTCCGCCATTTGTAGCTTGAAGGTAGAAGATGATTGAACACTAGAGTGCCTGGAAATTTTCACTCGATGATGTGGTGGTTGATTGTGTCGGGAATGGGCTTAAAGATACCATTTGGAGAGGTGAAGGAGAGTTGTAAGATATGTGCTTATAGATGTCATCCAAAGGTGATTGTTGATAGAAATTAGACTAAGTCTAAGCTTAATTGTAACTGGGTGAAGTATTATAATAAATCTTTGGTCGCTTTAATTCTGAATGACATGTTGGAATGGACCCGCGTTAAGCTGTGTTTGGAAATGTATTAGAAGGAATCCGTGTAAGAGTGCTTCTGGATGAATCCGTTGGGACTATATCTGGAAATTCATGAGAAGGAACCTGTGTAGGGCTGCTCCGGGATGTGTTTGTGGGAAACTTTATCTGGAAATGTAAGAGAAGAAATTTGTGTAAGATTTCTTCAGGGTGATTCCGTGTGAAACTGCATCTGGAAATGTATGAGAAGAAATCTATGTAAGATTGCTTCAGGACGAGTCCGTGTGAAACTGCATCCAGAAATGTATGAGAAGAAGCCTAGGTAGGGCTGCTTCAGGATGAATCCGTGTGAAACTTCATCTAGAAATTCATGAGAAGGAACCTGGGTAGGGCTGCTTCAATGATGAGTCCGGGTGAAACTTCATCTGGAAATGTATGAGAAGGAACCTGGGTAGGGCTGCTTCAGGATGAGTCAATGTGAAACTTCATCTGGAAATGTATCAGAAGGAACCTGGGTAGGGCTGCTTCATGATGAGTCTGGGTAAAACTTCATCTGGAAATGTATGAGAAGGAACCAGGGTAGGGCTGCTTCAGGATGAGTCCGTGTGAAACTTCATTTGGAAATATATGAGAAGAAACCTGGGTAAGGCTGTTTCGGGATGAGCCCGTGTGAAACTTCATCTGGAAATATATGAGAAGAAACCCGAGTACGGCTGCTTCGGGATGAGTCCTTGTGAAACTTCATCTGGAAATATATGAGAAGAAGCTTGGGTAGGGCTGCTTCAGGATGAGTCTATGTGAAACTTTATCTGGAAATATTTGAAAAGAAACCTGGGTAGGGCTGCTTTGGGATGAGTCCCTGTGAAACTTCATCTGGAAATATATGAGAAGTAGCCTGGGTAGGGCTGCTTTAGGATGAGTCCGTGTGAAACATCATCTGGAAATATATGAGAAGGAACCTGGGTAGTGTTGCTTCAGGATGAGTCAGTGTGAAACTTCATCTAGAAATATATGAGAAGGAGCTTGGGTAGGGCTGCTTCAGGATGAGTCCGTGTAAAATTCATCTGGAGATGTATGAGAAGGAGCCTGGGTAGGGCTTCTTCAGGATGAGTCCCTGTAAAACTTAATTTGGAAATATATGAGAAGGAACATGGATAGGGTTACTTCAGGATGAGTTTGTGTGAAACTTCATCTAGAAATATATGAGAAGGAACATGGTTAGGGCGACTTCATGATGACTCCGGGTGAAACTTCATCTGGAAATGTATGAGAAGGAACATGGGTAGGGATTCTTCAGGATGAGTCTGTGTGAAGCTTCATCTGGAAATATATGAGAAGAAATCTAGGTAGGGCTGCTTCGGGATGAGTCTGTGTGAAACTTCATATGGAAATATATGAGAAGAAACCTGGGTAGGGATGCTTCAGAATGAGTCCGTGTGAAACTTCATCTGGAAATATATGAGAAGAAGCCTGGGTGGGGCTGCTTTAGGATGAGCCTGTGTAAAACTTCATCTTGAAATATATGAGAAAAAACCACGGTAGGGATGGTTCGGGATGAGTCCGTGTGAAACTTCATATGGAAATATATGAGAAGGAGCCTGGGTAAGGTTACTTCAGGGTGAGTCCCTTTGAATGTTCATCTGTATATATATGAGAAGGAACCTGGGTAGGGTTTCTTTAGGATGAGTCAGTGTGAAACATCATCTAGAAATATATGAGAAGGAGCCTAGATAGGGCTGCTTCAGGATGAGTACGTGTAAAACTTCATCTGGAGATGTATGAGAAGGAGCCTGGGTAGGGCTGCTTCAGAATGAGTCAGTGTAAAACTTCATCTGGAAATATATGAGAAGGAACCTAGGTAGGGTTTCTTTAGGATGAGTCCATGTGAAACTTCATCTGGAAATGTATGAGAAAGAACCTGGGTAGGGCTGCTTCAGGATGAGTCTGTGTGAAACTTCATCTGGAAATATATGAGAAAAAACCTAGGTAGGGCTGCTTCCGGATGAGTCTGTGTGAAACTTCATCTAGAAATATATGAGAATAAACCTGGGTAGGGCTGCTTCAGCTGGTCATGTAGATAGTTTCCCTAGCTTGTTTCAGGAATTAATCTCTAACCTATTTAAGAAAGAAAGATAGTTTCTCCGGCTTGTTTCTGGAGTTAATCTTCAATCTGCTCATGCAAATAGTTGTCCTGTCTTGTTTTAGGTATTAATCTACAATCAATTATTCACAGATAGTTGTCCTGTCTTGTTTCAGGTATTAATCTGGAACTCACTTTTTGTTGGTCGTAGAGATAGTTGCCCTAGCTTGTTTAAGGAATTAATCTCTGACCTATTAGAAAAAAAGATAGTTTCCCCGGCTTGTTTCGGGAGTTAATCTTCAATCTGCTTATGTAGATAGTTGTCCTGTCTTGTTCCAGGTATTAAATTACAACCAGTTATTCACAGATAGTTGTCCTGTCTTGCTTCAGGTATTAATCTATAAATTATTTTTTGTTGGCTGTAGAGATAGTTTCCCTGGCTTGTTTCAGGAATTAATCTCGGATCTATTTGAAAGAAAGATAGTTTCTCCGACTTGTTTCGAGAGTTAATATTCAATCTGCTAAGGAAGATAGTTGTCCTGTCTTGTTTCAGGTAATAATCTACAATAAGTTGTTCACAGATAGTTGTCCTGTCTTGCTTCAGGTATTAATCTGGAACTTGTTTTTTGTTGGCCGTAGAGATAGTTGCCTTGGCTTGTTTCAGGAATTAATCTCTAACCTATTTAAAAGAAAGATAGTTTCCCCGACTTGTTTCGGGAGTCAATCTTCAATATGCTCATATAGATAGTTGTCCTGTTTTGTTCCAGGTATTAATCTATAATCAGTTGTTCACATATAGTTGTCCTGTCTTGCTTCAAGTATTAATCTGGAACTTTTTTTTGTTGGCCATAGAGATGGTTGCCCTGGCTTGTTTCAGGAATTAATCTCTGGCCTATTTGAAAGAAAGATAGTTTCCCCGGCTTATTTCGGGAGTTAATATTCAATCTGCTCATGTAGATAGTTGTCTTGTCTTGTTCCAGGTATTAATCTATAATCAGTTGTTCACAGATAGTTGTCCTGTCTTGCTTCAGGTATTAATCTGGAACTTATTTTTTGTTGGCCGTAGAGATAGTTGCCCTGGCTTGTTTCAGGAATTAATCTCTGACCTATTTGGAAGAAAGATAGTTTGACCGACTTGTTTCGGGAGTTAATATTTAATATGCTCATGTAGATAGTTGTCATGTCTTGTTCCAGGTATTAATCTATAATCAGTTGTTCACAGATAGTTATCCTGTCTTGCTTCAGGTATTAATCTGGAACTGCTTTTTTGTTGGCCGTAGAAATAGTTGCCCTGTCTTGTTTCAGGAATTAATCTCTGACCTATTTAAAAAAAAGATAGTTTCCCCGACTTGTTTCAGGAGTTAATTTTTAATCTGCTCATGTAGATAGTTGTCCTGTCTTGTTCCAGGTATTAATCTACAATCAGTTTTTCACAGATAGTTGTCCTGTCTTGCTTCAGGTATTAATCTGGAACTTATTTTTTGTTGGTCGTAGATATTGTTTCCCTGGCTTATTTCAGGAATTAATCCCTGACCTATTTGAAAGAAAGATAGTTTCCCCGACTTGTTTCGGGAGTTAATATTCAATCTACTCATGTAGATACTTGTCGTGTCTTGTTCCAGGTATTAATCTACAATCAGTTGTTCACAGATAGTTGGCTTGTCTTGCTTCAGGTATTAATCTGGAACTTGTTTTTTGTTGGTTGTAGAGATAGTTGCGCTGACTTGTTTCAGGAATTAATCTCTGACCTATTTGAAAGAAAGATAGTTTCCCCCACTTATTTCGGGAGTTAATCTTCAATATGTTCATGTAGATAGTTGTCTTGTCTTGTTCCAGGTATTAATCTATAATCAGTTGTTCACAGATAGTTGTCCTGTCTTGCTTCAAGTATTAATCTGGAATTTGTTTTTTGTTGGCCGTAGAGATAGTTTCCCTGGCTTGTTTCAGGAATTAATCTCTGACCTATTTGAAAGAAAGATAGTTTCCCCGGCTTGTTTTGGGAGTTAATCTTCAATCTGCTCATGTAGATAGTTATCCTGTCTTGTTCCAGGTATTAATCTATAATTAGTTGTTCACAGATAGTTGTCCTGTCTTGCTTCAGGTATTAATCTAGAACTTGTTTTTTGTTGGCTGTAGAGATAGTTGCACTGGCTTGTTTCAGGAATTAATCTTTGACCTACTTGAAAGAAAGATAGTTTCCCCGACTTGTTTCGGGAGTTAATCTTCAATCTTCTCATGTAGATAGTTGTCATGTCTTGTTCTAGGTATTAATCTACAAACAGTTGTTCACAGATAGTTGTACTGTCTTGCTTCAGGTATTAATCTGGAACTTATTTTTTGTTGGTCGTAGATATTGTTTCCCTGGCTTATTTCAGGAATTAATCCCTGACCTTTTGAGAAATGGTTGTGGTATTTTCCAAAAGAGGATTTTTGTTTATGGCCTTTTCCTGTAAGGAAGAGGGTTAGTTGCATGCAGATGTATGCATGGCTTGATGATGTTCTCAAAATATTTGTTGAAATGTATCTTTGCTTCGGAAAATAAATCCTTGACAAGTGATGGGGAGTTTTAGGAAGTTAAATCCCGGAATGTTGTTGGGGATGAAGAGTATGCACATCTTCGAACCTTGGTTAGAGTGTTTCCACTGAGGGTTCCCGTTTTTTTGTTTGACGAGAAATCCGCCGAGGGACGTTGATTTTTCTTGAGGGAAACTCTGTGGAGATTGTTGATTTCTGCTTGAGGGAAAGAGTTCAGGAGTTTTAGTTGTCCGTTGCTCTACTGGGGATTTATCTCTTGATTGGAGAGAATGGAAGTTAACAACTTGTTGGGGATAAAGAAGATAATTGTTATTTGGTCGACTTTCAGGCTTCGCAACAACTCAATGAGGATAGTTGCAAACTTTACTTGGGAAGAGGAGTTTTGTTAGTGATTTGAAAAAGTGTAAACTATTATCTGGTTGGGTCCAGGTTTTAGTAACTTTTGGGGATAATAGAAACTCCGTTGGGGATATCAATAATTCTACCGAGGATTAAAGGGTTTTGTCTGTTGACTTGTATTGGTCTGGAGGATTCGTAGTTTGTTGGAGAAATAAACCCATTTAAAAATCTGTTGGGGAGGTGTTTTCTTCGGGCAGAACTCCCCAAGGCTTCCGCTTAAGACCAATTCAGTTAGGGAGAGGTTTTCTGGAGGTTGAGACTATGGATAAGGATTGCATGGATCCAACTTTATGGGGATATCCATGAACTTGGCCTTGTGGGGTTTGTGCCGTTATCCATGAAGATTATTTTGTGAGGATAAGCTTATAGAGGTGGCTCTGGCGACTTCAACGAGGATCACCTTATGAAAGAAACTTTCTGGCGAGTTGTTATTGTCCATAGTAGTAAGTGTTTTAGTTACTTGCAGAAAATATTTGCTTGATTGTAATTTCCCCTTTGATAGAATTCATGTTCAATACCCTAAGTGATTCAGATGTAGACCTGCCCCTGGTTATTCAGCACTTCATGAGAAATTTCTTGGAACCTCGACTTGACTGCCCCCAGATGATTTGGATAATAACCTGTCACACCCCCTTGATTATGGGATATTTGTCATTGGAAGCGTCTTCCAATTTTGAAGTGTTTAAGTTCTTTGAGAAAATTTTCATTCATTGGATATTCACCGTGTGAATTTCTCTGTTGTCAAACAAATAGCCATATGCAAACAGCGATATTCAAACAATGCAAAGTTTATGTTTGTCTTGAAGTTTTGAAAATGCAGTTTTAACAAGTAAAAGAGTTTTGTAAGAATATGAATTCAACTCAGGATTCACAGTAAGCCTTACAGGAGTCAGGATACCTTTTGTAATAGTATGCTTTCGAACTAACCCGTGCTTCAATTAGGACTTTTAAGGGGTTGTAACGTAGCTTGGTTCACAGTTTTAAGAAACAAAGGATAAGGATCAAATTTTATTTGTACCCGCCAGTTCTTCATGATGTTCTCCAGTCCTAAACTCAGTTAATTATGAAATTGAACTCCTATTGAATCTGGAATGATACTTTGGTGATGGTTCGGATACTTGGAAATTCATTTGGGAAGGCAAACAGTTTTTTGGATACTTGTCGAGTATTTGTAGTGACCTCTTTTTGATCTATTATCCCTAGTTTTTTCCCTGACTGCTCTTGTTTTGAGATTACAGCCAGCGGGATGCCCCCGCTTTCTTAAGTCTCCTTCATAGGTTTTGACCTAATGGGCTTTTCTTTTGAGAGATAATGAATGCCTATTTCACGGGGAACCATCATGGTCTTTTGATTCAGAAGGATGTTTTTATTGTGAAGTGACAACTTGTGACTGAACACGCTTTTGAATTAACTGAGAAACTAACCCTGCCCCAGGTTTTGATTAAAGGTTTCAATTTGTGTGAAAAGAAAACTCCTACTTCTTTGGCTGAAAGGGGTTGACTAGGGATCATCTTCCTTATAATTCCAGTGTGTAGGGATTGAAAGAATGCATGTACATCGTCAGCAAGGTCTGTCCAAAAGCGTACTGTATGAGATTATGGTATTTCTTTCGTCATCCTCCCTCTAAAGGCTTGAAACTTTTAACGAGAGTTAAATATCACGAAAATAAGGGAATAAAAGCACAATTTAAATATAGTGAAAATAAATGGATTAACTCAAGACAAACATATGAAATGCATTAATGAAAGTAACCAAAGTCTGACATAAAGATAAGTGTTTAAACAAACAAAGAAATTACAATTGAAAATTTGAATGAACAAAAATTTCTCCGCTTAAATTTGTCACTTCAGATGGTGTGTCTTTGAGGGATGATAGAAGAATTCCAATTGACTGTATTGTGTAAACTCCAACGCTCTTTCGTCGACCGGGTCTTGAATTTTGTTCTTCAACGCCCAATAATGGTTAGTGTCGTGTCCCTGACTGTTGGAATGGTATGCGCACCTTTCATTGTGATGGTAACTAGGAACAAAAGTATTAGGTTTTTGAGGAGGTTCCCTTAATGCAACCAGTTTGGCTTCCAACATATGATGCAATGCTTGAGCCAAGGATACGTTGATCTTGGTGAATTGTCTTTTGGGTGCATCTTGCTTGCGCTGATCACCCTGTTGTTATTGGAGAGGTTATTATTGGGCTCGTGATGTGGCAGCAATTTGGAAAGGTCTACTCTCCACCAAGCCAACTTCTTGTCTCTTCGGGAGCTGATTAATGACTTGATCCCCAACCTCGACTGTTTGTTTCATACGGTTGCATCCATCTTGATGAAGCTTGTTGACAAGAGTTCTCAACTCTTCTTGCCCTCGAGCTAAGTTATAGATAAGAGCCATTTGTCCCAACATCTGGATTCTCATCATTGCTATCTCCGCTTGCAATTGTGTTATCTGACCCTCCTTGTCATCTTCAGTATTGTTATTGGTCATGCTCTCAATGAAAATTGTTTCACTTATTCTTGCCCCTTGGATAGATTCAGGAATATTTCTTGAAGATGAACATTTTAGGTCTGAGGATCCTTGATAGTCTGCTCGAGATCCATCTCTATTGAAATAAACAGTAAGCAGATGAGAAACCTGTGTGGGGAAAATTTGTCATGATATGATGCATGGTATGTGGATGCAATGTTTTCAAGGATCTCGCGGGGTAAAAAAAAGAAGATGTTAGAAGATGAACTTTGATCACAACTTTGATTGGAGAACTTTGTATTGTTGAATGTCCTTCTACGAGAATCAAGCTCGCCATGTCAAGTGGGTCATAACCCTTGACTGAAGTTATCGTGCTTTGGTCTTTGATAACATTTGGTTAGAGGAAGTAAATCCTCTTGCCCCTTGATAGATGTCTGGTTCATCATGACCCTGCATCACATTCCCTTTGAGATCCTTGAAATTTTTATTGACAATGCTATGGTATGATGTCATGATGTTATGTACAAGTAATCATACACAAGCAAAATCAAACAAGTCGTTATATACAAACAAAGCAAACAAATCCTTAGGTTTAGGTTTGCATGGGTTTCAATAGGTAAGTACCCTCTTTAAATTTAGTTGGTTCAACCTGTCCTAGAAAGTAATTGGGTTCTAGGGGATCTCAATATCATTGATCTTTCTTCATTAGGCATTATTTCAGCGCAAGCCTCTTTATTGGCGACTAAAATATCCCAAAAGTCAGATCTCAATGAGTGTAGCATCGAGTATCAACCAACTTCAGACTGCACTAAAGCCGTCTATCTCACTACTTCCTAATGGCCAAGTTGTTCAATTAAGAGTTCTAAGATCAGTTAGTGCTTCATGACACCACACAGCAGCCCCGTATTCTCCCTGACTAAACTCAAGGGCTACCGGTACCAACAAATGTATCACACTAATATAGCTATCGCTTCAACCATGTCGGTGTACCCCGCACAATCCCCACGATCTATTGCTACTTACCTAAAAGGTGCCCTAGATCCGGGTATAGGATCAAAACAAAACCCAAACAAGGACCAAAAAATGTAAAGCAGGCAAGTCAAACAAGGAAAGCATTATAAAGGTGATCTAGCTCTAAGGTAACCCCACTTTTAAGTCAAATCCCCAACAGAGTCGCCAGTTCTGTAATACAGTGGTAGAACTGACTTGGGTATTTTGCCTTTTATCACAATTGTTGTGGATAGCAAGAGTCGCCACCGACTTTTCTTTTATCCAATAAAGGAAAGGGTGAAAAGAACAGGAAAGACCTTTGATAAGTTTTCTTAAGTTCGGGGGTAGGTTATGAAAAGGGAAAGTGTTAGCACCCTTTTCATCCGTAGTTATCTATGAGCTCTTAGTTGCTTTATATATCACTTGAAAATGCTTTGCTTAAAATGTGTTTTGTGTTGGGTTTTGAAAGTATTTTGAAAACGCCTTTGTTTCGACAAACTTTGTAATGATTCTCGTATCTATAAGAATGCATACAAAGTGTTGGTTTTGAAAATAGTCCAAAGAGATGTTTGTTTTTGAAGATGTTTTGAAAGTGTAAGTGTGTAAAATGGTTTTAGTTTGTGAGCAAGCAAACTACGAGCGCCCTACCTACTCAAAAGGTCTATGTTCTTTTCCTCCTCCTTTAGATGTTGCTATCTTGCCATTGATTGGTAAGAAGCCCCATCATTGGATGTGAAGGGACAGGCATGGGTCAATCGTATAGTCATAGAAGGCAACTTATGTGACGTTTTAGCAATTTTTGTAACTAACTAGATTGTTTACCAGAGTCAACATCAAGGGACATTGAGGGACTATGATCTTTTTTATCGAGGGTCTTTTCTAAAATGCCCATATTCGAGGGACATGACTATTTTCATAGGCAACAAGTGAGGTTACCCTAGAGGTGCACGTGTGTGAATAGTGTGTTTGATTGCATGCATTTTTGTCTTTGAAATTAGGGTTTTCTAATGGTTGATTTTATCTTACCATACACACCCTAATTACTAACAATTTATATTAAAGCGGTAAATTGCAAAAATTAAAATCCTAAGCTATTACATCACTTTAGGGGATGGGGGATACAAATGTACAAATGGGGGTGGAAAGCAATAAAATTCCTAATTATTACAACCATATTGAATAGCAATGAAAGAAAGTATATAGAAAAAAAAAACAACGCAAAAGAGAGAAAAACAAATCTTTCAACAACACGTGTCGAAGCATGCTTATATGCATCAAACATGTCATTCTTTAGACCCTGAAATGCCAAATCAAATCAGCGTGAATCGAAGCATAATGTTATGTGTCGAATCACACACCCTTCGATTCACACACCCTTCGATTCACACACCCTTTTTTCTTTCTGTTTGGTCCTGTGAAGCTGTATGGATCGAAGCCTAAGGCTTTGTGTCGATGCATGCTGTAATTTCTCACTCCAACATTGTTTTATGTTCTGTACAGTTTAGTTCTTAACATATAATTGCCAAGAAAAGAAGACAAGCAAATGGTTAGCTTCGAATTCAATGGTGATTACATGTTATCTTTGAAGATGACTCATCAATGATACTTGAAACGAAAGGTTTAAAGTCAAGAGGACTTACCTTGAAGCTGGAATGTGATTCGAACTTGAGTTGCTGCCTTGAAGGTTCTTGGATTCAAAAAAAGAACATAGGTGTTGTGTTTTTTTTTTGGTTGTGGATTTAAGAGTGTTCTAAGGTTTCAACCTTAGTGTTCTCTCCTCTCTCTTTTTTTCTTCTTCTCCTTTTTTTCTTGTCTAAAAGCCCTCCTTTGTGTGTTGTTCAACAAAATATTTATTGAAAAGTCTTTCTGGGGTTTTGGAGGGAAAAAAATAAAATTTGAACAGTTTGGGTATGTTCTTTTCATAGCTTTCGAGGTGCAGCTCTTATATCCTAGTTTGGTGCAAATATGGGACTGGTTTAAGAGCATCATAACATGCCTGTTTTGCACCAGTTTTGGAGTGTTGTGGCAGCTTGGTGCAGGGCTGTTTCATAGCAGTACAGCATAATGTTTTTGACATGGTTTTAGGCTGTTATGTGGATAGTACATCAAGCTTGGGCTTGGCAGCATATTAGACTTTATTCAGCAGACATCTTGAATACTTCACCCTTTCGTTTTGATCACATAGACCCACAACCTTCGACCAAACTCATCAACAAACGAAACAATATTTGTTTCCAACAAATTTGTTTCCTTCGAATGGATCACACAACCTTCAACCAGACTCAATAACAGACGAAACAATATTTATTTCCAACAAATGTGTGTCCTTCGAATGGACCATACAACCTTTGACTATACTCTACAATAGACGAAACAATATTTGTTTCCAACAAATGTGTGTCTTTCTAATGGACCACACAACCTTCGACCAGACTCAACAACAGACTCAACAATATTTGTTTCCACCAAATGTGTGTTCTTCGAATGGTCTCAAATATTGAGCATGCAAGATGATCTCATTGGCATAGTCAAAACCAAAGAATTTCTGGATTTCTTTCCTACCAGTAACCATCAATTGATTAAGTGGTCTAAAGTTCAAATGTCCAAACCTCAAATTGTAATACATAGTGTAGAAACTATGTGTGTCGAAGGGTTTAGAGGTGTAATCAAAGCAGGTTGTTTTGAAGAGAGCCATTGCCTTGTGGATCGAAGTAAGCATGAAGGAAGCCATTGCCTTGTGGATCGAAGCAAGCGTGAAGGAAGCCACTTCTTTATGGATCGAAGCAAGCATGAAGGAAGCCATTGCCTTGTGGATCAAAGCAAGCATGAAGGCAGCCATTGCCTTGTGGATCAAAGCAAGCATGAAGGAATCCCCTGCTTTATGGATCAAAGCAAGCATGAAGGAAGCCATTGCCTTGTGGATCGAAGCAAGCATGAATGATGCCCCTGGTTTATCAAAGCTTTCATAAAGGAAGACATTGCTTTATGGATCGAAGCAAGCATGAAGGAAGCCACTGCTCAGTCGAAGCTTGTGGATCGAAACTTCTTCTTCGATTTTTCCAAATCTTCCAACCACTCCTTTCGATCAGTCATGTAGCCTGAACCATATTTTAAATTAAACATAGTTACCTGCATCTACACACCCTTTTTGTCTGCTTTGTATTTGTGAAAACTTGAGCTTTTGAAAATCTTTATGAGAAATGTCTTGATAAAATAGTGGGAAAATTTTGGGGTACAATAATGATCAATGGTCTTCCTTCAACGGGAGGGAGCAAGATAGGAGGTTCAAGCAGCTACTCTTTAATAATTTCAAATTCCCTTTGGAAATCATCTGTCCATACGCAACCCTTATCTTTCTTTAACAACTTAAAGATCGATTCATACATTACAGTCATGTGAGAAATGAATCTGGAAATTTAATTCAACCACCCAAGGAAGCCTCTAACTTGCTTTTCAGTTCTTGGCGCAAGCATTTATTGGTTTTCTTTGAATTTATCAGGTTCAACTTCAATTCCTTTTTGGCTGACAATGAAACCTAGCAATTTCCCTGACCAGACACCGAAGGTTCATTTCTTTGGATTCAAGCGGAGATGATACTTCCTCAAACGTTGAAACAATTTCAACAAATATTCTACATGCCCTTCTTCGGTCTGTGATTTGGAAATCATGTCATCAACATATACATCAATTTCTTTGTGCATCAGATCATGGAATAAGGTTGTCATAGCCCTCTGGTACGTTACACCAGCGTTCTTCAACCCAAAGGGCATCAATCTGTAATAGAATGTTCCCCAGGGTGTGTTAAACGTTGTTTTTTCCATGTTCTCAGGAGTCATTCTTATTTGATTATATCCGGTGAATCCATCCATGAATGAGAATACTTTGAATTTTGTTGTATTATCAACCAACATATCAATATGTGGTAATGAAAAATCATCTTTTGGACTAGCTTTATTTAAATCTCTATAATCAACGCACATACGAACTTTTCCGCCTTTCTTTGGTACTGGGAAAATATTGGAAGTCCACTGAGGGTACATTGATGTCACAAGAAAATCGACATTAATCTGTTTTAAAACTTCTTCTTTAATTTGCACTGCCATATCAGGGTGAGTTCTTTGCAATTTCTGCTTGACTGCCGGGCACTCTGGCTTCAACGACAAATGATGCTCCACAATATCAGTATCTAGACCAGACATGTATTAGTAAGACCAAGAAAATATGTCCACATACTCTTTCAACAATTCAGTCAACCTGCTCTTCACGTAGGGTGCAGTAATGCTCCAATCTTGGCCTCTTTTGGCTCTTCCTCTGAACCCAAATTGATGGTCTCCAATGGCTCTTTATACGGATGAATGGCACTTTCCTCGCGCTCGAGTAACCGTGAAACCTCTTCTGGAATGTCATCATATTATTCTTCTTCGGCCCCATACACAGGATATTCAAAGTTGGGAGAGGGTGCAAGGACATTGTATTCAACGGGTTTATTAATTAGTCTGCACATATGATTTTTGATTGCTTTTAGAAACTGACACATGTATCAAGTGATTATGCAGATCTATTTACAATTATTATTTATTCAAAAAGAAAGGGTTCTTTTCTGATTACCATTTTCCAAGAAAAAATAGAAAATAAAAACACAATTTGAGAGTCAAAGACAACTTTTATTTATGATTTTAATAATCAAAGCAAACAAATAAGCCCATACAATATTAACTTTCACCTTTGGAAGAGTGAAATCTTTTTGAAAAAATAGACAAAAACAAATTACTTTGATACATGGATGCAAGAGGGAATATCAATAGTGACCCAGTTCTGGACTCTGACTCCAGGTGTCACATAATTCGACATTTCCTATTGTTCTTCATCCTCCATAATAGCATTGATTCCATAAATAGTTGGATGGAGGTAACCTTCACAGTGGAAAATATCCTAATAACTACTCATAATAGACTTTGATTCCAGGGTCTCAACTTTGCCATTCTTCACTGAGTATCCTAAACCATCCATGTTCTTGTTCTTCGGTGGATCAACAATCTGCCCCATACTTTACTAGGGCCATTTCACACAACCTGCTGAGCATCTTTGAATGAAACCATAGAATCATTATTCTCTCTCACGTTATCAATGGATAAAGCTTGGAATTGCTTTCCAACAACAGTTTCATCTGCTTCTACAACACTAAAAGATGATATATGAGAAATCAACAATGCTTACTCTCCATTTATAATAACCATTTTTCCTTCACGCACGAATTTCAGCTTTTAGTGTAAAGTTGAAGTGACAGCCCCTGCCTCATGTATCCATGGCCGTCCCAGTAAACATTTGTATGCGGGCACAATATCCATGACTTGGAAAGTGATCTGGAAAAGGTGTGAGCCTATTTGGATAGGCATACCCACTTCCCCAATAACTGACTTCCTTGATCCATCAAAAGCTTTTACAATAATACAACTTGGGCGCATGGGAGCCCCTTGATATTTCAACTTCATCAGCGTGCTCTTCGATATAACATTTAAGGCGGACCCATTATCAATCAACAAATTTGACAATGAATCATTTTTACAATTTATGGATATGTGGAGGGCTAGATTGTGATTCCTCCCTTCGTCAGGAAATTCATCATTGCAAAAGCTTATGTTATTACAAGATGTAATGTTACCTATCACACTACTGAATTGATCTAACGTCACATCACACTCCACGAAGGCTTGGTCCAACACCCGCATTAAAGATTCTCTATGGGCAACATAATTCATCAACAATTCTTGGATAAATATCTTTAAAGGAGTATGTAATAGCTGATCTACAATTCTGTAGTCGCTCATTTTGATAATCTTCAAAATATCATCCACATCTTTCTCCAAGGTAGCACCACTAGACTCCTCTACAGCTTTCTTATTCTCAACACTTTCCACAACTTTCTTAATAGCATTATCATTTCCCTGAACAAACAATGCAAATACACGACCACTGCGAGTCACCCTACCAGTCTCAACAATATTCTTGATGCTAGACAACGGCTGGATGGGAACTTTCACACCATCCTCTAAAATAGTAGCATTGTACTTGTACGGTACATATTTTTCTGATTTGTAAGGAACAGGTTATGGAAAGTAAATCACCACTGAGGCAATAACTGACTTGCTACAATATTCAATCTCAATAGGGGCATAATCATTAAAACAAGGCACAATTATGTTCACACCTTCTTTTGAAATTTTAGGTATTAAAGAATCATCGTTGGAGAACATATCCTCATCTGAGGAAAAGAATTCATCCATCGAAGCATATTTATCATCTGATTCATCCTCAGTCAAGCAAAACCAAATCTTGTTAACCTCTTGGTAATCATCTCTTTGGCTTGAAACTTTGATAGTTCCATTGTCAAATAATAAGCAAATACTTCTTCTTACAATGGAACATCTTTGGGAATCCCTGCAGCAAACCTGACAAGATCCGTAGTGGTGCTCTACCTGACCAACCATGTGGCAGAAGGTAGCATGCAATTGCACAAGATCATCATTCATATGGTCCACATCAAAGATACATAAATCTCCAGGACATCCAAATACGATGTTCACTTCCTCCTCATATTCTGCCATAGATCTGATTATATGAATGAGGCCCTCATACATCATCTCCTGTAAATCATCCTTTATCTTATCGCATCCTTGTATGTCAGTACTACAGATACCACAACCAACATGGTCATGATTATAGTAACTAAACTCATAAAGGTCTGCATGCATCTTTACGAAGTCTCCTCTGACCAAGTTAATATCATAAATGCGGAAGTCCCCTAGACAACCAACAACCATGTTAACAACATTTGTTCCACCATGCTTTGGTAGAGGATTATTTTTGACATTAGGAATGACATCTTTGAAGGATAAAAGGCCAGATCTCACCATTTTCTATACCTCAGACTTTAGAGGATAACAGTTTTCCATATTATGCCCTGGTGCACCCTGATAGAAAGTGCATGTCTGATCTGCCTTGTAGTACCAAGGCAATGGTGATGGTATAGCCGGGGGTGGCCTAGTCTGGACCAACTTTTCCTGGATCAGTGATGGGAGTAACTCTGCATAGCTCATGTAGATAGAGTCAAAAGGCTTTCTCCTTTGATTCTTCCCTTGATTTCCTTAAGGGGTTGGTCTTTGATAAACGACTGTAGTCGGAGCTGTATTAACAATTGTAGTTACTGAGGCAACCTGTTGATGGAGCTAATGATTTATTCTAGGAGGTTTAACCCTTCTTTCTTGAACAATAGCATTTGTTTCTACTTCTTTCTTTTTAGAAAACTCGTATGATGGTTTCTTCGTACTACCAGAATTTTCACCTCTTATCAGACGACCTTCTCTTACACCTTCTTCCAAACGAACGCCCATTCCCACCATCTCGGTAAAATCAATGGGTGCACTCGCTACCATTCTTTCATAATAGAATTCACCTAGTGTCTTCAGAAAAAAATTTGTCATCTCTTTTTCTTCCATTGGAGGTGTTGTACCCCAAAATTTTCCCTCTCATTTATCAAGAATTTTCTCACAAGATCTCCCTTGACTCAAGACTGCACTAGGGTTGATCAGCTCAAGACACCTCCTTAAGCACTGATGACCAAAATTAGGGTTTGAGTTTGCACAAGTATTTTTGAACTCTCAATGCTTCATTTGAATTTCATGGATCATTATGGACCCTCAAGATTACTCATGTCATGTTTCAAGCCTTGGATTACATTTTTGCTCAATCAATTGAGCAGTTGACCTAAAAATCAACTATATTAAGGAAAAAGTCAACTATGGCCAATTTACAGTCAAACTTCATAATTTTTGATCCAAATAAACATTTTAGACTAATATGTATCATTTGGTCAAGTTTGGGTCAAAATTCCTCAAGAAATTTGATCAAATCCCCAAAAGGGCAAAATGGTCAGAATTAGGGTTTTGACTGGGAAAGGGCAATTTCTTATTTTTGACCTAGAAAATGGTCAATTGGTTTAAGGAATGATCTCAAGAGTACAATTGCATCATTTTGACCTAATGAAATGGTTCAAAACATTGCAAGTCCATTGGATTGACAAATCAATTTTGCAATCAACTGATCAAAAGTTAACTGTATACTAAAAAGTCAAACTTTGACTTTTTGGTCAAATTCAAGTGCCAAGGATCAAAATTCATTAAAACATGTCAAAATATAAAACTTATTCATCAAGAAATCAAAAATTCAAGATTCCATTTTGAAAAGTCAAAATTTCTAAACATAGAAATTTTTCTAAGTGTTGGAAATTTCATATTTTTCATAACTCTGAGCCAAATTTTCACCATGATGCAAGATGATTCAAGAGAAGCTTCCAACATGAATGTTGTAGATATCCATTAAATCTACAAATTTTCTTTACACAACTCCTTCCAAAAATTCTTGGATCTCAAGTTATAAGTTTATGAACATGTGGTCATGAAACTAAACACTTAGTGAAATTTAGCCCTAATTTGGTCAGGATTTTGACCTAACTTCATGGCACTTTTTCATATAGTTCCAAGGGGAATCTTAAAAAGAAATTCAAATATGGGTTTTAGAGAAGATTTCAAGATTTCCAAAATGTCCAAGAACTCCTTGAGATCATTCTTGAGGAGGGAGAATCGAAGAGATGAAATTAGGGTTTTGTCACTTGAATTACAAGTCATTTTTTATGAACACTTGAACCAAATCCATGCTAGGCTGCATAATACTTGCTTTGCAGGCCTCAAACTTGTTTGTAACTCCCTAATTAAATTTTTACACAGCTGTTAGAGCTTTGATCCAAGCAATTGAGCTATTGTCCAAGTTGCATTTCCATTTATGGCACAAAGTTAACAATGTCATTCTTGTAAAGCAAGCTTTTTGCATAAAGTTCACATTGAGCCTCTAACTTGTTACCTCTGATCAAACTCCATCCTCAAAGTCAGAAGCAAGCTTGTTTAAAGCATAACCACTCTATCTTAGCAAGTACATAAGGCATAGAAACTTGAATTTCTCAAAAAATCACATGTTATGCATAAACATGTAAATTTGAATTCTGATCAACTAGAGAATTCCAAACTTGTTGCTTATAAATAGAGTCACTATTTATGAGCTAGAGGACGAGCTTGAACACCCTGAAATAAACCAAAACTCTCTCAAATCAGAAATTGCACAAAAACCCCATTGTTGCACAGTTTCTGACCTTGAACATCAAACTCCCATTTCCCTCGTACGTTTCTTGGTCTTTTAGTTTCTAAAGCTTCCTTACATCAAATACAACTCATACCCATCCTTATTCCAGAACTGTAAAACCACTTATCATAACTTCCATAACTAAATAATAGAGTCTGCAACTTGACTTCTCCAGGCCATTTCAACCATCCATTGTTCAAACTAACCATTGCATTAGCTTCCTAGGACCTCAAGGAAGCTAACCTGATCATCACCATCACTTGAAACAAGCTCAAACTCAAAACATGATTTCCAGTTTTGAGGTATGTTTTCTCAACTTGGAACTCTTCATACAGGCATCACCGATAGTTTATTTGTGAATAAAACATGTAGATATCATTGCCCTGAAGCTAACCATGTCCTTAGTTTCCATTAATTTTGCTTGAGCTTAGAGAATTTTGAAACTGAAATTTCTGAAATTTTTAGGGTTCGTATTAGGGCCAGTAAAATTCTTGCTTATCTTTGATCTATAGTTTTAATTATTTACATTTCTGGAATCGTGAGAAAATTTGCTACAACTTTCATGTTTACAGTTTTCATTTTTGATAAGAAATGAGCAAGTTACAGTTGGTCTGGCTAGAGGTTGAAGATGAAGTTTTCAGAACACGTTTTGTCTTACGTATTTATTGTTTCATTTGTATTAATGGATGTATAGCCACCCCAGTGGTAGAAGCGCGCGCTTGTAAACTATGGGACATGGGTTCGAGCCCCAGTGGTACCCTTTTTTCATTTTTTTCATATTTTTCTGACTTTGTTTGTTCTTTTTGGCAGGCGCTGGGACCCTTTGGGCCTGGCTTGTTTTTTTGTTTGTTTTTACTCACTAACCTCCCTGTTTACTCTTGGCACCCTCTGGCCCAATTTATTTATTTATTTCATTTATCTTTTCTTAAATATATACTTTCTAAATACTAAAAAAAATCATAAAATACAAAAAAAAATGACATATTTATATTTTGACTTATTTTATTCTATTTTTCCACAAAAAATATTTTTTTATATATTATACTTTATTTATTTTATTAAGTAAATCTTATAGACTTAATTAATATTATTTTATTTATTTTTTCACACCATTTAAAATAGATTATTTTAATATAAAAAAAGGACTAAAAATATTTTATAATAATATAAATATTTTCAAGATAAAAAATACCAAAAATACTTTTCTTGAATTTACTTTCTTTTGATTAATTACTAGAACTAGGTTTTCATTTAAAATCTTTTCTTAATAAATTCAAACTTAATTAATTATTTTCTTTATTTAATTAGGTTAAGACAAAAATCTTTTTTTCATGAAAACCAAACAAAATTCCTTTTCTTTACATTTTACATTCTTGTACATTTATTCATTTTTATACTTTGTATTTATTTAATTCCTCGTATATTCATACCAATTCAATATGGTTGTAATATACTAATTACGTTTTAATTCTTGCAATCCCCATTTACAAATTGTACACCCCTCCCCACAAATATCGTAATAGCGTAGTAACTTTAAATTTCGCAATTTATCTCTTTTATATAATATGCTAGTAATTACGGTTTGTATGGAAAGACTAAAACCAATACTTAGAAAACCCTAATTCAAGACAAAACAAGCATGAAAATGATACACTTGTACACAAGAAACCCTAGGGTTATTTCACTTGGTTTCCTTATACAAAATTGCCATATTACACATGTAAGGTATCTTAGCAAAAAATAAGCAAATACAAGATCATAGTCCCTCGATGATGCTATCTAAGTTGCCTTACAAATGATCTTAGTCCCTCCAAAAGAATGCTAAGATACTTTTCAACATTGCTAATTATGGTTATACGATGACCCATGCCCGTCCCGTTTACATCCAAAGATAGGGTTGTTTACCAAATCAATGGTAAGGCAACAATGTCAAAGGAAAAGAAAATGAACAAGAAAGACATTTGACTAGGTAGATTGCTCCTAATTACTTGCTCCATTTTAAAACAAACATCCTTGCTGTTTTAAAAAATAAACACTTACACTTTCAAATCATCTTACAAAACTTGAAAACATTTTTAAAAGATCAACATCTTTGTATACATTCTTACGAACGAGAATCATTACAAAGATTTCCTAAACAATGGACTCTTTACAAAATACTTTCAAAAACCACACAAAGCATAATTTCAAACAAAAGCAAGTGATCTAGCAAGTAACTAAGAGCCCATGGATAACCATGGATGAAAAGGGTTCTAATACCTTCTCTCTTCATAATCTATCCCCCGAACTCAAGAAATAATCTCAAAGGTCTTTCTTGTGATTTTTCACATTTCCTTTTGGATAAAAGAAAAGTCAGTGGTGACTCTTGATAACTGCAACATTTGCGATAAAACGCAAAACCCTCAAGTCAGTTCTCCCAATGTATCACAGAACTGGCGACTCTACTGGGGAATTTTCTAAAAGTGGGGTTACCTTAGGGCTAGATCACATTTAATCGCTTTCATTGTTTGACTTGTATGCTTTACATTATGGTTCTTTGTTTGGGTTTGAATCCTATACCCGAATTTGGGATACATTATAGGTAAGTAGCAATGCGTTTTAGAAACTGTGTGGGGTATACCGACATGGTCTAAGCAATAACTATGTTAGTGCAACATATTTGTGGGTACCGGTAGCCTTTGAGTTAATCAAAGAGAATACGAGGCCACTGAGTGATGTCACAAAGCACTAATGAACTTTTAGAACCTTTACTTTACCAACTTGTCCTTTAGGATGTAGTGAAATGACCGGCTTTGGTGCAGTCCGAAGTTGGTAGATACTCGATACTACACTCATTGTGGTTTGGTTTCTTGGGATATTTTGGTCGCCATTAAAGAGGCTTGTGCTGAAACAATAACCAACAAAACAAGCCAATGATATTGAGCTCCTTAGAACCCGGTTACTATTACTAGGACAGGTTTGAGCCAACTAAACTTCAAGAGGGCACTTACCTATAAAACTCCATGCAAACCTAAACCTAGGGAATTGTTTTCTTTGTTTTTATATACATATTTGTACATAACATCATGAACATCATACACATTCACTAACCATTTCAAGGATTTTGGGATTCATCTTTGTTCTTGTTTTGTAGGACATGGATTCTATTTGCAGGAAAACTATTCAAGTCAACCTTGTAAGGATCCCTCCACAACTTAAGGAGCTAGCTTCAAGGATTCCTGAAAATTCTCCATTCACTGAGAGACATGGTCGCCTACTCAACTTGGTCACCTCCAACACTGATGAGGACATGATGAGGGTGCTCTTTCAGTTCTTTGACCCTTTACACCATTGCTTCACATTCCCCGACTATCAACTTGTGCCTACTTTGGAAGAATTCTCCAGACTCTTGAGGATTCCCATTCTCAATCAACCACCTTTCAACGGTACGGAAAGAGACCCAAAGCTAAAAGAGATTGCTCAAGATATACACTTGCACTCATCTGATATCACAACTCATTTGGAAACAAGGAGTGATGTCAAAGGTTTCCTAGCAAAGTTCTTGTTTGAGAAAGCCCAAAACTGTTGGAATTCTTTGGACCTGCATGCTTTTGAGGAAATTGTGGTTCTCCTCATCTATGGGATGGTTTTGTTTCCAAATCCTGACCAACTCATAGATGTGAACACCGTCAAAATCTTCATATCACGCAACCTGGTGCCTATATTGCTAGGGGATATCCTACACTCTTTTCACACTCGCACAATGAGGAAAAGAGGTGTCCTTATGTGTTGCACTCCTCTCTTGGCAAGATGGTTTATTTCGCATCTTCCTCAATCTGTGTTGAAGAACGAGCAAGGTTCAAGGTGGTCACAAAGGTTGATGACACTCAAACATGTAGACATCCATTGGTGCTCCTGATCCATAGAGAATGTTACTATTCTCAACTGTTGTGGAGAATTCCCTAATGTCCCTTACTTGGAATTAGGGGAGGTATCACCTACAACCCTTGCTTAGCCTTAAGGCAGTTTGGTTACGCCCGAAGGGATGGCCCGCACGAGATGCTGATTCAAAGTTTGGTATTTGACTATGACAACGATGATCAAGGTCTTCGCCATAGATTTATCCAAGCTTGGAGGATGTTGAACAAGGTAGATAGCAAAACTTTTGGGCATAAAAATTCCATCCCTCTTGAGCCTTACCTCAAATGGGTACAAACTCGTGCTCAGAGTCTTATGATGCCTTATCCTTCCATTCTCCCGGTAATCGTTAATCCTGTTATAGAAGGAGATGTTCCATACACTATCCTACATCCTGACATGCCCACCTCTCTTGAAGACCTACAAAGAGATTGGATACAACTCAAGGGGGAGAGAGATACTTTCGAAGCCCAATTCTACACAAGCGAGAAGAAGGTTTTGGAACTCACTAGGCTACTTCATGAGGAGAAGACTCTGAATGCTTACATTGCACCAAAGAGGATGCATACTACCTTTCTATCTTAGAGTTGTTGTATCATTTTTCCCAAGAAGGCACTGATGTACTCAAGCTTTAATCTATTAATATAACGTGTGCTTCATTTTTTTCTAAAACAAATTTGAATCTTAAGATCCTTGAAATCATTGCATACGCATTTATCATTCATCATAATATAAGCAGGTTTCTTTCAACAAGTATCCTCATCTCTCTACTGTCTATTTCAGTAAGATGGATCTCGAGCAAACAATGAAAGACCTCCAAGCCCAGAATGCACAATTTCAACAGTTGTTCTTGACCCTAGCCAAAGGAAAATAAGAGTTGAAGACCTTGCTGGCTGAGGAGAAGAAAAATAATACGAAGAAGATAACCAGAATTCTGAACATGGGAATAAGATTCCAAGGGAAAACAAGAAGGGCCTTAGACTTTGCTATGACATCTGGTGAGAAAGACAATCAAGATGGGAAAGGCAAAGAAATAGTTGTCCAGTCTAATTCAGAAGATGAAGAGGAAGAAGAAGACTACTTTGAAGAATAATACCCTCCATCCAACGACAAGTATAAGCATCTAGAAGAGCGGTTGAATGCAATGGAAATCGAAAAAGTGTCTGGCTTGGACTTAGAGGAATTGGGGTTAGTGTCGGGGATTGTCATTCCTCCCAAATTCAAAGCACATGTGTTCTCCAAATATGACGGAGTCTCATGCCCCAAAATGCATATCCGGTCCTATGTAAGGAAAATCCAACCTCATACCGCCGACAAAGATTTATGGGTACACTTCTTCCAAGACAGTCTATCTGGAACTCAACTTGATTGGTTTTATCAGCTAGAAAGAGCCAATGTTCACAATTGGGAAGATCTTGCTGCCGCCTTTTACAAATAATACCAAAACAACTCTGATCTTTCTCCTACCCATACTCAGCTCTAGAGTATGGCCATGGTTTCAAATGAAGGCTTCAAGGACTATGCGCAAAAATGGAGAGATTTGGCCGGAAGAGTTCAACCTCCTCTATATGAAAGAGAATTGGTAGACATGTTTTTGGGCACCTTGTCTGGTCCCTTCTTTAATCACCTGATTGGGAGTTCACTGAAAGGTTTTACTGAACTGATATTTACCGGAGAAAGGGTAGAAGCCGGGATAAAAAGTGGAAAGATTCAAATAGATGCATCCTCTGCTGTTGTAAAGAAGCCATTTATTGGAAATAAAGAAGTGGTTGTTGTTTATCCTCAGAGAAATCAAGATAGGGCCAAACACCTTCCAATGGTGGGTGCTGTTATGATTCCTAAACATGCGCCTGATCAACAAAGAAACAACCAACCAAGGATGGAAAGACCAGTCAGACAATTCACCAAAATTAACATGACCTTATCTCAAGTATTACCATACTTACTAAGATCCAACCTAGTAACTTTGAAAGAAGCTCAAAAGAACCCTAACACAACATCTCCTCACTATCATCCTAATTCCCGTTGCGCATACCATTATGAGAGTCCCGACCATGACACTAACAACGGTTAGGCTTTAAAGAACAAAGTACAAGACCTCCTTGAAGCCAAAGAGATTGAATTAGATGCGCCAGAAAATCCCAATGTCATTTCTTCCCATATGCCCAAGCCATTGATGAACTTATGACCCCACTCCTAATTATCAAGAAGAACTTATTGAATTCCAGTGTTTTCCCGGGCTGTGATGAAAGCTGTCATTCCTGTTTGTCCTCACCAAACAGTTGTCCTTTGTTGAAAGTAGGCGTTCAATGCATAATAGATAACAAGGAAATTTTGTTTGAAAAGACTTTTATTCCACCTGTTTCTTATAATGATGTTTCCATTGTGACCATTTCCGACAATTCTTCCAGGGTCTCCACCAAAAGACCTCTGAAGGTTATTCCTAGTCCTACAATGATCTCTACCAATGCTCCAACTGACAAAGCTGTTACAATCCCTGCTATCACTCCTACTGACATTCCTGCTGCCGAGTTAACCGAGACTCGAGGTAAAAGTATTCTGATTGAGCCTGTCCGGACGAAGGCACAATCATTGGCTATCCCTGAGACCTCCCAGAAAGAGATGTAGGAAATTCTAAAGATCATAAAAAATAAGCGACTACGATGTAGTTGAACAACTGGGGAAAACTCCATCCAAAATTCCCATGTTGGCTTTACTACTATGTTCCGAGGCGCATACAAAAGCCTTGGTAAAATTCCTGAAAACTGCCCATGTACCCCAAGAAACATCTGCCGATCAGTTCCAAGACTACGTAGCTAGCTTGACTGCAAATAATGGTCTAGTTTTTTCGGATGCTAATTTAACGCCAAGAGGAAGAAAGCATAATGAGGCATTGCATGTCTTGGTTGAATGTAGGGGCACAACCTTGGCTCATGTTTTGGTGGACACTGGCTCATCTCTGAATGTATTGCCTAAAAAAGCTCTTGATAGGCTTGATTGTGAGGGATTGACATTGAAGCCAAGCAACATAGTAGTAAGGGCCTTTGATGGCTCAAAAAGGATGGTTCATGGGGAAGCAGATATCTCCATAAAGGTTGGAACCTAAACATTTGATTCAACTTTTTATGTAATGAATATCCGCCCTTTAGATTCATGCTTGCTAGGCAGACCGTGGATTCACAATGCTGGGGTTGTCACTTTTACGTTGCACCAAATGCTGAAGTATCTGATTCAAGGGAAGATTATCACCATTCATGGAGAAGAAGAGTATATGATCAGCCATCTCAATTCCTTCAGATATGTGGAGTTAGATGGTGAATTTATTGAAACTCCATTCCAACACTTTGAGGAAGTCCCGCAAGATGTGGCAGTAACCAGGGCCTTTCCCAAGATCACAAGGCCTACAGTCATAATTTCATCTTTGAAGGATGCAAAGGCATTAATAGAAGAAGGTGGGTGAACTATCTGGGGATAACTCCCAGATATCCCATACAAGTCTGACAAGTTTGGCTTGGGTTTCACTTCAAGTGCTCAGAAGGCTGTACGCTGCGCTCGTGCTGGAGGACTGCCCCTGAAGATCAGCAACCGTGAAGTCAATGCGATAGAGGATGATGAAGATGGATGTAACCTGGAGGATTGGATCTTTCCAACTGTCAGTGGAGGACTCAACAATTGGGAGGCTAGAGATTTTGTCCCGGTCACTTTTATCCCACATTAATTTGTCTTTACATTTTGTTGGATATGTAATATTAAAACAATTCAAACTCTTAAAACCTTGTGTCTTACCCGAGGCACAATTGTACATTTGTAAGGGTTATTATCTCATTTCCATATGACATCAATGAATCATGGACATTTTGCATACAAACTTTTCGCTCATTGTTTTTCTATTTTACATTTTTCATTTCTTTCAAAGATATCTATACCCTTACACACACTCACACTCACAATGCAGGTCTACATCCATTCGGGATCCCACGGGTAACGGTTCTGCTATGGCCTTTTGTGACTCTGAAAATATAATCTACCAAGCCGAAAACGAAGGTGAGGAAGATTGTGAAGTATCACGGGAACTTTCCAGATTACTACCACAAGAAGAGAAAGCCATTCATCCCTACGAAGAGCCCGTGGATACAATCAACCTAGGTATTGAAGAAGACAGATGAGAGGTCAAGGTGGGTGCCAATCTGGAATCTAGTGTCAAGGAGCGTCTGATTCAGCTGCTACACGAATATGTTGAGGTCTTTGCCTGGTCGTATGAAGACATGCCGGGACTTGATGTAGATATTGTGGTACATCGTCTACCTACAAAAGAGGATTACCCACCAGTAAAACAAATAGCCCGTCGCATGCGACCAGATATGTCGGAGAAGATTAAAGTAAAAGTCATGAAACAATTCAACGCTAGATTCTTGCCCGTCACCTCCTATCCTCAATGGGTTGCCAATGTTCTTCCCGTGCCCAAAAAGTAAGGCAAGGACGAATGTGCGTGGACCACAAAGATCTGAATAGGCCAAGCCCTAAGAATGATTTCCCACTTCCCCACATTGACATCCTAGTTGACAATACTGCACAACACAAAGTATTTTCCTTCATGGAAGGTTTCTCAGGTTACAAACAAATCAAAATGGCGCTTGAGGACATGGAGAAAACAACCTTTGTCACACAATGGGGCACATTTTGCTACAAAGTTATGCCATTCAGACTGAAGAATGCTGGGGAAACCTATCAGCATGCCATGGTAGCTCTATTTTACGACATGATACATCATGAAATAGAGGTCTACATGGACAACATGATAGCTAGATCTCAAACAGAAGAAGAGCATCTTGATCATTTACAGAAACTGTTTGAGAGACTAAAGAAGTACAAGTTAAGGTTGAACCTAAATAAGTGCACATTTGGGGTAAGGTCTGGTAAGCTCATAGGCTTTGTCGTCAACAATAAAGGTATTGAAGTAGATCCTGCCAAAGTAAAAGCGATACAAGAGATGCCTTCTCCTCGTACTGAGAAGGAAGTCAGAGGATTCTTGGGACGTTTGAACTACATTGCCAGATTCATTTCTCACCTGACAGCTATCTGTGAACCAATCTTCAAACTACTGAAGAAAGATCAGGTAGTCAAATGGAATGATGAATGCAAAACTTCTTTCTACAAGATCAAATAGTACCTGCAAGAGCCTCCTATTTTAATCCACCAGTCGAGGGAAGACCATTGATCATGTATCTGACTATTTTGGAAAATTCAATGGGGTGTGTGCTGGGGCAGCATGACCAGTCTGGACGAAAAGAGCACGCTATTTATTACCAGAGCAAAAAGTTTACCGACTGTGAAACAAGATATTCACTGCTCGAGAAAACTTGCTGCACTCTGGCATGGGCTGCTCGCCGGCTAAGACAGTATATGTTGACCCATACTACCTTGTTTATATCTAAAATGGATCTGATAAAATACATCTTCGAGAAACCTGATCTCTCTGGGAGAATAGCGAGATGGTAGTTGATCCTAACGGAATATGACATACAGTATAATACCCAGAAAGCTATAAAGGGCAATGTACTAGCTGATCACCTTGCTCACCAAGCTGTAGAAGACTACCAGTCCATGAAGTTCGAATTCCCAGATGAAGACATCATGATGGTAAACAACTATGAAGAACTCAAGCCATATGACGAACCTGAACAAGGATCCCGATGGACCTTGGTATTTGATGGGGCATATAACACACTCGACAATGGTATTGGTGTAGTACTCATATCACCTGAAGGGTGTCATACTCCATTTACTGCAAGACTCTGCTTCAATTGTACAAATAACATGGCAGAATACGAAGCGTGCATCTTTGGTCACAAAGCTGCCATAGACTTGGGGATCAAATCATTGAATGTATTCAGATATTCAGCTTTGGTTATCAGCCAGATCAAAGGGGAATGGGACACCAAACACCCTAACCTTATCCCTTACAAAGAACATGTTTTGACGTTGCTTCCACATTTTGAAAAGATTGCCTTCGAGCATTTCCCGCGAGAATAAAATCAGCTATCAGACGCACTAGCCACAATGTCATCCATGTTTAAACTTAAATGGGATAACGAGGCTCCCTAGATCACCATTGAACGAAGGGATGAACCAGCACACTGTCACGAGATTAATACTGAAGAAGTAGTGAACCAGCCTTGGTTTCACGAAGTCAAGAGGTATCTTGAGGTTCAAGAATATCTGAAAGGATCTTCAGTCAATGATAAAAAGTTCTTAAGGAGATTCTTTGCTAAATTCTTCCTTAGTAATGGCATCCTTTACAAACGCAACCATGACTCGGTGTTACTTCGGTGTGTAGACAAGGTTGAAGCTGAAAGTATCATGGCTGAGTTACATGAAGGCACTTTTGGCACCCATTCCAGTGGGCATACGATGGCAAATAAAATCCTACGGGCAGGCTATTACGGGTCTACCATGGAACAGACTACTATCAACACTCTTGAATTTGCCATAAGTGTCATATCTATACTGACAAGGTGCACGTACCTCCGGTTCCTCTGAATGTCTTGACGGCTCCTTGGCCCTTTGCTATGTGGGGAATTGATATGATTTGGTAAATCAAGCCAACAACTTCCAATGGACATCGCTTCATCTTAGTGGCCATTGACTATTTCACCAAATGGGTAGAGGCATCTTCTTTCGCTTCCGTGACTAAGAATGTTGTCGCCCAGTTCATCAAGCAGAATATCATTTTTCGTTACGGTATCCCAGTGAGGATCATTACAGACAATGGTACAAACTTGAAAAATACTATGATCACCGTCTTGTATGAACAATTCAAGATCTAACATCACAATTCTTCCCCTTACCGGACGAAGATGAATGGTGTTGTTGAAGCCATGAATAAGAACATTAAAAAGATCATACAGAAGATGACAGTCACATACAAAGACTGGCATGAGATGCTACCATTCGCTCTCCATGTGTATCATACCACAACTCGCACGTCAACCGGGGCAACACCCTATTCTCTGGTATACGACATTGAGGTTGTCTTGCTTATTGAGGTCCAGATCCCCTCTCTGAGAATTATGAAGGGTGCATGGCTAAATGAAGACGATTGGATCAAGACTCGACTTGATCAACTAAGCTTGATTGACGAGAAAAGGCTTAATGCTGTCTGTCACAGTCAAATGTATCAAAAACAGATGATCAAGGCTTTCAACAAAAAGGTCAGACACCAAGTGTATCAAGTTGGGGATCTGGTGATCAAACGTATCAAACTGCCATAAGGTGACCCCAGGGGAAAATAGAATCCTACATACGAAGGACCATTTATAATCAAAAACATTTTCTCTGGTGGAGCAATGATATTGACCACCATAGATGGTGATGACCTGCCACACGCTGCGAACACAGACATAGTCAAAAGATACTACACATAAGAGACCCGCTAGGTTGACACACCTGGGAAAAACAAGTGCATCCCAGCAAACCAAAAGGTTCGAGCAAAAATTAGGGATAAAATAAAAAAATCTGTACACCCGGCAAGTTGAAAACCTGAAAGGGCGACTTGGGCAAAAAAGGGTTTCCCGATGTGTAGCGGTAGAAATGTTCAATACTAAGCCATTGGATTGACTAGACTTTATACAAATCAAAATAAAAATCTCCACCGCGCTTTATTGTTTTCAAAGGAATGGGAAAAGAGCGAATAACCCAACAAGAGGGGGAAATATTCAAGGTAAGGTGGTTGGTTATGCAAAGGGAAGGTATTAGCACCCTAAACATCTACGGTACTCCGCAGGAGCCTCTTTGTAAAATCTGTATATTTCGGCTATAAAAAATTGTTGTATATAAAATGGATGGTAGAGGTGAGGAAAGAAATATATTTTTTATGATTTTTTCACCCGCCGCAGTTACGAACCTTTAGTGCCTACATACCACCTTTCATGCAATAGGGTATCAGGGTACACGTAGTTCCTCTTTTAAAAATTTGAAACCCAAATGCGTTGGTTAATTTTATGAGATAAAACATCATCGTCATTATCCGTATGGAAAACATACTTACTACCCACAATCATGAGAAAGGAGAATTTACATCAATTTAAAGTGGAGGATATGGCTTGTATTTTAAAATAAACAATGCCTCACTCAACACCCAAGTGGAAAATATATCTCTTCACTACATATTGTAGAAGTATAGTTGTTTGCATCACTACAAGGATTGACAAGAGTTTAATCTTTTGGGAAAAGTTTAAAGTAAAAGCCTAAGTGGAAAAATGGTTTGAAATGAGATTGATTGACTTTTAGTCTTCTCACAAAAAAAAGTCAAATATCATTAAGTTGAATGAGGGGTTTATTTATGAAAATGTTTTGAAAATACATGGGCCTAAGTCCAAGTTTATTATGAAAATAGTTCAAGTTTCAAAACAAGAAGAGTTTTCAAAAGGAGGAAGAAGATTTTGAAATTAAAGAAGATGGGATGAGAAGAAGAGATTATCCTAAAGCATAAGGTAAAATCTAGGGATAAGAACCATATAACCAACAAAAAGCCAATACTTGACATTATGAGCCAAGATAGAATTCCCATTCTTTGGATTAAGACTAAGCAAGCAAAGATACTAGACCTCTTGTGAGAACCAAAATTCAAGTGTTTTAAGTCTTCATAAAAAATTGGGCAGAGTAACGGCTGTATACAGGTGAATTCCAGATTACAAACAAAAGGGTGTAATCACAATAACCTGCACACAAAACAGACAAACAACCCAATGTCTTGAGGTAAACTTCAAGAGCTCCAGACAAAATAATCAGATAAGATCAAGATAGGCCAAGGTTTCTAATCCTAAGTCCAAGAAAAGTCCCATGCTCCATAATGCCACGGATAGTAGCCAAATAGTCCAAGTACCATTAAAGATTTTTTAGGGTTTATGTTGATTATTAAGTATCTTAAGAAAGGAAAAGAAAAGCTCAAGTGAGAAAAGTAAAAATGGCAAGAAAATAAATGCTCAAATGAGCAAAGATGAAAATGGCATGAAATGTAAATGCTAAAAGTAAATGGTACATAAAGCATAAAAAAGAATGAAAGCATAAGGTAAAACAAGTCAATAACTAGTGGTTAGTTGGATGACCATATTGAAGCTTGAATTTAGAACTTATTAGAGGATTGGTAGAACCAAAGCCTCCACACAATAAGTTGCATTTTCTTTTTGTCAAGTATATCATCCATTTGGAATTCTCATAAGTACCATTTAATGATCAACAATGTTTAAGTGATCTTCGTTGACCAAAGGTGTTGAAGATCCATTAGAGGATTGGTAGAACCAAAGCCTCCACACAATGAATATCAAGGCTATTGTATCAAAGAGATCAACTTAACATACTTGGGCTTGCAATCATAAGTTTAGCCCACGAATGATCATTTATTCGAATCGGGACAAAATTTAGCGCTATGTTAAGCAATCGTAAGTGGACTTATATAGAAGTCGCACCTATTTTGAGGCTGGTCAATAGTAATCTATGCACCATTTGTTTTGAGACATGATATAGAGATCATGCTCCAACAACATCTAGTGCAATAAGAAAGGGATGAGATGAAAAGGGATGGGGAAAAAAGATATACAAACCACTTTTGAATTAAATTTTAATCAAACTATTATTAAAATCATTCATCCATTTTTGTGGAGTTAAACTCAACACCATGGATCCAATGATGTTAATAAAGTTCATGATCCAAAATTTAACCCAAGATCAGCCAGAAAATAATCACAAAATAATATCACATTTAATATGCATAAAAAAGGATTTAAAAAAAATGTTTTTTTAAAAAAGAAAATAATAAGAAAAATACCAATTATGTCCAAATTAAGCAAGAATTAAAAGGTAAGACCATAGAAAAATCAGGGAAAGACTCAAATAATTTTTACAAATTTTTTGGTAAGTTTTTTAAGTCAGAAACTATTTTTAAATTATTTAAAATTTCTCAAACAAATAGAAAATAGGAAAAAATAGTAAACCTCAATATAAAATTCAATAAAATTTTCAGAAAGTCAAAAATATGCAAAATAATATTTATGGATTTTTTCAGAATTAAAAAATGTCAGAAAGTATTTTTTAAGTAATTAAAAGTAAGCAAATAATTCAAAAAAATATAAAAAATATCAAATATCAAAAAAAAAAGTGAAAAAATAGTCATGAGATCAGAAATAATTGAAAGTATTTTTGTGAATTTTTTCATAATTTTTGGATAAAAACTAAGAGTTATGGATTTTTGAAAATTTAATAAATAAAAAATATAAAACCAGAAAATAAAATAAAACCAAGAAGATGTGGACCATCAGATCATAGTCAACACACATTAGTAAGCTGATCCAGTGGACCTGACGCGCTGTGCTTGATATGGACCTTAGTGAGATACACATAGGATCGGAAAAGGGCAACCAATGAAATTAAAATGTCTGGCACGCTATCATTCGCTGAGACGAGACATGTCATCGTCTTCAACCTCCAGACACCCTACAATGGGGATTTTATGAGATCCTGCAAATGGAAAAATTAGAATCCCAGGCTAGTATCATTGAACTCGTCTCTTCAAGAGGATTCTAACACCACCATCGCGCCAAATTTATATAAGGTATGGAGAGAGATATGAATCAAAAACCCAGAAAATAGGGAGCACCTTCAATTTGAGATTTCTCTCTCAATTCTCAATGGATTTAAAAATTGTAAGCAACATTAGAATTAGGAGAATGAGTAGTATAGATTAGTGCTTGATTTGGATTCAAATGGTGGAGAATTCTAACTTTTCGAAGTTCAAGGAAGAAGCTATGAAACTGGACTTTTGTAGCTTGAATTATGGCTCATTTTGATTGGTTTAAGTGCTAGAGAGTTTGTATGATGCTTAACGATGATGAATGCGGAAAGAATTTTGGAAAATGGAGCTTAAATCTCAGAAACTGAATTAAAAAAAGATGGGTTAGTGTGAGGCTTTGGCAGGGTGTTCTTGGCTCTCAAAGCTTGAAGAAATGGATGGGGGATGACCCTCTATTTATAGAGAAGTGAATGAGAATGAAAATTGGAAGAAACAAGGATGTTTGGAGGGAAATTGAATGAAGGTCGAGCACGAGTGAAGTGTGACTTCATTTCCATCAAAACTCAATCAAATCTTGCATTTTAGGGTGCTAATCACTTCTGGAAAGTTTGGTAATCAAGTTTAAATCAAAAACGCACATAAATCTTATGTTTAGAAGTCACATTATGGATTTCAAAATTCTGACTTTGTGGAAAATTCAGTTTAAAGTCACCAAATTTAAATCCATGGCATTTCCAACTCAAGGGGTCTTAGGGCATGATTCTTGATGCTTTAGAAATATGAGGTTACAAGCTTTGCGATGGAAAAAGAATGGAATAAAATGGATGCTTGAGCTGAAAGTTGCATTGAGTCAAAGTTGAAGAAAAAGGGTTGACTTTCCATACTTAAAAATATTTCAAATTCTTCTTCAAAAATGACCTATAATCTTTTGCATCCAAACATGGCCTTCCACTTGGTATTTGCTCTTGACCAAAAAATGTGGAATGAATTAGATCTCTTGAGTGAAATTTTAAAACTTGAACCACTCAAAATCTCCAAAAATTGAGCAAGTTATGACTTGTTGAAGTTGGCCAAAAATCATGAAATGACCTATAATCTTTTGCATATTTAAGGTAAACTCCATCCATTTTCCCACTTTTCACATAGAAGAAGGCATAAATTTCAAATCTTCAAGACTATTATGGAAAAATAATGGGCTCAAGGTGATAAAAATTGACCAAGTTATGATCAATTGAAGTTACTTATGTAAAATTATGGATTCATCTGGATGACTTGTAATCTTTCTTCTTCACCAAACTTCTTCCACATGAAAACTCTTTGGAACTTTTGAAGTGATTTGTTTATAACCCTTTGAAGAGAAGGATGGCTTTGGAATCACTCAAAAATACCAAAAGGTGAACAAGATATATTCCTTTGAAGTTCAAAACCCTAGCTTCTAGATCAAGAAAATGCCTTGAGGAACTTTGATAAGTTTGAACAAACTTCTTGTACCAATATTCTTGCTTTGTGAATAGAAGTTGTTGAGGATGATAATGAGGACTCATAACCACCAAAACCACTTCCATATCTTGAAAATTGAGAGAAATATGCTCTTGTGACCAATAGGAACAAGGCATTGTCCAAACATGACAACTTCTTCAATCAGCCCCTTGTACTTTCCAACCAAATTTGATAACCTTGAAATATGATGAACCAAAACAAACTTGCCATGCCAATTCCTCCAAAACCACTCCAATGGTGAGGTTTGAACTTCTCAAGCTTTTATTGGCTAGGGCATGGAAATAAACTCATGAACCCATGGAGTAATTTGTTAAATCTCATTGCCTTCACCTACATGGATAACAAGCAAGACAAACTGACATTGCATTTTATTAGTTAAATGAAGAAAACAAAAAAATATTAATAATCACAAAAGGAACATAAGTCAAGGTGCTTGGTAATTCCTCAAAAGGGGCAAAGCTCAAAGTAGGGAGGGGAACCAAGAATCCTAGTGTGATCTTGTTGTGAATGAATCAACATGGTATGATAAAGGGATCTTAGGGGGAAAAACTGGGGCACAACACGGTGAAATGAAAACCAGAAAGGGTGGTCCAGACAAAAGTTAGGGAATTAAAGTGTATGAATATGTCCCGTTGGATCACCTTACGGACAACCTTTGGCTTCAACTGGCAAACTCAGAGTTTCTGATCAATTCAATCATCTTCAGACGAGGCAAAAAATAGACAAGATGCTCAGAGATATGAAGGCCATAATAGAATGGGAACCCCGTGGGATTATTGCACATAGCTATCTTTTCTTTGTATCAAAATTTTCATTTTTTACGACGACATTTTATTACTAGAATGTTTGTCTCATTGTACAAAAATACTTACTAAAAGTCAATACAAAGATATCCCTTTGAAAGTGCAAAAACTATTTGTTTTTCTTTACGCTTGTGTTTTGTTTACAAAAACGTCCAACGATTCATTTTTGAACATATGCATTTGAATATAATTACTGTTTACAAATAAACAAAATATCAAGACAATCACTGATGGCTTTAAGAGGTAGGGAAATCTCTCTATGCTATTTCCATAATCCCCTGCAGTATGCAGTTCAATCCCCAGAGGAACAGAGCTTCCAGTTATCAAATTCCCAGTAGACGTCGTCAAATTTCTCCCAATTCCCCAGGCAGGATTTTTCAAGCAGTACACATCATTCCCCTTACAACAGAGTTTATCTCTCCAAGCAGAAGTTCATCAACATTTAAACTTCATAACATGAATACTTATACTTTGTATCCTCAAAAGCAATCAGGGATTTATTTTCCCCAATCCAACAAGCAGTGCAGCTGATTAGCTCACATACGCATACATCACATCCATTTATTATAAACATCGATAACACGAATGCATTATACCTTGCATTTCATACAACATAACATTGCATTTTAGCTAACATTTTACCTTTTTCAGGATAAGATTAATCAACGGCTACCATTAACAATGTTCAAAGTCTTCAGATACAGTTTAGATACGGTCCGGACACAGATTCCATTCTGATACTCATTCAAATTCATCTCTCAGATACAATTCAGATACGCTCCAGACACGGATGCCATTTTGATACTCATTTAAAATCAGCTTCCAGATACAGTTCACGTACGCTCCAGACGCGGAAGTCATCCTGATACTCATTTAAAATCAGCTTCCAGATACAATACAGATACGCTCCAGACACACACAATTCTGAAACTCATTCAAAGTCTCTTTCAGATACAATTCAAATACGCTATAGACGCTGATGCCATTTTGATATTCATAAGATACAATACATATACGCTCCAGACACGGACGCCATTCTGATACTCATTCTTTCAGCTTACAAATTATAATTCAACAAACACTCTTGGATGGAATCTACAAGCCCATCTCCAACAACTTTCTATGATCTCTCCAAATGGAATCTTAAGCCCATTCCCTATACCATCACACCGCCTAGTGCAAATTTCTAGGCACTGTAGTGTCCAATCATCTTCCACCTTCGAGTCACGAAGGCAAAACATGCCAATCTAACTCTTCAGGCTTAAGAAGATTGAACAGGGGAAGATGTTGTACCCCAAAATTTTCCCTCTCATTTATCAATAATTTTCTCACAAGATCTCCCTTGACTCAAGACTGCACTAGGGTTGATCAGCTTAAGACACCTCCTTAAGCACTGATGACCAAAATTAGGGTTTAAGTTTGCACAAGGATTTTTGAACTCTCAATGCTTAATATTACTTTCATGGATCATTATGGACCCTCAATAATACTCATGTCAAGTTTCAAGCCTTGGATCACATTTTTGCTCAGTCAATTGAGCAGTTGACCTAAAAATCAGATATATTAGGGAAAAAGTCAACTATGGCCAATTTACAGTCAAACTTCATAATTTTTGATCCAAATCAACATTTTAGACTCATATGTATCATTTTATAAAGTTTGGTTCATAATTCCTCAAGAAATTTGATCAAATCCCTAAAAGGGCAAAATGGTCAAAATTAGGGTTTTGACTGGGAAATGGCAATTTATGATTTTTGACCTAGAAAATGGTCAATTGGTTTAAGGAATGATCTCAAGAGTACAATTGCATCATTTTGACCTAATTACATGGTTCAAAACATTGCAAGTCCATTGGATTGACAAATCAATTTTGCAGTCAACTGATTAAAAGTCAATTTTGCAAATCATATTTTTTCTTAACTTTAGGCCAATTTTTCACCATGATGCAAGATGATTAAAGAGAAACTTCCAACATGAAAGTTTTATATAAACATGAAATATACAAATTTTCTTTACACAACTCCTTCCAAAAATGCTTGGATCTCAAGTTATAGTTTTATGAATATGTGGTCATGAAACTAAACACTTAGTGAAATTTTGCCCTAATTTGGTCAGGATTTTGATCTAACTTCATGGCACTTTTTCATATAGTTCCAAGGGTAATCTTAAAAGTAAATTTAAATATGGGTTGTAGAGCACATTGCAAGCTTTCCAAATTGTCCAAGAACTCCTTGAGATAATTCTTGAGGAGGGAGAATCGAAGAGATGAAATTAGGGTTTTGTCACTTGAATTACAAGTCATTTTTTATGAACACTTGAACCAAATCCATGCTAGGCTGCATAATCCTTGCTTTTAAGGCCTCAAACTTGTTTGTCACTCCATAATTAAATGTTTACATAGCTTTTAGATCTTTGATTTAAGCAATTGAGATATTGTCCAAGTTGCATTTCCATTTATGGCACAAAGTTAACAATGCCATTCTTGTAAAGCAAGCTTTTTGCATAAAGTTCACATTGAGCCTCTAAATTGTTCCCTCTTATCCCACTCCATCCACAAAGTCATAAGAAAGCTTGTTTAAAGCATAACCACTCTATCTTATCAAGTACACAAGGCATGGAAACTTGAATTTCTCAAAAAATCACATGTTATGCATAAACATGTAAATTTGAATTCTGATCAACTAGAGAATTCCAAACGTGTTGCTTATAAATAGAGTCACTATTTGTGAGCTAGAGGACGAGCTTCAAACCCTAAAATACACCAAAACTCTCACAAATCAGAAATTGCACAAAAACTCCATTGTTGCACAGTTTCTGACCTTGAACATCAAACTCCCATTTCCCTCGTGTGTTTCTTGGCCTTTTAGTTTCTAAAGATTCCTTACATCAAATACAACCCATCCCCATCCTTATTCCAGAACTGTAACACCATTTATCATAACTTCCATAACCAAAAAAGAGTCTGAAACTTGACTTCTCCAGGCCATTTCAGCCATCCATTGTTCAAACTAACCCTTGCATTAGCTTCCAAGGACCTCAAGGAAGCTAACCTGATCATCACCATCACTTGAAACAAGCTCAAACTCAAAACACGATTTCCAGTTTTGAGGTAAGTTTTCTCAACTTGGAACTCTTTATATAGGCATCATCAATAGTTTATTTGTGAATAAAACATGTAGATATGATTGCCGTGACGCTAACCATGTCCTTAGATTCCATTAATTTTGCTTGAGCTTAGAGAATTTTGAAATTGAAATTTTAGAAATTTTTAGGGTTCAGATTAGGGCCAGTAAAATTCTTGCTTATCTTTGATCTATAGTTTTAATGCTTTACATTTCTGGAATCGTGAGAAAATTTGCTACAAGTTTCATGTTTACATTTTTCCTTTTTGATGAGAAATGAGCGAGTTACAGTTGGTCTGGCTGGAGGTTAAAGATGAAGTTTTCAGAACATGTTTTGCCTTACATAATTATTGTTTCATTTGTATTAACGGATGTATAGCCACCCCAGTGGTAGAAGCGCGCGCCTGTAACCTATGGGACCTGGGTTCGAGCCCCAGTGCTAACCTTTTTTTCATTTTTTCACATTTTTCTGACTTTGTTTGTTATTTTGGCAGGCGTTGGGCCCCTTTGGGCCGACTTGTTTTTTTGTTTGTTTTTACTCACTAACCTCCTTGTTTCCTCTTGGCACCCCCTGACCCAATTTATTTATTTATTTATTTCATTTATCTTTTCTTAAATATATACTTCTAAATACTAAAAACAATCATAAAATACAAAAAAAATGACATATTTATATTTTGACTTATTTTATTCTATTTTTCCACAAAAAATAATTTTTATATATATTATACTTTATTTATTTTGTTAAGTAAATCTTATAGACTTAATTAATATTATTTTATTTATTTTTCACACCATTTAAAATACATTATTTTAATATAAAAAAAAGGACTAAAAATATTTTATAATACTATAAATATTTTGATTAATTAATAGAACTAGGTTTTAATTTAAAATCTTTTCTTAATAAATTCAAACTTAATTAATTATTTTCTTTATTTAATTAGGTTAAGACAAAAATCTTTTTTTCACGAAAACGAAACAAAGTTCCTTTTCTTTACATTTTGCATCCTTGTACATTTATTCATTTTTATACTTTGTATTTATTTAATTCCTCGTATATTCATACCAATTCAATATGGTTGTAATATAGTAATTAGGTTTTAATTCTTGCAATTCCCATTTACAAATTGCACACCCCCTCCCCACAAATGTTGTAATAGCATAGTAACTTTAAATTTCGCAATTTATCGCTTTTATATAATATGCTAGTAATTAGGGTTTGTATGGAAAGACTAAAACCAATACTTAGAAAACCCTAATTCAAGACAAAAACAAGCATGAAAATGATATACTTGTACATAAGCACCCCTAGGGTTATTCCACTTGGTTGCCTTATACAAAATGGCCATATTACGCATGTAAGTTATCTTAGAAAAAAACAAGCAAATACAAGATCATAGTCCCTCGACGATGCTATCTAAGTTGCCTTACAAATGATCTTAGTCCCTCCGAAAGAATGCTAAGATACCTTGCAACATTTCTAATCATGGTTATACGATGACCCTAGCCCATCCTGTTTACATCCAAAGATATGGTTGTTTACCAAATCAATGGTAAGACAACAATGTCAAAGGAAAAGAAAATGAACAAGAAAGACATTTGACTAGGTAGATTGCTCCTAATTACTTGCTCCATTTCAAAACAAACATCCTTGCTATTTTCAAAAACAAACACTTACGCTTTCAAAACATCTTACAAAACTTGAAAACATTTTCAAAAGATCAACATCTTTGTATACATTCTTACGAACGAGAATCATTACAAAGATTTCCTAAACAATGGCCTCTTTACAAAATACTTTCAAAAACCACACAAAGCATAATTTCAAACAAAATCAAGTGATCTAGAAAGTAACTAAGAGCCCATTGATAACCATGGATGAAAAGGGTTATAATATCTTCCCTCTTCATAATCTACCCCCCGAACTCAAGAAATAATCTCAAAGGTCTTTCCTATGCTTTTTCACCTTTCCTTTTGGATAAAAGAAAAGTAGGTGGCGACTCTTGCTAACCGCAAAATTTGCGATAAAACACAAAACCCTCAAGTCAGTTCTCCCACCGTATCACAGGAGGAATCACCTGGGAGGCTACTTCATGCCATCTCTGTACATATTCTTTAATTGACTACTTGTCCTTCTGGACCATAGCCCTAAGTTGATCACGGTCAGGCACCATGTCCACATTGTATTTGTACTATCTGATAAACACCTCACCCAGGTCATTAAAATTATGAATCTTGGCACTGTCCAGGCTCATGTACCATTTCAATGTTGCACCAGTCAAATTGTCTTGAAAGAAATGAATTAATAGGCATTGATCATCTGTATGAGTAAACATTCTCCTCACATATATCACTAAGTGAGCACGAGGGCAAGTGTTAACCTTGTACTTTTAGAACTCTGGTACTTTGAACTTTGTAGGTATTTTCACATTTGGAACCAAACACATATCATTCACATTCTGCCCAAACAATTCTTTTCCTCTAAGGGTCTTCAACTCTTTCTGCATCCTATCAAACTGATCCTGCAAATCTTCCATTCTATCATAGACACCCAAACTTTCACTTGGTGGAGGAATAGGGCGATGCACTTCATCATTAGTAAATGGTACCACATTCACTGAGGGTGGTGCAACATAGTGAATCTCATTTCTAGCAGTATGAGTAATATGCACCACAGGAGGTGCAGAAGCAGCAGTAGCTGGAGAAAGTGGAGCAACTTGAGCATCCTGATTATAACCTTTGGGTATAAACTTCTCTGGCATTCCCCAAGGATAACCTTAAGGCAAACGATTCTGAACAATAACAGTTAGAGTAGCAGAAACAAGAACAATTGGAGCTTCGGTAGTAACTATTATCTGTTGAGGCTGAGCAAGTGGTGGCTGACTCTGAGAAGCCACCAAAGATTCCATTAGAGAAGTGAGATTAGCCATACCGACCTTCATAGTATAAACTTCTTTGCGCAACTCGCGATTCTCTTGTTCTAGATTATCCATCTTTCTTCTGAAATTAGCTCGAGTATTATATCGATGAAACAACTTGCTGAACGAAGTAAAGAAGCTCAGTAAGACACCTGGTTATGCTCAAAAAATTCAACAAGTATGTACAATATGATGCATTATATGCAATGCATATAATTTATTTTATTATTAATATTTTAAGGAAATCAAAGATTTATAGACAATTTTGCAAATATCAAAGTACTGACACATTTGAAATATTGAAAATCTCATTATAATAATCCAAAGTATAAGATGAAGATAAAGTCTAAAAACCCTAAGAAATCAAAATATGAAGGATATCACTCTATAAGGTGACGTTTCCCTGTGAGTCTTGCAATCCGAGCCTTCAACCTCTGGTTCTCTTCTGCATACCTGTTGGCGACCTCTTTCCAATCATCAGAGCTGGGAAGTGAGAAACTAAGATTTGACTGAGGCTTAAAGGAAAATAAATCCTCTTGCCTCTTCATCGTCTCTATAACACGACTCTCAATAATGTCAATCAAATCGTCTTTCTCCTTTAGGTCTGCTCGGTAGGACAACTCTAGAGTCTGACACTTATTCTTCCAAGCTTCCTTTTCTTGTTGTATCTTGACTACGGAAAACTAAAGCTCTTCCACATCGTCTAACAAGGGAGGAATGGTTTTCACAAACATGTCAGGAATGGGTGCTTCACAGGAATACAACATCTTCAACTGGATGGCTCTTGCTTGTACCCACTAAAGACAAGGCTCTAAATAAACATCCCCTCTAGGTCTCAAGTCCTTCCTACCCTTCTTGTGAATATGACGCCAAGCCTTCACAATCTCCTCTATATCTTCCTTATGAACTTCTCCCTCTTTCAGGAAGAAACCACTCAGATTAATACTATTTGGTTTATTCCTCATAGGATATCCAAGTTGTCACCGTGTAAGAACAGGGTTGTAGTTAATTCCTCCCTTTGTACCAAGAAGAGGTACATTGGGAAAACTACCATAACTGTCAACAATCTCTATGTCATGGTAAGCCTGATGATACCAAATAATGTCTGAATGAGTAAGGGCCATAATCTTTGGAGCCCAACGAGGTTCCTTCCTGACATCCCAGAAAGCATCAAATCGAGGTAGGTGAGAAATAAACCACTGATACAACAAAGGCGTGCAACAAATAATCATCCCTCCATGATAAGAATCCTGAAGATGAATAGAGTAATAAGCATCACCCAATAATATAGGGACTGGGTTCCCAATCATAAAGATCCTGATGGAATTGATATCCACAAATTTGTAGACATTAGGAAATAAGAACAACCCATAAGCAAGTAGAGCAAAGATGGCCTCAAAAGCAACCTTACTCTTCATTCTGACAAAATAGCTAGCTTTATCCCATAAGAACTGAGCTGGTAATCCTCTAATCCATCCTTTGGTAGTCATGTGTGCTTTAACCTCAGACTTCCCCAAATATATCAAAGAAGCAATCTCATGGGATTTTGGCTCACCCTCCAAACCAGTAAAAGGAACACGATCGGTAATAGGTAAATCCAGTAGATAAGAATACTCCTCTAATGTAGGCATCAACTGATAATTAGGGAAAGTAAAGCATCGATACATCAGATCATATAACTAGACCAAAGTTGAGAGAATTCCATCCTTCATCCTGAGCTTCATAAGAGAAATGATGGACCCATACTTCCTTCGAAAATATGTAGATCTCTCGATCTCGTGTATCAGACTCATCAACTAATCTATCTTGGGATCTTTGAAACTATACTTTTTAGTCTGTCTTTTTCCAAAATCCATAGTCAAAAAGTAACTGAGATATTTCACAAAGAGTCAACTTTAAGTCCCTTGAAACACAATGTTTTAAAGGATGCTCATGGGTGCATGAATGCGTGATGCAACAATAACACACAAGATCAGAAACATAGAGGTTATATGTTCAACATCACGAGCATAAGGTTGAAAGTACTACCCACAAGGTATGGTATAAAAGTTTATCACATGCCGAACAAGGTTCTAAGAGGTTCCCAGAGTCTACATCCTTCTTTTGGATATTACCAACATCCCGATTGACTTAGTAATTATTAATATTCTATAAAAAAAACTCGTCTAATCATAGTATCGCGTGAAAAATATTTTCGGATTACTCCATCATAGCTTCTACACTACACCTAAAAGGCCAAGATAGGTTAAAGTTTATACTGTCCTCAATTTCAGCAAGCTCCCATTTTGAAAGCAACACATCTTCCCGATTACTTGGTAAACGACACTACAGTCAAAGGGGCCTCCACTAAGCATGGGATCTAATTTCTCCTTTTTTTGGATTACTCCCTCAAAGTTAACATGACTATACCGCCCGTCCTATCTTAAGTTTTCCCAAGTCTAGGTAGAGGACTTATAAGAAATCACCAAGCACCTTGAAAACCAGGAAAATCCAGACAAACATATATACAACATATAAGATACAACACATAATAACACATATTCAGATAAACAAAGATAGGCTAAACCCACTCAGGAATGGACCAACAAGAGGTCAATATGTCCCCAGTGAAGTCGCCATTTTTTCTGTAGCGGTAGAAATGTTGAGACTAAACCATTGGATTGACTTGACTAGCACAGATCAAAATAAAAATTGCCACCGCGCTTTATTGTTTCCAAAGGAATGGGAAAAGAACGAATAACCCAACAAGAGGGGGAGAGAATCTATGTTCGGGGGTTGGTTCTACAAAGGGAAGGTGTTAGCACCCTAAACATCTACGGTACTCCGTAGGAACCTCTTTGTAAATCTTTTCTTTTTGGCTATAAATGTTGTATATAAAAATAGATTGTGGGGATGAGAAAAGAAATATTTTTTTATAATTTTTGCACCCTCCGCGGTTGCGAATCTTTATTTCCTACGTACTACCATCCATACAATAGGTGATCAGGGTACACGTAGTTCACTTTTAAACATTTTAAAACACAAGTGTGTTGGTTAATTTTAAGAGACGAGACAACATCGTCTTATCCGAGTGAAAGAACATACTTACTACCCACGATTATAAGAAAGGAGAATTTGCGTCATCTCAAAGTGGAGGATATGTCTTGGATTTTAAAATCAACAAATCCTCGCTCAACACCTAAGTGGAAAATATCTCACTTCACTATATACCATAGAAGTATAGTAGCTCGCATCACTACAAGAATTGACAAAAGTCTTTCTTTTAAGAAAATTTTAAAGTAAAAGAGCCAAAGTGGCAAAATGATTTGAATGAGATTGATTGACTTTTAGTCTTCTCACAAAAAATGTCAAGGTATTTTTAAGTTGATTAAAGTTTGATTAAGAAAATATTTTTGAAAAGGGCATGGACCTAAGTCCAAGTTTATTACGAAAGTGGTTCATGTTTTGAAACAAGAAGAGTTTTCAAAATGAGTGAGAAGATTTTTGAAATTAAATAAGATATGAGGAGATGAAGGGACTATCCTAATGCATAAGGGTAAAAGCTAGAGAAAAGAATTGTCTAACCAACAATAAGCAATCACTTGACATAATGAGTCAATGTAGAATTCCAATCCTTTGGATTTGAAACCAAACAAGCAAAGATAATAAACCTCTTAAGAAAATCAAGCTTCAATTGAATTAAGTCTTCACAAAAATTGGGCATAGTAACAGTTGTATACAGATGAATTCCTGATCATAGACAATACATTTAATCACAATAATATGCACACAAAGCAAATAAACAAACAACCCAATGTCTTGGAGTAAACCCCAAGAACTCCAGACAAAATAACAGTTGAGGTCACAAGGTCTCAAAGTAGGTCACAACTTCTAATCCTAAGTCCCAGAAGTCCACAATCTACATAATACCAAGGATAGTAACCAAGTAGTCTAAGTAACATTAATGTTTTTTATGGTTCAAGTTGATTATTAGGTATCTTCAAAAGAAAATGAAAGCTCAAATGAGAAAAATAAAAAATGACATAAAAGTAAATGCTCAAATAAGCAAAGATGAAAATAGCATGAAATGTAAATGCCAAAATAAGTGTGCTTAAAGTAAAACCATAAAATAAAGTTAATTGTTAATGAGTTATAAATTAGAGGTTAGTTGAATGAGCATCTTGAAACTTGCATTTGAAAACTCATTAGAAGATTGGAAAAATCAAATCCTCTCAACAACAAGTTTCATTTTCTTTTTATAAAGTATATCATTCATTTCAAAATCTCAAGGCAACAATAAATGATCAATGATGTTTAAGTGATACAATTTGACCAACGTTGATGAAAATTCATTAGAGGATTGGTAGGACCAAAGCCTCCTAACAATGAATCTCAAGGTTATTGGATCAAAGGATTCAAATTAACATACTTGGACTTACAAACATGGGTTTGAGCCACGAATGATCATTTTCTCAAATCGGGACAAAATTTAGTGTTATGTTAAGCAATCGTAAGTGGACTTATATAGAAGTTACACCTATTTTGAGGCCGGTCAATAGCAAGATAAAATATATTTAAAAAACTAAAGAAAAATATTAAAAAAAAGGTTTAAAAATGGGAATAAAAGTAGAAAATAGCAATTGTATTCAAAACATCCAAGAAAAATCAAACAAGACCATAAAAAAATCAGAAATGAGCTCAAATATTTATATAAAATTTTTGGTAATTTTTTAAAGTCAAACAATTTTTAAAATTAAAAGAAATAGGCAAAACAAACCAAAAATTTTGAAAAATAGTAAAGTCAGAAATAAAAATAAAATGAGGTCACCAATATTTGTCAAAAGGTCATTAGATCCTTCCATATTTTTTTTAGAATTTAAAAATTAAGAAAAGTATTTTTAAACATTTAAAACAATTCAAATAAAGTGAAAAATTATAAAAAATATTAGAACACAAAATAAAATTGTGAAAAAATAATAATAAGAGAAAAATCAAAAGTATTTTTCATTATTGTTTTAGATTTTTTGGAGTTAAAATGAATTTCTATGATTTTTTGAAGTTTAAAACAATTTAAATGAAAAAAATAAAAATAAAAATAAAAAGTAAAAAAAAAAGTGGACCAATGAATGAGAGTCAAAACGCATTAGTAAGTTAATCTAATGGATCAGACACGTTGTGCATATCATGGTCTTTAGTGAAAAAAGCATGGAATCAATTATTTAAATCAGATTTTGAAAAAAATGTGTGGCACGCCTTCATTGGTTGATAGATGACATGTTGGCCATCTTTAACGTCCAGCCAACGAATCTGTAGGTTCCAAAAATTGTAAAATTAGGACACTAGACTGGTACCATTCACTTCGTCTCTTCAAGACGATTCCAATGGTACCTTCGCGAAAAATTAATATAAACTGTAGCTCGGTCATTTTTGAAAAGAAGTTCTAAAAAGGGATTTGAAATTTCATCGCCAAAACGTACTTCCATATGAAAACAAGTGTTGTGACAAGAATCAGGATGATGAAAGTGTCATAGCAGTATCAAAGTTTGAGAGAATTGGTGAAGGAATCTACCTATTGAAGTTAAGTTGCAGAGCTCTGAAACCGGACTTGGCTAGCACGATTTAGGAAGTCTTAGAGCTTAATTCTTCTTCTGTTAGCTTCAGTGAAGTTCAAGGAAGATGAATTAACAAAGAAAAATGATTGAGAAAGGCTGTAAGAGCAAATTCGAAGTTGCAGAAAATTGAGTTCAAGAGGAAGTTTGGCAGTGTGATTTTGGCTCTCTAAGCTTGATAAAATGAATGAGGCATGATCCTCTATTTATAGGGAAGCTGATTGAATGCTCAAGCATGCGAAATGATGAAGTTTGGAGAGAAATCGTGTGAAGTTGCAGACAAGAAAAGTGCGACTTCTAATTTGATCAAAACTCATCCAAACCTTGCGTTTTAATGTGCTAATAACTTCTGGAGGTTCACTAAACATGTTTAGAAGCAAAAGCCCGCGGAAAAATGTGTTTAGAAGCTAAATCAAGGATTTCAAATTCCGAATTTTGAAGAAACTTCAGTTTCAAGTTACCAAGTTCAAATCAATGGCATTCTCAGCTCAAGGAGTCTTAGGACATGATTCTTGGAGCTTTAGAAAGATGAGATCACAAGATTTAAAATGTGCAAAGAATGAAATCAAATGGATGCTTGAGCTGAAAATTATGATGAGTCAAAGTTGAGAAAAAAAGTTTGACTTTTGTACCTGAAAAAATTCTAAGATTTTTCTTCTAAAAATGACTTATAATGTCTTGCATCCAAACATGGGATTCCATTTGAAATTTGATCTTGACCAAAAAATATGGCATGAAGGAGATCTCTTGAATGACATTTTGAGACTTGAACCATTTAAAATCTCCAAAAAATGAGAAAGTTATGACTTGTTGAAATTGGAAACAATTCATAAAATGATCTATAATCTTTTGCATCCTTAGGGCATCTTCCATCCATTTTCAAAATTTGCAAATAAAAGAAGAGTTCAAGTTCACATCTTCAAGATCATTGTGGAAAAATAATGGGCACAAGGAGATAAAATTTGTCAAAGTTATGATCTTTTGAAATCACATATGGGAATTTGATAGTTTCTTTAGAGGGCTTGTAATCTTTCTTCATCATCAAGTACCTTTCACAAAAAATTTCCTTGAAAATTTTGAAATAACTTGTTGATAACCCTTGGGAGATAAGGATGTCTTTGGAATCACCCAAAATCACCAAAAGATGAGCAAGCTATACCCCTTTGAAGTTCAAAACCCTAGCTCCTAGAACAGAAAAATGCCTTGGGAAACCTTTGCAATTTGGACAAACATGCTTGTACAAATACTTTTGTCATGTAAATAGAAGTTGTTGAGGATGATAAGTAGAAACCATAGCAACCAAAACCACTTCCAAATCTTGAGAATTGAGAGAGATATGAACTTGTGATCAATGAAACCAAAGACTTGTCCAACTAGGTCAAACTTCTTCAATCAACCCTTGTACCTTTGAACTATTTTTGACAACATGAGACATGATGAATCATAATAGACTTTTTCATGATATTATTTAAAAATATCTTCAATGATGGGGCTTGAATCTCAATGAAAATTTGTTTAAAGAAGGCATGGGAATAAGCTCATGAACTTGTAGAGCAATTTGATGGAGTAGGTTGTGTTTTCACATATGATATCAACAATTAGAGAAAACATTCATTGTATTTATTAGTTAAAAGTTGAACAATACAAGACATATATGATCACAAAATACAAGTCAAGGTGCTTGGTGATTCCCCATGAGCAAAGCTAAAGATAAGGAGAAGAACCAAACCCTAGTGTGTGATCTTGTTTCACTGTGATGGTATGAGATGATAGAGGAATCTTAGGGGGGGAAATTGCGGTACAACAGAGACTGATTGAAATGCTCAGAGAGTATGTTGAAATCTTTGCTTGGTCTTATGAAGACATACCTGGGTTGGATACAGATATTGTTGTGCACAAGCTGCCTCTTAGAGAAGAGTGTCCTCCAGTCAAACAAAAGCTTCGAATAACTCATCAAGAGATGTCCAAGAAGATTAAGGAGGAAGTTCAGAAACAATTTAACGCGGGATTCTTGAAAGTTATATCTTATCCACTGTGGGATGCAAACATTGTTCCAGTGCCAAAAAAGATGGGAAAGTAAGAATGTGAAGTTCTGGTATGACATAACTTATATGTCATATGACATGTTGGGACATCTGATCCAACATAAACAAATAGGAAAGTTAATAACAATAAACAGAGTATTAAAAATCACAAATAATACACAAAATTGTTAACCCAGTTTGGAGCATCTCTCCTACTCTAGGAGCATACCAAGACATGGAAAATCCATTATGATAGTATCAATTTATAGACCCTACAGCAAACCACCATTTTATGGCCTAATAACTTAATCACTAACCTTCCTATATTTCTATCTAAGATTCACCTAGATATAAGGCCCTCCTCAATCCCTCTTCACTCACAAACAATGGTTAGATCAACACAATTCTGAACAAACAAGAAGACACAGTTACATGATAACCACTCGACAAGACTCTTGACTAAGACCATAATTTGGATTTACTTCTAAGCTTCCTCCAAGAATAATACTCAACTCATTACTTCATATCTTTTGAGTGAGAACAACAGTGACCATCTCACAACCCGAGTGGTTCACTTACACCAACTCTCCTAGAGAGAGAAAAAAAGATAAAGCCCTATACTTTTACATCTAGAACCCGTGTATTTCCTAGGTTACAAAAACTTCTACTTATAACCTATACCAAACTAGATTTGGGCCTTCAAAGTACAACATATCAGTTGTAACAAACACCAGTAACTTCTGCTATAAACACAATCTTCAATCAAATCTTCCTAAATTATCTCCAAATTTAGAAACTGTATATTCTTCAATATCCTGATTGATTATTATTGACCTTTAAATCAGTGCCCTATAATGTTGCATAATATTTCCCAAAATATTCTGCATCAGTTAAATCATAACAAAATCTAACTGTCAACTTCAGCTCGGGCGCGATGTCGTATGCTCCTTCATAGGAAATCTTATCCGACATGTTGTTCGAGATGTTGAAACTCTTCAACTCAACATGTCCTAACATAAGATAGGACTTCTTGCTCAACATGTTCCTATTAGCAAGTAAATACATCCTATCTAACACATTGTTGCTATATTTGTTTTACAAAAATTAATGCCAATCCTTAAAGCTAAGGAACATACAATCTCCCTCTTTGGAAATTTTTGGCTAAAAATAAAATAAAATTACAACTCAATATTACAGTAATAAATAAAAACATCCACCAACAATATTCCCAAAAATAATTACTGATCACAGCAGCACAGCGACACGGAGTCAGTCTTCAGTAAAGATGTTGGGACATCATTGTTTGACATCTTCTTTCAAATATTTTGAATGAGCTCCATTGCAGTACCAACTTCAACACCAAATAATAACAACCTTAGGATAAAAGGAAGGAAAGTACGGAAGATATATGATGCAACCAATCCATACGAGGAAGATGATAGGTCTACACTCCCCCTCAACCCAGGAACCTATTCTTGTCACAAATGAATAGATATTCCTTTCAACTGGTGGAAAAAGAGGACCATGAAGTAACCATCAGTCAATATGTGGCATAAGAGGAAACTTAAGAAGTATCCAACCACCACCCTGAGTAACTCAGAACACAAGTCACAACTATTTTCATAACTAAGATCCCAGGTCATAAAACAAGACACAAAAACATGATTGAACATCTTATTCGACATTTGTGTATAGAAACTGTAAGAAACTCTGGTGGCTTCAACATCTGAGTTAACCCTTTCTCCCCCTTTTTAGTCAAAAATTGGTAAAGGAGCCATTCACAAAACCAGACCCAACTATAACTCACCCAAACCCGAACAAATTCCATAAGAATTATGGACATAACAAATCCTTACGGGGTGAAAGAGGAAAGGAGAATCCTCTATAAGTAAATGGTCATTTACTTGGGAAATAATGATCCTTGAATGTAGCAATAATATTAGTCAAAAGGAAACGTTATTTATGGAGAAACTTACACCAAAATAAATGTGCACCGTCTAACACAACTTTGAACGTCTTTAATAACTCTAGACTATTTCTTCTAAGAAAAATAGGTCCCAAGACATGCAATGCACAGTCAAAACATGCCTACTGACACGTGTTTGATCATCTGTCCCCAAAAACTCCTTTGTTGAGCATACAAGAAACATGTCCTGAATAATGTCTTGACATCCAATTAAACATTGTCTTTTTTGCTTTCACATTTCCAACACATCTTCAACCACATTATCTTCCGCTGGATTTGAAGTGTTCTCCTTTCACTTAGGCTTAGTGACACACACTAAGACATCTGAATATCACATTTGTGACAACTCTCAAAAACAAACTCTGCATAGAAAAATAAATTCTCCTAGACTGAACCATTAATCACTTGACAAATATATGAACTTCTGATTAATCATCCAGCTTCTCATGGCTATAACCCACCATGCCTTGTCAAGATCACCAAAAATTTCATAATGTCATAACATATTGTCTAACATCACATCCTCATAAGAGGCATACAATCTCCACAAACTTGAACAATACTCCAACTAAACAATTTATGTACCACTGCAACAACAATCCACAAACAAATACATGACTCCCCCTGTCATGAATAACCAATGCTCCATTTGAAGATGAAGACTTGAGCACTAGATGAAAAACCTCAGCACTTCCCGCGTATGCTGAACCTTGACTCCCAAAGTCAGATATTCTCACTCCTTTGAATACTTCCAGGAAGTCTGACTTCTTCAAGAACACATATGAATCACTGTCCTTTCATAACCACACTCTATATCATGACCTTTAGGATATGAGAGATGTCATGCATACTAGGTGTGAAGTCACCCACAATCTTTAAAATTTCTCAGTTTACTTAAAAGCTTTTACTAAGATCTAGATAATCAACACTCATCTGGAGTGACTTGCAGTAAAAAAAAACACCTCCTTCAAAAAACTCTCTACACAGACCTTAATATCTGTTAGCAATTTTATGCGCTTACACCCACTAGCAGTTGCTCATACTAGTGGGGTATTCAACAAAGTAGTCATGCATTCACCAAGCATACTACTATAGACAAGATTAGTCTTTTCACATTCTAATCCATAAAGTCGAAAATGCCACTTCTGACAATAATGCTCGAGCATCCAACTCTATATGCATAATATCAAGCATTCAAAACATAGGTCAATAATTATGATGTTAAGACATCATGTGGGACACCAACTTCATAATACAAAACTCGGTTATAGTGGTTCTTGAATCATTATTCAAAGGACTTATTATGCATAGAAATCCTTTAAGAAGCTCCCAATATAACACAACCAGTGCAGCTCATCCAAGTTCTTCCAGACACCTGAATGTTATAGAGAGAAATAAACTCTCATATACTCTCTGAAATACAATGTTCAGAATGAAAAATTGCATAATTCTTCAAACAAATAGTTAGTCTCCCGTCAAAGTACTCACCATCTGTCTCATTCCCAACCTCCCTAGAGGATAAATAAATACTCAACTCCCATCAAAGTTTTTATCATTTGTCAGATAAGATTACCTTCTCACACAAGGTAGGACATTTGGTCTGACAATCTTCTTCTGCACACATCTGGCACCAGCTGATGACATTAATTCACACTATAAAATATTCCATATTAGGTCAGTGGCTTGACCTTAAACTCTACTCTAGACAACAACAACTTTATTGGTTGAAGGAATACGACACACTTTGAGACGATATTTCAACATCAGATCTGACGTCATTCTCAAACACATGGATTTCACCATTAACTATGATCTGGAGACACCATAGTAATCATAACTCTTGCAAGGGATACAAGAGGATCAACCATCAGTATCTGGTCAATCTTCAACACAGACGAAAATACATGCAAAGCATGCTCACCTTAACAAGATTTCTTCTCAAAAGCCAAATGTTCGGACCTCCTGTCTGAATTTGAGGTGTTGTATGCCATCTTTCTGCACCTAAAGAGGAGATTCCCTCTAACAGGTATCTGGAGCAGACTTCAACAAACATGAAATTTATTGGTCATCACAAACATACTGTAAAAATAAGTCTTCTTCTTCGTCACACAAGGATTCCCTTCAGTCCTTGCAATAACATATGTTCCATCACGTGAGGACACCATAAAATTGAATCCAAGCAGAGAGAGGAAATTCCCATAGATACCAGTGAACCATAATCCTTTGGTCCCAAATTAATAACTCCTCATTGCTTCAAACAACTAAAATTCTCACCCGTGGTGAATTAGATGACATTCAATAGTGCAGACACCAGTCAACCACAGAATTACGGTTGACACAACTCCAATGCTGACAATCCTTGAAAGACTTTTCCACAACAGAATAAGAGTTCCATGATCTCATATACTTGACCTGAGATGTCATGTTAGAGTAAAAAACCGCTATCCTATTTATGATAAGTCCAGTCATTTTGAGAAAAATAAATTATCAGTCCAAGGATGTCAAAACATTATGTCTGACATTTCTTCAAGATCTTTTAGCTTCAGATTAAGGACTCCCCCTTATTAACTACTAAGAATTCCTTGAGAACCATACAGTATCTACACATCCTATAGTTAGTACATAGCTTCCCTCAACTAGAATCTCTTCCATGTCCATAAACAAGATTACATTGACCTGTCTCCTTTGATCAGAAGGATCTTCCAGATGTTAGAGAGAAAGTTCTTGACACTATAGCTTGTTCTCCATACATAAAGTGTCCAAATGTGATACCTTTATCAAGCCTCCATAACAAAGCAAAACCACTGCTCACCAACTCACTTAGATTATAAATAAGCAAATCTAGAGAGTGGCATTGATGTTGGTTGTGTCCTGACCAACATACTTATCTAAGACAAGTTTCTATGATTAAAAATTCTTAGATACAAATGCCTCCTCTTCCAGATCAGGAGTAGGTTCCAAACATATGTAATTTGAGACACACTTATTTAGCCCCCAAGCATCTGATATGCCCTACCTTTGTCCAACCAGATTCTACAAAATCTCTTGGCTTGATGTTCCGACATCTAGTAGGACATCAGTTCCCTTTACAAGGAACACATCAAGAGATCTATTATCAAAGCCTGAAGATTGGCCTTTTGGGGTTGAAAGCAAAAAATAAATTGCCTCTACCAGATATACAAACTCATATAACAGTGCCTTTACGAGTGGAATTGGGATAAACCTCAAGTATCTTTGGTTTCTATAGCAAGTTAGTCGAACCTCTCCTTAAGTATCACCACACCACGGGATACCCCTTTAGAGGAGAACAGTGTGTTGCATCCTCAACACACAAAATCACCAGGACTTTTCCATCAGATATATATGTAGTGGAATACAATCCAGAAAAAAAATCCTTAACCACCTTTAGGAAAATATAGTAACCTTTGCACAACACCATCCTTCAGGTGCAACATGTTATCCTTGATTTGAAAATAAATAAAACCCTTAATATGGTGGCTTGCCAACAAAGCTACACACCTGAAAACAACTGACAAGTCCAATACATATCCTATCATGAACAATCCATCCTCCACTTCTAGGGACCTTTCAAAAAACAACATGAACTCTTCAAGTTCATAGAACTTTTTAGTATAACCAATCTACCTTGAACATAACCAGAAAGTGTCCCCCTTGGATCTCATCCAGAAACAGACAGGATGCCTGCTCTGATACCAATTGAAATTCTATTATGACAAAACTCATATGTCCTATTGCATGTTAGGACATATGATCCGACATAAACAAATAGGCAAGGTATTAATAATAAGCACAGTATTAAAAAGCACAAACAACACACTGACTTGCTAACCCAGTTTGGAACAACTCTCTTACTCTGAGGGCATACCAAGCCAGAGATAAATCCACTATGATAGTATCAATTTATAGAACCTACAAAAAACCACCATTTTATGGCCTAATCACTTATTAACTACCCTTCCTATATTTCTATCTAATACTACCCTAGATATGAGGCCATCCGCAATCCCTCTTCAATCACAGACCGTGATTGGATCAACAAAATTCTAAACAAACAGGAAGGCACACTTCCATGACAATCACTAGCCAAGAATCTTGACTAAGACCATAATTTGGAGTTACCTCAAAGCTTCCTCCAGGAACAATACTCAACTCATTACTTCATAGCTTAGGAGTGAGAACAACAGTGACCATCTCACAACCCGAGTGGTTCACTTACACCAACTCTCCTAGAGAGCCACAAAAAGACAAAGCCCTAGACTTCTACATATTGAACCTGTGTCTTTCCTATGTTAGAAACACTTATATTTATAACCTATACCCAACTGGATTTAGGACTTCAAAGTACAATATATCAGCTATAACAAATAGCAGCCACTTCTACTACAAACAAGGTCTTCAATCAAATATTCCTAAATTATCTCCAAATTTTGAAACTATATATTCTTAATATTCTGATTGATTCTTCTTGACCTTTAAATCAGCGCCCAATAATGTTGCATAATATTTCCCAAAATATTCTGCATCGGTTAAATTATAATAGAATCTAACTGTCCACTTCAGCTCCGACGCGATGTCGTATGCTCCTTCATAAGACATCTTATGTGACATGTTGTTCCAGATGTTGAAACTCTTTAACTCAACATATCCTAACATAATATATGGCTTCTTGCTCAACCTGTTCCTGTTAATAAGTATATACATCCTATATAACACATTACTGTCATATTTGTTTTACAAAAATTAATGTCAATCCTTAAAACTAAGGAACTTACAGAATGTGTGTGGATTGTAGGGACTTGAACATAGCAAGCCCTAAATATGATTTTCCGCTGCCTCATATCGACATTTTGGTTGATAATACCGTTCAATCAAAAGTGTTTTCCTTCATGGATGAATTATCTGGTTATAATCAAATCAAGATGGCACCTGAAGACATGTAGAAGACAACTTTCAATACACAATGGGGAACCTTTTGTTACAAAGTCATCATATCAGCGTGCTATGGTCACTCTCTTTCATGACATGATACATAAAGAGATTGAAGTCTGTGTTAACGAAAATGATTGCTAAATCCCAGATGGAAGAGGAACATCTTGTCCATCTGTTGAAATTATTTGAATGATTGAGGAAATTCGGACAGAGGTTGAACCCTAACAAGTGCATCTTCGAGGTGAGATAGGGAAATTATTGGGCTTTATTGTGAGGGAAAGAGGAATTGGGGTTGATCCTTATAAAATAAAAGCAATTCGAGAAATGCCTGAGCCAATAACAGAAAAATATGTTTGTGGTTTCATAGGGAAGTTGAACTACATTGCTAGATTTATCTCTCATCTTACAGCCACATGTGAACCAATCTTTAAGAATTGAGAAAAGATCAAGCAGACAGGTGGAATGACAACTGCCAAAGGGAATTTAATAAAATAAAAGAGTATCTGCAGGAACCTCCAATTCTTTTTCCTTCTGTGGAAGGCAGGCCTTTGATAATGTATCTGACTGTATTGGAAAATTTTATGGGTTGCATACTCGGTCAACATGAGGAGACGAATAGGAAAGAGCATGTTATTTACTACCTGAGTAAGAAATTCACTAATTGAGAGTCAAGGTACTCATTGCTAGAAAAGACTTGTTATACGCTTGCGTGGGCAGCAAAACGTCTCAGACAATATATGCTAACTTACATTATTCTCTTGATATCCAAGATGTATCCGATCAAGTACATCTTCGAAAAGCTAGCTCTCACGAGAAGAGTATCCCATTGGAAGATAATTTTAACTAAATATGACATCCAATATACTACCTAGAAATCCATTAAAGGTAGTGTATTGGTGGATTATCTTGCTCACCAGCATATGGAAGATGATTATCAACCGATGAAGTTTGAGTTTCCAGATGAAGATATCATGTACATATGGGATTGTAATATTCTCGGCCCAGAGGAAGGACCCGGACCAGGATCGTGATAGAAGATGGTGTTCGACGGTGCCTCAAATGCATTGGGCAATGTTATTGGTGCTATTATTACCTTTCCAAAAGGTTTTCATACTCCTTTCACTGCCAGAATCTATTTTGATTATACCAATAATATGGCTGAGTATGAAGCCTGTATTTTCGGGATTGGAGATGCAATTGATATGAGAATTAAGATCTTAGAAGTTTATGGGAATTTTGCTCTTATTATCAGCCAGATCAATAGAGATTGGGAGATACCGAACCCCACTTGATTCCGTACCGAGAGCATGTTATGAAGTTAATCACATACTTCGATGAAACCACCTTCAAGAACATCCCAAGAGAGGAGAATAACTTGGAAGACGCTTTTTCTACTCTGTCATACATGTTTAAAGTTAGATGGGCAATTGAGGCCCCCTCTGTCACTATCTTGAGGTTGGATGAGTCAACTTCTGTTACGAGATAGAAGAAGAAGTTAATGAGAAACCTTGGTTTTATGATATCAAAAGGCATCTTGAAATGCAAGAATACCGCGAGGATGCATCTATTAGAGATAAGAAGACTCTACGGAAGTACTCAAATTAGTTTTTCCTCAACGGAGGGGTTTTGTATAAACGGAATTATGATTCTGTTTTGTTCAGATACGTGGATAGATGCGAAGCAAATAAGATCATAGAAGAAATACATGAAGGTTCCTTCGAAATGCATTCCAGTGGGCACACTATGGCCAAGATATTCTTGAAAGCAGTTTATTATTGGTCTACCATGGAAAATGATTGTTAAAACCATTAGCAGAATCTGTTACAAGTGTCAGATTTATGCCGATAAAATGAATGTGTCGCCCGTTCGACTTAATGTCTTGACTTATCCTTGGCCCTTTTCAATATGGGGCATCGATATGATTGGATGAATTGAATCGACTGCTTCCAAAAAACATCGTTTTATCTTGGTTGCCATTGATTACTTCACCAAGTGGATCGAAGCTACAACGTATGACAATGTCACCAAGCAAGTGGTTGCTCGTTTCATCAAGAAAAATATAATTTGTCATTATGGGGTTCCCGAGAAGATCATTACTAATAATGGACTGAATCCCAACAATAAGATGATGAAAGAGTCGTGTGAAAGTTTCAAGATAAAGAATCACAATTCTTCCCCATATCATCCAAAGATGAATGGTGTTGTTGAGGCGACAATAAGAACATTAAAAAGATTGTGCAAAAAACGGTTGTGAACTATAAAGACTGGCATGAGATGTTGTCATTTCCATTGCATGGTTATCGTACTTCAGTCCATACTTCTACTGGGGAACCTCTCTGGTATACAATATGGAACCAGTCCTGCCTTTGGAAGTGTAAATTCATTCTTTAAGGATTATGCCAGATGTACAGCTTGACAAAGTTGAGTGGGTTCAGAATAGACTTGATCAGTTGAATCTCATTGATGAGAAAAGATTGATAACTATTTGTCATGGGAAGTTATACCAGAAGAGGATGAAGAAATATTTTGACAAGAAGGTTCATCCTCAGAATTTCCAAGTTGGTGACCTGGTGCTGAAAAGGATCTTGCCTCCCAATAATACACGATCACATGGGCTCCGAATTCAGGACACCCTTCATAATTTTGGGCAAATGGGCTCCGAATTATGAAGGACCATATGTTATAAAGAATGTTTTTTCAGGAGGAGCCATGACACTTGCAACTATGGATGGAGAGGATTCCCCTCACCCCATTAACACAGACGTAATTAAAAAATAGTTTGCATGAAAAGACCTTCTAAGTCGACAACTTAGGAAAAAAAGGGTGTCCCGACGAACCATAAAAAGAAAAAGGTTCGGGCAAAAATTAAGGACTAAAAAAAGAAGAAAATAATAAAAAGGAATTGTGTACACCCACTAAGTTGAAAACCCTAAAAAATGTGACTTAGAAAAATGGGTATCCCGATGGATTGAAAACTCGAAAGGGCGGTCTAGGCAAAAGTTAGGGATTTGAAGCGAAAGACTACGGTATGTGTTGCATCTGAAACACCATTCTCCATCACAATGGTTAACTTGGAAGGATAAGGAATCTGTCCAATCAGCTTTTTCTGAAAGCAATATATTAAGGAGCTTTGGGGTTATAAGAGTCATAGTAGAGTCGGAACCCGATGGAAATCTGTCATCATATTTCCAATCTATGTATCTCTTTTTTGTGTTTTTTTATGCAATTACCTATTTTTAGGAATTTCTTCTTGATGTAAATGCTTATTCACAGGCCAATTAATCAATAAAAATCCTCTTTTATCCAAAAGCTACATTTTTTTACTTTTACTATTTTGTTTGCAAAAACGTCTAATATTTTGATAAACTTTGCATCTAAAAATATTGAGGCTACAAAAATCATGATATAAATAATTGAAATTAATTGATATTTCAGGTGTTTGGGCGATGGTTATCAGTTTTCCAATTCCTACCTGGGATACGTTGTAGTGATTTCATTTTTGCAGGTACCTGGTGTCCACTCATGACAAGCAGGGTATTAGCAAGAAAGAAGAGAGAGTTTGAGGTTGTTACTCATACAAGGTTCTCAGTGAAAATGATGATTCCTCAAAAAAAGAATTCATTTCCCTAATACAGCCTACATTGCTATTTAACAGAAGTTTATTGGCTAAGAGGTTTCTCTTCAGAGATCTCCTTCCCAGAGGAATATATATTATTGGGTTTGGTACAACTGTTTATTTCTATAGTGAAGTTTGTATCCATTTCCCAAATGAGTTTTGCACTCATCTCCTCAGTGTGGTTTGCATCTTTCTCCCCAGTATGGCTTGCATCTTTAAAAGATTCTCGTAAGAATTCCTTACCAGTAGGAGGTTATTGTGATATCTCCATGAAGAAATTTGCTTTTCCCCAATGGAGTGAGTTTCCTCCCCATTAAGAAGATGGACATATTACAAGATGCGAGTATTAGGAGCTCTTTTATCCCCTAGTGATAGAACATGTTATTTTATCTCCAGTAGAAGTTGAGCTTCGAGAGTTTCTAGTTCATGATTTCTCTTCTCCCCAAGTAAGGATTTGTTCCTCAGTGGAGTTCATCGTCGAGTTTCTTTTGTTCAAGAATTATCTTTATCCCCTGTAGAAGTTGCTTTCATCAAGAACTCTATGCAAGAAGATCTATATTCCCCCAACGAGGCATTCCTTATTTTCAGTAGGAAGATAACGGTTTTTTCCCCAGGAAGTTAAGAGCGGTTGAAGTCAAGATGATTTATTTTTTATTTGGCTGTAATTTATTTTTGCAGTATCCTCCAAAAGTCCATGTTTAAGTGGCATCCATCCTCAGAGTTGGCATGTTTTAATTGCAATGTAACATCGCAGTTTATACCCAATGATCGCTAGTTCAGATTGTTATTCCTTGCTAAAGACCAGTTTCCCAAGGATGACTTCTCAGATGTTCCTGGTTTCCTCAGAAGTTCATCGTGTTCTTGCTATTCCCTAATGAATCATTTAAACATGCATAATTACATTTCATCTACCCAAATGCACAACATTTCCCTTATGTGAAGCATAACACCATTAAAAATCCAAACATCAATTGAAGAATAAGCCAATTTTTGTTGCTTACCTGAAGTAACTGATTTGATATACTCAGAGATAAATAACCTACACGGTCTATCACTAAGGTTATCCTATCATGCTTCCCTAATAGATTCTGTTATGATTCCTATCTCTGTCAAGTGTTGTTGTGTTCTCTCATTCCCTAGAGAATCTTTGGAAACCTTTGTTAGAACCTTCTTCGGTTTATGTCTTTCTTTCTTTTATATTTCTAATCTTGACAAGGCATGTACGCAGCTTTCTTATATGTGTCTAATCCTAACCAGACATGTATATTTGATATCTTTGTTAGAGTCTTCTTTGGTCGATATCTTTCTTATATGTGTCTAATCCTAACCAGACAGGTTTGTTTGATATCTTTCTTAGAGTCTGCTTGATAGGTCTCTTTCTTATATGTGTTTAATCTTGACCAGACATGTATGTTTGATATCTTTGTTAGAGTCTGCTTTGGTCGATCCCTTTCTTATATGTGTCTAATCCTGACCAGATATGTATATTTGATATCTTTGTTAGAGTCTACTTTTTTCAGTCTCTTTCTTATATGTGTCAAATCATGACCAGACATGTATGTTTGATATCTTTTTAGAGTATTCTTTGGCCGGTCTCTTTCTTATATGTGTCTAATCCTGACCAGGCATGTATGTTTGATATCTTTGTTAGAGTCTGCTTTGGTCGGTCTCTTTCTTATATGTGTTAAATCCTGAACAGACATGTATGTTTGATATCTTTGTTAGAGTATGCTTTGGTCGGTCTCTTTCTCATATGTGTCTAATCCTGATCAGACATGTATGTTTGATAACTTTGTTATAGTCTGCTTTGGCCGGTCTCTTTCTTATATGTGTCTAATCCTGACCAGATATGTATGTTTGATATTTTTGTTAGAGTTTGCTTTGGCCGATCTCTTTCTTATATGTGTCTAATCCTTACCAGACATGTATGTTTGATATCTTTGTTAAAGTCTGCTTTGGTCGGTTTCTATCTTATATGTGTCTAATCCTGACCAAACATGTATGCTTGATATCTTTGTTAGAGTCTTCTTTGGTCGGTCTCTTTCTTATATGTGTATAATCCTGACCAGACATGTATGTTTGATATATTTGTTAGAGTCTCCTTTGGTCGGTCTCTTTCTTATATGTGTCTAATTATGACCGGACATGTATGTTTGATATCTTTGTTAGAGTATACTTTGGTTGGTCTCTTTCTTATATGTGTCTAATCTTGACCATACATGTATGTTTCATATCTTTGATAGAGTCTGCTTTGGTCGGTCTCTTTCTTATGTGTGTCTAATCCTGACCTGGAATATAATCCCAATGTCCTTATATGATCTGATTGTGACCAAACATGTATATTTGGTATCTTCATCATATGTCTAACAACGCAATGAGGTACGTCTCTAGCCACCGGATATCAACTTCCCATAAAAATAATAAATAGAAAACACAGAAAAACTAAAATATCTGACTTTTGTTTGTTCTTCAGAGTACGAATTTTACAGTTCTTTTGAGTATTCAATCCTCTTCTACCTCGACTGTTCGAAACACTAGCGCCAATATCACTCTCTGGTTTAAGATGATTGAATAGGAACAGTTGTTGCACCCGAAAATTCTCCCTCTTCATTTTTACCCTAATTAGCTTATTTTTCTCTAACATACTCATGCATACATATCACTAATTCTATGGTTACAGGATTAAGGCATTTATCTTCGTTGAGCTACAGAAAACGATTGTTTGTCTGGCAATACATTGCAGTATAAACTTAGGGTTTTCGGGATTGAATATCATTATGTGTATTTGATAGGAAAAATCGCAAGTGTACTATTTTTGCCTTGCAGTAATAATGGGAAATTCTCAAGATATTAATCTCAAGGACTGCTTTCAATTACCGATTTAAATTCGTAGTTCAATTAAACAAAAACTTAATTTATGGTTTTGGCTTTGATATTGTCACTTAACAAAAAGCAGAAATATATAATGGCTTTTTCACATATATGAGGAGCATGCTAGGATAAGGTGTATAATTTTCCCTGTAACTATCTTAAATCCTGATCTCTTCAACAAGTTCATATCCTTCAATTACCAACCCTTTAGATTATCTTCCCCTAAGTCATTAGTGGGAAAGCCTTTAACCATCCATCCTAAACCCTAAGTCCTTAGAGATATCTGATAGAGTCAAGCCTTTATTTTATCAAGGGTTAAATTCGGTAACTATAGGGTATCCCTAGTCCTAGGTGATATCTACTATAGTCTAATTATACAAAAACCTTAACAATCACAGTTCAGCTGGTTGTTAACGTTAAATCAATCTTAATTTGTACGATCAGGAAGGTATAAAAACATTGTACAATTAAATGCAATAAAGAAGACTTTATTAAAGAACTCAGGAATTCATAATCATTACAGATTCAAACCAAGCACACCCCCTAGCATTGTTTAGCTACTCATATTGTTCAAAATAATTTCAATGATATAAAGATTAAACATTATAGATAAATGAAGAACTTTGATCTTCAATCGCCGCGGCTCATGAAAAATCTCTGTCCTACAAGAATCTCATACGTTGCTCTCTCCAATCCTCAATTCTTCGTGCGGTAAAAAGTCTTATAAACCAAATAAGGGTTTTCACTACTAACTAAAACTGGGTCGGAAACATAAACTAGGCCCGTAAAACAACTTAAACCTAAATTTCCAAAGTCTACAACTTTAATGAATTTTTCTAGGCTTCTACAGTCCGTATCAGCTTTTGAAGTCAACATGAAAGTTGTAGCTCTTTCTCTTAGCTTTCCAACGAATAATGGAATTTGTCAATCCGATTCCCGTAGCTCCAGTAATGAATTTTTTAGTGAAAACTGATCAATTAGCACATTGTCTGACACGGCCCGTGTCAAGTGACACGGGTGGCCATGTCAGGCCTCCTGAAGCATGCTGGAAACTTTTCCGAAACTCTGAATTTACACTTTTTCACACTGATTTATCTCGATTTATTCCTGTGAACCTGAAAACAGTAAAACACATAACCAACACATAAAAAGTGGTAAAATGAAATAAAACACTTGACAATAAAAATAAAAGATAACTAAAGTTAATGGTAAATAACTGTGTAAAAGCCAGTGATCAAACTCCCCCAAACTTAAACTGTTTCTTGACCTCAACGACAATTACAAGAGCTCATGAAATTCACAGCATATCGGTACTCATACGTGAGATATCCGTTCATATTGATCAAAAGACAGTTCGTCCGATGTTCACATGACATGAAGAGTTTATGTAAGAACCTTTTAATCTCGAGCTTCCCCTTCGGGTACCTCTCTAACTATGCTTTGTACTTAAGTCTCTTTTCGATTTTTCTCCTTTTTCATTTGGACAGTCAAATTAAGGCAATGAGTATTATTATGATCATCACATGCATAAGACTGATCAATAATTTTTTTGTTTAGGCACCAAATAAGCAGCATTGGCTACTTTTAAATACCGATGAAATTTTCAAACTTTGATGTTATATATAGTCCTTTTGGACGATGTTTGGGGATCAACCCCCTTTGGACTGAATAATTGGATAAGGGATACCCAACTTAGCGAGCCAATTGCCTTTTACCGCCTTTTCATCATTTGGTGCCAAATTTATTTATTTCTCCATCAATCATACATGCATGTGAATCTATATTATGCCAGACTATAAAGATAAACTACTTTAGGAGTACTTCTCAGGATTCAAGCAATATAATACATATTTACACGTTAGACTCGTATCACTATCACATTAATTCAAACTTCTTACCTCCAAACAATCATCTCTTTATCTCTATATACTTTCCTGATTTATTTGAATTACAAGCTCTTGTGCAAACCAAAACAAAACATTTCGGTCAAAATTTGGGAAGGACTTCAACTCATGGATTTACATAGTAATTAACATAAAACCAACAAATAACTCAAAAATAAAAGCAGTAAAAACCCCTAAAACCTGAACTATACATTGACCCCAATGTTTCAGAACAAGCTCGAGGTAGGTAAGGGTAAATCAACACCAACTGCTGCCTCCTAGCTTTCACCAGTAAGGCTCCCTTTTTATTACCCACAAACAAAATGAAACAAACACAAAAAGAAAAATTAAGTTATTAAAAGCGTGGGTTTCCTCCCACGAAGCGCTTCGTTTAATGTCACATGGTTCGACGGTTCATCCCCTTGTTAGGGTGGCATATATAACATAAAGAACACATCATCTTTCTACTTTTTTTTTGTTTGGTAGCAATCCCATGAACTTAAAGTAATGATGATGTTGCTTCCAAATCATTTTCATATTTATTTTATTGAACAAGGCATAAATGACATCTAATACTTTGTCAATTTCTTGTCTGTCATCAACCTTGTTGTGAAAATATTTTTTAGGGAGACTCTTTTGTTGAAGATTTTCTGGTTGGATGTCAACATCTTCACTAGTTTTGAAATTTGTAGTTTCATCCAAAACTAGACCACCTTCAAGTTTCCTTATTACTTCTTCCCCATCATTCTTGTTTACCTCAAATTCTTCTATTCTTACTGCATCTTTGTCATCTGATGTTATGCATTCTTCTTCTGGTTTCACGTCTTCTTCTTCCAACTATAACTTTCCCCACAGTCTTACCTCCCTCCTATATGCTTTAAAAATTTTAGTCGCCTCTTCCAAAGTTAATCATGAATCATGCGACCAATATGCAGGAGATACAAGTGGCAATGTATCGAGATAATACATGACTACAACACTCAGACACTTGGTTAGTATCAAAGTATAGAAGAATTCATGAAGCAAACAATAATCTGACCCTTTTTTTTCTTTTTTTATAATAAAATGAAATTCAAATTTAAAAAAAAACTAAAACAAAATTTTAGTTGACGAGCAACAAAATTTCAATTGAACCAAAATTAAAACTCTATATTTTGGTAGTCCCTGGCAACGGTGCCAAAAACTTGATAGGAAAAATAACAAGTGTAATATTTTTGCCTTGCAGTAATAATGGGAAATTCCCAAGATATCGATCTCAAGGACTTCTTGCAATTATTGAGTTAAATTCGTAGCTCAATTAAACAAAAACTTAATTTGGGGTTTTTGTTTTGATATTGCCACTTAACAAAAAGCAGCAATATAAAATGGATTTTTCATAAATATGAGTGAAACAACCGGCTGAAAATCATCAAACAATGAAGTCGCCATCAGAACTGGGTGCCTCAGAATAGGGGATACATCTAGCATGTGTATTGCAATCAGAAGAGATGTTTGTGGGAAGAGGACCCCAAAGATCAGAGCTTTACAAATTGAACTTCCACTAGGGGAGGAAATAACTGGATGTAGTGCACTGGGGTCGCATCACCATGATCATCAGGATTCTTTTGTCTTGGCTTAAAATCTTTTTTTTTTAATTCACTAAGGGAATGAAGATTGACTACTGTTGAACAGATCAGGGAACGCAAAACTGTGGAGAGTGCCCCTGATTGAATAGTTGAATGCCCCGGTGTAGCAACCACATCTGACATTGGTCAACAAGGACGGAACACTGATATAAGATCCCATAGTAAATGGGAACCATATGCTAATAATATGTTCCAAGAACTCAAGGTTGTGTAGCGCTCCCTGATCGAAAGTGTTCCCTAAAACATGAGGAGAAGAGGGAACCTGCTGCAGCAATAAGTGCAAGATTGTTGACATCATTATCAGAGTTTCCATGACCTGGATTATCTGAGTTTTCAATAAATTATCTTCTTTTTCGAAGAATTCCCGACCACGGGCCAAATCTTGCATGTACCACAGAGTTATTCGATAATTGATCCCTGAACATGTGCCGTGAGAAATCAAGTTGAACCTTTGAAGAGAATATCAGGCCTGAATAATAATCCCCAATCTTCGGGTACCTATTATGAATGCATGAATATGCATGGGGTGCATGAATGAATTCTATGTCATGTTCTGTCATTTCCAAGGAATTTACGTGCTTTGATTTTGATTTTGCGCAAGTAAGGGATGGAAGAGTTTAGCACAAGACTTGCAAATATGATTCCTTGGAAATAATAGAACATGTATGTTAAGCATGTGGTTAACCATGTTATTTATGCAAAGGCATGAGATCAAATGGGATCAAGGTTCCATCATTTCTGAATATGATTGTTGCACTATTCTGAACCATATGAGTATCATTAGATCAAAGTCCCAACATAGCTTTTGCACATATAAGAACTGAGTACCATGTAGATCTCCCATTGTACGGGATCGAGGCTTATGGAACAACGGATACTGTTGAGAATTTTCTGAACACGCTGAGAATACCAAGATCAAAGGCTTGAACGGACCTCCAGGTAATTAAGCCAGGAACTCAAAATAAATCTGAGAACCATACAGTCACCAACATAATATAGCATCTGCATAAAGTCATCAACAAAAATCCAGAACATAACCAATAGAACCAAAAGTCACCGTCTGAGCGTAGTTATCATTTGAGCATGAGTAACCATATGAACATAGTCACCTTCTGAGCATAGTTCACCATCTGTACCTGTGATAATAATTCCCTCCCCACTCACGGGTGAAGACTAGGTCAGGGTAAGGCAAGGGTAACTCGAAAATCACGGGTTCGCTTGAAAGTACAATCATCGTGACACAGACGTGCATGATGAAAATACCTTTGATTGAACCTCATCCGAGCATGGTATATATCATGACTGCACTAGTCCGACCACGTCCTATAGCCGTCATGCCCCCACTCTATTCCTAGGTTTACTAGTGCACTCTGGCCTGGGTACTGGACCTTTTACCTCAATAGTAGCATTCCAACCCTATAAGAAGCAGATCCAACACAACAGTAGTATATGGAAGACAGCAAAATTCAATGCACACATATGCTCAGGTATATACAAAATGAATGAATAAACTGAAAGCATAAAAGATAAACACCCAAAGAAAAGAAAGAAGAGCTAGGAGCGACTCCGGGATGGACCAACATTTGGTCGACCTGTCCCCAGTGAAGTCGCCAGCTGAAACAACCGGGTGAAAATCATCAAACAATGAAGTCGCCATCGAAGGTCTTTTATCCCACATGTAGGGAAAGGTAAACATCGAGAAAACCTGAGAAGGGAGAAGTAACGGTCTTGCAATCGAGAGATCGGGTAAGGGAGTCTGTTACGTGAGGGGAAGGTATTAGCACCCCACACGTCCCTAGTACTCTACGGTATCCACTCTTGTTATCTATCTTATGGGTGTGTCTAATCTATGCTTATTGTCTACTATACTACTGCTAAAGGGAGAATGCATGCAAAAGGAAGGGGAAAAGAATGTAGGGAAAATAAAATTGTGCTCGCTTGGGCCCTACCCCAATGCCTACGTATCCTTTTTTAGGAATCAGAGCTATCGTAGTTTGGCTGGCATGTTTTTGTTTGTTTGTGTTTTTTATGGACAGAGTTAATTTCGCCTTCTGCCGTAGCTCGACCTTTGGAGACTTATGCGTTGGCACAGAAGTAAATTAATCATGTCCTTACCTGAAAAGGGTTTTAGAGAAAGGTGCTCGAGCGCACAAAATGTTTTGAGTTGGTTTGTATTTTTGTTGCAGATAATGACTAGTTGACCTTAAGAGAGAGATATTATCCACTTTTCTACTTATCCATGAAAGGATTCTTTGAGACTTGACCCACTCCTAGGCTTGATATGGAAGAACAATAAGATCGAGAAGAGACCCGCTTATCATTTCCCATAGTGAGCAAAGGCATGATTCTCATCAGTAGTTTTAAAGTTTTTTTGAAGTTTGAAAGAAAAAGAAGTTTTAGTTTTAGTGCAAATGCAAAAGGGGAAGAAAAGTCACAGGGAGACTAGCCTATTTCTAAACCTAATTTTATCATGCATTGTAACACCTAAAGTTAGAATTTTGAGGGAATTCTAGCTAATGTTAGCATGCAAAGTTTGCAATAAAGCCCGGTTTCTCATGATATCTAGAAAAAGCGGTAAAGAAATGTAGTAAAGTGTGAATAATTATGAAGGTAGTAGCGGCGACTACCAAAGTGAGCAAATCGTCAAGAGCGGACCAAAGCAATGGAGAAGCAAGGAGTACGTGTCGAGCAAGCTTCACCAAGAAACAAACAAATTCATAAATAATATCCCACTAAGATAAAGGCAAACGCATGTTGCGAATGCAATGTGTAATCAGAAGTTCCTGCACAAATCTCATAAAGTATCGCATGTATCAAGACAACGTATAATAAGATATGAATTCCTCAGGACGATGAGAAATAAGGCGTGTCGCATCAGAAGCAAACATAAGTCATATTCTTCGATCACATAACTGCCTGTTATGTTACATAATCGAAAGCAAAAAGAACGTACATTGCACAATGAACAAACGCGTCAAAATAACGAGACAAGACGGTATGGAAATATGGATAAAAACTAAAATAAAAAAGTATTTATTACTATTTTTTATGTGCGAAAAATTCTATCGAAAACTAAAGAATTAATTCCTAAAATCAATTAAGAAAAACTAACAAATTTTATTTATTTTATTACATTTTTATCATAGAAAAATTAAAAGGAAAAAATCTAAATCTAACAAAGGAAATAGAAAGAAACAGGGGGTGTACTGCCTAGGTCCAGAGGTATGCAGTAGCAGGGCACTAGGCCCATCACATAATCCATAAAGCCCCCTTTTTTTGTATGTACTTCAATATAAAAAAACGCAAGGAATGTGCCTAATCAAAGCAAATCCGGCCCAAACCCTTACTTCTCATTCAGCCTTCAAAATCTCTTCATTCAGTATTTTTTATTGGTTTATTGATTAAAAAACAAATAAAATAAAATAAATAAAAAAAATAAAAAAGAAATTCATAAACGGTGCGTTTAGGTAGGAAATAGGGTTCAGGGTCTTCGTGAAACATGACTTCTCCTCTACTCTTTCGCGACTCAGCGGCGGCGCCCAACTCGATCTTCCTCTTTGTTTTCCATGATGATTTTTCCACCAAGGATCAACACAGCATGTCTGTGTCATCTCCATTGTCGCTTCTTCTCCGAACTTCGTTTCGGTTCCAAACCCTAGCATACGATAAACGGAATCCCAACACCAACCGAATCGGTCATCATCTTCATCGCCCTCAGTGACTGTGAAGCTCTTGAAAGCAAAAAAACGAAAACTAGAGAACATATTCCTTCGCTTGATCAGGTATTAACTCCTTATACTTTCTTCTTCTTATCCGCATAGATCACTTCTTCTTCATCTGCGATTTAAACTATTGTTGATGCACTATTGTCTTTGGAGATTTGTTGATGAATACTTGAAGGGGAACAAAGGCTGTTGAAAATGGAAATTGGAGATTGGCTCCGCGATGAAGGTGATGATTGAAGAATAAGTGAAGGTTGGATGATGGTGATTAAGATCCATAGGTGAGAGAGTTTTTTCTCTGAGTTTTTTTCTTGTTGATGATTCTCCTTTTTCCTTTTCTACTTTTCTGTTATTTTGTTACCTATTGGAAGTTTGTTGAGTGAGCTACAGAGAGGGAAGGTTGCAGATGATGATGATAGTGCCAAGGTGTTTTTTGGTGTCTGATCAGCGAATGATGAATGAATCTGAAGGTGAGTTTTTTTCTTTTTGTTATTTGTTATCTCTTCTGTTGTGAATCTATGAAGTTTTTTAGTTGTGTAGAAAGTTGGTTAAAGGTTTGTTATGAAGTTCTGTTAGAATTTGGTTATGTAATTGGTTAGGTGTTGTTGGAAATCTGTTAGATGGTTGTTAGAAAGTTAGGGAAGGTTAGTTGAAAGACTTGTTAATACGATTAGGGAATTAATTTTGTTATGACAGTTGGTTAGAGGTTTTAGATGGTTAGAAACTGTTAGGATATTGTTAAAAATCAGTTTGGAAATTAGTTATGCCAAATGTTAGGATGACAATTAGGCTATCTATTAATGTTATAGGTTAACAATCAGGAAGAATAAAAGTTTGGAGGTTTATAGGAATTTAACTGAAAATAGTTAGTTATCAGAAATCTGATTTTTGTTGGTAAAAGGTTTGGTTAAAGCTGGAATTTGGAAAAATGGTTAGAGGGTTGGAGATTGTTGAAATTCTATTTTATTATTTCTGTATTGACAGTTAAGAGGCTGTTTTGTAAGGTTGTTTACAGGCTTTATCAGTTTTTCTGTTTTGGAAATAATGAACTGGTTTTCATAGTATGATTTTGAAGATCAACCATTTAGATATGCTCTTAAATGAATTTGGTAGCTTTTATTTTTTAGTCAAGTGCCATTGTTTGGTCTCTTTTCTTGATTGCATGTTTGGAATTTGATGGTGCCAGGATGAAAGGCCAAGTCTAAATAGAGTTTGGTCGGCTTGAAAGATGGCGTTATGTACTTGTATAGGATTTTGAATTTTGAAATATGATGGGATTTGATGGTGTAATGTAAAGGCTGATACTTTGTAATAGGAATACTTTCTTTGTAATATTCGTAATAGAATGTAATAAGTTTTGAATGGTCTTTGTAAAGGAAGCTTCTCGTAACGTGTGTTCTTATCAAAATCAAACTTTGAACCAATTTCTATTTATGTATTCTCAATGCCTTCCTTTTGTGTAAATGGAATCAAAGGTATTAAATTATCCTCCGTGTTTTGATGACTTCAAGCGTTTCATTGACCCACACCTTCTACCACTTTGATCCACCCATTATCTCATAAGCACACTCTAGAATTTTAGCTTGAGATAGTTGAGTGAAAGTAACATGTCGTGTAAGAAAGACAAATGATCGCATGGAATACTATGCCTTAATATACCCACAAACTTTACTTGACGAAATCCAAGTGTATTTTTCTTACAAAACCATCTCTATATGCCTTATGACCCAAGTAATGAACACCAACATTAACTAGAGAAAAATAGATCAGTTGGGATCCTATCTCTATGTATGAGATCTTTTGAATGAAGCTTTGGAAGCAAACCCTAATTGTCATGATCGTCAAGGAAATAACTTAAATTGCCCTTGAATGTAGATGAGAGCCTCAAAAGCAAGGATAAACCCTAATTACCAAGCCCTTGATCCTGATGCCAATTTTATTGATTAATGAAGCGTGATATGTTAGATGATTTAATGGAAGTTATGTACATGAGACAAGTGCGAGACATAAGCCAGATAAAAGTGAAAGGGTAGGACAAATTTGGGGTATTAAAGTTTCCCTTATTTAATCGTCTTAAACCTGAAAGTACGATTGGCGCGTGCCTTTCGGAAGTTCGAGGTAAAAGATCATTAAATACCAATGCCAAAAATTTGTCCTGAGAGAGTGTAAGTGTTTATTTATTTATGGTATCAGCTGGAATTTTTGTTTTTTAGTGAAAAGACAGAGATTGGGCTTGTAACGTGGCATGATGCCAATACAAGGAAGGGATTTGGCTTGTAACATAGCAGGAAGCCAATACAAGGAAGGTACAACATGGACAAGTGTTTTGGATCGATACAGACATGTATCGAAAGAAGATACAGACGAGTATCAAGAAAGGTCAAACACATACGAGTGTTTGAATACGGACAGGTATTGAAAGAAGATACGGACGAGTATCAAAAGGTTAAACACGAATGGGTGTTTGAATCAATACGGGCGAGTATTGAAAGAAGATACGGACGAGTATCAAAAGGTTAAACACAGACGAGTGTTTGAATCAATACGGACGAGTATAGAAAGAAGATACGAACGAGTATCAAGGAAGAGATAACATGGTCGAGTGTTGGAGTCAATACGGATGAGTACTGAAGGAAGACGGACGAGTATCAAGGAAGAGATAACACGGACAAGTGTTGGAATCAATACAGGCGAGTATTGAAAGAAGATACAGACGAGTATCACGGAAGAGATAACACAGACGAGTGTTGGAATCAATACGGACGAGTACTGAAAGAAGATACGAACGAGTATCAAGGAAGAGATAACATAGATGAGTGTTGGAATCAATATGGACAAGTACTAAAAGAAGATACAGATGAGTATCAAGGAAGAGATAACACGGACGAGTGTTGGAATTAATACGGACGAGTACTGAAAGAAGATACAAATGAGTATAAAAAGGTTTAAACACAAACGAGCGTCTGAATCAATACGGACGAGTATTGAAAGGAGATACAGACGAGTATCAAATGTTTTAAACACGGAAGATTGTTCGGGAGGCTGACATTGATGAGTGTTTAGGAACTGGCACGAAAGAGTGTTTAGGAATTTACACGACGATTGTTCAGGAATTTACACTGACGAGTGTTTAGAAGTTGACACGACGAGTGTTTAGGAATTTACACGATGAGTGTTCAGAAGTTGACACGACGAGTGTTTAGGGAACTGACACAGACGAGTGTTGGAAGTTGACACGACGAGTGTTTAGGGAACTGACACAGACGAGTGTTGGAAGTCTGAATTATCTTTCAGACAGGAGTTGGTTACCAGAAGAAAACTGGGTCTAGAATGAAAAAGTGTATTGATTTTGTTGGGCATCGAAAAGGTGAAGGTCATCGACTGGGGATTTTGGGCATGATACCCTCCTGTAGGGATGTATTGTTGTCCTTGAATAATTCAGGTCTTTTGTGTAAGGTACCTGATCTGGCTTATGCTTTGTATTCATGTTTGAATTTCTTTTTCCGCAAAGATCCATTATGATGGATCGGCTACGCGCTTTTGAGGATGCAATGTTATGCAGTGATAACTATATGCAGTGCGAAGAAATAGACTTCATGGGGATAAGAGAAGGCCCATTGGGAACCGTTGCTTATTACTGGGGATTCCAATATATATCGACGCTGGAAGTCTGCAGTACCAAAGATCGTTGGGGATAATGATAAGAATTTGCATTGGGGAGTTCACAATACCGCAGATTAATGATGACTCTGCTGAAGATTGAATCGCGGACGAAGCGAGTCTTCGGGTACGCTGCTGGATTCTGAATCGTACCGTTGGGGAAGAGATAATCCGGATAGACTTCCACACGAACTGAAGAAGATGGTAGAACTAAATATGCCGAAGAATGGATACTGAACACCATGTGGATCTCTTTGAATACATGCCCCAAGTTTACGCACACTGGGGGATTATCTCTTGAATCACTTGGGGATACAAGATCGACATGGACACCTGCGAATGCACCGGTTTAGCTCTACGAATGCCCCAGTTTAGCTTTGAGAATTCCCTGGTTTAGCTCTGCGAATGCCCCGGTTTAGCTCTGCGAATGCCCCGGTTTAGCTTCACTAGGGATGTTCTTGATTAACTCCATTGGGGATGCACTTGTGCGTACCGAGCCAAACGATGATTCTGGACTTTCTGAATTCACTTGGGGAGTCGGGTTTGAAATTGTCTGTAGTAGATGAAGGCAGCTTCGTGTGCTGGCTAGGTCAGGGTGACCGTTATGATGCTTTTAGCTGGTTGTAGTGGTCTCGTGCAACGTAATTGGCTTGACCAACTTTGTAAGTACGAATGAAGGTTGCCCCTGTCTGGAGGATTTCTGGAAGAAACTGTGCTGAATAGAAGACTGAAATATCCATGGCATAATATGATATGAGGTGGCCTGCCCCAATCTCTTGAACCATGAAATAAACTCCTCTTGATTACATCTTTCTTGGAGAGATTTATCGAATCTCGACGTAACTGCCCCAGGTTGAATGAATTCTGAATAGATTTCTCGATGTGATAGCCTCTGATTGATCGAGCTTGAAAAGATTTATCGATGTGATAGCCTCTGATTGATCGAGCTTGAAGATATTTATCGACGTGATAGATTCTGATTGGTCGAGCTTGAAGAGATTTATCGATGCGATATGCTCTGATTGATAGCTTTGAGGGAATGCCCCCGACTTGGCTGAGCTCGGAGAGATTGATTCTTGACTTGATTGCCCCAGATTGGCGGACTCTGCTAACTTCATCCTTGAAGGGTACTTAAATTATAAAGTGTTAAGATATGCTTTCGCTTAACAAAATCAATGGTTAACATGTCCCTGAATAAGTCATTTCTCTTGTGGCAGCTGACTCTTGCTTCAACAGGGTATTCAAGCCCCTTTTCTTTGACAATATTGAGCTCTTTACCGATTATTCATTGTGTAAACTTACTTGATGTCAATCAATTTTTTTGTATGCAGAAGAATGTTTATTATGAGAATGATAATTCTAATTCAACACATATGTAAGTCTTGAAGTTTGAAAAACTTTGAATGAAATGACGTCACAATTCTATTGTGAACGAGTCACTAGCTAGAGAGAAACATTTGCAAATTCCTTTTTTAAAGATAATGCAAGCATATGATGCCAACACAAATATTCAAACATACCTCTTAGGAGTCAGTTAAACACTATCTCGTTGTAGCACGCTTTCGAATTGATCCATGCTTCAATTAGGACTTTTATGGGTTGTAACGTGACCTGGTTCACGGTTTTAGAAAAAATGTATCTAAGGCTCAAAAATTTTTGGTGCCCACCCATTCTCCATGATGTTCTCCATTCCTACGTTCAGTTGACTTGATACAAGCGTTCATCTCTCGAGAAGATTTTGTGATGATTGAGGAACCATTATGGCCTCTTGGACACAACAGTCACTAACTTCTGATTTTGGTGTCTGATCAGACGACTTTGTTCTTTGATGAGGATTTTCATTGGTAATCCTTTTCTCGCCCTTTTAGGCTTTTCAGCTTCTTTCTTGTCGTCCCTAATTTTTGCCTGGACAAATTCTTTTGAATTTCGATTAGGAAGTCCAGCGGGATGCCCCAACTTTTGCCTAAGTGACTTGTTTTCAAGTTTCGACTTAGCGGGGATTTATGTTTCTTTCTTATTCGTATTTTATTTTCTGAACAAGTCGTTTACCTTCGCATTTTCTTTGATTTTTCGGAAGTGATCGTGACTATCCGAGTCTTTAGTAAATGGGGGATAATCATTATTGTATCGTCATCTCTTGACCCCCTGATGTGTAAGAGATACCCATTGGGATATTTTCAATAGACGCATGTTGTCATTAGATGAGGGTTAACCATTGTGGTTTTGACTTTCCTCAACCTTTTGAAGGATAACCGATGTTGTACCCTCAGATGTGCACTCTTGATGAGTTCTGAATGCTTGATCAGATTAACTGAAATCTACCCTACCCCGGGTTAAAATGAAGATTTTCTCTGAACAGAAAAGAAACTCCTACTTCGAAGGCTCAGAGGGGTTAACGAGGGTCTATCTCCCTTATATCTCTGGTGTTTAGGAATTGAAACAAGGCTTGTACATTGTCAGCAGGGTCTTACTCAAAAGCATACCAACCAGAGATTTTTGCGTTTTAGATTGTCGTTATCCTCCTTCCAATCTTTACCTAAGCATAAGACTAGGAAATTTGGCATCAATATGCAAATAAAACATTTAAAAAGTGATAACGAATGAATGAAAAAGAACACTTCAAGACAAGCATACTTATTGCATTAAGATTTTCATTCCAAAATAGACAACTTTCTATATACAAGCAATGTTTAAACAAACAAGTAAGAATGTGAATGAAGATGCAGTAAAGAAACCAACGGTTGCCATCATTGAGAAGACTTGACTCTGTATGGACTTCTTAATTCTAACGACTTTCTGTAGCCCTGATGCTTAAATGGGTGAGAGAATTCCCCTTTTGATCTGATGTGAGCACCACAGTCTCTGAATTGATCCAGTCTTGGATTTGGTCTCTGGATGACACATTACCTTCAATCGAACGACCAGGTGCCCCAGAATAATATGCATAGAAGATTCTTCCAGGAGAACGAATGAACGATTTACCCAGCGAATCGGTACAAACTGCATCACCAAATATATCGTACCTCAAATAAATAATACAATTCGTCTTCTCTCAGAGCAACAGAGACTTCTGACTCATGAGAAAGATCCTGGAAGTTGGACAAATAGGGATTGGACCTTTGGAAGAGACGCCAGAAAGGTGCTGGGATTTATACTTCAACCCCTTTACAGTCTTCGATATCATAACTGGGTGCCTCAGAATAAGTGATACATCTAGCATGTGTATTGCAATCTGAAGAGATGTTTGTGGGAACAGGACCCCAAAGACCAGAGCTTTACAAATTGAACTTCCACCAGGAGAGGAAATAACTGGATGTAGTGCGCTGGGGTCACATCACCATGCTCACCTGGCTTCTTTTGTCTTGGCTTAAAATCTTTTTTTTTAATTCACTAAGGGAATGAAGATTGATTACTGTTGAACAGATCAGGGAACACAAAGCTGTGGAGAGTGCCCCTGATTGAATAGTCGGATTCCCCGGTGTAGCAACCACATCTGACATTGGTCAACAAGGATGGAGCACTGATATAAGATCTCATAGTAAATGGGAACCATCTGCTAATAAGATGTTCCAAGAAATCAAGGTTGCGTAGCGCTCCCTGATCGAAAGCGTTCCCTAAAACATGAGGAGAAGAGGGAACCTACTGCAGCAATAAGTGCAAGATTGTTGACATCATTATCAGAGTTTCCATGACCTGGCTTATCTGAGTTTTCAATCAATTATCTTCTTGTTCGAAGAATTCCCGACCACGGGACAAAGATTGCATGTACCACACAGAGTTATTCCATAACTGATCCCTGAACATGTGCCGTGAGAAATCAAGTTGAACCTTTGAAGAGAATATCATGCCTGAATAATAATCCCCAATCTTCGGGCACCTTTTATGAATGCATGAATATGCATGGGGAGCATGAATGAATTCCATGTCATGTTCTGTCATTTCCAAGGAATTTACGTGCTTTGATTTTGATTCTGCGCAAGTAAGGGATGGAAGAGTTTAGCACAAGACTTGCAAATATGATTCCTTGGAAATAATACAAACATGTATGTTAAGCATGTGGTTAACCATGTTATATATGCAAAGGCATGAGATCAAATGGGATCAAGGTTCCATCATTTCTGAATATGATTGTTGCACTGTTCTGAACCATATGAGTATCATCAGATCAAAGGCCCAACATAGCTTCCACATATATAAGAACCGAGTACCATGTAGATCTCCCATTGTACAGGATCGAGGCTTCTGGAACAACGGATACTGTTGATAATTTTATGAACATGCTGAGAATACCAAGATCAAAGGCTCGAACGAACCTCCAGGTAAACAAGCCAGGAACTAAGAAAATAAATCTGAGAACCATACAGTCACCAACAGAATTAGCATATGCATAAAGTTATCAACATAAATCCAGAACATAACCAATAGAACCAAAAGTCACCGTCTGAGCGTAGTCATCATCTGAGCATGAGTAACCATCTGAACATAGTCACCTTCTGAGCATAGTTCACCATCTGTACATGTGATAATAATTCCCTTCCCAATCACGGGTGAAGACTAGGTCAGGGTAAGGCAAGGGTAACTCGAAAATCACGGGTTCGCTTGAAATAACAATCATCGCAACACAGACGTGCATGATAAAAAATACCTCTGATTGAACCTCATTCGAGTATGGTATATGACATGAATGCACTAGTCGGACCACGTCCTATAGCCGTCATGCCCCCACTTTATTCCTAGGTATCCTATTGCACTCTGGCCTGGGTACTGGGCCTTTTACCTCAATAGTAGCATCCCAACCCTATAAGAAGCAGATCCAGCACAACAATAGTATATGGAAGACAGTAAAATGCAATGCACACATATGCTCAGGTATATACAAAATGAATGAATAAACTGAAAGCATAAAAGATAAACACCCAAAGAAAAGAAAGAAGAGCTAGGAGCGACTCCGGGATGGACCAGCATTTGGTTGACTTGTCCCCAGTGAAGTCGCCAGCTGAAACAACCAGCTGAAAATCATCAAACAATAAAGTCGCCATCGAACGTCTTTTATCCCACATGAAGGGAAAGGTAAACATCGAGAAAACCTGAGAAGGGAGAAGTTACGGTATTGCGACCGAGAGATCGGGTAAGGGAGTCTGTTACGCGAGGGGAAGGTATTAGCACCCCACACACCCATAGTACTCTATGGTATCCACTCTTATTGTCTATCTTATGGGTGTGTCTAATATATGCTTACTGTCTACTATACCACTTCTAAAGGGAGAATGCATGCAAAAGGAAGGGGGAAAGAATGTAGGGAAAATAAAATTGTGCTCGCTTGGGCCCTACCCCAATGCCTACATATCCTTTTTGAGGAATCAGAGCTACCGTAGTTCGGATGGCATGTTTTTGTTTGTTTGTGTTTTTTTTGGACGAAGTTAATTCCGCCTTCTGCCGCAACTCGACCTTTGGAGACTTATGCATTGGCACAAAAGTAAATTAATCATGTCCTTACCTGAAAAGGGTTTTAGAGAAAGGTGCTCGAGCGCACAAAATAGTTTGAGTTGGTTTGTATTTTTGTTGTAGATAATGACTAGTTGACCCTTAAGAGAGAAATATTAGCCACTTTTCTACTTATCCATGAAATGAATCTTTGAGACTTGACCGACACCTAGGCTTGAGATGGAAGAACAATAAGATCGAGAAGAGACCCGCTTATCATTTCCCATAGTGAGCAAAGGCATGATTCTCATTAGTAGTTTTAAAGTTTTTTTGAAGTTTTAAAGAAAAAGAAGCTTTAGTTTTAGTGCAAATGCAAAAGGGGAAGAAAAGTCACAGGGAGACTAGCCTATTTCTAAACATAATTTTATCATGCATTGTTAGACCTAAAGTTAGAATGTTGAGGGAATTCTACCTAATGTTATCATGCATAGTTTGCAGTAAAGCCCGGTTTCTCATGATATCTAGAAAAAGCCGTAAAGAAATGTAGTAAAGTATGAAGAATTATGAAGGTAGTGGCGGCGACTACCAAAGTGAGAAAATCGTCAAGATCAGACCAAAGCAATGGAGAAGCAGGGAGTACGCGTCGAGCAAGCTTCACCAAGAAACAAACAAATTCATAAATAATATCCCACTAAGATAAAGGAAAACACATGTTGCAAATGCAATTCATAATTAGAAGTTCCTACACAAATCTCATAAAGTATCGCATGTATCAGGACAACATATAATAAGATATGAATTCCTCAGGACGATGAGAAATAAGGCGTGTCGCATCAGAAGCGAGCATAAGTCGTATGCTTCGATCACATAACTACCTGTTATGTTACATAATCGAAAGCAAAAAGAACGTACCTTACACAATGAACAAACGCGTCAAATTAAGAACAACTAACAAATTTTTATGTGCGGAAAATTCTATCGAAAACTAAAGAGTTAATTCCTAAAATCAATTAAGAACAACTAATAAATTTTATTGATTTTATTACAATTTTATCATATAAAAATTAAAAGGAAAAAATCTAAATCTAACAAAGGAAATAGAAAGAAACAGGGGGTGTACGGCCTAGGTCCAGAGGTATGCAGTAGCAGGGCACTAGGCTCATCACAGAATCCATAAATCCCCCTTTTTTGTATGTACTTCAATATAAAAAAATGCAAGGAATGGTCCTAATCAAAGAAAATTCGGCCCAAACCCTTACTTCTCATTCAGCCTTGAAAATCTCTTCATTCAGTATTTGTTTATTGGTTTATTGATTAAAAAACAAATAAAAATAAAATAAAATAAAAAGAAATAAGAAATTCACAAACTATGCGTTTAGGAAGGATATAGGGTTCAGGGTCTTCGTGAAACATGACTTCTTCTCCTCTTCTCTTTCGCGACTCAGCGGCGGCGCCCAACTCGATCTTCCTATTTGTTTTCCATGATGATTTCGCCACCAGCGATCAACACAGCATAACTGTGTCATCTCCGTTGTCGCTTCTTCTCCGAACTTCGTTTCGGTTCCAAACCCTAGCATACGATAAACGGAATCGCAACACCAACCGAATAGGTCATCATCTTCATCGCCCTCAGTGACTATGAAGCTCTTGAAAGAAATAAAACGAAAACTAGAGAACAGATTCCTTCGCTTGATCAGGTATTAATTCCTTCTACTTTCTTCTTCTTATCCGCTTAGATCACTTCTTCTTCATCTGCGATTTAAACTATTGTTGATGCACTATTGCCTTTGCATATTTGTTGATGAATACTTGTAGGGGAACAAAGGCCGTTGAAAATGGAAATTGAAGATTGGATCCGCGATGAAGGTGATGATTGGAGAATCAGTGAAGGTTGGATGATGGTGATTAGGATCCAGAGGTGAGATAGTTTTTTCTCTGAGTTTTTTTCTTGTTGATGATTCTCCTTTTTCCTTTTCTGCTTTTTTGTTATTCTGTTACCTACTGGAAGTTTATTGAGTGAGCTACAGAGAGGGAAGGTTGTGGATGATGATGATGGTGCCAAGGTATTTTTTGGTGTCTGATCAGAGAATGATGAATGAATCTGAAGATGAATTTTTTCTTTTTGTTATTTGTTATCTCTTCTGTTGTGAATCTATGAAGTTTTTTAGTTGTGTAGAAAGTTGGTTAAAGGTTTGTTATGAAGTTCTGTTAGAATTTGGTTATGTAATTTGTTAGGTGTAGTTGTAAATCTGTTAGATGGTTATTAGAAAGTTAGGGAAGGTTAGTTGAAAGACTTGTTAATAAGGTTAGGGAATTAATTCTGTTATGATAGTTGGTTAGAGGTTTTAGATGGTTAGAAACTGTTAGGATATTGTTAAAAATCAGTTTGGAAATTAGTTATGCCAAATGTTAGGATGATATTTAGGCTATCTATTAATGTTATAGGTTAACAGTCAGGAAGAATAAAAATTTGGAGGTATATAGGAATTTAACTGAAAATAGTTAGTTATCGGAAATCTGATTTTTTGTTGGTAAAAGGTTTGGTTAAATCTGGAATTTGGAAAAATGGTTAGAGGGTTGGAGGTTGTTGAAATTTTGTTTTATTATTTCTGTATTTACAGTTAAGAGGCTGTTTTGTAAGGTTGTTTACAGGCTTTATCAGTTTTTCTATTTTGGAAATAATGAACTGGTTTTCATAGCATGATTTTGAAGATCAACCATTTAGATATGCTCTTAAATGAATTTGGTAGCTTTTATTTTTTACTCAAGTGCCACTATTTTGGTCTCTTTTCTTGATTGCAGGTTTGGAATTTGATGGTGCGAGGATGAAAGGCCAAGTCTAAATAGAGTTTGGTCGGTTTGAAAGATGACTTTGTGTACTTGTATAGGATTTTGAATTTTGAAATATGATGGGATTAGATGGTGTAATGTAAAGGATGATACTTTGTAATAGGAATACTTTCTTTGTAATATTCGTAATAGAATGTAACAAGTTTTGAATGGTCTTTGTAATGGAAGCTTCTCATAACATGTGTTCTTATCAAAATTAAACTTTGAACCAATTTCTATTTATGTATTTTCAATGTTTTACTTTTTTGTAAATGGAATCAAAGGTATTAAAGTATCCTCTGTGTTTTGATGACTTCAAGCGTGTGATTGACCCACACATTCTACCACTTTGATCCACCCATTATCTCATAAGCAAACTCTAAAATTTTAGCTTGAGATAGTTGAGTGAAAGTAACATGTCGCGTAAGAAAGCCAAATGATCGCATGGAATACTATGCCTGAATATACCCACAAACTTTACTTGACGAAATCCAAGTGTATTTTTCTTACGAAACCATCTCTATACGCCTTATGACCCAAGTAATGAACACCAACATTAAATCGAAAAAAATAGATCAGTTGGGATCCTATCTCTATGTATGAGATCTTTTGAATGAAGCTTTTGAAGAAAACCTTAATTGTCATGATCGTCAAGGAAACAACTTGAATTGCCCTTGAATGTAGACGAGAGCCTCAAAAGAGGGGATAAACCCTAATTGACAAGCCCTTGATCCTGATGCCAATTTTATTGATTAATGAAGCATGATATGTTAGATGATTTAATGGAAGTTATATACATGAGAAAAGTGCGAGACATAAGCCAGATAAAAGTGAGAGGGTAGGACAAATTTGGGGTATTACAATGAGGAGCATGATAGGGTAAGGTGTATAATTTTCCCTGTAACTATCTTGAATCCTGATCTCTTCAACAAGTTCATATCCTTCAATTACCAGCCCTTTAGATTATTTCCCCTAAGTCCTTAGTGGTAAAACCTTTAACCATTCATCCTAAATCCTAAGTCCTTAGAGATATCTGATAGAGTCAAGCCTTTATTTTATCAAGGGTTAAATCCGGTAACTATAGGGTATATTTAGTCCTAGGTGATATCTACTATAGTCTAATTATACAAAAACCTTAACAACCGCGATCTAGTTGGTTGTTAACCGTAAATCAATCCTAATTTGTCCGATCAGGAAGGCATAAAAACATTGTACAATTAAATCAAATAGAGAAGACTTTATTAAAGAACTCAGGAATTCATAATCATTACAGATTCAAATCATGGACACCCCTAGCATTAGAGGGTTTAACTACTCACATTATTCAAAAGAATTTCAATGATATGAAGATAAAACATTACAGGTAAATGATGAACTTTGATCTTCAATCGCTATGGCTCATGAAAAATATCTGTCCTCCGAGAATATCATACATTTCTCTCTCCAATCCTCAATTATTCGTGCGAGAAAAAGTCTTATAAACCAAATAAGGGTTTTCACTACTAACTCAAACTGGGTCGGAAACATAAATCAGACCCGTAAAGCGACCCGAAATAACTATTGAATTTTTTGAGGCTTCTAAAGTCAGAATCAACTTCTGACTTCAACATGAAAGTTGTATCTCTTTCTCTCATCTTTCCAACGAATAATATAATGCGTCGGTCCAATTTCCTTATCTCCAGTTATGAATTTTTTTGTGAAAACTGACCAATTATTTTTAGTGGGTCTTTGGGCGTTAGAACCGTCTTTACATCCTCTCTATTTCATATGTTCGGGACTATTGTACCCCAATTTTCCCCCTAAGATCCCAATATCATCTCATATAAACTCAATCATACCAAGATCACAATTGGGTTTGGCTATTATCCCTATCTCTAGGTTTTGCTCATGAGGAATCACCAAGCACCTTGATTTGTATATTGTGATCATGTTTGTTTTGTATTGATTAACTTTTAACTAATAAATACAATGAGTGTATTCTTTAATTGATGATCCTATAGGTGAGGGCACAACATATTTCATCAAGTTTATTCATAGGTTCATGAGTTTATTTCCATGCCTTCTTCAACAATTTCTTCATTAATATTCAAGCTCCATCATTGAGTATGCTTTAAATTGCATCATTATAATGCCTACTATGATTCATCATGCCTCAATTTGTCAAGGGAAGTTAAAAGATGCAAGGGTTGATTGAAGAAAGTTTGACCTAATTGGACAATTTATTGATTCTTTGATCACAAGTGCACAACTCTCTCAATTATTAACATTTGGAAGTGGTTTTTGTTGCTATGGTTTCTTATTATCATCCTCAACAATATCCATTCACATGCACTACAAGAAAATTAGTGTTTAACGACACAAAAATTGCGACAGTTATGTGATAACTGTCGTAATTGACATATAGAGACAGTGTTTACGACAGTTGACACCAACCGTCCCTAATATTTATTTTGCAACGGTATATTTAACCATCATAATATTATTATTACGACGGTAAAACAACCGTCGGCCCCCATTTAACACTTTTAACATTGATTTTTCACCAACAACTAGTCACGACGGTAAAATTAACCGTCCTAAAAGGCATATCACGACGGTAAAGCACCCGTCGCACCCTTAAACCTTTCACGACGGTAAAATTATCCGTCCTAAAATTCATTTCACGACGGTAAAACAACCGTCGCACCCAAAACCTTTAAAAATTCTCATGGGCACGACGGTAAAACACCCGTCGCAGTAAAAAAGTTAAAAAGCTCATAAAACATCGATTAGAATGTTTCTTTAACAGTATATTGGAATTCCTTGAACAAGTTCTGTTTCCGCGGCATCCTCGACGAATCAATCGGCGAGGGAACCCATTTCCTCATCCCATGGGTTCAAAAACCCTACATCTTCGATATCAAAACCCGCCCCCATACTTTCTCATCAATATCTGGCACCAAAGATCTTCAAATGGTTAACCTAACTCTCCGAGTCCTCTCTCGTCCCGACACCGCGAAACTCCCTGTCATCGTTCAAAACCTCGGTCTCGAATACGACGAGAGAGTGACGCTGCTATATTGATTTCCGAGGCTACTGCTGCGGCTGGGATGGGGTTGGTTGAGCTTAGGAGGATTGAAGCTTCCAGGGAAGTTGCTGGAACGCTTGAGAAATCGCCTAATGTTACTTATCTTCCTGGTGGAAACAACATGATGATGGCTCTTAATCCTGCTGGTTGATTATCACGGTAATCATCTTTTCCTCACTTTTCAAATTTTTATTTATTTATTTATTGAGTTTGGTTTTTCATTGCGGTTATAGTCATGAATTGAGGCACACTGCAGTCCATATATCAAAAACCTTGCTGTCACAATTGAAATTGCAGTGGCAGGTGGCAGACCTTTTTAAAACCCTAGTTCCCACCACTATGGTTACAAGCAAGAACTAAGAAGAGAAATGGTTTTTATTCTTTCCAAGTTTCGACATCTTGATCTAAATTTGAAATTGGAGCATTTGGTTACTACAGATGTTGGTGGATGTTGGGAAGGATACTCTGAGTCTGAAGAACCCTTATTACTATCCAATTTGATCAGCGCTGATGTCTCTTTGGATGAGCTTCCGTTAACAGCACTTTATAATGCCAAGTTTTTAACTCTATTATGGGTATGATAACTGTTTTGATTCATCATCAATAATGTGTCTGTTGTTTGATTTTGTTGTTTTTATAATACTGTATATTTTTTACTGTGTACAGGTGGGGTATGATGATCTTCCCTATCAAGGCATCAAATCATATGATAAGGCCTTTCAAAACTTAATTCAACTGGAACTTAATGGAGGGATTCTTGACTGGAGTGACCTATTGAGACTACTCCAGAATTGTCCTAACCTTCAAGATTTTTCCATTTCAATGGTTTTTTTTTTCCTTCATATGATAATTACTTGTTTTTGTTTTTTACTTTCTCTTGTATTTAAGTATATTTACAAATTCTATTGCGTCTTTGATTGACAGACATTAACCACCAACAATGATTGGAAATACCCATATAATGTTCCTCGGTGTATTTCATCTCAACTAAAAAAATGTCGTATGGAAATCTATGGAGTTGCGGGAGATGATGATTTTCAATTTGCAACATATATTTTGAAGAATGCGAGATTTTTAGAGGATATCACTATCTATGTTGAAAGATACTTAAATCAAGCGCAGAAGACCAAAGTGTTAGAAGATTTAACCATCTGTACAAGGATCTCTCCCACATGTCAGCTTTCATTGACATGTTTTAGTTCTTAGCAAGATTTATACACTGTGTTTTCATTAGTTCAGGAATTCTAGGGTGGAATCGATAGCTATCTATATTATATGTTTCATTGGATATTATTATCGTTATTATTAGCAAAACATATATCTTTTGCACTTGGTATTATGTGGTGTTTGCATTTGGTTTTGAATGACAAGGTTGGATGATGTTGCTCATGCTGTTGTATGGTTTGCTTGAATGGTGTATTCTTTTCATTTTGACCATTATACTGGAAATGTAATGAATCTATATTCTGTTTGCATAGTATATGTTGTGAGTATCCTCTGAACATGACAATAATGGTCTATTGATCCTGCTATGCTTAGAATGGAATGTGATGTGCTTAGAATGAAGATGAAGAGAAAGGGTTCTCTGTACTTTTGGGCTGCACATTTAGCCGGTCCAAAATGGGGACCATTTTCTTCATGGTGCTGTGCTTGGCTTGAAACCATAGGTCTTATTGCTGGGATAGGGACTCAGGTAAAAGGACTAATTCGGTTAAACTTCGACTCGGTGTTTTCATAGAATGTGTGCATCGTAACTCATACTTTTCATGGTTGGAATTCGGAAAGGCGTATGCAGGATCACAAACATTGCAGAGTATAATCCTACTCTCGACAGGCACGAATAAAGGCGGAGGGTACTTTGCCCCGAAATGGCTATTCTTATGTATGTACATTGGCCTCACTGTTATTTGGGCAGCATTGAACACATTTGCGTTAGAAGTTATCGCCTTCATCGATATAATTTCAATATGGTGGCAGGTACTTTTGCTTCTTTATCTAACTATTCCAACTTACTGATTACAGTGAATGCGTTGTATCTTGACTCTAAAATGTACATCACAATTTACTAATAATCATTTTTACTGTGACAGGTTATTGGTGGAGCAGTGATAGTTATAATGTTACCTCTAGTGGCACTAACTACACAATCAGCTTCATATGTATTCACAAACTTTGAATTAGCACCTAATACAACAGGAATTCCAAGTTAGAGATAAGCCTAGATGAATCGCGGTAGTAGAGAGTGACAATTTCCTCAACAAAATTAGGATTAGCATCATCTTGCAATTCTTCAAGTTGGATAAATTGTTCATCAAGAAGCCCCTGCATATTTCATTATTACTTAGGTAACTAACTAGCTAGCCATCAATATTAATCAAGACTACAAGAGTCTAATAACATTCTATATATATACCTGATCAAACAGTGACTGTTTCATTGCAGCAACTTGTCTGCGACAATTGTTTCTGTCCATGATGATATGATTAGATAAAGAAGATGAAGGGACACACAAGGAAAGAATAATAAAGGAAGAGGTTGGAATTGAAATTTGGGGTCTGAGTTTTCATGTATGATTAAAGAGGCTAAAGCCTTGGGGATGGCTCTCGGCGTCTCTTGTTTGAATGGGTAATATTTAATAGAAGTTACAGTTTGATGGTGTTTTGCTTTAAACCGTTACTAAATTGTCCCATAAATAGGCTCTTATCCTGAGTCTCTTACAAACAACCTCTTTATCCCCTCACTAGCATCACAGACACCTCAAATTGTTGAGACCAGGTGAAAAATGATGAAAATCCACCTCATATGGTTCTTTTCCATTCAAATTTTGCTGCATGTTTCATCCTCAAGCAGTGGAAAAGTTCCAGCTCTAATAGTTTTTGGAGACTCATCTGTTGATTCTGGTAACAACAATTTCATTCCAACAATAGCAAGAAGCAACTTTGAACCTTATGGTAGAGATTTTCCTAATGGAAATCCAACTGGTAGATTCTCAAATGGTAGATTAGCTCCTGATTTCATCTCCGAGGCGTTTGGACTTAAGCCAATTGTTCCTGCTTATTTGGATCATTCTTATGACATTACTGATTTTGCTACTGGTGTTTGTTTTGCCTCTGCTGGTACTGGATTTGATAACATTACTGCAAGTGTTGCCGTAAGTTCTCAACTAATTAATTTATTACATTCAACATTCAATCATATTTTCATGCATCATACTATTAACTTTTTTTCTAATTCATACTAAGCTTACTTTTATGGTATACGTATTTTTCAGGATGTGATACCTTTATGGAAAGAAGTTGAGTATTACAAAGAATATCAAAACAGATTAAGAGCAAAATTTGGAAACAAGAAAGCTAATGAAATAATAAACGAGTCTTTATATTTGATTAGCATAGGAACAAATGATTTTCTTGAAAATTATTACCAACGTCTTGAAAGGAGGTTGCAATTTAGTGTTCAAGAATATGAGGATTTTTTAATTGGACTTACTGAAAATTTTCTAAGGGAAATTTATGACCTTGGAGCAAGGAAAATTTCTATGACAGGGTTGATTCCTATGGGGTGTCTACCACTAGAGAGGGCAATAAATATTTTGGGCCATCATGGTTGTAAGGATTTATACAGGGAAATCTGCCTTGGTGAGTATATCATTTGGTTTCGTTTTTAAATATTATTGTTGAATATATTTTTGTGCTAATTGTATTTTTCGTATAAGTTCTAAGGATTTTTTTGTACTTTCATATGACTTACAAGAATTTTTTTTTATTAATGAGTTAGGAGATGGTGGATATGTTGTATGTTATGAGATGGCAGAGATTGAAAATAAACTTGGATTGGGACGGGATTCATTGGTAAATTTCTGATTGATGTTTTAACATAAGAGTCACAATGCTTTCTTAGACGATCTTTCGTTGTTTCTTGTCAATTCAAAATTCAAGGGTATTGAGTTCTTGTTCTGGTGAAAATCAGTAACCGAGTAACCCATGATCTTCAGATTGCTCTCTCTTTGCTTCTCGGCAGTGACTATCATCAAGGAGTTCATGGTTTAGGTCCGGTAAGTCCTTAAACACATCCTTCATGATCATATTACTTTTTGCCTTTTCACCTCTTGTTGTTTAGCAGGGTTGAATATTTACATATTATATGGTTGCTTTTGCTTTTGCATGATTGTTTCCATGGTTGTATTGTAGGAGTTAGCTTGTCAGATAGTAAAATCAATTGGGGAGAAAGATGTTCTAAAAAAATTTGCTTCTGAAGGACTTGGATGGGTGAAAAAAAGAAAAGGTATATATACCCTTGTCATATCTATATTGCATTTTAGTTCCATTTTGCAACTTTTTTTAATCATTTTTTCTATCTTTTTTGTTTATGCAGGAGCTAAAAATAATATAGGAAAGGACGATACCATTTTACAAGTGATTGATGCTTATTTGAAGCCAAAATGCCACTCAGCTGATTCAGACTTTGTGCTCAAGTATGTTATTTAATTCATTGCTTCCAGTTCCTTTACTATACTCAATATTGATTGGAATTTAGAATATACTAATCAGAACCTACGAAAGCTATATGTTAATGGTAAAGTTTATCTGCTATAGTTCTGAATCTGGTTACTAATTAGATACGCACTTAAAATAAGAATTTGCAAAAATTTCTGTAGGGCTCATTCTCAGTATCCATTTCAACGTACTAAGCTCCATCATATATGCGTTGTATACTTCGAATGGCCTTCGGAGAGAACAGGTACTTTATCTAATTTCAAATGCTTATTCTTGTAACTCAAGAATTTGTGCTCTGAGTCATGTCATTAGTCTTAGTCAAGAATTGGTATATGCTACCTCTTGGATGAAAAATTGGAAGTTGTTTGAAATGCTGATTGTTGGTTCATGAAATAGATGGATATATCCTTCCATGTATAGTCGAAAGGGATTTACGACGATTTGCCAATTTGCGATCAACTTCGTCTGAACTTGGGTTGAACCTTCCTTTACATGAGGTACTGCTAACTCTATTCCAATGGAAGACAGGTATATTAATTTGACGCATTTAAAGTTAAATTTTATGAGTATTATTTTAAAGATTATTATTTTAATACCTTTTTTTAGGGATTGGAATCACCCGCTGATGGTAGACGTTCATCTGAGTCTAGCTATCGTATTGGAGATAATGGAACTTCATGGGGGACAAATTAGACTTTGCTATGATCGAGATAATTAGATTGTGAACTTTCTCATGTATTTTTGGCATAATGATACTTATTATTATAAGATTAGGAATTGATATATTTTGGGTTTTTTGTACTACTTGACATGATTATGGAACTCGCATTTTACATGATTATGGAACACACATTTTTTTGGATATTATAATGCTTATTTGATGTTAAATATTTTTTATTGAAATTATTTTTACTATATTACAAAGTGATAGAAAATAAAACAAAAAATAATACTATAAATAAATATATTAAAGAAGAAATAATTTAAAGAAAAAAATAACACAAAAAAAAACTATATTTAAAATTTTTTACATAGATAATAATTTAAATAAAAAATATATATAAGAGAAAAATAAAAAAAATCAAGACATAAACAAAAGTCATGGCGACAGTACCGAACCGTCGTAATCAACAAAAGTCATGACGGTATCGAACCGTCGCCATAAACAATTTAATCAATTTCAAAAGATATTCACGACAGTATCGAACCGTCGCCATCAATAATTAAAAGAAACTCAAAAGATAGTCACGACGGTATCAACCCGTCGTAAACTTGAACGACAGTTTTTGTAACCGTCGCGAAATAGGTTGGGGACACACACTTCTGCGACGGTAAAGCAACCGTCGTGGAAAGCAAATTGCGACGGTTTTAACCGTCGTAATCTACAAAAATACCTGTCGCAATCTGCCAATTTTCTTGTAGTGATGGAAAAAGTTACTGCGCAAGAAATTTTGTCAAAATTGAAAGGGGTTTCCAAGTCATTTTGGTGCTTTAAGGATTAGGGTTTTAAACTTCTAAGGGCTATATCTTACTCATCTATTGGTATTTTTGAGTGATTCCAAAGACATGATTCTCTTTAAAGGGTTATCAACTAATCACTTAAAAAGTTTCAAGAAAACTTTGTGTGTAAGAGGCCTAATGATTGAGAAAGATTACAAGTCTTCTAGATAGGCCATCAAATTCCCTTATGTGACTTCAAAAGATCATAACTTGGTAAATTTTTATCTCCTTGAGCCCATTCGTTTTCCATAATTATATTAAGGATGTGAACTTCAACTCTTCTTTTATGTGAAAGACTTGAAAATGGGTGGAAGATTACCCAACAACCCAAAAGATTATAGGTCACCTCATGAACTTTCACCAATTTTACAAGGCCATAACTTTTTCAATACTTGATATTTTTGAGTGATTCAAGTTGCAAAATTCTATTTAGGATGTCCCCTTCAATCTAGTATCAATGATCAAAGCTCAATTTTGGAGGAAGGCCTTGTTTGAAATCAAAACATTATAGGTTAATTTTGAAGAAAAACTTAGAATTTTTCGAAGTACAAAAAGTCGACATCTTTTTCTTATCTTTGACTCATTATAACTTTTAGCTCAAGCATCCAATTTATATCACTCTTTTCACATTGTAAAGTTTGTGACCTTATCTTTCAATTGCTTCAAGAATCATGTCCTAAGACTCCTTGAGTTGTGAATACCATTGATTCAAAGTTGTTACCTTGAAACTGAAGTTTTCTCCAAAGTCAGAATTTGAAATTCATAATTTGGTTTTTATCACCAAATTTTCACACGTTTTCCACTTAAACATGATTAGCACATATGTTTGAATCATTTAGAGCATCAAAATGCATCATTTGGATGAGTTTTGATGCACATGTGAACACACTTTTTTCATGTACATTAGTGTGTGCAAATTTATTTGAATTTGCATCATTCACCCCTCCTCTTGATCATATTCACTTCTCCTATAAATACATGATCCATTCCACTCATTTTCGCAAGCTTGAACAACCAAAATAACTCTGTCAAACTCCATCCATAACTCACTTTTCTGAGATTTCGAATTCCTCTTTTCTCCACTTTTTAATCCAATTTCTTCATTGATCCTTTATCCTTGAACTTCAATGAAGCTAACAGAAGAAGAATCAGGCATTGAGGTGCCCAGAATCATGCTAGCCAAGTCCATTTACAAATCAAGTTCATCTGACTTTGTTCAGGTAGTTTAAGGTACCAAATCTTCTAACTCAAATTACTGGAATGGTCTATGATGTTCAATAATGTTGGCTCTTAACTCAATTTTTGTGAAACAATACATTTGATACTTCTGATTTTCGATTTTGACATTTTTAAACATCTCTGGTTTTTTCCAAATCGACTACGATGTGCTTTACATAAATTTTTAGTGAGCATATGGTTGTGATCGTCTCAAGTAGATGCATCTACTGGTACCACTATGAACGCGTAAATTTACAGATTTAAGGATCTTTGATTTTCCCTACTTCCAAGAGGCTGGAGGTTGAAGACGACCTACATGTCGTTCTTCAACCAATGACACTGAGCCAATTGTTTTATTTTAATTGGCTGGACTTTCTTATATTGTATGCGCGTGCTTCAGCTTGAGTGCATGATGCTCCATCACCTCAGATCCATTATATATCTCAACATGTATAAGTGAGAGAGGTCCAACGTGCGTGGTATTTCAGATTTGTTTTTATTTTACAAGATTATTTTTTAATTTCTTTTATCTTTATAAATTATTAACTCTTTTATTTTTTATCCAAAAAATATACAAAAATACTTTAAATTATTTCTAATTTCATGAATATTTTTTCATATTTTTATTTTAATGTTTGATATTTTCATAATTTTTGTTTTGTTTTCCTTATTTTAATGGTTTTAAAAAATACTTTTTGATATTTTTTAAATTCTAAATTTTTTTTATAAAAATCATTTTCCTTATTTCGGACCTTTTGAAATTTTTCTAGAATTTTATTTTGACTACTACTATTTTTTATCCTTTTTATCACTTATTTGAGTGCTTTTAATTAGTTTAAAAATACTTTTGTGTTTTGAAAAATTACCAAAAATTTTAAAAAAATATTTGAGGTTATTTATGGTTTTTCTATGGTCCTTTTAAATTTTTCTTTGATACTTTGAATATAGTTTTCTATTCTACCTTTAATTCTCATTTTAAAAACAATTTAAAAAACATTTTTTCCTTTTTATTTTATTCATTAAATGCAAATTATTTTTTTAATATATTCTGGCTATGTGATTGTTGATCATAAACTTCATTAATATCATTGGATCTTGAGTGTTGAGTTTAACTCCACTAAAATGGATGGATGATTTTAATGATAGTTTGATCAAATTTTTTTATTGAAATAATTCCCCTCCCTCTTCATCTTATCCCTTTCTCATTGTGCTACATGTTATTAGAGGATGATTCACATATCATCTCTCCAAACATATGGCACATAGATTTCTATTGATAGACCTCATAATAGGTGCGACTTCTATATAAATCCACTTACAATTGCTTAACATAGCACTAAATTTTGTCCCGATTCGAGAAATGATCATTCGTGGCCCAAACCTATGTTTGCAAGCCCAATTATGTTTAATTTGAAACCTTTGGTCCAATAAGATTTAGATTCATTGTTATGAGGCTTTGGTCTTATCAATCCTCTAATGAATCTTCATAAATTTTAGATTAACTGAATCATTTAAACACCGTTGATCATTTATTGTTGCCTTGAGATTTTTAAATGAATGATATACTTGACAAAAAGCAAATGAAACTTATTGTTGAGAGACTTTGATTTTATCAATCTTATAATGAGTTTTCAAATGCAAGTTTCAAGTTTCAAGATCAGTCTGACCAGCCTCCTCCTCCCGGGCCCAGCCGACCAGCCAGTACCCCCTATAAGCTCCCTCTGCATGCTTAGGATCCCTCTCCCCCTCTAATTTCGATCGTCTTCCTCCCTTCACCGTGCTCCGGTCAGATTCCTCTTATAATTTCTCCGAATGATCCTCCTCTTTGCATCGATTTCTGTAAATCTTCTTAATCTTTTCTTGATTTAATTTTTGTGTAAAGAATTGATTTTGAATTAAGTGATTATGTTATTAAGCATGAGTTGAATTTTTAATTGTGGAAATTAATTTTCATGTTTATGATGGATAATTGTAAAATTAGATGATTCATTGCTTAATTGTTTGGATCTCATGAACATCGACACGATAATTGTTGTTAATTGTTGAAGCTTACGCGTTGGTATCAATTTCGAGTCAATAATTGTTGATAATTATGGAATTTCATGTGTTGATGCTTAATTTCGAGTTGATTAATTGATATCGACGCGTAAATACTTTTTTTTATGCTTGAGAACAGTTGTACTAGTATTGATTTAATGTTTACAATTTATTTGTGAATTTTGGTTGAAGTTCCAAGTATTGGTGTTCAATTTTTGCACATGAAAATATTGATTTCTAATCGGTTTTAGGTGAACACCGATATATGGAACAATGTTGTATGGAATTAGCAAATACTGGTAAATATTTATTTAATCTTTTTTCGAAGCATGTTTGGCTTTCACTTGATGTTTGCTGGATATCAATATTGAGTTTTATTGATTTTAATTCGACATTTAGAATATTTCATGAGTTGATACAATGCTATCTAGAATTGGTAAATGCACATGAAGTGTGATTTAATTGATGCTTAATGCATATTTGGTTTTAATTGGATGAATTCTTGATATCGATGTCAAGTTTGGTTGATTTTAACTTGATTTTTTTTAGCACTTCATGAACTAAAACGTTGCTGCCCAAAAATTTGTTTTATGGTTCCAATGCTTTTTTAAAACTTGTTTCTTCATGATTTAACTTTAATTTGAGTTGTAATGTGAATGTTTAACTTCTGTTATAGTTCCTTGTTACTACTAACTCATTTTTGTGGACTTGTGCAATTTTCTGAAGGTGCTTTGAATGAGTGATTTGACTCATTTTTCTATCTACACTTAGTCGATTAATTATTTCATTATTCTTCGATTACTTGAGACTTGTGATTAACTTTTGTTTGTCAAGATTTGAGTCTTATGCAGGTTTATTGTTTGGTATTTGGATATGCTTGACGCACCTTCCGCTTGTGATTTATTTTCACATTGATGACGCTTCGACTCTTATTCTGAGTATTCGATTTCTGACTCTTTTCTTTGATTGGTGAAGCGTTCGCGAAGATCTTCGGGTTTCTTGCACTTTGTTATGCTTTGTGACAAACTTTTGTTTGTTTGGTATTTTTCTGATTTTATTTGATTCCGCATTGTCTTTTAATTTCCTTTCCATGGGAAGTTGAAATAGAGATGCATGTCTAGAAGACCTACCCCCATAGGCATTACGAACTTGTTTGTTTACATTTCTGTTTGTAAAAGATCTCAAAAAAGGGCAAATTTTGTGTGTTTGTAAAACACCTCAAAAATGGGTAAATCTTGTTTGTTTAAAGTCCTCAAAGAAGCTAATTCTATTTTTTTAAAGTCGTTAAAGAAGGCAATTCCCATTCCCCTTTTAATTTGTGCTTGCAATTGAGTCAATGAAAGTGGAAAGGGCTCATAATCCACCCCCACATTTCAAGTCCCTTGGTTATTCTTAGCTCGTGTTGTACGTTGATGCTTTGAATTATTCTCCACTTGTCCTTTGATATAATAAAGTGGAAAGGGATCGTAACCATCCCCCACGCCTTATCATCATCTCAGTGATACTTAGCTCACGTTTTTTAACATTTATGCTTCGAGTTGTTACTCGATTTGTGATCGAGCTATTCTAGTGGAAGAAGGGTCTTCCGACTCATCTACCTTGGATTCATGAACAAATAGATCATGTTTGATGCTTGTTAACATATTTGTTTGTGTTTGTTTCCTTTTCAGCTTTATATGTTCCCTTAGGATCACTTGTTTCATTTTAGAATCAAGGTAGACATTATGTTTGTAAACCATGGATGCTAACTTAGGTAGATGTATCCCTTTTGTATCCAAACTTTAGGACCACCATTGCATGATAACATTAGGATTGTTAGTCTCCCTTAGACTTTTTCTCTTCCCCTTTTTCATTATTAAAACAAAAACTTCTTTTCTTAAGAAAACTCAAAATACTTAATAATTGAAGGTGTGAATCGTATGAAGTTGAGTCTTGTGGGGTATAGTGAATCGGTCTAGACTGAATCTTGCTCTTCTTCCACTTCCGGGCTTTATTACAATTCAAATTGCAAACTCCTTTACAAATAAGCGTAGAAATAGTGAGTGTCCCTCCCATGGGATCCATTTGACATCATCCCACCAAAAACACCAACCAATTCAAACTTTTTTACCTTCAGGAACCCTTCGGGCTTTTCTTTGAAAACCTTTTTCTCTAAAAGGATGTATTATTTCCTCTCCATGCAAAATGACGCATGATTACCCAAAGGTCGGGTGACACTATGTCAACTACTGGAGTGCAAATGTAATACTATCCGCTTAAAAAATGCAAACTAACCAGCATTTTCTAGGTGAACTATGAGTGCCATAATCCCCTATTGCACGGAGGGTGGTACATAGGCACTAAAGGTTCCCAACCGCGGCAAGAACGACTAATAAAACTTTTTCCTTTATATATACACTTTGCATTCATGCATTCTGCCCTTAGCTCATAAGCTTTAGATAGAAAATGCCCTTTGATTAGAACATCAAGAGTGGATCCTGTGGAATACCACAGACGTGAGGGGTGCTAATACCTTCCCCTTATGTAATCGACTCCCGTACCCGATCTCTCGGTCACAAGATCATGATTTCTCCCTTTTCAAGTTTTCTCTGATGTTTTCCTTTCCCTTATGCGGGATAAATAAATACTCAATGGTGACTTTATTGATTTTCTCTCAATGATTTTCACAATTTCTTCTATGCTATATAAAGATGATCCTGTGATGTTATGTGGATGATGATGTAAATGACTAGTCGTGGTCGAATTTCTATGTGACGTATTTGTGCATCATGCATTCATAGAATTTTTGGATGGTGGTCCGCTTGTGATGAGCCTCAATCCCATTGTGTGGATTGAGTGTGTTGTGATATGCTCTGGTTCCAAGAGGGAATCAATCCTATGGTAGGGATCATGGAGGGTGATGAACCAGGTGTTCATAAATTTTATACCACAAACATTGAGTTAATGTTGTTGCATTGTATGTGGAATTTCATGAATTTGTTAATGAGTTATGATGTGATGATAATTGTGAACTAAGTGATCATATGATGTTTTGATGAATGAAAGATGTCTATGTGTTATTTCGATGTACCAGTGAGTGTGAAATATTGATGAATGAATGTGTTGATTATATGACGATGTTGTTAATAAATACTAATCTTTTACTTATATCTTTTATAACAAATTATGATTACTCACCCTTTCTATTTGAATCATGCCTTCATGTGGGTAACGCGCAGGTGGCCAGAAGTAGTCGTAGAAGTGTAGAAGATAGCTTCAAAGTGTTTTATTATTTTCCATTAATTAGAGGTGTCTTTCCCTGATATATAACATCGGGTTAGGAACGCTATATTTTGCGAATGTTGCTCCGTTTTTGTTAACATGTTTCATGAGATTTTTGGATGTTAGAGTGGTTTTAATTCCAACTTTTTATGAGACTAAATTACTATGAGTTTTGTTTTATGAAGAAGTTTATTATGATGATGACTAAATTGTGATGTTTGATTGATATGTGAAGTGGAATAAAATAATATGAAGATGCATGATATGAATAATTATTATTATTATGGTTATAACCCGTGTTACGGAGCAGGATATATGTATGATGATGATTTTATGACGATGAGAAACCCTTGGGTGGTGATGTTTATTTAAATTATTCGTAAGTGTTGTGTGAGTTTAGAAGGGAGTTACACAGCGTGCGAGAGATATTTTTGAACGGATATGAGGCTAAGCTCATCCTTTTTAAGCTTCAATGAGAAGCTTTAATGGAGTTTTGAGAAAGAACGTGTGGTGAGGTTCTGAGAGAATCATAGGAAATTTGAGAGTGAACAGAAGGAACATGGTGCGTGTTCTGGGAATTGGGATGAAGCTAAGCTTAAATAGGAGATAGGTTTGGGATTAAGCTTGGTTTAGAGCAAGGTAAGGGACCAATGAGGGAGGTTCGGAGTTGATGACTAGGTTTGGAGATAGTTACTCAAGGCTTGGAGTTAGTTATGCATAACTCATTGAGTTAACCGAAAACTCACTGAGTTTTGAGATGATGAGATAGCATGAAGAAATGTTAGCTCTACTTGATTTCTAATTTATTTCTCTTTCCCTGATTTTCTCTTAAGTTCTGCTTAAGCTCTGATTTTATGTTAAGTGAGTTTGATCATTAGGAAGTTAGTTTGCTATTTTTTTTTAATTTCTGTTAGTTTGTATGTAACAAACTGTTTCAGTTTTTTAATGTTAACTGAGCTAGATTAGATATTAAACTAGTTTTGATTTATGAATTGAATTGCCTTAGTTTTTTTCCTTAACTGGTTTCATGAGCTGTAATTTGTTTATTGTTGGACTGGTTTATGTGATGTTAATTGGAGCAGGGTTGTTGTGATATGTTGGTGATGAATGATAGGTATGGAACTATATGTTTGCTATATTTTTTGTGTTTTTTATTTAAATGTCATGATGATGATGGAATGAATTTAGGGATTTTGTGTATGACTCTTTTTCTTGGGGCATATGAGTGTGTTTGTGGCCTACTGCAGATGCTTTTTGTCTGATACCTAGTACTTGTTTTGTGCAAATTTTAGAGTTGATGCAAGGAAAAGCTTGTTGTAGTTTTTGACCAGGCACAATGTTATATTGCAGGAAAGTTGGCAAAGCTTCACAGGTCTGGTTTATGGCTGAAGTTGGCTTAAACTTGTACTTGGAAGCTTGATCAAAGATGAAATTAACTTATCATTTTTTTTTGTTTTTCCATATGTACCAGTCTGTTTTCTTGTGCTTTTTCATTCTGATTACAACATGTTTTGGAGGGCATAGCATGATGCTTGATCTGATCTGGTGATAAAGGTGACAAAAGTAAGGCAAGACTCATGGAAATTTCAAGCTTGAAGTTTGTTCATGGATCTTTAGCCTTAGGTTTAGAGCTTTATGATTTTCTTTGTAACATAACCTTTCCTTTTATGTGGTTCTTCAAAAATGTAATAGCACATTATTTGGATGCTTGTAAAATTGAATGAATCATGAATGAAATTGCTTGATTGTAATTTTGAATTAATTTTAAGGACTTTTGTATGAAAACCTTAACTTCACAATTTCGCAAATAGAACCTTGAAGCATGCCAAGTGGTTTCAGGAGATTTTGATACTTGTCATGCCATTTTCTCTTTGGTTGTTTTAAATCAATAGCATATCTTTGATAATATTGAATATAATTTTGTTTAAAAAGTCAACTTTCCATAGGTCACTTTGACCAAAGTCAAAAACATGTATACTTTGAATTAAAACTTGTAATCCATCTCATATTTCCACAAGAGATTAAATCAAGGTCAACCATGTATGACATGCTTGAATTTTGGTAAAACCCTAATTCCATACTTGAGTACCATATTCACAATAACTTGTATTTGAAGCAACCATTGGTTAGAGAATCATGCACAAAACCCTAGTTAGTTGAGTGAGGTGTCTGATGAATCTAAACTCCTTTCTTGCTCAAAAGCTATAGCCAATTCTTTAAATATTAAGCAACATAATTCTTCTTTTGATTGATGAAAGATGGCTTCTATAAATTCCATAAGATTTATGTACACCATGTGATAATTCTTGATAAAAAGCCACAAAGAAGATCTTGAGCCTAATTACACACCCTTGAATTCCTGTAAAGAAAGCCAGTGATCTTGACTTGTACAAACCAAGAAGTTATGAGAAAGCCTTGGATAAGAATCACACTTGAAATGTTGAGTAAATGATGCTCAAGATAGCCATGGGATCAAACCCTAATTCATAGGAATGTCAGTTGAAATATCTTGATGAAACCCTAAGCATCATAAATGAAAACCCTAATCATTAATCTCGACGAATCTTGATGGAGAATAACCTTGTAGCTTAATGAGAAAGAAGTTCATAATATCCATGAACCAAAACCCTAATTCCATAATCCATACTCAAATAAGAAATTGATGAATCAAGCTTATTTGATGTAGAAGTCTCCAAACCATATGATATCCTATCTTTATTGATTCCTTGATCCCATGCCTTAGTAGTTTATGAAATGAATTAATGCAATGTATATGAATAATCTAATGGAGATATCTACATGAAATGAGAAACATAAGCCAATTTGTGATTGAGATTATGAGGGAAAATTTTGGGGTATAATAGTTGCCCCTATTTAATCATTTTAAACTGGAAGGTATGAATAGCAACGACTTTCAGACATTTGAGGTAGAAGAAGATTAAATACCCAAAAGAACCAGAAAATTTGTTCTCAGAAGAAAACGTGATTTTTTTTTGTATATCAGCCTCCACTAACAAGATTTGGCAAGTGTTGGTATGATATTCCTGCAGGATTTCCATAAAGGAAAGGTAGATTGTGTTTCATATCTGCAAAAGGAAAATGGAAGTGAGGTTGGTTTTCTAGACGGAAGTCATACTTTGAGAGTGTGCCAACCGAAAGTGGACTTTGAAAAAGGTATCAGTCGAAGGTGGACTTAATTAGAGGTACCAACTGAGGTTGGATTTTGAAAGTGTTCCATCCGAAGGTGGACTTAAATGGAGGTACTTTTATACCCCGAAATTTTCCCTCTCATTTCTCAAAACATTCCTCAGAAGATCTTTAATAGCTCAAGCTTGCACAAGGATTGACTAGGTCAAGACATCTCCTCAACACTGATGCCTCAAATTAGGGTTTGAATTCTCATAAGGAAAATTGGAACTTTAATGCATAATATGACTATTATGGATCATTATGGAATTTCAAGATTGCTCATGTCAAGTTTCAAGTCTTGCAGTTCAAGTTTGCTCAATCAATTGATCAAATAACCTAAAATCAATTGTATTTGGTACAAAGTCAAATATGGTCAACTTACAGTCAAAATTCAATATTTTTGACCCATATCAACATTTTGAACTCATATGCATCATTTGATCAAGTTTGGATCACAATTCCCCAAGAAAATTACTCAAATCATCAAAAGGGCAAAATGGTCAAAATTAAGGTTTTGATTGAGAAGGCTTAATTTTTGACTTTTGACCTAATACATGACTTATTGGTTTGAAACATGATATCAAGGATTCAACTTTATCATCTTGACCTAATGGCATGGTTCAATTCATTTCACAAGGCCAATTGAATGATAGTTGAAATTTGGTCAACTGTAGAAAAGTCAACTGTACACCGAAAAGTCAAACTTTGACTTTTTGATCAAATATGAGTTTCAAAGATCACACTTCATCAAGACATGCAAAAATATGAAACTTTATCATCAAGAAATCAAGAAGGTCAAAATTCATTTTGAAAAGTCAAAGTTTCCAAGACTTAGAAATTTTTCTAAGTATTTTATACATGTTTTTCTTCATGACTTCATGCCAATTTTTCACCAAGATGCAAGATGATTCAAGAAAAACTTCCAACATGAAAGTTGTAGATCTAAATGAGATCTAAAACTTTGTAGAAGTGATAAAGTTCTATAAATTCTTGTATTTTAAGTTATAAATTCATAAAGTCATGTACATGGTATAAAAAACACAGTGAAAATTTGACCTAGTTAGACAGATTTTTGGTACCAACTTCATGGAAACTTTTCACATAGTTCCAATTAGATTATTAAAAAATATAAAACATGAAGGTTGTATAGGATGTTAAAAGCTTTCGAAAAAGTTAAAGAACTCATTGATATCATGCTTGAGCTGAGAGAATCGAAGAGATGATGTTAGGGTTTCATTCTTGACTTACAAGGTAGAATTTGTGATGAACACTTGACCAATTCATAGCCATGTTGCATAATCTTTACTTTGCAGGACTCAAACTTATATTTACACAACTGATTGATCAATTGTACAATTGATTCAAGAATTATCAAAACCAAATTGCCATTTTGGGAAGAAAGTAACCATTCCATTCTAGTATTGTTGCTTTAATCACAAAGTCAACTTGTTTTGAGCTTTGAATTTGTTCTTTCTGCACAAGCATTCCCTACACAATCAGAACAAGCATGTTTAAAGGTTACAACCACCCTACAAGCTTTGTACTTCATATTGGAACAATATGTTTCAAGCTTGCTTAAAAAATAATCAAAAATCCCATAACTTGTGTTGTTGTGATTCTGACCATCTCAAGTCTCCAAACCTTTTCCTATATATCAATACACTCTTATGCAACTTAGGGGATGAGATTACAAGCCCTCAAACATCCTCAAACTCCCTCAAGCCAGAAATTGCACAAAACCTCCATTTTTGTGTCATTTCGGACTTTGAACACCCAACTCACAATTCCCTCGTGTGTTTCTTGGCCAAATCATTTCTAAAGACTCTTTACCTCAAATATAAACCATCCCAACACCTATTTTCAAACTTTAATACCATTTATATCGTCCTTCATTTTCAAACACATAGGTATGCCTCTTGTCTTCTCAAGGCCAGTTCAAGCACTCTCAGCTCAAGGTAACCATTGGAATAGCTTCCTATGGACTCAAGGAAGCTAAACTGATAATCACAGCAACTTCAATCAAGCTCATTTGTAGAACATCATTTCCAGTTTTAAGGTAAAATTTCTGACTTTCAATCTCTTCATATAGGCATTGTTAGGGCTCCCTTTTCAAAGATAAAATGTAGACATCATAGCCCTGAAAATGACCATGTCCTTAGAGTTCATTTATATTGCCTGACTAGTGAGAATTTTAAGTTTGAAATCTATAAAAAAGTTAGGTCAGAATTTGGTACCATTAGAAATCCGTGCTCATCTTTGATTGTTAGTTTAAGTTATTTACATTTCTGGAATCGTGGTGAAAGTTCTAACAAGTTTGATTTTTACACTTTTGAGAATGGATGAGAAATGAATGAGTTGCAGGGATCCTGGATTGAGATTGAAGATGAAGCATTTTCAAAACTAAGTTTATTTTAAATTTAGTGCAACTTGTATTATACACGGATGAAACAACCACCCTAGTGCGTCCTATTTTTCATATTTTCCCTTGTTTTTACCTTTCAAACACGCGTTGGGCTCCCTCAGCTTTGAGCCTGATTTTTCTTTCTTCTTCATACCCTCTGTTTACTAAACCACGCAGGCCCAACTAACCTTTTTATTTTGTTTTTTTTTCTGACTACAAAAATAAATATTGGGCCTAACAACAATAACTATTTTTTACGCACTTACAACCCTAATTCATTTTTACACCCTCCTGACTTTAATTTTATATTTTTACTTTATTTTTTTTCTCTATTATTTTTATTACTATTATTATTATTATATTTTATGATAAAAAAATGCCAAAAATATTTTATATTTATATTTAGATATTACAGCTTACTTTTATTTTATTTCCTTTAAAAAAGACCAAAAATACTTCTTTAACAAATTATTTTTCTTAAATAAATTAATATTAGACTTAGGTTTATTTATCTTTTGTGCTTTAAAAGTAATTTAGAATTTAGGACTTTTTATTAATTATATTTTCATACTAGTTTAATTAAATTAAAACATTTTCATAAAACCCTAAAAAACTCGCTTTCTTCATCAAATCTAATATCTTTTCTTAATTAAATTAGGTTTAGTTTTCTTGAATTAATTAATTTTCCTTTTAGTTTATTTAGGTTAAAAAACATTTTCATAACGAAAACATAAACAAAAACAAATTTTTCTTTCCATGTATATTATTTTACATTTGTGTACATTATTCATTATTCATTCAATATGGTTGTAATAGTAATTAGGCTTTAATTTACTTGTCATCCCCCCATTTGTAAATTTGTATCCCCCATCCCCAAATGATGTAATAGCGTAGGATATTTATATTCCGCAATTTATCGCTTTCAAATATAAATGCTAGTAATTAGGGTTTGTATGGCAAGACTAAAATCAATAAATAGAAAACCCTAATTCAAGATAAAAAAGCATGAAAAAATGCTTTGCACACTTACACCTCTAGAGTTAACTGCACTTGTTGTCTTGAGAAATAAATAGTCATGTTACACATATGGGATATTTTAGCAAAATACTTTCAAAATACAAGATCATAGTCCCTCGATGACCCTTCAAGGTTGCCTTATAAATAATCTTAGAACCTTACAAAATTGATAAGGTATCTCACAACCTTGTTTTCTATGACTATACAATGACCCATACCTGTCCCTTAACATCAAATGATAGGGCTTCTTATCAATCAATGATAAGATAGCCATATCTAAGGGAGGAGGAAAAGAACTAAGACTTTTTGAGTAGGTAGAACGCTCGTAGTTGCTTGCTCACAACCATTTTCAAAACATCTTTCAAACACACTAACACTTTTAAAATGAAATATTTTCAAAAGTCAACACTTTGTATGCATTCTTATAGAGACGAGATTCATTACAAAGTTCACCTAAACGAAGGAACTTTTCAAAAATACTTTCAAAACCAATCATAAACACATTTCAAACAAAGCATTTCAAAGTGAGCTAGCAACTAGAGCCTATAGATAACTACGGATGGAAAGGGTGCTAACACCTTCCCTTTCCATAACCTACCCCCCGAACTCAAAATCTTTAAAAGGTATTTCCTGTTCTTTTCACCCTTTACTTTATTGGATAAAAGAAAAGTTAGTGGTGACTCTTGATAACGACAACAATTGCGATAAAACACAAAACCAGTAAAGTCAGTTCTCCCACCATATTACAGGTATCAACCGAGGTTAGATTTTGAAAGGGTCCCAGCCGAAGATGGGCTTGATGGAGGTGCTAATCGAGGTTAGACTTTGAAATGGTTTCAGCAGAAGGTGGACTTAAATGGAGGTACCAACCAAGGTTAGATTTTTAAAGGGTGCCAGCCAAAGGTGGACTTGATGGAGGTGTCGACCGAGGTTGAACTTTGAAAGGGTTCCAGCCAAAAGTGTACTTGATGGAGGTGCCAACCAAGGTTGAATTGGAAAGTTTGCCAGCCAAAGATGGACTTGATGGAGGTTCCAACCGAGGTTGGACTGCCAGCCAAAGGTGGAATGAAATGGAGGTACCAACTGAGATTGGACTTTAAAAGGGTGCCAGCTGAAGGTGAACTTAAATAGAGGTGTCAAATGAGGTTTGATTTTGAAAGGGTTCCAGTCAAAGGTGGACATAAATATAGGTATCAATCTAGGTTAAATTTTAAAAGCATGCCAATTGAAGGTGTACTTAAATGTAGGTACCAACCAAGATTAGATTTTGAAAGGGTTTCATCCAAAGGTGGAATTGATGGAGGTTCTAACCGAGGTTGGACTTTAAAAGGGTGTCAGTCAATGGTGGACTTGATAGAGGTGCCAATCAAGGTTGGACTTTGAAAGGGTGCCATCCGAACATGGAATTTATGGAGGTTCCAACTGAGGTTGGACTTTGAAATGGTGTCATCCAAAGGTGGACTTAAATGGAGGTACCAACCGAGGTTATATTTTGAAAGGGTTTCAACCGAAGGTGGACTTAAATGGAGGTACCAACCGAGGTTGGATTTTGAAATAGTTCCAATCGAAGGTGGACTTAAATGGAGGTAGCAATCGAGGTTGGATTTTGAAAGGGTGCTAGATGAAGGTGGACTTCAATGGAGGTCCTAATTGAGGTGGGATTTTGAGAAGGTGCCCGCCTAAGGTGGACTTAAATGGAGGTACCAACCAAGGTTTTATTTTGAAAGGGTGCCAACCGAAGGTGGACAAAAGTGGAGGTACCAATTGAGGTTGGATTTTGAAAGTGTGCCAGCCGAAGGTGGAGTTAAATAGAGGTACCAATCAATGTTGGATTTTGAAATGGTGCTAGTCGAAGGTGGAATTAAATGGGGGTACCAACCGAGGTTGGATTTTGAAAGGGTGCTAGCTGAAGGTGGACTTTACTAGAGGTTGGATTTTAAGAGGGTTCCCTCTGAATGTGAACTTAAATGGAGGTACCAACCAAGGTTGAATTTTGAAAGGGTTCCAGCCGAAGATGGACTTAAATGGAGGTACCATCAGAGGTTGGATTTTGAGACGGTGCCAGCTGAATGTGGACTTAAATGGAGGTACCGATCAAGGTTGGATTTGGAAAGGGTTCCAGCCGAAGGTGGACATGATGTAGGTTTCAACCTAAATTAGACTTTGAAAGAGTGCTAGCAGAAGTTGGACTTAAAAAGGTAAGAGCTGGAGAAACAACTGAAATTTTTTCCTGAACAAAGAATTCGGTATTTACAAAAGAAAAAAGAACGACATTGGATCCCCCAGCCAAAGCAAGGTGTAGTTCCTTAAGAGTGGAAATTACTCGGATTTCCAAACACATAGTAGGATGTTCAAGAAATTGAGAAGACAAATAAGCCATAGGATGAAACACTCTTTCTCACTCTAGATTCAAAGAGAAAACACGGGTGACTTTCTCGTGCAAAAGGTAGCAGGAACAAACTAACAAAAGGCAAGCAACATCCGCCATGCAAAAGGCAGTAAGGGGACTTCAAAAAGGTAAGTACGGAGAGACTTGATAAGACATGTTAAAGGAATGGAAGAATTTCAAAAGTAAAGTAACAAATACATAGTTTGTCTGTGTAAAAGGAAACAGACACTTGCAAAAAGTAAAAGAACGACATTAAATCCCTTAGGACGAAGTGGGGATGTAATTCCGTAAGACTGGAAATTATTTGAACTACCAAACACATAGTAGGACATGTTCAAACAAATGATAAGAGGAAAGGTTATTCACGAAATCCAATATTCCTCACTCTCGATGCCAAGGGCAACTACAGAGACTTTTATCGTGCAAAAGTCAGCGAGAACAAACTTGCAAAAGGCAAGCGTCATCCCTCATGCAAAAGGCAGTAAGGGGACTTACAAAAGGTAAGTACGAAGAGACTTGATAAGATATGTGAAAGGGATGGAAGACTTTCAAAATGCAAGCAACAAATACATAGGTCGTCTGTGTAAAAGGCAACGGGCACTTGCAAAAGGCAAAAGAGTGGCATTAAATCCATTAGGCCAAAACAGGGAGGTAATTCCATGAGAGTGGAAAATATTTGAACTACCAAACACATATTAGGGCGTGTTCAAACAACTAATAAGAGGAAAGATTATTCACCAAATCCAATCTTCCTCACACTCGATGCTAAGGACAAGTACAAAGACTTTCCTCGTGTGAAAGGCAGCGAGAATAACCTGTGAAAGGCAAGTGACATCCCTCATGCAAAAGTCAATAAGAGGACTTACAAAAAGGTAAGTGAAGAGGAGATATAGCTCTCTCGTGCAAAAGACATTGATAGTTTTCACAAGTCAAGACGCTTGGTATAGGAATTTTACTGGGGTTTTATGAGAAATTGACAAAAGGCCAAAAACATTTGCAAAAGGCAACAACAAGAAGACTTGTTTTGAGGAAACCTGCTGGGAATACCACTCGGGGTTTCTGCATGGTAATATTATCTTCAGAGGGGTTTCATCCGCTCAGCAGGATATTAATTAGTGCTTTCGAGAAAGACTTTTGATTTTGTCTTATGCTTCATATTCAAGTTTGAGTTTTTTAAAGTAATGTTCCAACTTGGTGGAAATGATATATGTTTTGGGTGATGCAATGCAATGTAATATGATTACCATATGCAATGTGCCTAGGCAAGGTAGGACTTTCTTCTAGGAACTTATTGGGTGGAATCTGGTGCTCTTTGTCGAAAGGATTAAAGCGAAGCCAAGGCTTATGTATTGATTGGTATCCTTAAGGATGATTTAGCAATGATGATTAGATTTGCAAGATTCCAATAACAATTGGACTTCAATCTCTGTGGGGAGGTGCCAATGAAGATTAAGCTTTTGATCATTGTGGTTGTGCCAATAACCATTAGACATTTATTTCTGCAGGGGAAGAAAATCCTGACTTCCCGACATTCGCTTTAAACTTCGCAGTTGCTTATACATGATATAAATCACTTGAGCGGCTTCGAAGAGGAGGAATTTCCCATGTATAATGTACCTTTCTCCAAACTGTAGGGTCCTTATAGGAATTTACCTTGAGAGGACTTCTGGAATTCGTGCCCTCATGGCTTGTGATAGTCTGCCCTAGTACTTTGGACTATGGATCAGTGCCCCTGATTAGTCGACATTGGGAATGATTTCAATGACCCTTGTTTGATTCTCTCTAATTAATCGGCTCTTGGAGAGATTTGTTGAATCTGGACATGACTACCTCAGATTGACTGAATCTTAATATGGTATATTCTTTGCTCAACTAAGTGCTTTTCGTCTTAGGGTGAGCATCTTTTTTAAAGAAGTATGCCATTACTCAATGAATTCTTTTGGAAATCTATCTCTGAAATACTTTGCCTTTTCTCAACAGAGTCTCAAGGCGTTTTATCCCTCAGGATAATCTGAAAGTGGCTCGCCCCTGCTCAACAGAGTCTCCAGGAAACTTATATCTTTGTTATGTCATTCCTCGTAATGATAAGCCTCTACACAATATAGCTTTAAGGAAACTTCTCCCTTAGGATCATTTGAAAATGGTCTGCCTCTGCTCAATGGAATTTTTAGGAAATCTGTCAATGTAATTATTTGTCTCTAATCAACACAGTCTTTAGACAATCTTCCCTCAGGGTCAATTGAAAGTGAGCTACCCCTGCTCAAGGGAGTCTTCAGAAAATTTGCATCTTGGGATGATTAAGTTGAAAGTGGCACGCTCTTTACTCACAAGAGTATCCAGGTGGTCTTCCCCTTCTTGTGATTATTCCTCACAATTATTTTCCCCTATTCAACAGAGTCTGGAGTCAAATTATCCCTCGGGACGATTAAGTTCTTTGGTTGATGCTCATCATAGAAGCTTTCTTGATGTCAAGCATTGGTTTGTAAGCAAAGAATGTTTACTATGAGAATGATAATTCTAATGCAATGCTTATGCTAGTCTCAAAGTTAAAGACTTTTATTGAAATAATGTTCCAACCTTTGGTGAAATAATCAATGGTTAGAATATACATCAATTTTTAGCATGAAAGATATTGTGAAAATATGATACCGACACAAATGTTTAGCAAATCTTTGGGAGTCGGTTTAGCGTAACTTTGGTACAATATGCTTTCAAAATATACCCTGCTTCAATGAGGTCTTTTAAGGATTGTAATGTGGCCTGGTCCACAGTTTAAAAAAAAGGATTTAAGGCTTAAAGTTTATTTTAACCGACCCATTCTCCTAGATGTTCTCCAGTCCTATGTTTAACTAATTCGACACAAGCGTGCATTTTCCAAAAGTAGTTTGTGATGGTTGAGGAACCAACAAGGTTTTTGGAAGTGGTAGTCACTCACCTTTTGTTCTTTGTGTTTGATCACATGGGTTTGTTCTTGATGAGTATTTTTTCTTTACAATCCTCCTTTTGCTTTTCATTTTTTTCGCTTTCCCTAATTTTTGTCTGGACTAATTCTTTTGAATTCGAAGTCCAGCGGAATGGCCTAATTTTTTCCTAAATCACTTTTTTTCAAGTTTTCTACTTAGCAGGCCTTCTTTGTTTTTTCTCTGATTTTGAATTTATTTTTTCAGAATAAATCGTGCGATATTGGTTTTTTTTAAAAGGTTGTGTCTGCCTCATTTGGTTTGGTTTTTAGACCGCCTAATGTGAGAGGGATAAGGTGTGGTTGATCCTCAGATGTTAACTCCTTTTGAAATTTTAATGCTCGATCAAATTAACTTAAGGCTACCCTTACCCTAGTTTAGATTAAGGGTTTTTTCGTACAAAAAGAAACTCCTACTTCTTGGCTCAAAGGGGTTAACATGGATCTATCTCCCTTATATCTCTGGTGTTTTGGGATTTTTAACAATGCCTTACATCGTCAGCAGGGTTTTATTCAAAAGCATAATGTCTAAGAATTTGGGTATTGTATTTTCGCCATCCTCCCTCCAGAGTTGTTTTTGCTTTGTTTAACAATAGTTTAATATCAAAAGCAAAGAAAAACATTTAAGAGTGAATATGAATGTACTACTTCAAAACAAACATATTCATTGCATTATTATTATCATTAAAAAACAAATAAGTTTTTCATGCAAATAATGCATTAACAAACAAGAAATATTACAAATGAAAATGCAGTAATGATCTAATGGTTGCCAATTGTGATACGGTGGCCAGAACCGGACTGTTTTAGGAATGCTGGTTTGTGTTTTGCGTCTGTGTTTGCAAAATGTCGCGGTAAGCAAGAGTCGCCACCGACTTTTATTTTATCCAACAGGGAAAGGAAAAAAAGCACAGAAAAATTCCTTTTTCGAGATTTTCTGAGTACAGGGGTTAGATTATAGAAAGGGAAGGTATTAGCACCCTTTCTATCTGTGGTTTTCCACGGGCTCTTAGGTACTTGCTCATCATTTTCAAAATTGCTTCTGTGTTTGTGTGATTTTAAAAGTTTTTGTTTGACTTCGATTTAACTCTTGCTTCTGTCTTCAAGAGTGTTACGAAGTGTTTTTGAAAACTTTGTTTGAAAAGGAGTGTAAGTGTGAAAAAGTTTGTTTTGTTTGAGCAAGTACCTACTAGCATCTACCTACTCGAAAAAAGAATTGTTCTATGTTCGTTTCCTTTATAAAATGCTATCCTACTATTAGTGAGTAGGTAGCACCATCGTTGGAGTTTTAAAGGGTCAATTCGAAAGGGACGTACGGTCACTAAAGCAATGTTAGGACGTCTTAGTAATAACCCTAATGTCTTAAGATCAATATTCGAGGCAACAATTCTGAGGCAACCATTCCGAGGCAACTTTGATCTTTGAGACAAAAGGGCGACCACTAAGATATCCTATACTTAATGACCGTTTACCGAAGGCAACCGAAGTGGGAGTGTACCCTAGGAGTGCGCATGTGCGAGTGATTCAATTTCAAGTTTAATATCTTTGCACATTTAGGGTTAGCTAACCGTTTAAAGTTAATCATACATTCTTGTCATGCATCCCTATTATTCATACATCTAACAGTCAATATTTTGCGGAATTTAAAATGCGGTAAGTAAAGCTACGCTATTACAAGGCTTCGGGTATTTACATAGCCAAAAACAAACCTGTAAAAAAAACGATAAATAGAAGTAATAGATCCTAATTAATCTGTTATAACTTATGAGCAATTACATTAATATGGTAAAATAAATAATAAAGCGCGCGCGAGGAAATTAAGAACGATAAGAAATTAGGGTTTTGACCCCGTCTCACCTAATCGAAAGAAAAAATATTTTTGTTGTTTTTGACAATTTTTAACAAAAAGAATTAGGTTTTAAAAGTTAAATACAAAAATAATTAGTAATTAAATTAATTAAAGAAAATGACAAAATTTAACCTATTTTTATGTTTTTGGTTATTTTAAGAAAAAGAAAATATAATTAAGTTAGAAACAAAAACCCTAATTGTTCTAATTGTTTTTTAATTTATTTACAAAAGAAATTAAAGTTACCTAAAATTAAATAACCTAATTAAATTAATTAATTTTTGATAAAAAATAAACCTAAATCTAATTGGGTGAAAAACATTATTTTTATGATTTTTTTGAATAAAAGAAAATTAATTTTAATGTTAGTAAAAATAATTTAAACGAATAAATCAAGAAAATATAAAGAAAAAATAAAGAAAAAGAAATAATTGTTGGGCCTGGTTGTGAGTAATTGGGGGGGGGTGTGAGAATCTGATTCTGGGCCCAAAACAGGTTGGTCCACGTTGACTTGCCCAGATTTCCTGTGATGTATTGATTATGGCCTATGATACTCCTTCATTGATGGCCTTTAAATCTAGCCTCCTGGCCACTTGGCAGGTTGGATGATGAGGGCGCATGGTGGTCCTTAGCCTTGTGTACACGCCTGATTAATGAAAGAAAAATATCATGAAATAATGGGGGGACCTGGGATTCGAACCCAGGTCCTGTAACCTTTTCCAAACGCTCAAATGCCAGTTGAGCTACGTGCGCGCTTTGTACATAAAAGAACAAACAAATATTATATAAAAAAACAACTTTGCTAAATCCTGCGCGCAAAAATTTAAATGGAGCAATCATGGGCTGCCACGAGAGTCATCTTCCTCCTTGCTCTGTTGGTAAAAGTTAAAGGCTTTTACCTACAGACATATGTCTGTAGCTACAACCCTGGTTCGTTCCAAAATCCTCCCTGGACATGATAAATGACTTCTAATGCCATGAATCGAACCGCCTTGGTATTCTGATCATCATGATGCCCTTCATGGGGGCTAATTTTGCCTGCACACAAAAACCCTAAAATGAAACCAAGAACCCTAACAATGGCAATTCTTGATACAGTCCATAAAAACAAAATTAAATGTTATGGATAGTTTGCAAATGCTTCAAGGAGCAAGAATATACAAATATTTCATGTTATATATGCCAAAATTATGCAATTCGAATTCAAGAAAAAGCCATTGTTGTGGCTGATTTACAGTGAGTTATAGTGCTGGAAACTCCTTGCTCTTGATTGGTTTCGCTTGTTTGTGATCCCAGGAAGCGATTGGGATGGCTAGAGGGTCTTGAGAATTCCTGGAAGTGCAAAATCGAATCACCACTTTTCTTGGATTTTTTCAAGTTTGTTCTGACTTTGTGCGCCTCTCAAAACCTTTTGTTTTAGGTCTGCAATTGTATACTATATACTGAGGAATGAATTAGGGTTGAAAACATGATCTCAATCTTTCTCCATTATGGCTTTTGATTTGGATTTGATTCACTTGAACATCCTTCCAAAAATAGGCCAATTACAATCTTTTTGTGCACACAAAGGCCTTGCACTAATTTAATCACTTGCCAACTGGATATAAGACCTGAAACATGCACAATATCTTGAGGTTTCAATGATTTGGATTTTCTATGATTTGTTTTGATTTAAATTGATTTAATTCAAATAAAAATAAAAATAAATAATAAAAATAAGCTAAATACAAGTGGGAAGATCTAGGACTCGTGGACCATGCTACCAACTCAAAACAAGTGCAAAAAGTTAGGCCCATTTAGCAAAAATTGCAATTTGAGGCATAGTTGACATTTGGCAATTTTGCAAAAAAGGTAAACTTCACCAATGCATAACTTCCTCCATTTGGACTCTTTGAATGTGTTCTTGGACTTTTTAGAAAGCTTGATATTTCCTATAAGCAAACCTTTTGGTCTCATCTCAATTTGGTATTCCATTTTCATGTATGAAGCTTTAACAAAAACGGTGTTTTTGTTGACTTTTCAAAATGACCTATAATGTTCAAATTCATAACTTCTTGTGAGTGCATACTTTGAACTTAGGAGATGAAGATGAATTTTAGGTAATTGCATCCTCTTAAAAATGAGCTTTTTGATGGGTCATTTATCATAAAGTATGAGAAAGTTATGCTTGGTCAAAGTTGACTTGACTTTTCCTACAAAACCCTAATTTAGAAACTTTTGGTTCTTGATCAATTATGAGCAATCCTTGATGAATCATGATCAACCCTTGATCAAATGATGAATAATACTTCAAAATTAGGATGTTGACCAAAAATCTTGAAGTTTGACTGTATGTGGGCCACAATTGACTTTTGCCCTAGCATAGTCGATTTTCAGGCCTTTGAGCAATTGACTTGGAAAACTTTCTCTGCAAGGCTTGGAAATTGACATGGATGATCTTGAGAACATATTAGGACAATGGTGAGCATTTGGGATCCCTTTGAATCAAGTATCTTGATGCAATATGAAACCCTAATTTGAGGTAGACTGCCTTAGGAGATAGCTTGTCTGGTCCACCCTTGGACTTCCTTGAACAACTTAAGAATCTTTCTTGAAATGTTTTGAGAAATATGGGAGCGAAAATTTTGGGGTACAATAGCTGCCCCTGTTCAATCTTCTTAAACCTGAAGATTTAGATTGACTTGTCTGCCTTTCGTGATCTGAGGGTTGAAGATGATTGAACACTAGAGTGCCCAGAAATTTGCACTCGCATGAAGTGGTACTTATCTTGTGGTGTCGGGAATGGGCTTACATATGCCATTTGGAAGCATACAATGGGATATAGGCTTAAAGATTCCACCTTAAAGAGTGTCGATCGCATAAGAGATTCCTTAGTGAGAGTCAGTATACCTGTTGTTGAGGAAGATTATGCTGGGGAATGCTGATCTTTGTCTTGGGAGAAATAGAATTTTAGGAGCTTCGGTCGTCCGTTATTCTATTGGAGAATTGTCTCTTAGTCGAGGAGGTGAAAATGAACTACTATCTGGTCATGATCCAGGCTTCATAGTGATAAGATAGACTGTTATATGGTCGTAATCCAGGCTTTACAGTGACTTACTGAGGAGATGAGATCAATCTTTCTATCCAGTCGTAATGCAGGCTTCGCAATTTCCCAATTCTTATCTGGTCGTAATCCAGGCTTCATGGTGTCTTGTACTTCTATCTGGTCGTAATTCAGGCTTCATAAAACCTTACTTCTTATCTGGTCGTAATCCAGGCTTCAGAAGAAATCAAGTGGTTATCCGGTCGCCTCCGGGCTTCCCTTTGACTGCTGGGACTACTAATATCCGGTCGAATCCGAGCTTTATAGTAGTTGGCCGGGTAAACTGCTATTTGGTCGTAATCCAAGCTTCACAGTGTCCCGCACTGTTATCTGGTCGTTATCCAGGCTTTAGTGTCTTTTTACCGCTCTCTTGTCGTAATCCAGGCTTCGCGATGTCTCATACCATTATCTGGTCGAATCCAGGCTTCATGGTGCTCGGAGAAATCAAGAAACTATCCGTTCGAATTCGGGCTTCATAACTTACATTAAAGATATACCACTATCTGGTCGTAATCCAGGCTTCACGGTGTCTTTAGCTGCTATCTGGTTGTAACCCAGGCTTCACAGGCACTTATATTGCTATCTGGTCGTAATCCAGGCTTCACAATAATTTGCTGAGCTGTTATCCGGTCATAATCCAGGCTTTACGGCTTGTGTTTATGATATACCACTATCTGGTCGAATCTAGGCTTCATGGTGTCTCAGACTGCTATCTGGTCGTAATCCAGGATTCACAGTAACTTGCTGGGGATTAAACTATTATCTGGTTGAATCCAAGCTTCATAGCTTGTTTTTAAGAGATACCACCATCTGGTCGTAATCCAGGCTTCGCGGTAGTCTGATACTGTTATCCGATCGTTCTCTGGGCTTCACAATATTCTGTAGAAATCAAGATACTATCCGATCAGATTCGGGCTTCATAGCATGAACTTTGTGAGAATTTGATTGTATCTTTTCCTGAAATGTAAAGAATTAGTCGTATGTAATGCCATGATGCATGACATGTATTGAGTAATGATATTCTCAAAGTAAATGAGATTGCGTTGTATGATGCGTATATTCATGTCATGATGTATGGATGTGTAATGTTTTTATGATGTTCTTTAGCTAGGGAAAATAGATCCCGGATTGCTGCTGGAGAATATGAAGAGTTTCGCTCGCTGGGGATAACGATCGAAGATGATTGGGAGAATAATTCTGATGGAGAATACATCGGCGAGAAAATGACTCTGTGGGGAAGAGATACTCTGTTAGAAGATCCGCTGACTTGGAGAAATAACCTCGGCAGGGGATGAATTACCGTTGCTGGCGATAATAAAATATGTCGAGGATAAAGTTTCTGTTTGTGGAAGAAATAAACTCCACTGGGGATGGTCTTCCATCGCCGGTGATAGATGAATTCTGCTTGGGGAGAATCTTACCGACTCATTCGCGATTGCGAACATCGACTGGGGAGAGTTGATAATACTGTATTATGGTATTTCCTACTCTGTGGGGAGTGTATGCATTTTTAGTCATATTCTTCAGCTAGGTTTATCCCTGTACCTGGTGAATAGAACAACTATAAGGCTCAGACATTTCTTGTTTGCCCCTGTTTCTGAAATTACGAGTAATCTTTTTTTGTTTCGCATGTAAATATTTATGAGAAGCAATTATTGTCAAATGCATATATCAAAAATGAACCATTGGATGTTCTTGCAAAACAAAACAGAAAAGAGAACAAAAATTTGAAATTTCTTTGTGAAAATGAATTGTATTGATTTTGAAGTTGGCCTGTAAGTAGGCGTTTTTGTACAAGAGGCTGACGTCCTAGTAAGAGAACACCACCGAAAGATAGGATTTATACAATTCACGAAAAATAAAGAAAAACAACTATGTGAACAATCTCACTGGGTTCCAACTCTGCTATTGCCTTTATATCCTCGAGCATCTCATCACTTTGCTACTTGGTTAAAGGTATATCAGATTGATCAATGTCGTCCGAGCATGATAGTCGATACCAAAGTCTGGTTGCAAGATGTTCCAATTAGACATAGTGTTACGCTTCAATCCCTAATTTTTGCCTGGACCGCCCTTTCGGGTTTTCAGTCCACCGGGATACCCTTTTTTGCCCAAGCCGCCTTTTCAGGTTTTCGACTTGCCGGGTGTACAGATTTTTCATTTTCATCCCTTATTTTTGCCCGAATCCTTTTGGTTCGCTGGGAAGCCCTTATTTTTGCCTAGTCCAGTCGACCTAGCGGGTCTTTGATTATGCGTAGTATTTTTTCACTATGTCTGCATTGACGGGGTGAGGAAGGTCGTCACCATCCATGGTGGTTAGAATCATTGCTCCTCTTGAGAAAATGTTCTTAACCACAAATGGCCCTTCGTACATAGGGGTCCATTTTCCCTTGGGATCACCTTGAGGTAGTATGATGCGTTTGATCACCAGATCCCCAACTTGATACTCTTGTCGTCTGACTTTCTTGTTAAATGCCTTGATCATTCGTTTTTGATACGTCTGACCATGACAAATAGAAGTAAGTCTCTTCTCGTCAATTAAATTCAGCAGATCAAGTCGGGTCTGGATCCAATCATCTTCGCTCAAACCTGCCTCCTTCATAATCTGAAGAGAGGGTATCTGAACTTTAATGGGCAAGACTGCCTCCATGCCATACACCAAAGAGTAGGGTGTTGCCATTGTTGACGTCCGCGCTGAGGTACGGTACCCATGAAGAGAGAATGGTAGCATCTCATGCCAGTCTTTGTATGTCACCGTCATCTTCTGCATAATCTTCTTGATATTATTATCCGAGAACTCGAAATTCATGGATTGGTAATCATCCACGGCTTGATGTGCCAAATGATCCGCCAACACACTCCCCTTGATTTCTTTTTTTTGGGTTGTGTATTGGATATCATACTTGGTTAAAATAATTTTTCATTTGCTATTCTTTCGGACAAGGTAGATTTTTTGAAGATGTACTTGATTGGATCCATTTTTGATGTCAATGGGGTAGTGTGAGTCAGCATGTATTGTCTCAGCCGGCGAGCAGCCCATGCCAAAGCACAACAAGTTTTCTCGATCCGCGAGTATCGGGTCTCACAGTCAGTAAACTTTTTACTAAGGTAGTAAATAGCATGCTATTTTCGGCCAGACTAGTAATGCTTCCCCAGCACGCACCCCATTGAATTATCCAACACTATCAAGTATAGGATCAAAGGTCTTCCTTAGCTAGCATGCGGTGTACCATAATGTCAGTGTTTTAAACCAGGCATATCTTCATGAGACCCGACAAAGATCTCAACATAGTCACATAGCATTTGTATCAACCGTTGCTTGACACTAGGATCTAGATTTGCACCTATCTTGACCTCTTTCTTGTCTTCCTCTATACCCAGATTTACTGATTCCACTGGCTCTTCATGCAGCTGTATGACCCTCTCTTCCTGAAGTAACAATCTAGCAAGTTCCCCAGGCACTTCACAATCATCCTCACCTTCGTCCTCGTCTTGGTTGATCGAATTTTCGAAGTCATAACTGGAAGTAGCATAGTCGTTATCAATGGGATCCATAGTGGATGTGGACCTGTTTTATGATATGTGAGTGTGTGTAAGACAAATAGCCGTTTTGATAAAGTGCAAGATAGAAAAGAAAAGCAGGGAGCGTAAAATTTGTAATGCAAGAAAACATCCAATGTTTTATTGATGATATATGAAAATGACAAGTAATAAGCCCTCACAAACAAAGCCACAGTGTCTTGGGCAAGGCACCGGGCCATAAAGTTTCAAACTGTCTATTACAAATCTCAAAACAAAAGTCTATTATTGTGTAATAAAAGAAACAGGCACGAAGTCCTTCGCCGTATTGTTCAAGCCACCGTTGGCACTCGGGTAAATCCAGTTGTCGATATCTGAATCTTCATCATCATCTTCAATTGCATTTACTTCAGGGGAGGTCTTCCAATCCGCGCACGCCGAACAGCCCTTTGAGCTTCTGCAGTAAAACCCAAACCAAACTTGTCAGTCTTGTGTGCAAAGTCAGGGAGTTGGCCCCAATTTTCACACCCAACTTTTTGAATAACAATTTCATCGGAGGTTTGTCGGCAACAATTTCAGTCGACTCCAAAGTCTGGGGAACTTCTTCAAAGTTCTGACACGGGGTTTCAATGAACTCTCCATCCATCTCCACATACCGAAAGGAATTAAGATGACTTACCATGTGCTCCTCCTCACCCTGCACCATAACAATCTTCCCTTTTACTGGGTATTTCAACATCTGATGGAGTGTAGATCTCACTGCCCCAGCCTTATGAATCCAAGGGCGACCCAACAAGCAAGAATAAGATGGCCGGATATCCATCACATAGAACGTAGATGCAAAAGTCTGAGAGCCAACTTTAATAGGACGTCCACCTCCCCGTGCACCATCCTTTTTTAATCCATCAAAATCTCTAACCACAATACTACTTGGCTTCAGAACCAACCCTTCACAATCCAGACGGTCTAGTGCTTTCTTTGGTAGAACATTTAATGAGGACCCAGTATCCACCAGCACGTGGGCCAAAGTAGTGCCCCTACACTCGATCGAGAGGTGCAGGGCATCATTGTGATTCTTTCCTTTGGCAGTCAGATCTGCGTCGGAGAAACCCAACTCGTTGTCAACAGTCAAACTAGCCACACAATCTTTGAATTGACAACAAATGTTTCCTGCGGCACATGCGCAGTTTTAAGGAAAGCAATTAAAGCCTTTGCATGGGCTTCTGAGCACAACAATAAAGATAACATGGAAATCTTTGACGGGGTTTGCCCCAGCTATTCGAATACGTTGTAGTCGCTTTTCTTGATAATCTTCAATATTTCCTCTATCTCCTGCTTAGAGGTTTCTACAGTAATCTTCTTAGGTGCCTCCGTCCGGGCAGGCTCACCTGTAATTTCTTTGCCCCGAGTGTCAGATGACTCAGAGACAGGGGTGATAACTGGAGTAAGGATTGGAACAGTAGCTGATGTACTGGCAAATGGAATAGCAACAGGCTTTTAAACAGTCGGAGGGGAAATCTCAGGAGAGAAGAGTCTTCCACTCCTAGTGACCTTGCTAGACCCGACAATATTGCTGATATCAGCATCAGCCTCTTCAATCTTCAAGTCTTATTTGACCCCATGAAAATACACATCGGCCCCATAGTGCCACGGGACAGCCTTATCCGAAGTGTAAGGGATAGGACCAGGAATAGTAATGATCAATGGAGAAACTCTTGTAACGGGTGTAATCCTAACAGGCTTTCTCGAGGGAGCCTTGGAAGGATTGGCGGAAATGGTTATGATGGAAATATCTTCAACAGGAATCAACGGAATCAAAGTTTTATCGAACAAGATCTCTTTGTTATCCATCAGGCGCTGAACACTTGATTTCAGTAAATAGCAACCAGCAGGCAGGATGGAACATAGGTGGCAACCTTCTCCACAAACCGGAAATAAACGGGCCAACAATAGATTCTTCTTAATGGTCAACAACGGAGTAGAAATGTCTTCCACAGATGTCACAAATGAATCATCGTCCACATCATTTACTCCATTACCATGCTTGGGCATAGGAGCAGTTATGATATTAGGCTTTTCCGGTGCATCAAACTCAATTTATTTAGCTTCAATCAGATCTTACACCTTATTCCTCAAGGACCAACAGTTGTTCATATCATGACCCGGGCTATCAGAGTGATATGCACAACGGGCATTTGGATTATACAGCGGAGATGTGGTGTTGGGATTCTTTGGGGCTTCCCTCAGAGTTACCAGGTTGGTCTTCAACAATTGCAGCAGAATTTGAGACAAGGTCATACTGAGCCGAGTATACTATCTTTGCAGCCTCTCCATTCTTTGCTGATTGTTGCATTGTGGGGCAACCGTAGGTCTTGATATTACTGCCACATTCACTGCTTGACGGTGTTCAGGTCTATTTTGGCTCCTCGAGCTATAAACTACACTAGCTTCTTTCCCGAAAGGCTTCTTTTCTGTACTTGATGAAGCAACTTTCTGTATCTTCCCACTTTTGATACCAGCTTCTACCCTCTCCCCAGTCATAATCAATTCAGTGAACCCAGACGATGAACTACCAATCAAATGATTGAAATATGGACCCGACAAAGTCCCAAGAAACATATCCACCAACTCCCTATCAGACAGAGGGGGTTGGACTCTTCCAGCCAGATCTCTCCACTTCTGAGCATAGTCCTTAAATCCTTCGCTTGTACCCATAGACATACCCTAGAGCTGGGTACATGTAGGAGCAAGGTCGAAGTTATACTGGCATTGCTTGTAAAAAGCAGAAGCAAGGTACTCCCAGTTGCGGACAATAGCTCCCTCCAATTGATAAAACCATTCAAGTTGAGTACCTGACAGACTATCTTGAAAGAAATGGACCCACAGATTCCTATCAGCAGTGTAGGGTTGAATGTTTCTGACATACGAGCGGAGATGGAGTTTTGGGCAGGATGCTCCATCGTACTTAGCAAAAACCGGAGCTTTAAACTTGTGAGGAATCACCACCCCAGATGCTAGCCCCAAATCTCCGAAGTCCAAACCGAGAACCTTCTGAATCTCCATAGCACTCAATCGGTCTTCGAGTTTCTTATACCTATCCTCAGCGGGAGGATACTGTTCTTCATCAAAATCAGTGTCGTTATCAAAGACCACGTGACTAGGACCCTTTCCTTCCTCTTGATTCTCTCCTCCTCCAGATGAATGACACAAATCAGTTTCCTGTCGCAACCTATTCCCAAATCTGTGACCCATATTCAGGAGGACCACCTTCTTCTTCTTCTTCTTTTTCTCCTTTAGGATAAGAGTCTTCAAATCCCGTTGTCCTTGATCGATAGGTGTATCAGAAGACATTTTGTGCTTGAAGAGCCTTGATGGCTTGATCGATAGGTGTTTCAGAAGACATTTTGTGCTGAAATAAACAACGAAGAAGATGAGAAACCTGTAATGGTACCTGTAATGAGGTGCATGGTAATGGAATGCGTATGAAATGATTTCAAAGACTTTGGGAGATTCGAATTTGTAAAACAAAATAAAACACATTTTATTAGATTAAACTTGTAACAATGTTTAATAATGCCTTCAAGGCGTTACAAAAGAAATAAACTGAAAAGAAAATCTAAACTAGAAATAATAAAAGACATCAGAAATCCCATGGTTGTTTCCCCTTCGTGCTGACATAATCATTGATTGTCCTTTCATTCTCAAGCTGCCTCGTAAGCTTCAAGATCTTCCTCTCCTTCTCATGATACTTCTCCCTGTAGGTATCCCTTTCTTCCTTTAACTGGATCCAAGATCTCTTTAATGCCCCAAGATCGGTAGGCATGTAGGGATGAAGGACTGTATAAGGAACACCTTCTTCATTAGTATGCTCCATAATTACTGGTAAATCAGCTTCATAAGGCATCACCAGCTTTTAAGCACGGGCTCGAACCCACTGGAGGTGAGGTTGCATAGGGATAGAAGTCTTTAGTCCTAGCTTTTGAGGGTCAAACCTGTTCACCATACCCCAGGCCCGTATAAACCTTCGGCGATTCTCATCCATGTCCCCCTTGTAGTCAAAGACAATATCTGTAAGAAGCGGCTCATGAGGACCGTCTCTCCGAGCGCGTCCAAACTGTCGTAAAGCCAAGTAAGGACTGTAGGTTATTCCCTCTACAATTCCAAGCAACATGACATTAGGTTATTCCCCACATCAATCAATGACAAATACTCTTTCCATATCCTTAGAACTCCAAAGGATGTCCGTATGAGCAAGGGACATGATTCTGTAAGCCGAACCTACACCTTCCTCATTCTTCAATACAGACTTGGGGAGGTTCAAAATAAACCACCTCGCCAGAAGCAGCGTGAAACACATGAGGGTCCCCCTTCTTCTCATAGTACGATTATAAAGGGCATGCAAAATATCACCCAAGAGAGTAGGCACTAGATTACGAGACAAGAAGATCTTGACCGCATTCACATCTATGAAGGAATCTGGATTCAGGAAAAGAACCAAGCCGTAGATAAGGAGAGCCAAGATGTCTTCAAATTCTTGAAAATCCATGTTATCCCAGAACTGTTAAGCTTGATCAATTAGAACTTGGCCAAGAAACCTTTAACCCCGCTCTGTGTCTCCCAATTGGATACTACATCAACCCTTTTTAGGTGTAAGGCTGAAGCAATGTCCTCAGGTCTAGGAACCTCCTCCAAACCTGTGAAGGTTGTCTGCTCGAGGATATATATGCCTAGTAAATCAGAAAACTCCTCCAATGTAGGGACTAGCTGATAATCCGGGAAGGTGAAACGGTGATGCAACGGATCAAAGAACTGGAACAACACGCTCATCATTTGCTCATCCAACTTTTAAGTGACTAGGATAAGGAGATGACCAAGTCTTATAACAAATGAAGAAGTATCAAGAACTTTTGAGACCAACTCTCTGAGCTGAGCAGGGATTTGCACGAAGTTGACTCGAATGGTATTTCTGTGTACTGAAGCCATGATCTGCAAAATAGCACAAAGATAAATCCCATCGGTCTTTGAAATGGTTAGTACAATGAAGTATGCGTGCTATGTCATGATGCATGATGTCATGATAAAACACACAACAGGTATAGCAGGTAACAAACATGGTAAAGGCAAACAAGTCACACAATAGCCCTTAAGTTTCAGGCTTGCATGGAGTCTAGGTACTACCCTCTTGAAGTTCAGTTGGTTTCAACCTATCCTAATAATAGTAACCGGGTTCTAGAGGTTCTCAATATCACTAACCATCCTCCATCGGTCATGGTTACAGCTCACACAATCTTTTCTTGCGGCCAAAACTATCTAGAGAGTATGGTCTCAATGAGTGTAGTATCGAGTATCAACCAGTTCTCAGCTCTATACCGAGGTCGGATATCTCACTACTTCCAATGGCCAAGTTGGTCAATTATAGGTTCTAAGGTTAGTTGATGCTTAACGACCCATATAGCAGCCCCGTATTCTCCTTGTTCCTCCACAATGGATACCGGTAACAACCAATGTATCACATCAACATAGCTACTACTTCAACCGTATCGGTCTACGTTGTACAGTTCCCTCACAGTTTATTGCTACTTACCTAACAGGTGTCCCCAGGTCCAGGTTAGGATCTATAGTAACTCCAATATAAAGCCCAAAAAAATAAAGCAATCAAATCAAACAATAGAAGCAATATGATGAACTATTCCTAAGGTATACCCCACTTATTATTAGTCCCCAGCAAAGTCTCCAGTTCTGTGATACGGTGGCCAGAACCGGGACTGTTTTAGGAATGCTGGTTTGCGTTTGTGTTTGCAAAATGTCGCGGTAAGCAAGAGTCGCCACCGAATTTTATTTTATCCAACGAGGAAAGGAAAAAAGCACAGAAAAATTCCTTTTTCGAGATTTTGAGTACGGGGGGTAGATTATAGAAAGGGAAGGTATTAGCACCCTTTCTATCTGTGGTTTTCTACGGGCTCTTAGGTACTTTCTCATCATTTTCAAAATTGCATCTGTGTTTGTGTGATTTGAAAAGTTTTTGTTTGACTTCGATTTAACTCTTGCTTCTGTCTTCAAGAGTGTTACAAAGTGTTTTTGAAAACTTTGTTTGAAAAGGAGTGTAAGTGTGAAAAAGTTTGTTTTGTTTGAGCAAGTACCTACTAGCATATACCTACTCGAAAAAAGAATTGTTCTATGTTCGTTTCCTTTAGAAAATGCTATCCTACTATTAGTGAGTAGGTAGAACCATCGTTGGAGTTTTAAAGGGTCAATTCGAAAGGGATGTACGATCACTAAAGCAATGTTAGGACGTCTTAGTAATAACCCTAATGTCTTGATCAATATTCGAGGCAACAATTCCGAGGAAACCATTCTGAGGCAACTTTGATCTTTGAGACAAAAGGGTGACCACTAAAATATCCTATACTTAATGACCGTTTACCGAAGGCAACCGAAGTGGGAGTGTATCCTAGGAGTGCGCATGTGCGAGTGATTCAATTTCAAGTTTATTATCTTTGCACATTTAAGGTTATCTAACCGTTTAAAGTTAATCATACATTCTTGTCATGCATCCCTATTATTCATACATCTAACAGTCAATATTTTGCGGAATTTAAAATGCAAAAAGTAAAGCCACGCTATTACAAGGCTTCGGGTATTTACATAGCCAAAAACAAACCCGTAAAAAAACGATAAATGAAAGTAAAAGATCCTAATTAATCTATTACAACTTGTGAGCAATTACATTAATATGGTAAAAATAAATAATAAAGCGCGCGCGAGGAAATTAAGAATGATAAGAAATTAGGGTTTTGACCCCGTCTCACGTAATCGAAAGAAAAATTATTTTTGTTGTTTTTGACTATTTTTAAGAAAAAGAATTAGGTTTTTAAAGTTAAATACAAAAATAATTAGTAATTAAATTAATTAAAGAAAATGACAAAATTTAACCTATTTTTATGTTTTTGGTTATTTTAAGAAAAAGAAAATATAATTAAGTTAGAAACAAAAACCCTAATTGTTCTAATTGTTTTTTAATTTATTTACAAAAGAAATTAAAGTTACCTAAAATTAAATAACTTAATTGAATTAATTAATTTTTGATAAAAAATAAACCTAAATCTAATTGGGTGAAAAACATTATTTTTATGATTTTTTTGAATAAAAGAAAATTAATTTTAATGTTAGTAAAAAAAATTTAAATGAATAAATCAAGAAAATATAAAGAAAAAAAATAAAGAGAAAGAAAGAATTGTTGGGACTGGTTGTGAGTAATTGGGGGGTGTGAGAATCTGATTCTGGGCCCAAAATAGGTTGGTCCACGTTGACTTGCCCGGATTTCCTGTGATGCATTGACCATGGCCTATGATACTCCTTCATTGATGGCCTTCAGATCTGGCCTCCTGGCCACTTGGTAGGTTAGATGATGAGGGCGCATGGTGGTCCTTGGCCTTGTGTACACGCCTGATTAATGAAAGAAAAATATCATAAAATAAAGGGGGGACCTGGGTTTCGAACCCAGGTCCTATAACCTTTTCCAAACGCTCCAATGCCAGCTGAGCTACGTGCGCGCTTTGTACATAAAAGAACAAACAAATATTATATAAAAAAAACAACTTTGCTAAATCCTGCGCGCGAAAATTTAAACGGAGCAATGATGGGCTGCCACGATAGTCATCTTCCTCCTTGCTCTGTTGTTAAAAGTTAAAGGGTTTTACCTACAGACATATGTCTGTAGCTACAGCCCTGGTTCGTTCCAAAATCCTCCCTGGACATGATAAATGACTTCTAATGCCATGAATCGAGCCGCATTGGTATTCTAAGCATCATGATGCCCTTCATGGGGGCCAATTTTTCCTGCACACAAAAACCCTAAAACGAAACCAAGAACCCTAACAATGGAAATTCTTGATACAATCCACAAAAACAAAATTAAATGTTATGGATAGTTTGCAAATGCTTCAAGGAGCAAGAATATACAAATATTTCATGCTATAGATGCCAAAATTATGCAATTCGAATTCAAGAAAAATACATTGTCGTGGCTGACTTACAGTGAGTTATAGTGTTGGAAACTCCTTGCTCTTGATTGGTTTCGCTTGCTTGTGATCCCAGGAAGCGATTGGGATGGCTAGAGGGTCTTGAGAATGCTTGGAAGTGCAAAATCGAATCACCACTTTTCTTTTATTTTTTCAAGTTTTTTCTGACTTTGTGCGCCTCTCAAAACCTTTTGTTTTAGGTCTGCAATTGTATACTATATACTGAGGAATGAATTAGGGTTTAAAACATGATCTCAATCTTTCTCCATTATAGCATTTGATTTGGATTTGATTCACTTGAAAATCCTTCCAAAAATAGGCCAAATTCAATCTTTTTGTGCACACAAAGGCCTTTCACGAATTCAATCACTTGCCAACTAGATATAAGACCTAAAACATGCACAATATCTTGAGGTTTCAATGATTTGGATTTTCTATGATTTGTTTTGATTTAAATTGATTTAATTCAAATAAAAATCAAAATAAATAATAAAAATAACATAAAGACAAGTGGGAAGAACTATGACTCGTGGACCATGCTACCAACTCAAAACAAGTGCAAAAAGTTAGGCCCATTTAGCAAAAAATGCAATTTGAGACATAGTTGACTTTTGGCAATTTTGCAAAAAAGATCAACTTCACCAATGCATAACTTCCTCAATTTTGACTCTTTGAATGTGTTCTTGGACTTTTTAGAAAGCTTGAGATGTCCTATAAGAAACCATTTTGGTCTCATCTCAATTTGGTATTCCATGTTCATGTATAAAGCTTTGACAAAAAAGGTATTTTTGTTGACTTTTCAAAATGACCTATAATGTCCAAATTCATAACATCTTATGAGTGCATAATTTGAACTTGGGAGATGAAGATTAATTGTAGGGAATTTCATCCTCTTAAAAATGAGATTTGGATGGGTCATTTATCATAAAGTATGAGAAAGTTATGCTTGGTCAAAGTTAAGTTGACTTTTCCTATAAAACCCTAATTTAGCAACTTTTGGTTCTTGATGAATTATGAGCAATCCTTGATGAATCATGATCAACCCTTGATAAAATGATGAATAATACTTCAAAATGCGGATGTTGACCAAAAATCTTGAAGTTTGACTGTATGTGGGCCACAGTTGACTTTTGCCCTAGCATAGTCGATTTTCAGGCCTTTGAGCAATTGACTGGGCAAACTTTCTCTGCGAGGCTTGAAACTTGACATGGATGATCTTGAGAACATATTAGGACAATGGTGAGCATTTTGGATCCCTTGGACTCAAGTATCTTGATGCAATATGAAACCCTAATTTGAGGTAGACTTCCTTAGGAGATAGCTTGTCTGGTCCACCCTTTGACTTCCTTGAGCAACTTGAGAATCTTTCTTGAAATGTTTTGAGAAATATGGGAGGGAAAATTTTGGGGTACAACACCAATGTTTGAGGATACTCTCTTTGTCTTGACTAATTTTATCGGGGGAAGCTCTTTGCATTCTTGGCATTTATTAGGGAAAATACTTCAATTTATGCGCAGGCTATATGGCGTGAATGTGATAACCTCCAAATCAATCAGGTCTTGTACATTATGCTTTATAGCTTTACAATTTTCAATTGAATGGTCAGGTGCCCCTGAATGGAACTCACATCTTGCATTTGCATCGTATATCTGGGGAATATGGGTTGGAGGAGGTCCAAGTTCTCTTAGCTCAATCAAATAGTAATCGAGCAAGTGAGGGGGTAGTTGACCATAAGGCCTAGGAATTGGGTCAAATTTTCTCACAATCTTGTTTTGTTTCAGCTGTTTCTTCAAAGGGGGGATGTATTGTTGAGGCTGATTTGGGCACCAAATATGTTCATGTGTCTTCCTCTTTTACTTTGGCTGGGGAAAAAGAAAAGGCTGCTATCAGGGAGGTTCTGGAACCCAAGGTTATGGAGGACATGTGGTGGAACCCGAAAGATAGGTTCGAACATTCGCACAGGCTTCTGTTGTAGTAATTGGAGTGGGACTGCTTTGTATGCTGATCCCATTTGGCGTGTGTCACGAACGGAAAATTAAGATTAAGCTATTCATTTAACTTAACTCAAAAAAAAGAAAGAGTCACCATTGAACTTTATTGTTTCCAAAGGAATAAGTGAAAATGTCAGGAGAAAATACCCAGAAAAAGTTTTGAAAACCAAAACAAAAGAGAGATTCAGGTACGAAGGTGGTTATGTAAGGGGAAGGTATTAACACCCCTCACATCAATGGTACTTTATAGGTAACACTTGCATTTTTTTATAAAATATTCTTTTGTTTGTTGATTGATTTTAGGTGAAAATACATTTTGTCATATTCGAGTGGAAAACTCAACTTACTACACACAAGTATGAGGAAATGAGCATTTTCATCATCTTGATATAGAGAATTTTGCTTGGATTTACTTAACAAGTATGTCTTAACATTCAAGTGGAAAATGTCTATCAATTTCTCTTCATAGTGTATAAGTATAGAAATTTACATCACTTCAAGAAAATGACTTTTTTCTTATCTTTTGAGAAAGGGTCTGATTTGAAAAGAAAAGTGCATTAAGGACAAAAATAAAGTTTGATGAGGTATGTAGTTTTTAGATATTTTGAAAGAGTTTGAATATAATTAAGTGTTTTAGCATTTATTAAGAAAAGATTTTTGGATCACTTGATAAAGTCAAGGTTTGGTGAAGAAAAGGGTGAAGTTTTGAAAATAAGAAGTTTTTGAAATAGGATAAAGATTTTTAAAATTAAAGAAGGGGAGGAAATGAAGAGACTATCCTAAATCATAAAGTAAAAGACAAGAAATAAAAGGTCACATTATAAGACAACCCAAGAGAAAGCCTTTGTGTGTGCAAGTGAACTAACCACTAGAAGAGAAAGCATTTGACATTGTTTAAGATGAAAAATTCCTTTCCCTTTGAATTTGAGCCACAAGTCAAGCATCAGATGAATAATCACACAAGCATATGAACTTAAAAGCACCATATGAAATATAAAATATCATATGAAACTTAATGTATCAGATAAAATTCCCAAAGTCATCACAGCCAAGTCTTAATTTGAAGTTCAGAGGTCCAGATGAGTCACAAGGTCTCAGATGAACTCATTCCATGCAAAGGAAAGGTTCTAAATCCTAAGTTCAAAGTCCAAAATCCTCAAGAAAAGGATAGTAACCAGATAGTCCTCAAGAACACATTAATTGTTTTTTTGGTTTTTGCCTTTATTAATGTCTTTTGATCAAAAGAAAAGAAAATCCTAAGGGGCAAAAGGAAAAAGACATAAAAGTAAATGGCATGAAATGTAAATGACATGAAATGTAAAGTACTGAAAATTAAATTGCATTAATATAATGGGAAAGAAATTAAATGACATTAATGTAAAAGTGCAAAAATATAAATTTAGCATAATTAATATGAGTTAATGTCAGTGTTAGTAGTTAATAATCCGATTCGTGACAAATTTAGCACTATGTTAAGAAACCGTAAGTGAACATATGTAGAAGTTGCACCTATCTATGGTCGTGCAATACCAACGTAGGTGTAGTGCATGTTAGAGAAATGATACAAAACCATTCTCCGAAAATAATGCAACACCGTAGTTTAAAACAAAAACAAAGTCATCAAGCACAAAGGCAAGGATATTATATAATTACTTCAATCAAATTCTTCATTATACCTTGAGACAAACATATCATTAATCCAAAGTACCAAAAGTGATAAAATTCTCATTTAATGGTAGATTTGAAATGATGAAAGTTCATCAAGCATCAACCTAAACCTATTTGAAAAAGATGAATCCATTATCATCCAATTGATCAAAATAAAAGAAGAAAGATATGAAGAGAGATGGGCAACCAAATTGAACCATAACCTTAGGTCAAGCTATCATCGATTTCAACCACCTCTCTTGATGCATCAATGTGATAAACCTATCATCGATTCAAAATACTAAAAATGATCCAAGCAATCATTTAATGATAAGTTTGAAATGATGAAGATTCATGCAAACAAAGTATCACAAAGTCCATTGATATTGATGAAGCATTTGATCAAATAAGCCATGATCCAAGTCAACAGAAGTCAGACTAAAATTAAATGAAAAAAATAAACAAATCAAAATGTATTAAAATGATTTTTAATGGTTTTAAATGGAAAATAAAAGGAAAATTCAAATGAAGCATCAAAACATCAAATAAATGCTCGAGAAAATTTTGGAAAATCAAGTAAAGTCCAAATATCAAGATCCCAAAAGATTGGATCCAAAATATTTCAAAAACAATGAGAAAAAATTGCTTGAAATCAATTAAAAAATAAAATAAAATAGAAAAATTGCTAAAATTTATTTTAAATATTTTAAAAAATCACACAAGGTAGAAGTTATTTTTATGGAATTTTTGAAAATATTGGAATTAAAAAGCTATTAGGAGCTATTTTTTATGATTTTTAAAAGAAAATGAAATAAAATGAATTAAAATTAAAAATAAAACAAAATAAACAACGGCTAGGCTAGGTAGCACTTTGTCATTGATTGGATTTGAATTGTTCGCTCCATAAAGCCCGAAACAACTCGTCTTCAACCTCCACCCAAGGATTTAGTTGGTCATGAACTCGTGATTTTAAGCTTAAACCATGAACATTTTAGTTTTATCACATATCATCGTCCATGTCTCCTTACTTCAGATCAATGTATTTGTTCTGAGCATGGAGATTTTATATAAACAAACAGAAACCCTAACGAGCTTCAAAATGAAATTAAATGGGAAACATAAACGACAAATCACGTGTGATTGAGGATTAATGATCAGTGTAGTGTGTTGAACAATGTGGTAACTTGATTTGGTTGAGAAATTACTCGTATCTACCTTTCCCAATTGAGCTTCAAAACTTGAAAATGGTGGAATCGATTTGAGTGTTGCAAGGCACGACAAGCTTCTATAATGGTTTACACGGCTTCAGAAGGTTACGATGAGGAGTTCTGGGTGAAGAAACAAGGTTGAAATTGAGAGAAAAGGAGAAAACGAACTTCTAGTTTTTGATGGTTTTCGTGTTTGAGTTGGCAGAGTCTTTTTGGCTTTTCAAGATTGGTTTTCAGTGCAGAAGGATGCTCTATTTATAGGAGGATTGTTCAGCTCATCATACGTGTGAAAAAGTGTCCCAATCGTGTGACCAAACTTCGAAAATTCTAGATCTACAATCGTATGAACTAAAGCATGTAATGCATGATTCCTTGTGTTTTAAGGTCGTTTCAAGTTGTGGTGAGTTATGTTTTGCAATTTAGAGGTCTTTTGCACATGGGCTGATTTGTCCCATTTGAGTTTTAGGTCATTTATATTGTTGCTTTATTGTCAAAAACTAGATTTCTGGAGCCATCTTCAAGCTAGTGACAAATCTTGTACACTCAACCATTCTCTGAGCTTCTTCTTGATAAATGTTCCTCTCACAGAATATAACATAATGCAAACGGAACAAATGCATTTGGAGACCCGTGTTGAAAGGTACATTGATTTGAAGTTGATGTCATGACTTATAATTATAGGTCAAATTTTATTAAAGTCCTAAAATGACCTATAATTAATCCGAAACTTTGAAGACCTTAGGAGCATACTTGGCCTTTGACTAGTGAAGAGAAGTTGCAGATGAAACCAAAATGAACAATTTTCCAAAAGAACCACTAAAAATGTTGAAGTATGATGAAGTTATGACATTTTGACCAAAGGCATGATAAACTTGTGTTTTAGGTCAAAACACCTTGAACTAACTTGCAACTTTTGGAATTGTCTTGCATTCCAAGGCACATTGTTGAACATTTGAACACCACATGAAGTATCCTTGCTTTATATTTGATAAAGTCTTGAGAAATTGAGGAAGAAGGCATGGAAATAAACACATGAACCTTACTTGAAACATCTTGAGAACAAAGCAACAAATCTTGAACCTCTCTTAATCAAACAATATTTAATGAAGGTTGAAGATAATGTGACCTAAGATCATTGGTTATACCTTGATGAATAAGCCATTTATAATAAATGGTTGACCAATCTTTGACTTTGGTATTTAAAACCCTAATATAGCAACCACACTTGATCTTCTTGATTCAAAACCCTTCCTTGTAAAACAAGCCAAATAAACAAAGCATATTTTTGTATTTTTGTTGGGGTTAGTAAAGCATACAATGATTAAAATAAAAAAAAGGTGCTTGGTGATCTCCCACATAATAAACCCAAGGACAAAAGGGTTAGGAGGTTACCAAGTTTTTTATTATGATGAGATACATTGGTATGATAGGTGGGATCTTAGGGGTAAAAATTAGGGTATTGTAGCGGTGAAAATTAGAGATCAAGCTATTGATTAACTTGACTCGCAAATAAGTAAGAGTAACCACCGCACTTTATTATTTCCAAGGGAAAAGTGTGAAACAAAACACATAAATATACAAAGTAAGTGAAATACTAAAAGTAAAGAAAAATACAATACATTTGAAAGAGATCGAAGGTTCGGGGGTTGGTTATACAAAGGGAAGATATTAGAATCCTATGTATCTATAGTATCTTATAGGAACCTTTTTAAATATCTATTTTTGGTTAAAATTGGTTTGCTTGCTAAATGAGTGTAGGAATGAGATTTTTAAAATGCGACGACCTACTGTCGAATTTTTGATTAACGTGAAGTCAACAAATTAATTTTTCTCTTAAATGAAAATAAAAAATAGAAAGACTAAGTAATCGCAAAAAAAAAAAAGAAATTAAAAAACACAGCAGTTAAATAACTAAATAATCAACAACTAAAAATTAATTCAAATAAAGAGATTAAATTATACTAATATATATTTTTTGGTATTTTTATAAGGTAGGAAAGAAATAATTTATAAAAACTTAATCTAGTATGTTTGGTACTATATTTTTATGAATTTTGTATGCAATAAGACTAAATGAACTTAAAGCTAAAAAAAGTGAGGGCCTGGGATCGAGATCATGTTTCCTATGTTGCAACATGTCTGCCTTGCCACTAAGCCACGTTTATTTTTCTCTCATACAGAATATACACACCTTAATTAAAATAAAAAGAGTTTGGGTTAAAAGGGCATAAAAAAGAATAATGATAAAAGTGTCTCAGTGGGTCTCATACCCAGGACCTCAAGCATGCAAGACTAGCACACTAACCATTACACCAAACTAATTAATTCATTATTATATCTAATCAAAAACTATAAGAGTTGAAATTTATGAAATGGGTTGGGCTAGGCCCAAACCCGAATCCATCTAAGAGGGAAATGAAGGTTTTTTTGAAAACCTAAAAATTGAAAGGGTGCGTCGCTGCTACATTGAGAAAGGGAAAGGTTGAAATTATTTCTTTTGATTCTTAATTAATTACTAACAAAATCCATTAATCCAAACTTATTTGTCTCCCTCACACTCTCCCTTCTTCCTTTAATCTCTCTCAATCTCGCTCATTTCCTCAAATCTCTCTCGATCTCGCTCATTTCCTTCTGTTTTAGCTCATACCTCTTCTCCTCTTTCTCAAGATCAATTCGCGATTCAACAATAACAATAAAATAATATCATTCTCTTGCGTCTAAAATTTACTAGTTCTCTCTCGGTTTAAATAATTGTCTCACTTTCTCGATTCTATGTTCATCTTTCTTCCCCTCGGTTCATTTTCAGAACAACAACACTTCCTACTTTGCACAAATTGAAATAAAGCAGAGCCTAAGTATAAAGGGAATTATATTCAATAAATATCAGAAGCCTAATGATCAGTGAAGGAAAATCTTGAAAAGGGAAAAGATGATGTCGAACGAAATTTCAAATTCCCATGATGTTTCTGTCGATTATTGAAAAATTTGGTTCTCAGGTATATGCTTCTATCTCCATGTCTTCTTGTTCTTCTTTTTTTTTTTGAAAATATGGAATTTGTTGGTTGTGAGTGATAAGACAAGTTACAAGTTAGTGAATTTTTTTTGCTTATGTTGTGTTATTGTTGAATTCGTTGTGAGGTCTGAATTACGAGTGATTTATAGTTAAGTTAAAGTGAGGGTTTAGTGAAGGGCTATGTTGAGGCATTGAAGTATTTTTCTAGAGTTTGGTTGTGAGGTTTAAGTGTGAAGGTGCTGCAGTTTTAAGATGATTTAGAATATGGTATGTGTTGAGTTTTGTTGCAGGTGAGGTTGTTGTTGAACATGTTGTTGAGGTTGGTAGGCTGAAGCTAATTTTCACTAGGGAGTTGAGGGTGAGAGATTGGATCCAGCTGCATAAGCCATATGGAAGTTGTCAAGGATGCAACTGTAAGTACTGCCATTTACTTCTCTTCCAAAGATGCATTGATTACAACATTGTATTTTGAGTGAGTTTCTTAAGTGAATTTCTAAAGATCTGTGGACTCCTCCTTACTAGTTTTTCTGAGTTTTCCCTTTCTCTTTTATTTTCCTTCTCCTATATCAGTAATCCCCCCTCCTTATCCTATGTTACTAAGCCCTGTACTTATAGGTGAGAGAGATGAAATTGGAATAAAAAGTTTAGGAGATTTTGAGGGGGAAAATGGGATGGATTTCAATTCTTGTATACTGATTTATTGCTTTTTGAGACAACTTTTGGTGTGTTCTATTTAATGCATCTTTTGGCCTGTTTTGCTTGGTTTTTTATGCAGGGAAGCAGTGGCATAGCAGATTTTTGGAGTGTTTTGCTTGGAGCTTTGTGGACTGATATGCAGATTTTAGACAGTTTTGGTGCAGATTTGCAGGTTTGGGGCAACATTGCAGTAGGGGCAGCAAGATGACTTTGGAGGTTTTTTGGAGCAGCAATGGGCAGATTTCATTGGAGTGTTGCAGCTGGTTTTTTGGTTGCTTGTGGGAAGCATAGTGATTGCAGAATTTTGACAACAAAAGTAACATGAAACAAGGCTTAAGAGTATTCAATAACTTAGTAGGTTTAGGATCAATTTCTTGTAATTCATATTGAATACCAATGTAAACTTGAAACCTTAAGCTTGAATAATAATGGTCAACATAACTTGAGATTTTAAAAGTTCTTGAAAGGTCCTTGTAGAATTGAACTTTTGGTGAACTTCACTTTAAGAATATTTGGGAACTTGAATAACATTGAAATCAAACACTTCATTTGATTGAATCTTCAAATCTTCTTTGCTAAAACATTAAGTTACATCTTTAATTCACCTTAACTTACAATACAAGTCAATGGTACCCCTAATGAACAAATAGTGCCTTAAGAACCTCGATCAAAAATCCATTCGGACCTAATAATCAGTAATGCTCAAACACAAATGGCTTGAAATATGTAACGAGCCATCAAAGGATCCTCGAAACAAACATCTTGTATCATAATGATCTAAACATAAGAATGAACATCTTTGAGAAAAAAATTATGGCATGAATTGAATTTAGAAGTCAAGAACATTCTAAATCAAAAACAATAAACAATAATGTTTTAATAAGTTCCACGTCTTTCTAAGCATAACTTGAGTTTGATTCTTGACGAACACTTGTAGATGACATCAATTGTGACAACATGCAAAAAGAATCGCCTCAAAATATTAAAAATTGAGGAAGTTATGATCCGTGGAAGTTGGGCACAACTACTTTGAGATTAGGTAAAAACGCGCAAAATGACCTCTAAAGTATTCGAAATTCTGATGATCCTCTGTACATAATTAGCTCTTGACTGGTAAATAGGAGTTGGAGATGACGTCAAGGAGAGTCATATGCAAAAAGAACCATTCAAAAATATTAAATAATGAAGAAGTTATGATCGTTCGAAATTGATCTTGCAAAAAGTTGACTTTCGATCGAAGTGCTTTGAATTGACTTGCAAACTTGATCTTTCCTTGCATTCCAAGGCATATTGATGCACATGTGGACCAGTAATGATGAAATCTCGAATGTATTTTTGAGAATCGGTGATCCATCATACTTGAACACTTAAGGGATCCAAAACCCTAATTGAGGCGCAACACATGACGCTCTTGATTCAGACATGTCCCTGCACATGGAAACAAAGAAACAAAACATACACCTTTGTATTTTATTAGATGTTAGTGATGCATAAGATAAGATGTTCGCAACACTTGATAATCTATGCATAAGAAATGCTCGAAGTTGAGCGGATTAAGAAAAACCAACTATATCTCATGGCCTTGATGATATGTGAGAATGTAAATGGATGTGGGATCTTAGGTCAAAATTGGGGTATGACAGCATGAATGAGATTTATTTTGAATAAATGATGTCCTAGAACTTGCCTTTGAATGCATTGTAACCTTCAATGGTATGGTCGGGTGCTCTAGAATGGAAATCACACCTGGCATTGGGGTTATATCCCAAAGGATAAGGAAAATTAGGGGGTACAATTTGCTTTAACTTCATAGAAAGCTATTGAGCAAGTAAGGGAGCACCTGACCATACAACATAGGGATTGGGTCGTGTACTCTCCTTGGCCTTCTGGGCCTCTACTGACTCTTCTAAGGACAATTCTCTTGTCGATGCTGGGTTGGGCAACCATTTTGTTCGTGTACATTATCTTTCTGACCTAAATAAGTAGGCAATAAATGCTTGAGAGAAGGTTCTAAAGTCCAAGGTTGCGAAGGGTACTTGCGAGGTAGCTCCTGACCTGAAGGGAAACCTGGTAGACAGGAAAGATTGACCATTTCTGCTGCAGCAACTGGTGTGAGATTGCCTTCCTTCTTCAACAATGTTTACATGATTTCCATGACCAGTCTCATATGAGTCTTTAGCTTTCTGACCTCCTCCCTTAACAATTCCTGGCCTCTCTGGAGTTCTTCTAAAGTCACACAAGATGTCCTCCAATTCTTAGAGAATGTCAAGAAATCAGCTAGTTGGTCAAAGATTCTGAGTCAAATCCCCAATAGTATGAGTTTACATCCTGAATATGTAATGCATGATAGTATAAATGTATGTTATTATGTTTATCCATTTCCTGCAAACCCCAAATATTCATTTAATGTCATTGATTAATCATAAAGGAAACAATAATGTAGGAATCAAGAGTGGTGTACAAGTCCAAGAGTTGGCCTAAGCCATACCTTAAAATGAGTCATCGTGGCGTTTAAAATTCCAACGAAATCAAAGATTTCTGAATATTGAGAGATGTCATAGCTTTTGAGAATGCTCCTAGACTTCCAGGAATATATTCAATCAAGAGGTTAGGGAACCCTACCCACTTGAGATGCTTCTCTTTCCATACTCGGGCATCAAGTATGGGTTCTTAATTCATAGGAATTGGACCCTGGATGATGTCTTTCCATGTTGGGGAAGATAACAACCCCTTATATTGAAAGCTAGGATGTCAAGAACTCCAACTTTGGTATACTAGAAGGATAATAGCCCTTTTGAGGACTTCAGAATGAACCCACAAGGGTCACCTTTTGTCTTGAGATTAGCTTAAACATCACCCAAATAAAGAGCTTCGACTACACTGGGAGATCTCCATCAAACTATTAAACAACGCCTATTCTTTGATTTCAACACCCAAAATATGAGAATACTCCTCTAAAGCAGGGGAGATATGAAAATAGTGAGATCATCTTGAAGGAGGGTCATCAAAATGGAGGGGAGTATGAACAACTCTTATATCATCCATTGTATGCAAGATAGTGAAAGTCTTGCCATATTCCTTCTCGAACTTATCCATACAGTCAAGCGGTAATAAAACCATGAAGATGTTTCAACATAGATTCTCTTGGCTTCTACCCCCTAAGCATTCTTTCTGTCGATATCCATCTTTTAGAAAAATCAACAAGAGACTCGAATTTGGGATTACCCGGGAATGAAATGCATATGCTATGATAGGTAGCATTGTGATGTCATGTTATGAAAAATCATGGAACCAAGTATGCAACAACATGGTATCCAAGGGTTATGAGGTCACATGTCATGATATGGAACACATGAATCAAGTGTTCCACAAATTCTGGAAACCGATGTACGATCCTCAAAAATGGTTGAACGATACAAGTTCAAAGTTCAACTCTGTTTCTTAATAAGAAAATATAAGGTAGGTTGAAAGTTTTAGATTTTCTGCAAGAAAAACCCAAATACCCTTCTCACAGGTGGATTCTAGTCTTTAAAGATAGTTCCTAAAGGTCTCACAGAGTTGCGGGTCCAACTGAAAGTACAGTGTCATAACATATACACGCATGATAACAGTACCCCCTAGTGGACCTAGTCTAAGTGTGGCTCTCGTACCGCACTAGTAGGGAATCCACCCCGTAGGCGACACGACTATCCACTAAATCTGGTGTGTATAATCAAGCCTAGGTAGTGGGATTATCCATAAGTAGTATCAACCATCTCATAAAGATAACAGTACAACATATCCCGAACATGTGAATAATATAATACAATAAATGCGATAAATAAAGCGATAAAAGCATAAAGATAAACACCCAAAGTAAAGAAATAAACAAAGATAGGACTAACTTGCTTAAGTTTCTTTCCTCAACAGAGTCGCCAGCTGAAGCTGTGCAAAAAAATAAAGAGTCTCCATCAAACTTTAGTTATCCCAAAGGGAAGGGGAAACATCGAGAAAACCCCAAAAGGTGAAGAAAATGGTCTAGAAACCAAATTTGGGTTCGGAAGTCAGTTATGCAAGGGGGGGTATTAACTCCCCTCACATCCGTTGTACTCAACGGGATCCAATTTATTTATTTGTTTCTAATGGTGTGTTATCTAAAGGTTTACTTGCTAAGAATGCATGAATTATTTAATTAAAGGAAAACAAAAGGTTTTAAATTAGTGAGCGTGCTAAGATTTCCTGAATCTTGTGCCTACGTATCCCCATAGTGCAATAGAGAAGTCAGAGCTCCATAGTTCGTCTAGAAAATGGTTATTTGTGGCTTATTTTTAGTGGATGATGTTAAGTTTGCATTCTAACAGTTAGACGTTGTCACTCGTTGTGTTGAGACTCACGCGTTGCTTGTTTGCGGTAGAACAGAAATACCATGTACTTTCTGAAAAGAGTTTTGAAGTTGAAAAGCCCTAAGGAAAAAAGGTTTTGATTTGTTTAATTATTTTTTTAGGGGACTAAATAGTAAATGGTCTCTGATATAGGGGGAACTTAGCTAGTTTTCCATCTTTATTCATAAAATTTTTTGTGATTTGAATCGCAGTAAAGTCCACGAGTGGAATAAGAACAATGTCAAAAATACACCTTCTCATTCTTTTCCATTTCTTAAGGCTCAATGGCGTATGATTTGCCTCGTATTTTTAAAGTATTTTTGTATTTATTTAAGAAAAGAATTTTAGTTTTATAGAGGAAAAATAATGCATTTGAAAGAAGTAGCAAAAGGGAATTTCTAACCTAATGCTATCATGCAACAAGTGGTCCTAAAGTTAGGTTTAAAAGGGAACTTCTAACCTAAAATTATCATGTATAAGATGGACTTAAGATTGAGTTTTCTAAGGGATCTACCTAAATGTTATCATACAAAGATTAAACCTAAAGTCTATATTTTAGTTCAATATAATCAAGTCCAAGGCTTTGATTAAATTGGACCAAAACAAACCTAAGGGGGTCATGCATCAACATTCAAAATATAGGTCAAAACAAATCATGCAAAGCAATTCACAATATTGCACTTAAGACTAGGGGTGTTCAAAACCAAACCGACCCAATAGAAAACCATAATTTCGGACCGGATCAAACCGAAACCGCAAAAAATGACATTTGATTCGGATGTGTTTGGGTAATTTTCTAACGGAACTGTGCGGTTCGGTTCGGTTTGCGGTTTACATTTTGCAAACCGAACAAAATCAAACAAAACTGCATTATGTTATAAAATCTTACTAACCAATATATATTTCTTTAATTCTTTAGAAAATTCGACATGTATTATGTGTATATTTTATCATACTTTGTATGATATTTATTTTAATTTACAAATCATAAAATAAATATATGATTCATTTATAAATACTATTTTCACAAAATATATTTTATCGTATTCTTTATATAATATTTATTTAAGAGTGCAATCTTGTCTATATCATTATTTAGATTTAGATAAAATTATGATACGCAATTTTATGTATCAAATTATAAACTTATTTTGACAATTATAAATTTTTTTATGGTAATGTATGAATAATTAAACACAAAATTATATTTTCCTCTATATGTGTATATATGGTTTAATAATTTTTTTTTTGTAAAAGACTGAACCAACCGAACCAATTCAAATTGCATTAGTTTGGTTTGGTTAGGTTCAGATTTATTTTTAAAAGTCAACCGAACTAAATTGAACTGTATATTTTTTTCTCTTGCGATTCAGGTAATTTTTTCTTCAAAACCGCTTAACCCGCAATGCGAACACCCCTACTTAAAGCACAAAGAAATCGCATTAAACTTGATTAAAAAAAGATGAGAGAATTAATAGAAAAATCAAATTAACTCCTTAAAAACAATTCACGTAGCAAAGGCCCAAGCTCTTGGTCCAATTATCCCAACTTCAATCAGCTTTATTTATTTTTCAAATTAGAATAAGAAAATTAAAACAAAAAAAATTGAGACAAATGAAGAGACAACTTTGTATTCTTCTTCCTCATCTTCCTCTTTACTTTCTTGCTTTGAACTTTGTTTTCTTCTTCCTCTTCTTCTCTGTAATTTTGTTATGTGTGAGTTGTTTGTTGAGAGATGAATCAGAGATGGTGCGAGGTCGAGATGAGGCATTGTTGCAGCGTGCAAGAGAGGTTTTTGAACTGAGATGAGGCTAAGATCCTCATTTTGAAGCTTTAATTAGAAACTTCAATGGAATTATGAGAATGTAAGGAACTGTTTCAGTTTTTTGATGTAAACTGAGTTGGATTAGATACTAAACTGGTTTGGATTTATGAATTGAACTGCATTAGTGTTTTTTTCCTGAACTGGTTTCATGAGCTGTAGTTTGTTTATTGTTGGACTGGTTTATGTGATGTTAATTGGAGTAGGGTTGTTGTGGTATGTTGGAGATGAACTGGAAGATATGGAATCATATGTTTTTTATATTTTTGTGTTTTATATTTTTTGTGTTTTGTATGATGCCTAGTACTTATTTTGTGCAAATTTTAGAGGTTTGGTTCATGGCTGAAGTTGGCTTAAACATGAACTTGGAAGCTTGATCAAAGCTGAAATTAACTTATTATTTTTCTATTTTTCCATGTGTAACGGTCTGTTTTCTTATGCATTTGCATCCTGATTATATCGGGTTTTAGAGGGCATAGCATGATGCTTGATCTGATCAGGATGATAAAGGCGACAAAGGCAAGACAAGACTCATGGAGATTGCATGCTTGAAGTTTGTTCATGGATCTTTTAGCCTTAGGTTTAGAGCTTTAGGATTTGCTTTGTAACATAACCTTTCCTTTTATATGGTTCTTCAAAAATGTAATGACATAGTATTTGGATGCTTGTAAACTTGAATGAATCATGAACGAAATTGCATGATTGTACTTTTGATGGGTTTTTAATGAATCTTGTATGAAAACATTAACCTCACAGTTTTGCAAATAGAACCTTGAAGCATACCAAGTGGTTTCATGAGATTTTCGTACTTGCCATGCTATTTTCTATTTGATTGTTTTAAATCAATAGCATATCTTGGATAATATTGAATATAACTTTGGTCAAAAGTCAACTTTCCAAAGTTGACTTTGACCAAAGTCAAAAACTTGACCATGTCACTATTACAAATAACACATCTAACGTCGGACGCAAAATACATTTTACCTCGTCATTAGAATCGAGGTAAATAAGGTTGTCATAAAAAATAAAGACGTATCATTTCGGTGTTTAACACCGAAGTATAATTATTAGCATATGAGTTTGAACCCCAACTTCTGCACTTTTACTATTTAGAAAAACTAGCGCCTTTTTTATCTCTGCTTATCAAGAAAATCAAGGGGTTATTATTATTATTATTATTATTATTATTATTTTTAATAAAACTCGTTACATTGTTTACACATAAAATTAATAAAATAATTTGTTTACGAACTACAATGTTTACCCAGAATATTACTTTCACAAAAAAAAATAATTAATTGTCAACGAAAATCATATATTAGATCTTTAATTCTTTGATATTCTGGGCAAGATTAAATGTTGGGAAACTCTTTTCTCCTAACAAAAATATAGGATTTCTCTATGGATTTTACTTGTATTTGTTTATGATATGAACAAAAAAAAGAGTTAGACAAAAGAAGGGTTAGATAAATAAATAATTAGGTTTAAACCATTTTACCCCTTGTCATATAGGCTACTTTTGGTTTACCCCACTGTAAAAAAGGTTTTTGTAAAATCAATCTTGCCACTTGAAGATTTCGTCATTTTAAACCATGCAATTATTTTTTGTAAAACCAACCTTGCCACTTGAAGATTCTATCATTTTAAACCTTGTAAACTTGAAGATTTTGTCATTTAAAACCCTCTAGAACCTGACTGGGAAAGGTTGGTTTTGCAAAAACAAAAAATTACAGGGCTTAAAATGACATAATCTTCAAGTGGTAAGGTTGGTTTTAAAAACTAAAATTTTACAAGGTTTAAAATGACAAAATCTTCAAGTGGCAAGAAAGGGTTTTACCCAAAAAAAAATTTACAGGCAGGTAAACCAAAAATTGCCTATATGGCAAAGGTAAAATGGTATTAGCCCTAAATAATTTATTGCTCCAATAAATATTTAAGAACACAAACTTTAAACTCAAATAATTTTCTGCTATTGCAATCCATCATAGAGAACTATTCATGGCAAACACTTTTGCAAACCTTAAACTCTTCAAGATGTTGGATCTTCAAATCCCTGATATCCTGGGAAGATCAAATGCTGGAAAACCAAATATTTTCAATTTCTTTTTCTTGCATTTGTTTCTGATATGAAAAAAGGTTATATAAATAAATAATTTTATGTTCAAATAAATATATAAGAACACAAACCTTAAACCCAAATAATTTTATGCTATTTTAATCTATTGAACTCTTCATGACAAAGGCTCTTGAAAATCTTAAAGTGGAGGATAGTTTCATTATCAATTTTCTATATTCAGAATGCTTTTACAATGGAAATTATTTATAAATCACGCGGATCACTAATGGTAATATCTTGAGCATTGATAGTCATGAAATGGACGGCAAGAATTTGATTAATGATTTAATAAATATCCTCAATTTTAACGCTAAATATTCTCTCAATTTTTTTGGAAAACCGACGAGTTAGAACATTTAATTTACAAATAAAAAATACAATTAAATGAGAGGTTAGAACACCGATGCGTCACACATGCATTGGAATCAAGCGTCACACATGCATTAGAATCATATCACTAGAATAACAATGATCAACTATATTCAAGTCGTAACATCTCTTTTGGATTATCAAGGAGGCTTTTGAGCTATTTAACGTCTAATTACCAACTCGTTGTATCTTCAAATATTAATTCAAATTCTTTTCTTATTTTCAATGTCTCATTACCAACTTTGTGTCTTATTTCCATGTTTCAAATTCATTTTTTTCTTATAAAAATGGATGCAAATATGTTGTTCATTATCAATGAAACGTATGTTGATTTCAATGATTTCGCTCATTTTGAACTAAGGAAAGTTGTTAGCAATCAAAGGTTGAATAGTTACTTTCACATTCTTCATGACCTGTATACACTAATCTCATTAAAGAGTTCTGGATGAACTCCTATGTGGTTTCAGTGGGTCATGATGAAATTAATCCAGTCCTATGTTAATGGCTCTCATTTCTCCATTACTCCATCACTGATTGCTATGAAAATCAACAGTGCAGAGTTTGGTAGTTGTGTTGAACATTATGAACTCAACAATGTATATGCAACCCACCTTCACCAATTTTATGCCAACCAAAATAAGCTCTCTGATATGGCTTCTCTACTCCCAATTGAAAATTTTTGGTTTCAACTTCTAGTGGCAAATCTCCACCCAAGAGAGAAAAAACCTAGAAACGCTTACTTGGTATGATAAGCATCTGTTGTTATTCCTCACCTACAACATCCGAATTAATATTCCTCTTACCATTTTCAACTTCTTGAAGGGAATGATAAAGACTTCTATGAAGGAAATGACTTTTCTCATACCTTTCTGAACTTTTCTCTAAGTTAGGGGTAATGTTGAAGTTGAGTGGACTGAGAATTTTAAATTTGTTGAGTAGTTTTCTTTGTTGTGTTGTTTTTTATTATCAATGAAATATTTACTTTTCTATTATTGCCCATTCTTTTTTATTGAGAATTAAAAAAAACATGGCATCTGGAAAAGGTGCCAAGTGATAAATCGTTGAAAAAAGTTTTAAATGCGGAATCAGGGATTCGAAACGAGGCTCCTTATAGCTATATTACCTCAGTTTTAAAAAAATGAGATAATAGGTTTATTATATTTTTATGGATAAAAAAAGGTGCAAACCTATAGGTGTGTTTCCTCTGTTTTTTATAACGCCAACATAACATGTTGGTTATCTTATTAAAAAAATCAAATATTGTGCTCCTAGGACATATCCTCTTAGTTTTTAGCATGTTGGAGATGAAAGCTTCGTCATAAAAAGTATTTTTTCTTGTAGTGTGTATACTTTGAATCAAAACTTGTAATCATCTTATACTTCCACAAGATATTAAATCAAGGTCAACCATGTATGTCTGTCATAAAAGTGTTATTCATTGTAGTATGTATACTTTGAATCAAAACTTGTAATTCATCTCATGCATTCCACAAGAGATTAAATCAAGGTCAACCATGTATTCCATGCTTGAATTTTGGTAAAACCCTAATTCCATACTTGAGTACCTTGTTCTATATAACTTGTATTTGAAGCAACCATTGGTTGGAGAATAATGCACAAAACCCTAGTTAGGTGAGTGAGGTATCAGGTGAATCTAAACTCCTCTTCTTGCTCAAAAGTTTTAGCCAATGCTTTAAAGCTTAAGAAACATAATGCTTCTTTTGACTGATAAAATATGGCTACCATAAGTTCCATAAAATCTCAATACACCATGTGATAATTCTTGATAAAAATCCACAAAGAAGATCTTGATCCCAAGTACACACCCTTGAATTCCTGCAAAGAAAACCAATAATCTTGACTTGTACAAAACAATAAGTTAGGAGAAAGCCTTGGATGAGAATCACACTTGAAATGTTGAGGAAATGATGCTCAAGATAGTCATGGAATCAAACCCTAATTCATAGGATTATCAGTTGAAATATCTTGATGAAACCTAAAGCGTCATAGATGAAAGCCCTAATAATTGATCTTGGTGAATCTTGATGGAGAATAGCCTTGTATATTCATTTGAAAGAAGTCCATAATATCCATGAACCAAAATCGTAACTCCATAATCCATGCTCAAAGAAGAAACTGATGAATCAGGCTTATTTGATGTAGAAGTCTCAAAACCATATGAAACCATAGCTTTATTGATTCATTGATCCCATGCCTTAGGGGTTTATGAAATAAATGAATTCAATGTATATGAATGACCTAATGGAGATATGTACATGAAATGAGAAACATAATCCAATAAGGATTTGATATTAGGAGGTACATTTTTGGGGTAAAATAGGTGTACACTTTGTTATAGTTCAAATACATATTTTCCACATAAAAAAACCAAACCCAATAAAATTCCTTTTTTGCACGTGTGTGACCAAGTGATTCCTAAATGAACGTTTACCACCCAAGCGCGAGTCTTTTTTCCAACCAACGAGTATTCTTTTTCTATAGTGCGACTACACTCGTTTTTTTCTTAAAGTCAACCAAGAAACAAAATTTTGCTACCAGGAACTACGTAGCATTGAGTTCCCTGTCGCACCCGAGGATACGTAGAAGCGATATTGAACGTCTCGCCAAGCACCCTAATAAAAAAATTTAGTTATTTTCTTTTTCATATTTTTAAAAATAAGAAGTTACTTAACATTTAAGAGCTAACATTTCTTTCAAAACTAATTAAGTGGTTACCGTTGATTACAATGGATGTCGATGTGTACTAATACCTTCCCCACACATAATCAACCCTCGAACCTAAATTTGGTTGCGATAACCTTATTTTTGTTCGTAAAGGGTTTTATCGATGTTTCCCTTTTAAAATTAAAACTTTTGTGGCGAGATAGTCAGACTCGCGATCCTATGCAAGATCAGGTAGAGGTAATAACATCATAAATCAGAGGATCGTAACATGGATCGTAAGATCTTTCCGGATTAGAAGTTCATATATATTGCATAATTTTAATTAGGGTTAATACCATTTTACCCCTTCCATATAGGAGACTTTTGGTTTACCGTCCTGTAATTTTTTTTTTTTGTAAAAGCAACCTTTCCCCTTATAGATTTCGTGATTTTAAACCCTGCTAATATTTTTTTGTAAAACCAACCTTTCCAGTTGAAGATTCTATCATTTTAAACCTTGTAAACTTGAAGATTATGTGCTTTTAAACCCTATGGAACCTGACTGGGCAAGGTTGGTTTTACAAAAACAAAAAATTACTGGGTTAAAATGACAGAATCTTCAAGTGGCAATGTTGGTTTTAAAAACAAAATTTTTACAAGGTTTAAAATGACAGAATCTTCAAGTGGCAAGGTTGATTTTACAAAAACAAAATTTACAGGGGATAAACTAGAAATATCCTATATGGCAGGGGTAAAATGGTATTAATCCTATAAATAATATTCCTATGAAGCGACATATTTTAGTAGAAAAAATTGAAATTTAAGGGATAATATTCATTGAAACTAACTCAAGATAACTCAAAACAACATAAAACATTCAAAATAGTAGCAAATAACAATTAAAAATCACTCAATGGATTCACTCAGTTTTCAAACTTTTAATGTTGGAGTTGGTTATAATCACTCAATGGATAACCATTGTCTTCTTCATTTTCTCCTTCATCTTCATTTTCATCTTCAATTTTATCCTCAAATTTATATTCATCTCTCCCTCCATCATGTTTGTGATACGTTGGGAGAACTGACTTGGTGTTTCGTGTTTGATCGCAAATGTTGCAAATAGCAAGATTCGCCACCGACTTTTCTTTTATCCAATAAAGTAAAGGGTGAAAAGAACAAGAAAGACCTTTTGAGAATTTTCTTGAGTTCGGGGGGTAGGTTATGAAAAGGGGAGGTGTCAGCACCCTTTCCATCCGTAGTTATCTACGGGCTCTTAATTGCTTGATCAATTTGAAATACTTTGTGTTTTGTGTATATTTGAAAATGTTTGAAAATGTTTTTGAAAATGGTGATTTAAAAATTATTCTCGTATCGTTGAGAATTTATACAAAATGTTTGTTTTGGGAATATTTTGAAAACGCCTTGGTGCAGCAATTTTGCAATGATTCTCGTATTGTTGAGAATGTATACAAAATGTTTGTTTTGAAAATATTTGTTTGGAAAGAGAGTGTTTGAAAAGATGTTTGTTTTTGAAAGTGTGAGGTGTGAAAATGGTTTTAGTTTTGTGAGCAAGAAATTACGAGCAATCTACCTACTCAAAAAGTCTATGTTCTATTCCTCCTCCTTTAGATAGTGCTATTTTACCATTGGTTGGTAAGGAGCCATATCATTGGATATGAGGGATGAGCATGGGTCATTGTATAATCATAGAATGCAACTTGTAAGATGCTTTAGCAATTTATCATAAGGGACTAAGATTGTTTACCGAAGGCAACATTGAAGGGTCGTCGAGGGACTACGATATTTTAATCGAGGGTCTTTGCTAAAACATCCCACGTTCGAGGGACATGACTGTTTTTATCCGAGGAAATAAGTGTGGGTTACCCTAGAGGTGCATGTGTGCAAGGTGTGTTTGTTTTCAAATATTTTATCTTTGAATTAGGGTTTTGCTATGTTTGATTTTAGTCTTGTCATGCAAACCCTAGTTACTAGCAATAATAAGGAAAACGATAATTGTGAAATTTATAAGTCCTATGCTATTACAACGCTTTGGGAATAGGGGTACAAGTTTTGTGAATAGGGGGAAGAAAGCAATAAAGCCCTAATTATCTATTACAAACCATTGAATATGAATAATAATAGAATGTACAAAAATGTAAAGATGAATAAGAAAAAGAAATTATTTTTTTAGGGTTTTAGATGGAGCAAAAGGCTTTAGTAATTAACCTAATTAAGCTAATTAAATTTAATTACAAGAGAAGTTAATTAATTTTAACAAAAAAGTTGAAATTAAGAAGAAAATAAACATAAGTATAATAATTTGTTTATCAAATAATTTGAATGTTAATATTAATTTGAAAAAAATATTTTAATGTGTGAAAAATAAACAAAATTTAGTTCTAAATATTAACAAAAACAAAATAAATGTTTAAATTAAAATGTTTTTAATTTAATTATTAAAAAATATATTTTGGTATTTTTTATTAAATAGAAAATAAATAAATAAAATGAAAATAAAGAAAATATGAAGAATATAAAAGACATTGGGTTGAGGAGTTGAAAATAAAAATGGGGGTTAAGAATTAGCAAAAAGGCACAAGTCTATTTTTGTTGAAATCAGAAGAAAAAAAAGGAAAAATGTTTGTGCCAAAAAAAAGTATACTGGGCCTACATTGGAAAGTAAAATGGGGGGTGAGAAATAAAAACAATCCAGGCCCAAGAAACCATAGTCCATCGCTTGTGTGAGATCTAGTGTGGTTGGCTCTTGATGGCTCATGGTGGACAAGCACACTTGAGGCATTAGATTTATTGGTGCAATGATCTGATGGTCCAGTTATGAGGATGTATGGCACGCGCGCTATGCTTGATGCATTGAATGTGCAAGGAAACCATATGAAAAAACAAAAGGGTACCACTGGGGCTTGAACCTAGGTCCCTATGGATCAACGCCTTAACGCGCGCTTCTCTGCCACTGGGGTGGTTGTTTCACCCGTTAATAAGACAACTTGCAAAAAACTTAAAATGAACTCATTTCTATGATTTGAAAATGACTTCATCTTAAACCTTGCACGCGTAGAGAAGAACAACTCCATGGCAAATCTGTAACTTCTTCATTTCTCAACCATTTTCAAAAATATAAACATGAAAGTTATTCCATTTTTCACCATGAATTCAACCATATAAATAACTAAAGCTATAAATCAAAGATGAACATGAATTTTGTTTGGTACCAAATAAAACCTAATTTTTTTCCAAAAAGTTCAAATTCAAAATTTGAATCACTCAGGCAACATAAATGAAAACTAAAGGTATGATTAGATTCAGGGCAATGATGTAACACCCCAATTCTACCCGGCAATTATATATGCAAATCAGAGTCATAAAATTCATGCAACTGAAATCAAGATGCCACAAATTCAACTTTAAAAACACATTGCATTCAACATGGATATATAACACTTTAAAACTTCGGATGAACTATCAACATAATAATTTAATCTCTTAATTCAACAACTTGAACATCTATGCAGCGAAATCATAATAACATCTTTGTCCAACAATTACAACAACTTCAAAATAATGCATACTTAGAAAAAAATGAATTAAAGTTCAACAACTTAAATAATCAATAACTATAAGCAACAAGCGTTCACCCCCCGAGTGTTACGTATTAGAGCAATGACACTGACTCGAACTACCGAAGGTAAACCACCTTCACTCTGGATTACCTGCATGTTACTAACGTAAGGGTAACATTTAAACAGAAGGGGCGAGATATCTAACAATATAATAAAACGTATGATAAATGATATGTTAAATTAGATCACATAAGATCACCACTTATCATCTTATAAACAACAATAATCGCAACATAATACCAACAATAATACACATGCACCGCATCAAGACACAACTTCTTTATGCAATCATATAATGCGACTCAATATTATGCAAATGCATGTGGTACCATTGGAGCAGAACTCCCATCTCAAATAATTGCCAATAAATAGAGGCATCAACAAGGCATAATCCTTCATCTTAATATTCGCCAATACAGACCATCTTAACGAGCATCAACTTCATTTGGAAATGCAATGTATGCGACACAATCATGAATATAATAACAACCATAATTAATAACATCTCAACACAACATCATCGTTGGCCAGAAGCCTACATCTTAATAGTTGCCAATTATTAGAGGCATATCAACATCATTCATAAACATCATTCATCAACATCATTCATCAACATCATTTATCAACATAATTCATCAACATCATTTATCAACATAATTCACAGCAACTCATCCATACAACAATACAACGGCAGATCATCAATCCTTCAATGTTGGCCATAGGCCTACAACATGATATTGCCTATAATTAATTAATCATCTAAGGCTTACCTATAAATTACCAAACCTCTACCTATTACTATTATGTCATACTACATCACTAACATCATTAATATTACTGTTATGAACCAAACAATATTCTATAATCGTCTTATCCTCATCATACTTCACAAAATCATCATAGCGATTAACGCGGGAAGCTAACTCTAGTCCTAAATTGGGTACTAGTATTATTCTTCTTATTCTTAATTTTAATCCTTAATAATGAATTTCATCGCGTTAGCTATCAAAAGCTTCAAACAGCACCTCAAACGGAGTCCGGAAACTCAAGTTACATCCTTTGGGTCGAATCTGCCAAAAATCAGGCTACATGAGTCGACGCATAATGTTTTGAGTCGACGCGTACTGGGCTAACATCCTGCATGAGTCGACACGTACTCCCTTTGTATCGACTCATACTGAGTCTGCAACACCGCATGTATCAACGCATGCTTCTTCGTATCGACTCATCCTGAGTCCAAAAACCTGCATGTATTGACGCATAGCTTTTGAGGTCGACGCATACTGTTCGGTCATGAATATTTTATGCAATTTCACTGTGTTTTCACTACAGTTTCCCTGCCTTAGGCCCTAAAAACATCCTTTAATCATAGGTAGTCATCAATTATAATAATCCTATGTTTCTACAACAATTATACAGCATTAGGGCACCATTACTCAACTCTAAATCATTAATGTTCATCAAACAACAATATATAAAATTCAATCATAAACCAAACAATCTTTCACATCAAATCCCACATACTAATCATCATAAACCCTATTATAGAGTCAGAACCCCACCCTTACCTTGGATTTAAGGTCACTCTATAATTTTTTCCGGTTGAATTATGTTCTGCCTCTTTTCCTTCTTTTCTGCAACTTTCACGTTCTCTTTCTCTTCTTCCAACCCTTATTTCCTTCTCTTCTTACTGCTTCTTCTTTTTCCTATTTATTTCTAAAAAATAATATAATAACCCTATAATTATTATTATGCCTTAATGGGCTTAAAACTCATACACCCCCCTTTCTACTACTTCTAACCCTTAAAATAAGCCCACATCAAATAATATTATTATTCTAATATTATTCCACAACTTAATAGAATAAATAAATCCAAAAATAATTTAATTGAATAATTAATTAAATTGCGGGCGTTACAACTCTCCCCCACTTAGAATATTTCCGTCCTCGAAAATTTACCTTAATCAAACAATTCAGAATAGGAGCATCGCATCTTGCTCTCTAACTCCCAAGTCATGCTTTCTCCGGCAGCTCCTAGCCAAACCACTTTAACCAAAGAAATCTCTTTGCCCCTCAGAGTCTTTATTTCACGATCTGCGGTCTGTACAGGCTCCACTGTAAGGTTATCCCATACTTGCACATCATCCATATGAATCACATAAGATGGATCTGAAATATACTTCCGGAGTTGTGAAACATGAAACACATCATGAAAATTCAAAAGATTAGGCGGTAAGGCCACTCTATAAGCAACGTTCCCCACTCTCTCCGAAATATGATATGGTCCAATAAACGAGAAGTGAGCTTCTTAGACTTCAATGCTCGTCCAACACCAGTCACAGGTGTAACTCTCAAAAACACATGGTCACCCGCTTGAAATTCTAAATCTTTCCTTCGCTTGTCATGATAACTCTTCTGTCTACTTTGGGAAACTTTCATCTTTTCTCGAATCAATTTCACCTTCTCAGTAGTCTCACGAACATGTTCAGGTCCAAGTACTACACTTTCACCAGATTCATACCAACATAAAGGAGTTATACATCTTCGACCATACAACGCTTTGAAGGGTGCCATCCCAATACTATAATGGTAACTGTTATTATAAGTGAACTCTATCAACGGAAGATAAGTATCCCATAAACCTCCCTGCTAAAGAATACATGCCCTTAGCAATTCTTCCAATGATTGGATAGTCCGCTCAGTCTAACCATCTGTCTGAGGATGATACGCCGAACTCAACCTCAACTTAGAACCCAACGATTCTTGCAAACTCTTCCAAAAATCAGAAGTAAATCTTGGATCTCTATCTGACACAATGCATAAAGGAACACCATGCAGCTTCACAATCACACTCGTGTAAATCTCAGCCAACTTCGACACTGGAAAACTGATATTAATAGGAATAAAATGAGCCGACTTTGTAAGCCTAACAACAATCACCCAAATCAATTCATGTCCTCTTAAGGTATTAGGTAATCCCATCACAAAGTCCATTGAAATGCTATCCAATTTCCATTCTGGAACTTCTAACAGTTGTATCAACCCTGCAGGCTTCTGATGTTCAACTTTCGACTTCTGACAAGTCAAACATGCATACACGAACCGAGCCACAACACTCTTCATTCCAGGCCACCAAAACAAACCTTTCAAATCTTGATACATCTTTGTAGTTCCTGGATGAATACTCAACTTACTTATATGACTATCCTCAAGTATCACTTTCTTCATCTCAGCATTATCAGGAATATAAATCCGGTTACGAAATCTCAACACACCTTGCACATCTGCTTAAAATCATTATTCTCAGACTGATCGATCCCAACCATCGAATCTACCAGTTTCACATCCAACTTCCATGCTTCTCTGATAATGTCTAGAAATTCATTATTAATCCTCAACAAACCCAACATAACACTTCGCGACGTCACTTTGCAAACTAAGCTCATATCTCTGAACTCTTCAATTAATTCCAACTCTTTAACCATCATTTCCAACATATGTAAAGTCTTTCAACTCAACGCATCGGCTACCACATTCTCTTTTCCTGGATGATAATTCAAACCGAAATCATAATCCTTTAACAATTCCAACTATCTTTGTTGCCTCATATTCAACTCCTTCTGATCGAATAAATACTTTAAGCTCTTATGGTCACTAAAAACTTCAAATCTAGAACCATATAGATAATTCCTCCAAATCTTCAACACAAAAGACAACGGCAGCAAGCTCTAAGTAATGCGTAGGATAGTTCTTCTCATGAGTCCTCAACTGCCTTGATGCATAAGCAACAACCTTATCACTCTGCATAAGCACACCTCCTAAACCCATCTTTGAAGCATCACAATATACCACGAAATGCTCTCCTGGATTAGGTAACATCAAAATCGGAGTCGAAGTCAATCTCTCCTTCAATTCTATAAAACTCTCTTCGCACTGAACATCCCATACAAAAACTCTACCTTTACCAGTAAACTTAGTCAAAGGAAGTGCCAACTTAGAAAAACCTTCGATAAACCTTCTATAATAACCAGCTAATCCCAACAAGCTTCTAATCTCAGTAGCTGACTTCAGAGTTTCCCATTGCAACACCGCATCAACATTCGATGGATCTACAAAAATGCCACTACCTGAGATCACATGACCAAGAAAAATAACCACTATTAACCAGAACTCACACTTGGACAACTTTGCATACAACTTCTTCTCTTCCAAAACTTGCAATACTACTCTTAAGTGTTTTGCATGCTCTTCTTCTTACTTAGAATAAATCAAAATATCATCAATAAACACCACTACGAACTGATCCAAATAAGAATGAAAGATACGATTCATGTATTCCATGAATACTCTCGGCGCATTAGTAACACCAAAAGGTATCACCGAATACTCATAATGTCCATAACACATTCTGAAAGCCGTCTTCTGGATATCTTCATCCTTCACTTTAATCTGATGGTAACATGACCTCAAATCAATCTTACCAAACACACGAACATCCACCAATTTGTCCATTAAGTCATCTATTCTTAGAAGCGGATACTTGTTCTTAATCGTCACTTTATTCAACTGTCTATTATCAACACAAAGCCTCATACTTCCATCTTTCTTCTTTACCAACAACACTGGAACTCCCCATGGTGATACACTTGGTCTTACAAACTTCTTTTCAAGTAACTCTTCCAATTTCTTCTTTAACTCTGACAATTCGGATGCAGACATCATGTATGGTGCCATAGACACAGGTATGGTACTAGGTACAACATCAATTATAAATTCAACTTCCCTCTCTGGCGGTACATCAGGAATTTCATCGGGGAAAACTTCAGGAAATTCACACACCACCTGTAATTCCTCAATTATAGCTTGAGTCTCTACAGATAGCGACGCCATAAACGAGAAAATTTGTGCTCCTCTTTGGTTTCTGACTACCAATGTGCCCTTCTTCACTATAATTGAAACATATCACATCCTTATGCTTGCACTCAGATACAACATGTCTGTTCTTACCACAACGGAAACACCTCTTTACTTCAGCAGTATACACATTACTCTTATGCCCGGGTTTCCCACATTTAAAACAAACCACACCAGCAGGAGCATCTCTCCCACTAGCCCTCTGACCCTGAGCAGCTGTCTGCTTATCTTTACCAGCTGGGGTATCATAAGGCTTACCACGATTCTATTGGTACTTACCCCTTTTCTCAGTGATAATATTGCAATGAGCATTATTATCCTCCTCATAAATCTTACAACTATCAACCAAATCAGCAAAGACATGGATCTTCTGGTATCCAACTGCCTTCTTGATCTCAGGGTGCAACCCATTCTCAAACTTGATGCACTTTGAAAACTCAGCATATGCCTCACCGTAGTGCAGATAAAACTTAGTCAACTCAGTAAACTTTGCAACATACTCAACAATCGACATATTCCATTCCTTCAACTCAAGTAATTAAATCTCCTTCTTACCACAAACATCTTCAGGAAAGTACTTCCTCAGAAATTCCCCACGGAACACAGCCTAAGTGACATTTTCACCTTCAACTTCCAATCTCTGTCAAGTCTCTAGCCACCAGTCATCAGCCTCAACTTCTAGCATATGAGTACCATATTGAACCTTCTGCGCTGGAGTGCAATCCATCACACGAAATATTCTCTCAGTATATTTCGACCAATCCAACGCTCCGTCAAGATCATACTTTCCCTTGAAGGTAGGCAGATTCCCTCTTTGGAAATTCGCCAAGCTACGAGATCCAGCATTCAGCTGATTCTCCATCTCATGCGCCATTGCTTCTAAAGCAACATCAAGTGCAGCATAATTCCTTCCATCCATCTCAACTTATCACTACAACATAAACAACGGTTAAAACTTAAATTAATAATACTCGATTATTAGACAACTATGACTCGACAACTTGGACGGATGGACCAACCTTTTGCTCTGATACCAACTTTGTAACACCCCAATTCTACCCAGCAATTATATATGCAAATTAGAGTCATAAAATTCATGAAACTGAAATCAGGATGCCACAAATTCAACTTTAAAAACACATTCCATTCAAGTTGGATATATAACACCTTAAAACTTCGGATGGACTAACAGCATAATAATTTAATATCTTAATTCAACAACTTGAACATCTACGAAGCGAAATCATAATAACATCTTTTTCCAACAATTACAACAACATTAAAATAATGTATAGTTAGCAACAAACGAATTAAAGTTCAACAACTTAAATAATCAATAACTAAAAGAAACAAGCGATCATCCCCCCGAGTGTTACGTATCAGAGCAATGACACCGACTCGAACTACCGAAGGTAAACCACCTTCACTGTGGATTACCTGAATGTTACCAACGTAAGGGTAACATTCAAACAGAAGGGGTGAGATATCTAACAATATAATAAAACATATGATAAATGATATGTTAAATTAGATCACATAACATCACCACTTCTCATCTTATAAACAACAATAATCGCAACAGAATACCAACAATAATACACATTCACCGCATCAATACACAACTTCTTTATGCAATCATATAATGCAACTCAATACTATGCAAATGGATGTGGTACCATTGGAGCAGAACTCCCATCTCAAATAATTTCCAATAAATAGAGGAATTAACAAGGCATAAGCCTTCATCTTAATATTCGCCAATACAGTCCATCTTAACGAGCATCAGCTCCATCTTGAAATGCAATGTATGCGACTCAATCATTAATGTAATAACAACAACCATAATTAACAACATCTCAACACAACATCATCGTTGGCCAGAATCCTACATCTTAATAGATGCTAATTATTAGAGGCATCTCAATATCATTCACCAACATCATTCATCAACATCATTTATCAACATAATTCATCAACATCATTTATCAACATAATTCACAGCAACTCAGCCATACAACAATACAACAGAAGATCGACAATACTTCAACGTTGGCCATAGGCCTACAACATGATATTGCCTATAATTAGTTAATAATCTAAGGCTTACATATAAATTACCAAACTTATACCTATTATTGTTATGTAATACTACATTATTAACATCGTTAATCTTACTTTTATGAACCAAACAATTCTCTATAATCGCCTTATCCTCATCATACTTCACAAGGAAGCTAACTCTAGTCCTAAATTGGGTACTATGATTATTATTCTTATTATTCATTTTAATCCTTAAGAATGAGGTTCATCACTTTAGCTATCCAAATCTTCAAACGGCACCTCAAACGGAGTCCAGAAACTCAAGTTACAGCCTTTAGAACGAATATGCCAAAAATCAGGCTACATGAGTCGACGCGTACTGGGCTAACATCCTGTATGAGTCGATGCATATTCCCTTTGTATTGGCTCATAATGATTCTGCAACACCGCATGTATCGATGCATGCTTCTTCGTATTGACTCATCCTGAGTCCAAAAACCTGCATGTATCGACGCATAGCTTTTGAGGTCGACGCATACTATTCGGTCATGAATATTTTCTGCGATTTCACTGCATTTTCACTACGGTTTCCATGCCTTAGGCCCTAAAAACATCCTATAATTATAAGTAATCATCAATTATAATAATCCAATGTTTCTACAACAATTATACAACATTAGGGCATCATTACTCATCTCTAAATCATTGATCTTCATCAAACAACAATATATATAATTCAATCAAAAACCAAACAATCTTTCACATCAAATCCCACATATTAATCATCATAAACCATATTATAGAGTCAGAATCCCACCCTTACCTTGGATTGAAGGTCGCTCTATAACTTTTTTCGGTTGAATTCCGTTCTGCCACTTTTCCTTCTTTTCTGCAAATTTCACGTTCTATTTCTCTTCTTCCAACCCTTATTTCCTTCTCTTCTCACTGCTTCTTCTTTTTCCTTGTTATTTCTAAAAACTAATAAAATAACCCTATAATTCTTATTATGCCTTAATGGGCTTAAAACTCCTACACCCCTCTTTCTACTACTTCTAACCCTTAAAATAAGCCCACATCAAATAATATTATTTTTTTAATATTATTCCACAACTTAATAGAATAAATAAATCCAAAAATAATTAAATTAAATAATTAATTAAATCATTAATTAAATTACGAGCGTTACAAATGATGTCTACATTTTTCATTCACAAAGTAACCATTAATGATGTTTGTATAAGGAGTTTAGAGTTGAGAAAAATCACCTCAAAACTGGAAATCTTGTATGGAGTTTGAGCACCCCTGGAAGTGTTGTGATGATCGGTATAGCTTCACTGAATTCCTAGGAAGCTATTGCAATGTTTACTTTAAGCTGAGAGTGGCTGGATTCTTCTGGAGAAGTCAAGCTGCAGAGCTGATTTTTGAAAATGGTGGATGGTGATGGAGGGATTACAGAAGTATTTCAAGGGTTTGGATCACTTCTATATGGTGTATAGATGATATTTGATTGATTAAAAGGGAAAACACATGAGTGGATTTTGAATTTGGTGTTCAAAGTCAGAAATGACAAGAAATGAAGGTTTTGATGCAATTTTGAGTTTTAGGGAGTTTGTGAGTGTTTCAAGGTTTGTGAATTCGTATCTTAGATTATAAATACTTCCTCTATTTGTAGAGGGAAGGTTTTAGAGCTTGAAGTAGCCAGAATTGTAAGATGACATGTTATGGTTTGGTTGAAGGTGAAAAATCAAGTATGATGAAAAATGATTGTTTCAAGGATCAAGTACAAGCATGTTCTGATGTTTGTTGGGTGCAGGGGACTTGATTCATGATTTTTATTTTTCTTGCAATCAGAAATATAAGTTGTAAGGCTTAATGCATTGACAATTTGCATAAAGCTTTATTTTCCAAAATGGAAGTGTGACCTTTCTTCCTTAAATGGCAAGTCAACTTGGACAATGCTTGAATCAATTGGACAATGGATCAAAAAGTTGTTTAAACATTAAATTATTGAGTGATTTCCAAGTTTGAAGGCCTACAAAGCAAGATTATGCAGCATGCTTAAAGATTGATCATAATGTTCTTCATAAAAACGACCTAAAATTCAAGAATAGATGTCCAACTTCTTCTCTTCGAATCTCTTAGCTCAAGCATGATCTCTTCAAGTTCTTGAACATTTTCAAAATCTTGAAACATTGTCTACAACCTTCAAGTTGACCACTTTGGCTAAATCAACTTGGAACTTCATGAAAATTGGCCAAGAAGTTAGGACAAAAATATGCCTAAACTTGCTAAAATTTTCACTAAGTGTTTTGTAAAAAATGTCATGACTTCATGAGCTTATATCTTCAAATCTAAGCATTTTTTGGACATCAACCCTAAGCGACAAAGTTGTAGGATTCATCAAGATCTACAACTTTCATGTTGAAAGTTTTCCTTGAATCATCTTGCATCTTGGTGAAAAATTGTCATGAAGTAGAGAAATTATAAGGGTAAAAAATACTTAGAATTTTTCTAAGTCTTGGAAATCTTGACTTTTGTTGAATTTTATTGACTTTATTGATTCTTGTTGATCAAGTTTGATATTTTTTAATGTCTTGATGAATTTTGATCTTTGAAATTCAAAGTTGACCAAAAAGTCAAAGTTTGCTTTTTGTGTGTTAGTTGACTTTTCATCAGTTGATCAAATTTCAACTATCAATCCATTGATCTTGAGAAATGATTTGACCCATAAAATTAGGTCAATATATTGTGTTTGAGTCCTTGATATCATGCTTTAATCCATTAGGTCATGTACTAGGTCAAAAGTCACTGATAAGTCATTCTTAGTCAAAACCCTAATTTTGACAATTTTGACCCTTTGATGATTTGAGTGCTTTTCTTATGGAATAATAATCAAACCTTGATAAATTAATGAATATGACTTAAAAATGTTTATGTTGGACAAAAATCATGAAGTTTTACTGTATATTGACCACAATTGACTTTTTACCTAATACAACTGATTTTCATTCATCTGAGCAATTGACTGAGCAAATTTGTGATGTAAAACTTGAAACTTGGTATGAGTAATCTTAGAGACCTATAATGAACCATTAAAGTATTTTGAAGCATCAAAAGTCCAATTTTCCTTAAGAAAACCAAAACCCTAATTTGAGGACTCAGTGTTTAGGAGGTGAGCTTGTCTGATCAAACTCTTGAGAACCCTTGAGCATTTGAGATCTTTGGTGAGAAATATCTTAAGGAAAGAGAGGGAAAATTTTGGGGTACAACATCTGCCCCTGTTCAATCTTCTTAGAACGGAAGAGTTAGATTGGCTTGTCTTCCATTTGTGACTTAAAGGTGGAAGATGATTGAATACTTAAGTGCCCAAAACTTTGCAGTACCTGTGCATGATGTAAAAATTGTTTATTGATTATATTGGGAATGGGCTTATAGATTCCATTTGGAGAGGTAATGAAGAGCTATCGGAGATGGGATTATAGATGTCGTCCAAAGGAACTGATGATATAGAAATTAGACTAAGTCTACGCTCGACTTTAAATCTGAGCCAGAAAATGTCTACTGGAAGAAGTATCAGAATAAATCTTTGGTCATTTTAATCTGAGCCAGAAGATGTCTACTGAGAGAAGTATCAGAATAAATCTTTGGTCAATTTAATATAAGCCAACAGAGGTCTTAAAGTCTTTAAGTGGGAGAAGTATCAGGATAAATCTTTGGTCAATTTAATTTGAGCAAGAAAAGGTCTACTAAAAGAAGTATCAGAATAAATCTTTAGTCGGTTTAATGTGAGCCAACAGAGGTCTTTAAATCTTTAACTGGGAGAAGTATCAGAATAAATATTTGGTCGATTTAATCTGAGCCAGAAAAGGTCTATTGAGACAAGTATCAGAATAAATCTTTGGTCGATTTAATCTGAGCCAGCAGATGCTTGAAATCTTTAACTGGGAGAAGTATCAGAATAAATATTTGGTCGATTTAATATGAGCCAGATAAGGTCTACTAAAAGAAGTATTATAATAAACCATTGGTCGATTTAATCTGAGCCAACAGAGGTCTTTAAATCTTTAGCTGGGAGAAGTATCAGAATAAATCTTTGGTCTATTCAATCTGAGCCAGAAAAGGTCTACTGAAAGATGAAGAATGGAAAAACACGAGAAGGGGGGTTTGAATTGAGGTTTTTAAAACTTAAAGTAAAAACACGTTATTTATCCTAGTTTGTTTGAACTCAAACTACTCCATTCCATCCTCCAAGGTGATTTCGCCTCTCTCAACAAGGTCTTAATCCACTAATCAAACTTTATTACACATATATGATGACAACCATCAACGTCTTCTTGAGTTTAAACCACAACCCGGTTTTCTCAAAGTATTACATAATACAATATTTGAAAGAGTGTACAATATATGTTTTCTAATAAAACAGTATCACACACGTGATGTTTTACACAAATGAATTTTTGTAAGATGAAGGTGATGAAACTTTTTCAGTTGTTGTGTGCAGCCAATATCGTAAAAGATTTCTCCTTCAAGTCTTGTATATATAGACAATGCAAGTTAGGAGCTTTTGGAATATTGATAAATAGTAATTAAAGAACTTTCCAAACATAGAGATTCTTGTTCTCTTTCAGCCGTTACTTTTGAATATCCATAAATGAATTGTAGCGCTTAAGAACATGCTTGCTTCAAAACGCTTCAGAATATGTATGTTACCATTAGGACTCCTTTACTTCTTTCTAGAACTATATGAATCAGAATAATGGAGTTCTTGTTTGCAGCATTTAGTGCACTAAGAAGTTCTAGCTTGAGAACTTCTCTATATAAGCGTGTTATGAAGATTTCTTTCTATATAAGATATGTTGTATCAGAGTTTAAACAACGATCTAACTCATCTTCTGGGCTTCTTCCATCAGAACTTCTTTGCAAAACAAAATACTTATTTAGGGAGCATAATTGTTCTTCGAGTGTTTGTTATCATCAAAACTCTTACAAGGGTTGTAAAATCAAACTATGTTATAACAATCTCCCCCTTTTTGATGATGACAAAAACATGGATATTTTGATAGAAACTTAAAGAACATAAAGCATTTAAAATTTCCCCCTGAGTTGGATACTCAGATAAAGAAGAAATACTTCCTTGAAGATTGTTATGATCAAAGTTTTTAATGCGTCCACTTATGTCCCCAACAGAGTTTGTTCCCGTTTTGCTTTCAGAAAAAAATAGTAGAAGTTATGATATTCAAAATGTTTGAGACTGAGTCTCGATATTGTTATATTTAAAATATCTTACGTTCTCCCCCTTTTTTTGTCAAGAATAAAAAAGAAATAAAAACACTACAGACAATAAAAGGCATGTTGTATTCAAAGAGATTCCAATAAAAAAACATTCTGAAGGAAACAAAAAAATAAAGAAAAAAAATTTCAGAACTAAATTTGAGGTGGTGGAAGTCGTGTGAATAGGGCTTCCAATAAACTCTTGATCTGACTGTTTGATTCCTCTTGTTTTCCAAGCATCCCCTTGATTTCCTTGCACGTATCATCCTGCTTGTCTAGCCTTTATTTAAACACAACATTCTCTTTCTTCAACTCCTCCAGAGTATGCAGCATAAGAGATGAAGAGGGTGTATCGGAAGAAGGAATCACTTTCTTAGAGCAAGTTGCGGTTGATTCTGACTCATGAGTTTTTTCAACTTCCTTGCCTTTGTCTTCAAACATAACCAGAGGAAGAGGATCAGAGGATGGCTCACTACATTCTGTTGGCTGATGATCTTCCCAAGGGACATTGTCCAGCAGAAGGAGTGGCTTCTTTTCCCAGTGACACAGAACTTGATCCTTGAAGATATTCAAATGTTCATAGAAGTTCTGTTGAGCAATTTCATAACTTAGCTCCTTGAGTTTCAGGGATTCAGAGCTTAACTATTTTTCTGAACTAGTTCCAATGAGAATTAGAAGCAGCAAGATTAAGATTCTCTATGCAAGCTAGCTTCAGAGAGTTAACCCATTCTTGTATATCTGTTTCATAAATCAGCAGAGATTTACCAACATCTGCTTTGTAAATTTTTGGTTTTGGTTTTGGAATGGCAATTTTCTGAGAACTTGTGACGAGATTGTCAAAGGCTTCTAAGTCTATAACTGTTCGAAGGGGATCTTCTGTGTGGTTATTGGGAGAGGGAGAGTCAGAAATAACAATGAGTGAATTTGGTGAGTTTGGTGGAGTGGATTGATAGGGAGATGGAATATCTGAGATGGAGAGTTTTTGTGAGGAAGTTGAGATAATTGTGGGTGGTTGAGAGACCATGAGAGGGAAGGTGATTATAGGAATGGGTGTTGTGGTATCAGAGTCAAAGTTTGGATATTTTGTGTGGGGAGCTTCAAAGAGCGGATCAAATTGATCAATATCAGAAAGAACTTGAGCAAGTTCAGGCTGATTTTGGTCAAGATGGGTTGTAGGTGGATTGTTCAAAAGGTTATCTAGATATAGCGAGGGGTCAAATTCAATGTCAAAGTCATCAAAAGTTTGTGGCGATGGATCTTCTGCGGGTTTTGAAGAAGATTGTTTTTCAGATGTTGATAACAGTACTGATTTAATAACAGAAATACAAGATGGATTACCTTTATTTTTAGCAGCCTTGGTAATCTTCTGAGAAGTTCCTTCTGCAGCAGCTTTCCTTTTCCTTGATTTTCTTGGAGCAATTTCCAGAGGTTGTTGTCTCAGATCATTGATGTTTACTTTTGGATTTGTCCAGTCCCTTTTACAAGCATCTAAATACCTGAGAATAATATATGGAGAAGCATCTGTTTGAGTAAAGAGTGGAAAGTCCTTCAGAGGTATTCTTCTATTTGTAATGACTTCCTTGGTTGTTATTGTTCGATCCTTCTTGATGGTTTCAATAAACTTCATCTTCTTCAGATTCTTAGTGTTGAGAGGTTTACCAGCACAAGCTTCTAGAGTGCTGACTTGTTAAGCCTCAGTCGTATTTTTTATCGGTTTGTTTTCTATCATAATATCTGAGATGAGTCTGCCCAGAGGAATCTAGTCTCTCTTTGTTATTTCTTTTTCTCTTATCTCTTTGAAACTGGTCTTCAGATGATTAAACAGAAGATGGGTAAGATTAACCTTTGCTTTGGTTGCTATGAAGTACAAAAGATATTGTTGATCAATATTGATATAGTCTAGAGATCTTGTGGGTTTTATGTGATTGATGTAGCCCAAAATGATTTTTGACCAAATTCTGAGGTAGTCTTTCAGATCTTTGATTTTGTTGGATGGTTGGCCAGAAGTAAAAATCTCTTTTGAAATCTTTGTTAGGTCAAAGCTTTTGTCAGCCATATCGCTGCAACGAATACTGCCACCGTCGTGACCTATCAACTGCCCAATGAGACCTTCAGAGATTACTATTTTCCTTCCCATCATAAAAGAAGTGACCTGATGATTCGAAGTTGTAGCGTGAATCCATAATTCTTTAACAAGTCTTGGAAAAAATGGACCCAGTAGACGATAAAAGTACTTTGTCCATCCTTGAAATTCAACATTAGGGGTTAATTCATATATGTTTCCCTTCATACTGACGAAGTCTACAATGAGTTCACACAGAACTTTCAGCGAATCAATGGGAGTTAGGAGTGTTCTTGAGGGTTCACTGTACATTTATGTTGTTGAGGAAGAAGAGCCAAGAATGCTTTGAGAGCTTTGAGCAAGTTGTTGGGAGGAAGCCATTGTTCACACAGACTTTTTAGGTTTTTTGAAAGATTGAACACAAGTAAGAGAGAAAAAGGAATTGAGAGTGGAAAAGTGATAGTGAAAGTGAGAAACATATATGCATAAAAATAGGAAACTTAATTAATAATTAAAGGGTTAAAAAATGATTACTAGTATTAATGATTCCTGAAAAGAGGGATGGCATAGAGATATGAAACGATTACCGATATAACACGAGTCTCAATGCATCCAATCAATGTTTCAGTCTCTTCAGAATTTGAACACGTGTTCAGCCTTAGAAGAAACCCTTGTGAAGAGATGACAAATGTTGATATTATGAACTGCAAGCTTCTATCTTTAGATTGAACCATTTGGAGACCGTTCAGATCTTCTTAGATACATCCTGATACTACTTTCCTTCTGTTGTACCCCAAAATTTTCCCTTCCTTTTCTTTAAGATATTCTTCGAGGGTTTTTCAACTGTTTAAGGCTCCTCAGGCTTCGAGACATGTCAATTGATCCATTAAGGGTTTAAGTCTGCAAGTGTTCCAAATTTCTCCTGTCCTTTGGTTTTGGGCTAGCATTTTGACTTTTAGAGGTGTGAAGCCTGTTGAGATTAAGGTTCATGTTTCAATGGTTGCGCAATATTAAGGTCTATATTTAAGTTTATCTTGAATTAGGGTTTTGATTCATGATGTTGAGTTTGAGGATTATTTGATACTACATTGTTTATTCATGAAGAAATTCAACCAAATTTGGATTTGAGGTAGGGGTTTGCTCATCTTTTGTTTTGTTTTTGTTGACAATTATTTAAGGCGTCATCACTTTGAGTGGACATCAAATTTTCATTTGAAAAGTAGAAGTAATCAAATTCAATCGCATAATGGACATCAAGATTTTTTGAACTCAAATTTGGAAAACAAAAGAGTTTTAGACTTGGTGCAAGTGGGCAAGGATTCGATTTTGTTTCTTTTTCAATTACAAATCTGCAGTTTCCCTTTTCATCTCAAAGCTTTACTTATTACTTCAAATTCAAGAAACCAAATCATATTCTTCATGCAAGTGGCCATATCTATTTGGAATCAAAATTCAAAGATGAAAAGTTTCCATTTGACATTAATAGATCTTAAATGACTATAAAGTTTCATACTTGTTCCAAGTGGTCTAAAGATTTATTAATTGTATTACCAAAGAAAAAGATTACAAGACTTCATGTTTTATTCCAAATTTCCGAATCTATTTACAAATCCTAAAGCAGTTTCAAAGAAGTGACAAAGTCATACATGTTCGACTAAAAAAATTAAAACAAATTACAATTTTCCTATTTCTTTCTTATACAAAGAAAAAGGAATTCTTCATTATTCTTGCTCCTTCAAGTATTCCACATTCTTTAAGTCCTCCTTCATCACCTTTCCAAACTCATAAAACATGAAACAAAAAGGAAAAATAGTTAGTATATTAAAGAAATTAAAAGTGAATAAAGAATTGAAAGATTTCTAAACTCATCATTAGGGTGGTTTTTAAGAATCATAAAATAGGGTGTTTTTATGTGCTAAGGCCTCAAACAATTAGTTTCTATCATGGGCCAATACTATTGCAAATCACAAAGTGTTTTGGTTCACAATAGAGGGAAAGGTGCAAACAGAATTTAAAGCCCAACAGAATTTAGCCCAACATGATTTAAACAATTAAAATCCTCATACAAATTCTTGTTTAATCATTGGCCTAGGAATTTGCCATTTGCAAATCACAAGTACAAGCTTGGTTCGCAAACAAGACAAACTAGAATTTAAAAAGAGTCAATCTTTTGCAAATCACCAAGTTGGTTCACAGAAGATAAAGAAGAAATCAAGAGAAATCAGATTTATCATCATTTCACGCAAAGAAAAAAACAACAAGCCTCATGTTGCTTCATGTCAAGAAAAACTCAGAACTGAAAAATCAAATCATAGGCCAAGATAACTTTACTGCAAAATCTAAAAGACAAATGCTTTTGTTCACAGAAAAGAGAAAGAAAACTCAGAATGTATTCATCATAGTACATAAAGCAAGTCAAAAAACCAGAAAAGTACAGGGTACAAAGTCAGCAAGCTCGCCTGCTAAAAGCCCCAAAAGTAAGCAAGCAAAGTCAACCAACAAAAGGTCAACAAACTAATTTATCAAAAGTATAACACCAGTACAAAAATCAACTTTCATCAGAAATAACTTGTACAAGAATTCAACAAGCAACAAGTACAAAGTTGAGCCATAAAATCCAATTGAAACTCACAAAATCAGTAGAAACATATCACAGAAAAATGAGCAAAGGCCAACCATAGTATAAAGAGGCAGCAATACTGTTTTCAAGAGGAGGATTTTCACCACAAAAAAATATACAAAGGCAAAAACCCAAAATAAAACAACAACATCAAACCCTCTTCATTCTTTTTTCGGCCAAAGAAAATATAAAAACATACACAGATCAAAAGACAGAAGCCAAAACCCTGTAAAATTTTGTTCACAAAACATGCAAAACATACGGCAAAATCGAAAACAACACAACAAAACCCAAACATTGTTTTATCATCATTTTCCTAAAATGTGACCCTTCAGAATTTATAAAAGAGAAAGAAAAGGAACGATCTCACCTAGATAAAGCTGTTTCCTACAAATCCAAACCCTAGGGTTTCTTCTCTTCCCCTTCAAGATCTACGCTAAATCGTCAATAATATGCAAAATCAAGTACAAGAATCATAATCAGAAGAGAAAGAGGAAACAAAATATGTAAAAAAAATGAGGGTTTGAGTTTCTCCGCCTCCGTCGCTGCCATAAGGGAGATTTTCGGCGCGGCCGTTTTTCTTCTCCGGCGAGCTTCTAGACAAAGAGAATGAAAAGAGACTGAAGGGAATAAACAAATGTTTCTCTATCTGATTATTTGCTTTAAAAAACATTTTTATTTGTTTTTCTTTTCTCTTTTAATTTTTTTTTGTTTATTTGTTTGTTTTTGTTTCAGGGACAAACAGACCTCAACCAGGTTCCTATCTCCCAGCCCATTTGCCTAATTCACACACACACACCCCATTTTTCTTTTGTTTGGAACCCCTTTCTGGGCCATATCAAAAACCCACCGAGCCCAATCTCTGTGTTTTATTTAGCACACCCTTTCTTCACTTATGCTACAAAATAACAATGATGTTGGGCCTTGCACCTCATTTATGTCCAGCCCATTTACATCTTTACTTATTTGTATTTTTTCTAACCATAATAAAAACTAGATGGGCCTATAATAAAACGGTTTTCTATCAAACCTCCGAAATCATTTTTAAACCCCTTGATTTTTATTTTATATTTTATCTTTATTTTGTTTTCTTAAATATTATTATTATTATTACTATTATCTTTCTAAAAATCACATATACCCAAAATCTTTTATTTAATATTTAGACTAAAATTGTTATTTTTTATTTTAGTTTTATTTCCTTTTAATAGAAAGACCAAAAATATTTTCTTATTAAAATTAATCCTTTTCTTAATTAATTTAGACTTAAGCTTTTTTTTTTAGTTTAATCTTTCTTTTATAATTAAATCAATTTAGAATTTAGGAATTTAATTAATTAATTATTTTATTTCTCTTTTACTAGTTTAATTAGAAAGTTTTCCATACAAAAAACATAAAAACAATCTTTTTTTTCTTGTATATTTTATACATTTCAATTCTTGTACATAATTCAAGTTCAATATGATTGTAATAGACAATTAGGTTTAATTTCTTACAATCACCAATTGTAAATTTGTACACCCCTCCTCTAAATGATGTAATAGCTTAGTATTTTTATTTTCTGCAATTTAAATGCTTTATATACAAATGCTAGTAATTAGGGTTTGTATGGCAAGAATAAAATCAACAAGTAGCAAACCCTAATCAAGACAAATCAAGCATGTAAATCGATATATTTGCATACTTACACCCTTATGGTAAACCCACTTTGTTGCCTTACAAAAATGGCCATATTATGCATGTGAGGTATCTTAGCAAAAACAAGCAAAATACAAGATCATAGTCCATCGATGACGCTATCAAAGTTGCCTTTCAAAAATGATCTTAGCTCCCTTAAAGAAAATGTTAATGTATCTTACAACATTGTTAATCACGGCTATACGATGACCCTTGCCCGTACCTTTTACATCCAAAGATAGGGTTACTTACCAAATCAATGGTAAGATAACAATGTCAAAGAAAAGAGGAAGTGAACATTTTTAAAAACCAAAACATCCTTGCTATTTTCAAAACAAACACCAACACTTTTCAAAACACCTTTCAAACTTGAAAACATTTTCAAAAGATCAACACTTTGTATTCATTCTTACGAACGAGAATCATTACAAAGTTTGCCTAAACGACGACGCCTTTTCAAAATACTTTCAAAAACCACACAAAGCACATATTCAAACAAAAGGAAGTGATCTAGCAAGTAACTAAGAGCCCATGGAAAACCATGGATGGAAAGGGTGGTAACACCTTCCCTTTTCATAATCTACCCCCCGAACTCAAGAAAACATCTCAAAGGTCTTTCCCGTTCTTTTCAGCCTTTCCTTTTGGATAAAAGAAAAGTCGGTGGCAACTCTTGCTAAATCGCAACATTTGCAATCAAACGCAAAAAAACCAAGTCAGTTCTCCCACCACGTTATAGAACTCGCAAATCTACTGGGGAGAATTTTAAAAGTGGGGTTACCTTAGGGCTAGATAATATTTATTTTCTTTTATTGTTTAACTTGTATGCTTTACATTTTTGTTCTTTGTTTGGGTTTGAATCCTCTACCCGAATTTGGGATACCTTATAGGTAAGTAGCAATACATTGTGGAAACTGTGCAGGGTATACCGACATGGTCTAAGCAATATCTACGTTAGTGCGACATATTTGTGGATAACGGTATCCATTGAGTAGTCAAGGAGAATACGGGGCCACTGAGTAATGTCATGAAGCACTAACTAACTTCTAGAACCTTTACTTGACCAACTTGAACATTAGGACGTAGTGATATGACCAGCTTTGGTGCAGTCCGAAGTTGGTAGATACTCGATACTACACTCATTGAGGTTTGGTTTTTTGGGATATTTCGGTCGCTATTAAAGAGGCTTGTGCTGAAACAATGCCCGAGAAAACAAACCAGTGATATTGAGCTCCCTTAGAACCCGATTACTTGTACATAACATCATAAACATCATAACATCATACTCATACTCACTAACCATTTCAAGGATTTTTGGGATTTATCTTTGTTCTGTTTTGTAAGACATGGATTCTATTCGCAGGAACACGATTCAAGTCAATCTTGTAAGTATCCCTCCTCAACTTAAAAAGTTAGCATCAAGGGTTCCCAAAAGTTCTCCATTTACCGAAATACATGGTCGCCTCCTAAACTTGGTTACGTCTAACACTGATTAGGACATGATGAAGGTGCTCTTCTAGTTCTTTGATCCTCTACACCATTACTTCACATTTCCCGATTATCAACTTGTGCTAACTTTGGAAGAATTCTCCCAACTCTTGAGGATTCCCCTTCTCAATCAACTACCTTTCAACGGTACAAAAAGAGATCCAAAACCATAAGAGATTTCTCAAGCCCTACACTTGCAACCATATGATGTCACAACTAATTTGGAAACAAGGAGTGGTGTCAAAGGTTTCTTAGCCAAGTTCTTGTTTGAGAAAGATCAAAACTGTTGGCACTCCTTTGACTTGAAAGCTTTTGAAAAAATTATGGCTCTTCTCATCTATGGGATGGTTTTGTTTCCAAATCCTAATCAACTCATAGATGTGAACACCGTCAAAATCTTCATGTCTCGTAACCTGGTGCCTATTTTGTTAGGAGACATCCTACATTCTTTTCACACTCGCACTATGAGGAAAAGGGGTATTCTCATGTGTTGTACTCCTCTCTTAGCAAGATGGTTTATTTTGCATCTTCCCCAATCTGTATTGAAGAACGAGCAAGGTTCAAGGTGGTCACATAGGTTGATGATGCTCAAACATTCAAACATTCATTAGTGTTCCCGATATGTAGAGAATATTACTATCATCGACCGTTGTAGAGAATTCCCTAATGTCCCTATACTTGTCATTAGAGGAGGTATAACCTACAACCCCTGTTTATCCTTAAGATAATTTGGTTACGCTTGAAGGGATGGCCCACATGAGATGCTTATTCAAGGGTTGATATTTGACTACGAGAATGACGATCAAGGTCACCACCAGAGGTTTATCTGAGATTGGAGGATGTTGAACAAAGTAGATAGTAAGAGATTGGGGCATAAGAATTCCATCCCTCTTGAGCCTTATCTCAAATGGGTACGATCTCGTGCTCAAAGTATTATGATTCCTTACCCCTCCATTCTCCCAGTTATCATAGAGCCTGTTATGGAAGGAGATGTCCCATACACTATCCTGCATCCTGACATGCCCACCTCCCTTGAATACTTGCAAAGAGATTAGATACAACTTAAGGGGGAGCGAGACACTTTCGAGGCCCAATTCTACGCTAGTGAGAAGAAGGTTTTGGAACTCACCAAGAAGCTTCATGAGGGGTGGAGTCTGAACGCCTACATCGCACCAAAGAGGATGCGTTCAACTTTTTTATCTTAGAGTTTTTGTATTTCTTTGTAAGCCCAAAGAGGCATGATGTACTCAAACTTTGATTTATCAATATAACGTGTGTTCCCTTTTTTTCTCTAAAACAAATTTAAATCTCTAATTTCCTTGAAATCATTGCATATGCATCTCCATTCATCATAACATAAGCAGGTTTCTTACAACAGGTCTCCTTATCTTTCTACTGTTTATTTCAGTAAGATGGATCTCGAGCAGACAGTAAAAGACCTCAAAGCGGAGAATGCTCAGTTTCAACAGATGTTCTTGACTCTAGCCAAAGAACAAGAGGATTTGAAAACTTTGCTGATCGAAGAAAAGAAGAAGAAAGCAAAGAAAGAAACCAGTGTTCTGAATCTAGGAAGAAGGTATCCAGGGCCAGCTAGACGGACCCTAGACTTCGTAACATCATCTGGTGAAAAGGATTATCAAGAAGGGAAAAACAAGGAAGTGATTGCCCATCTAGAATCTGAAGAGGAAGAAGAAGAGGATTACTCTAAAGAACAATATCCTCTGGCTGACGATAAATACAAATATCTGGAAGAGCGCCTAAGTGCGATGGAGATTCAGAAAGTGCCCGGACTGGACTTTGAAGAGTTGGGTTTGGTGTCTAGGATTGTTATTCCACCAAAGTTCAAGGCACCAGTGTTTGCTAAGTATGACGGGGTTTCGTGTCCCAAGATGCACCTCCGATCTTATGTGAGGAAGATACAGCCTCACACTGCTGACAAAGATTTATGGGTCCACTTCTTTCAGGATAGTCTATCCGGGACTCAGCTAGATTGGTTCTATCAACTGGAGAGGGCCAATATCCATAATTGGGAAGACCTTGCCGCTTCTTTTTATAAATAGTATCAGTACAACACAGCCTTTGCTCCCACTCGTACTCAACTCCAGAGTATGGCTATGGTTTCAAGCGAAGGTTTCAAAGACTACGCTCAGAAATGGAGGGACTTAGCAGGAATAGTCTAGCCTCCCCTGTCATACAGAGAACTAGTAGACATGTTTTTAGGTACCCTGTCTGGTCCTTTCTTCAATCATCTAATTGGAAGCTCCTCAGCAGGCTTCACTGAATTAATCTTGATTGGGGAAAGAGTAGAAGCTAGGATTAAGAGTGGGAAGATCCAAAAGGACGCATCCTCCAGTGTCGTGAGAAAACCATTTATTGGGAAGAAAGAAGTTGGTGTTGTATACCCTCAAAGGAATCAAGATAGAATTGAACTCCGTCCAATGGTAGGGGCTGTCATAATCCCTATGCCTGCACCTACTCAACAAAGGAGCAACCATCCTAGAACAGAAACACCGGTAAGACAATTTACCCAGATAAATATGACGTTGTCTCAAGTCCTGCCACATTTATTGAGATATAATCTGGTAACTTTGAAGGAAGCCCCGAAGAATCCCAACACCGCCTCTCCTCATTACCACCCTAATTCTCGTTGTGCTTACCATTCAGAAAGTCCAGGCCATGATACCAACAACTGTTGGGCTTTGAAAAACAAGGTGCAAGACCTTCTCGAGGTAAAAGAAATTGAATTTGATGCTCCTGAGATCCCAAATGTTATCACCGCTCCTATGCCCAAGCATGGTCCTGATGTTAACACTGTTGAAAATGACATGTTTGTTACTATTGTTGATGAACTTGTTACTCCTCTACTGACTGTCAAGAGGAACCTATTGAAGGCCAGTTTATTTCCGGGCTATGGCGAAGGTTGTCACCTCTGTTTATCCCTACCAACTGGTTGTCATTTATTGAAAGCAGGTGTCCAGCGCCTAATGGATGACAAAAAGATTTTGTTTGAGAAGACTCCTGTTCCAATAATTTCTTAGAAAGATGTTTCGATAGTAACCATTTCCGCCAATCCTTCCAGGGTCTCCACCAAAAGACGCGTTAGGATTACATCTGTTCCAAAAGTGGCTCCACTGATAATTGCAATGCCAGGGCCGATCCCGTACTCCTCAGATAAAACTGTCCCATGGAACTATGGGGGAAAAGTATACTATCACGACGTCAAATAGGATTGGCTAGCTGTTTAAGACTCAGTTTTTGAGAAGGATGACCCCGACATCGGTAACATTGCGGGAACCAGCAAAATAACCCGAAGTGGAAGAGTATTCTCCCTAGAGATTGCTCCTCCGAAAACTGTTACCGGTCCTGTGATCATCCCTGCTTTTGTTCCTGTTGACACTACTACTATAATCCCTATGTTTATCCCTACTGACACCCCTAATGCCGAGTCGACCGAGACTCGGGGTAAAGGCATTTTGGTTGAACTTATCCGAATGAAGGCGCAACCAATATCTATCCTAGAGGCCTCCAAAAGGGATATGGAAGAAATTCTGAAAATTATAAAGAGAAGTGACTACAACATAGTCGAACAGTTAGGGAAGACTCCGTCAAAGATCTCTATGCTAGCTTTATTTTTGTGCTCCGAGGCTCATGCGAAGGCCGTGGTGAAATTTCTTAAAACTACCCATGTTCCACAGGAAACCTCTGCTGATCAATTCCAAGAATGTGTGGCTATTTTGACCGCTGATAATGGTTTAGGCTTTTCTGATGCTGACCTGACACCTAGAGGGAGGAAACACAACGAGGCATTGCATGTCTCTGTCGAATGTAGGGGCACAACCTTGGCCCATGTCCTGGTTGATACTGGTTCATCTTTGAATGCACTTCCTAAGAAAGCTTTGGATAGACTCGACTGTGAAAGTTTGACCTTAAAACCCAGCAACATAGTGGTAAGGGCCTTCGACGGTTCAAAAAGAATAGTGCATGGGAAGGTGGACATCCCCATTAAAGTTGGAACTCAAACCTTTGATTCAATTTTCTACGTGATGGACATTCGCCCTTCCTATTCCTATTTATTGGGCCGACCTTGGATTCATGACGCTGGTGCCGTCACCTCTACATTACATCAGATGTTGAAATACTCAACCAAGGGAAAATCATTACTATCCATGGAGAAGAGGAATATATGGTCAGTCACTTGAACTCCTTCAGATATGTGGAATTGGATGGTGAATTCATTGAAACTATGTTTCAGCATTTCGAGGAAGTCCCACAAACAGTGGCAGCAACCAAGACTGTTTCTCAAGTCCCAAAGATTACCAGACCCCCGCTAAAGATATCTTCTATGAAAGATGCTAAGGCAGTGGTCGAAGAAGGTGGGTGTACTATTTGGAGCCAACTCCCGGATATCCCTTACAAATCTGATAAATTTGGTTTGGGTTTCACTTTAGGAGCCTAGAGAGTTGTTCGTCGTTCCCGTGCCGAGGGACCACCTTTGCGGATCAATAGCCATGGAGTCAACATAGTGGAGGGTAGTGATGACAACTATGAGCTGGAGGAATGGATTTTCCCAACTATCAACGGAGGACTCAGCTACTGGGAAGCTAAAGATTTTGTCCCAGTTACTTTTATCCAACTGTAATTGTCTTTAAATTTTTGTCGGACTTGTAATAATTAAACAATTCAGACTTTTAAAACCTTGTGTCTTACCCGAGGCACAATGGTCCATTTGTAAGGGTTGTTACCTCATTTTCATATGTCATCAATGAACCATAGACGTTTTTGCATGAAAACTTTGTGCTCTTTGTCTTTATTTTTCTACATTTTTATTTCTTTCAATAATAGCTATGCTCTTACACACACTCACATATCAAAATGCAGATCTATATCCACTCAGGATCCCATGGGTAACGATTCTGCTATGGCCTTTTATGACTTTGAAAATATAATCTACCGAGCCGAAGACGAAGGTGAGGAAGATTGTGAAGTGCCAGGGGAACTAGCCAGGTTACTACAATAGGAAGAAAGGACCATATAGCCCCACTAATAACTAGTGGACACAGTTAACTTAGGTACCGGAGAGGACAAGAAAGAAGTCAAGGTGGGTTCCAATTTAGAACCTAGTGTCAAGAAGCACTTAATTCAGTTACTACATGACTATGTTGAGGTCTTTGCTTGGTCATACAAAGATATACCAGGACTTGACGCTGATGTCATGGTCCATCGTCTACCGACAAAAGAAGACTGCCCTCCGGTAAAACAGAAAATCCGTCGCATGCGGCCATACATGTCAGAGAAGATCAAGAATGAAGTCATGAAACAATTCAACATCGAATTCTTAGCCGTCACCTCCTATCCACAATGGGCCGCCAATGTTGTTCCTATGCCTAAAAAGGACGGAAAAGTACGCATGTGTGTGGATTACCTAGATTTGAATAGGGAAAGCCCTAAGGATGATTTCCCACTTTCCCATATCGATATTCTGGTTAACAATACCGCCCAACATAAAGTGTTCTCATTCATGGATGGTTTCTCAGGCTACAATAAAATCAAAATGGAACCTGAGGACATGGAGAAAACGACCTTCATCACACAGTGGGGCACTTTCTGTTACAAGGTTATGCCATTCGGGTTGAAGAATGCTGGGGCAACCTATCAGCGTGCCATGGTAGCTCTATTTCACGATATGATCCATCACGAAATAGAGGTCTATGTGGATGACATGATAGCCAGATCTCAAACTGAAGAGGAACATCTTGACCATTTGCAAAAACTGTTTCAGAGACTAAAGAAGTACAAGCTAAGGTTGAACCCGAATAAATGTACATTTGGGGTGAGGTCTGGTAAACTCCTAGGCTTTGCCGTCAGAGGTAAAGGTATCGAAATGGACCCTGCCAAGGTGAAAGAAATACAAGAAATTCCTGCTCCTCGCACCGAGAAGGAAGTCAGAGGATTCTTAGGACGACTTAATTACATTGCCAGATTCATTTCTCACCTAACCGCTACTTGTGAACCAATCTTCAAATTACTGAAGAAAGATCAAGTAGTCAAATGGAATGATGAATGCCAAGCTGCCGTCGACAAGATCAAGGAGTACCTATAAGAGCCTCATGTTTTGATGCCGCCGGTCGAGGGAAGACCTTTGATCATGTATCTAACTGTTTTGGAAAATTCAATAGGGTGTGTGCTGGGGCAGCATGACGAGTCTGGCCGAAAAGAGCATGCTATTTACTACCTGAGCAAAAGTTTACTGACTATGAAACAAGATATTCACTGCTCTAGAAAACTTGTTGCGCTCTGGCATGGGATGCTCGCCGGCTAAGATAGTATATGCTGACCCATACTACCTTATTGATATCCAAGATGGATCCAATTAAATACATATTCGAGAAGCATGCCCTCTCTGGGAGAATAGCAAGATGGCAGATGATCTTGACTGAATACGACATTCAGTACACTACCCAAAAAGCAATAAAGGGCAATATGGTAGCCGATCACCTTGCTCATCAAGCTGTGGATGACTACCATTCCATGAAATTCGAATTCCCAGATGAAGAAATCATGATGGTAAACAACTGTGAAGAAGTAAGACCATATGACGGACCTGAATAAGGATCCCGATGGACCTTGGTTTTCGACGAAGCCTCCAACGCACTCGGCAATGGAATAGGTGCTATAATAATATCCCCTAAAGGATGCCATACTCCTTTCACTGCAAGACTTTGCTTCATATGTACTAATAACATGGCAGAATACGAAGCGTGTATTTTTGGTCTCAAGCTGCCATAGATTTGAGAATCAAGTCCTTAAGTGTATTTGGAGATTCAGCCTTAGTCATCAGTCAGGTCAAAGGAGAATGGGACACGAAGCACCCTAACCTCATCCCCTACAAAGAACATATGTTGACATTAATCCCACATTTCGTGGAAATCACCTTTGAGCATTTTCCACGAGAGGAAAATCAACTAGCAGACGTGCTAGCCACTATGTCATCCATGTTTAAACTCAAGTGGGGTAACAAGGCTCCCCAGATCACCATTGAACGGATGGACGAACCAGCTTACTGTCACGAGATCGATACTGAAGAAGTAGTGGACCAACCTTGGTTCCATGAAGTTAAGAGGTATCTCGAGGCTCAAGAGTATCCGGAAGGAGCTTCAGTCAATGATAAGAAGTTCTTGAGAAGATTCTCTGCTAAGTTCTTCCTCAGTAATGGCATTCTCTACAAGTGCAACCATGACTCTATTTTTCTTCCTTGGGTAGACAAGTTTAAGGCAGAAAAGATCATGTCTAATCTACATGAAGGAACTTTTGGCACCCATTCTAGTGGGCATACGATGGCTAAAAAGATCATACGGGCATGATTATTACTGGTCTACCATGGAGGCAGATTGCTATCAGCATTCACGAACCTGTCACAAGTGTCAGATCTACGCTGACAAAGTGCATATACCTCCAGTACCTCTAAAATTCCTGAATGCTCCCTGGCCATTTGCGATGTGGGGCATCATATTATTGGATAAATCAAACCTACAACTTCTAATGGACACCGCTTCATCTTAGTGGCCATTGACTATTTCACGAAGTGGGTTGAGGCAGCTTCTTTTGCTTCTGTTACCAAGAATGTTGTAGCCCGATTTATCAAACAGAATCTCATCGGTCGGTATGGTATCCCAGAGAGAATCATCAAAGACAATGGTACAAATCTCAACAATACTATGATCACTACACTATGCATGCAATTCAAGATCCAGCACCATAATTCTTCCCCTTACCGGCCAAAGATGAATGGTGTTGTCGAGGCCGCAAATAAGAACATCAAGAAGATCATACAAAAAATGACAGTAACCTATAAGGACTGGCATGAGATGCTAACATTCTCTCTCCACGGTTACCGTACCATGGCACGCACATCAACAGGGGAAACTCCTTTCTCTTTGGTATACGACATGGAAGTTGTTCTACCAATTGAAGTCCAAATACCTTCTCTGAGAATCATAAAGGACGCAGGGTTGAATGAAGAGGATTGGATCCAAACTCGACTTGACCATTTGAACCTAATTGATGAGAAGAAGCTTACGATTGTCTGTCATGGACAGATGTACCAAAAATGCATGAACAAGGCTTTTAATAAGAAAGTCAAACGCCGGGTATATCAGGTTGGTGACTTGGTAATCAAGCGTATCATATTACCACAAGGTGATTCCAGGGGAAAATGAACTCCTACATATGAAGGACCATTTGTGATCAAAAGCATATTCTCTGATAGAGCAATGATCATAACCACTATGGATGGTGATGACCTTCCACACCCTGTGAACGCGGACATAGTTAAAAGATACTACGCATAAGAGACCCGCTAGGTTGACACACCTAGGCAAAACAAGGGCATCCCGGCGACCACGAAGGTTCGGGAAAAAATTAGGGATAAACTACAAAAAAAATCTATACACCCACAAGATGAAAACCCGAAAGGGCGGATTGGGCAAAAAAGGGTATCCCGGTCGATTGAAAACCCGAAAGGGCGGTCCAGGAAAAAGTTAGGGAATTAAAGCGTATGACTATGTCTCATTGGATCACCTTACAAACAACCTTTAGCATCGACTGCCAAGCTCAAACGGTTCTAATCAATCCAATCAACTTCGGACAAGGCGACAAGTGGACAAGACGCTCATAGACACAAAGGCTATAGCAGAATGGGAACCCCATGGGATTATTTCACATAGCTATATTTTATTTGTATCAAATTTTCATTTTTTACAATGACATTCTCTTACTAGAATGTTCGTCTCATTGTACAAAAATACTTATTCAAGTTAATACAAAGATATCCCTTTGAAAGTGAAAAACTATCTGTTTTTCTTTTTTCCGTGTTTTCTTTACAAAAACGTCCAATGATTTATTTTTGAACATATTCATTTGAACATAACTATTGTTTACAAATGAGCCAAAAGAGGAACAGAAAATAGAAAGACAATCACTAATGGCTTTAAGAAATAGGATAATATCTTTATACTATTCTATAAAATCCCCCGCAGGATACTTTTCCAGCAAGAGTGGAAAACCAGACATCCCACTACAGGATCACTAACATATCTCCAGTATGCAGCTTAATGATATCAAGCTCTCTCACATCCCAGACAGAAAAAAACTTCAAGTTACCACTCCTAAGATTCTCCAGTGAAAGTCGCCCAAATTCTGAGGATTCCCCAACAGGATTTCACGAAGTCTACAAGCAATGCACGACGTTTCCATTGCACAATAGAGTTTATTTCTCTAACAAATGGAAGCTCACCAGCACTTCAACTTCAAAACATGAAGACTTACACTCCTCATATCCAGCAATGCTCAGGGATTTATTTTCCCTGACTCCAGCAATATCGCGGCATAACAATTAATGTGTCCATACATTACATCCATACGTCATAGCATTGACAACACAGATACATGTGACACAATATCATTTATTTTGAGAACATCATTGTACCGTGCATTTCATACATCATTACATTTCATACAACTAACCTTTCATCTTTTTCAGGAAAGATCAATCAATAGAAAATTATCGTCAAATTTTCAACAAGTCAATTATAGATCAATTCCCAAGAAAGGACTGGTCAAACATCTATATAACAGATATTTCTTTCAGACCCCCGCCGGTTCAGTTTAAATCTCTCAACGGTTTATTTTGATTCTTTCCTGCAGACGTGTTCTCTGGTTCAGATAAATCTCTCAATGATTTATTCTTATTCTTCTCCAGATCCCTACCGGTTCAGTTTAAATCCCTCAACCGTTTATTCTGATTCTTTCCTGCAGACGTCTTCTCTGGTTTAGATAAATCTCTCAATGATTTGTTCTGATTCTTCTCCAGATCCCTGTCGATTCAGTTTAAACCTCTCAACGGTTTATTCTGATTCTTTCCTGCAGACGCTTTCTCTGGTTCAGATAAATCACTCAAAGGTTTACTCTGATTCTTTCTAGTTAAAGAACATTCAAGATCTCTTTTGGTTCAGTTTAAGCCCCTAAACGGTTTATCATGATACTTTCCAAAGGAACACTTCGGGTTCAGATAAATCTCTCAAGGGTTTATTCTGATTCTTTCCCACAGACGCTTTCTCTGGTTTAGATAAATCACTCAAAGATTTACTCTAATTCTTTCCAGTTAAAGAATATTCAAGATCTCTTTTGGTTCAGTTTAAACCCCTTAACGGTTTATCCTGATACTTTCCAAAGGAACACTTCTGGTTCAGATAAATCGCACTAAGATTTATTTTGATTATTTCCAGTCAAATAACATATAAGACTTCTTCTGGTTCAGATAAGTCGCTCCAAATATTTATTCTGATTCTTTTCCAGTGGAAATCAAGTTCAGACTTAGTCCATTATCGATCAAAAGTCACCCTTGGATGGCATCTACAAGCCCATCTCCGACAAATCTCCATCATTCTTCCAAATGGCATCTATAAGCCCATTCTCATTCCATCTTCGAGTGCAAATTTCTGGGCACTCTAGTGTCCAATCATCTTCCACCTTCAAGTCACGAATGGTGAATCTGCCAATCTAACTCTTATGGTTTAAGAAGAGGGAACAGGGGCAGTTGTTGTACCCCAAAATTTTCCTTCCCTTTTCTTTAAGATATTCTTCGAGGGTTATTCAACTGTTTAAGGCTCCCTAGGCTTCGAGACATGTCAATTGATCCATTAAGGGTTTAAGTCTGCAAGTTTTCCAAATTTCTCCTGCCCTTTGGTTTTGGGCTAGGGTTTTGACTTTTGAAGGTGTGACGCCTGTTGAGATCAAGGTTCATGTTTCAATGGTTGCGTAATATTAAGGTCTATATTTTAGTTTATCTTGAATTAGGGTTTTGATTCATGATGTTGAGTTTGATGATTCTTTGACACTACATTGTTTATTCATGAAGAAAGTCAACCAAATTTGGATTTGAGATAAGGGTTTGTTCATCTTTTGATTTGTTTTTGTTTGCAATTATTTAAGGCGTCATCACTTTGAGTGGGCATCAAATGTTCGTTTGAAAAGTAGAAGTAATCAAATTCAATCGCATAATGGACATCAAGATTTTTTTAAACTCAAATTTGGAAAACAAAAGAGATTTAGACTTGGTGCAAGTGGGAAAGGATTCAATTTTGTTTCTTTTTCAATTACAAATCTGGAGTTTCCCTTTTCATCTCAAAGCTTGACTTATTACTTCAAATTCAAGAAACCAAATCATATTCTTCATGCAAGTGGCCATATCTATTTGGAATCAAAATTCAAAGATGAAAAGTTTCCATTTGACATTAATAGATCTTAAATGACTATAAAGTTTCATACTTGTTCCAACTGGTCTAAAGGTTTATTAATTGTATTACCAAAGGAAAATATTACAAGAATTCATGTTTTATTCCAAACTTCTGAATCTATTTACAAATCCTAAAACAGTTTCAAAGAAGTGACAAAGTCATACATGTTCAACTACAAAAATTAAAACAAATTACAAATTTCCTATTTCTTTCCTATACAAAGAAAAATGATTTCTTCATTATTCTTTCTCCTTCAAGTATTCCACATTCTTCAAGTCCTCCTTCACCACCTTCCCAAACTCATAAAACATGAAACAAAAAGGATAAAGAGTTAGTATATCAAAGCAATTAAAAGTGAATAAAGAATTGAAAGATTGTTAAACTCATAATTAGGGTGGTTTTTAATAATCATAAAATAGGGTGTTTTTATGTGCTAAGGCCTCAAACAATTAGTTTCTATCATGGGCCAATACTATTGCAAATCACAAAGTGTTTTGGTTCACAATAGAGGGAAAGATGCAAACAGAATTTCAAGCCCAACATAATTCAGCCCAACATGATTTAAACAATTTAAAGCCTCATACAAATTCTTGTTTAATCATTGGCCTAGGTCTTTTCCATTTGCAAATCACAAGTACAAGCTTGGTTCGCAAACAAGACAAACTAGAATTTCAAAAGAGTCAATCTTTTGCAAATCACCAAGTTGGTTCACAGAAGATGAAAAAGAAATCAAGAGAAATCAGATTTATCATCATTTCACGCAAAGAAAAAAACAACAAGCCTCATGTTGCTTCATGTCAAGAAAAACTCAGAACTGAAAAATCAAATCATAGGCCAAGATAACTTTACTGCAAAATCTAAAAGACAAATGCTTTTGTTCACAGAAAAGAGAAAGAAAACTGAGAAAGTATTCATCACAGTACATAAAGCAAGTCAAAAAACCAGAAAAGTACAAGGTACAAATTCAGTAAGCTAGCCTGCTAAAAGCCCCAAACGCAAGCAAGCAAAGTCAACCAACAAAAGGACAACAAACTGATTTATCAAAAGTACAACACTAGTACAAAAATCAGCTTTCATCACAAATAACTTGTACAAGCATTCAACAAGAAATAAGTACAAAGTTGAGCCATCAAATCCAATTGAAACTCACAAAATCAGTAGAAACATATCACAGAAAAACGAGCAAAGGACAACCATAGTATAAAGAGGCAGCAATATTGTTTTCAAGAGGAGGATTTTCACCATAAAAAAATATACAGAGGCAAAAACCCAAAACAGAATAACAACAACATCAAACCCTCTTCATTCTTTTTCCGACAAAGAAAATATACAAACATACACAGATCAAAAGACAGAAGCCAAAACCCTGTCAAATTTTGTTCATAAAACATGCAAAACATACCCCAAAACCGAAAACAACACAACAAAATCCTAACATTGTTTTTTCATCATTTTCCTAAAATATGACCCTTCGGAATTTATAAAAGAGAAAGAAAAGGAACGATCTCACCTAGATAAAGTTGTTTCTGTCAAATCCAAACCCTAGGGTTTCTTCCCTTCCCCTTCAAGATCTACGCGAAATCGTCAATAATATGCCAAATCAAGTACAGGAATCAGAATCAGAAGAGAAAGACGAAACAAAAAATGTAAAAAAAATAAGGGTTTAAGTTTCGTCGCCGCCGTCGCTACCGCAAGGGCTATTTCTGGCGCGACCGTTTTTCTTCTCCGGTGAGCTTCTAGACAGAGAGAATGAAGAGAGGGTGAAGGGAATAAACAAATGTTTCTCTATCTGATTATTTTCTTTAAAAAAATATTTTAATTTGTTTTTCTTTTCTCTATTAATTTTTTTTTATTTGTTTGTTTTTGTTTCAGGGACAACCGAGCCTCAACCAGGTTCCTATCTCCCAGCCCATTTGCCTCATTCACGCACACACACCCCATTTTTCTTTTGTCTGGAACCCCCTTCTAGGCCATATCAAAAACCCACCGAGCCCAATCTCTGTGTTTTATTCAGCACACCCTCTCATCACTTATGCTACAAAATAACAATGATGTTGGGTCTTGCACCTCATTTCTTTCCAGCACATTTACATCTTTACTTATTTGTTTTTTTCTAACCATAATAAAAACTATATGGGCCTATAATAAAACTGTTTTCTAACAAACCTCATAAATCATTTTTAAACCCTCTGATTTTTATTTTATATTTTATATTTATTTTGTTTTCTTAAATATCATTATTATTACTATTATCTTTCTAAAAATCAAAATTACCAAAAATCTTTTATTTAATATTTAGACTAAAATTGTTACTTTTTAATTATTTTTTATTTTAGTTTTATTTCCTTTTAATTGAAAGACCAAAAATATTTTTTTATTATAATTAATCCTTTTCTTAATTAATTTAGAATTAAGTTTTTTTGTTAGTTTAATCTTTCTTTTCTAATTAAATCAATTTAGAATTTAGGAATTTAATTAATTAATTATTTTATTTCTCTTTTACTAGTTTAATTAGAATATTTTTCATACAAAAAACATAAAAACAATCTTCTTCTTTTTCTTGTACATTTTATACATTTCAATTCTTGTATATTATTCAAGTTCAATATGATTGTAATAGATAATTAGGTGTAATTTCTTGCAATCCTCATTTGTAAATTTGTACACCCCTTCCCCTAAATGATGTAATAGCTTAGTATTTTTATTTACCGCAATTTAAATGCTTTATATACAAATGTTAGTAATTAGGGTTTGTATGGCATGAATAAAATCAACAAGTAGAAAACCCTAATCAAGACAAATCAAGCATGTAAACCAATACACTTGCACACTTACACCCTTAGGGTAAACCCACTTTGCTGCCTTATAAAAATGACCATATTATGCATGTGGGGTATCTTAGCAAAAACAAGCAAAATACAAGATCATAGTCCATCGATGACGCTATCAAAGTTGCCTTTCAAAAATGATCTTAGCCCCCTTAAAGAAAATACTAAGATATCTTACAACATTGTTAATCATGGCTATACGATGACCCTTTCCTGTCCCTTTTACATCCAAATATAGGGTTACTTACCAAATCAATGGCAAGATAACAATGTCTAAGAAAATAGGAAATGAACATGAATGACTTTTGAGTAGGTGGATTGTTCCTAGTTGCTTGCTCAATTTCAAAACCAAAACATCCTTGCTATTTTCAAAACAAACACCAACACTTTTCAAAACACCTTTCAAACTTGAAAACATTTTCAAAAGATCAACACTTTGTATACATTCTTATGAACGAGAATCATTACAAAATTTGCCTAAACGATGACGCATTTTCAAAATAGTTTCAAAAACCACACAAAGCACATTTTCAAACAAAAGCAAGTGATCTAGCAAGTAACTAAGAGCCCATGGAAAACCATGGATGGAAAGGGTGCTAACACCTTCCCTTTTAATAATCTACCCCCCGAACTCAAGAAAACATCTCAAAGGTCTTTCCTGTTCTTTTCAGCCTTTCCTTTTGAAGATGTGAAAAACACAAGAAGGGGGGTTGAATTGCAAAACTTAAAACAAAAGGCTTAACAACACAGTATTTTTATCCTGGTTCGTTTGATCTCAAACTACTCCAGTCCACCCGTCAAGGTGATTTCGCCTCTCTCCAACGAGGTCTTAATCCACTATTTTCAATGGATTACAACAGCTACTTTAACAACTGTTAAAGTCTTCTTGAGTACAACCACGTACCGGTTTATCTCAAGGAAATCTTTTACAAATGAATTGAACTAGTGTGTATGTTGTTTTCTTACAAAACTGTATATCACAACTGTGATAATTACACAAACTAAGATTGGAATAGAATGACTTTGATAAAGCTTTGAAAGAGCGTGATTTTAATAGCTTAGCAAAATTGGGTGCGTACGTACGTGCTTCTTTTCACAAGAAGTCCTGTTTATATAGGCAAGCAAGGGTAAGTTGTCCATAAAGCAGGTTTAATGATAATAATGCACTTTCCTTTTGTAGAAGATCTTTGTCTGAAGAAAGCCGTTAGTATTTAATTCAGTCTTGAATAACCAGTAACGCTTCAAAATCTTCTTTGTTGTATCTGCTGATAACACTTCAGAGTGTAGATGACTTGGAAAAGATGTCTTTGATCAGAGTCAGAGTGTATTTGATTAGGCGCAGATTCTGGTCATCAAACTTCAGTGTTTCAGCGTGTACCATAGATTACTGATCTTCTGAAGCTGCTTCCATTCTGATGCTGATTCTATCAGAGCTTCTGCATATACAGAGCATAATTTTCAGGAGCATAATTGTTCTTTGTATATACCTTATAAATAATTTTATTCTTTGTATTTTGTTATCATCAAAACTTTACTCAAGGGTTGTAGAATCAAACTATGTTCTAACAATCTCCCCCTTTTTGATGATGACAAAAACCAGATTTTTCAATAAAGAATAAAGAACAAAAAGTATAGAGTTAAGTAGAAAAACTCCCCCTGAGTTTATTACTTCCCTTTAATTTCATGAGTCTTTGAGCATCAGAATCTTACTGTATCTTTCAGCAGAGTTTTGTACCTATTCAAGCTTTTTAGAAGAGAGAATTTATGTAGATTAGAATGTTTGAGACTTATGTCTCAGTAATCCTCTATTGAAAATATCTTTTTCTTTTCTCCCCCTTTTTGTAAGTTATCAAAAAAACATATAATCAGAGCCAAAATAAGTTTATATTAAAACAAAATCAATGATAAGTTCAGAGCTATGTAGAGAATATTATAGAAAAAACAAAATTTTTTAAACATAGGAAAATCTAAGAGGGAGGAGGAAGACGCGTGAACAAAGCTTCTAACAAGCCCTTGATTTGGATGTTGGTTTCCTCCTGCTTGGTTAACACATTCTTGATTTCCGAAATTTTTTCATCCTGTTTATCCATTCTTTCCTTCATCAAAGTATCAGATCTCTCCAGGTCTTCTAAATTCTGCCTTTCATAGGAGGAAGCTTGAGGATCTTCAGCAATTGGATGCTTCTCAAAGCATTTCGCAATGTCCTCTTTTTGACCTAGTTGTTCAGCGGAAATCATCTGCTCTGGAGTGTCAGTCAGATTGAGATCTTCTTACTCTGGTTGAACTTTGTCTGCTGGACGATGTTTAGACCAGGGAGCATTGTCCAGAGGAAAAGCTTCTTCCTTGAGTAGCTGGCTCAGAACTTGATCTTCAAAAACTTTTAGCAGGTTGCTAAAGTTCTGTTGAACTAGTTCGTAGCTCTTTTCTTGCATTTTATGGGTTTCAGAACATACCCATCTTCTGAATCTTGTCCAAAGGTAGTCTGATGCAGCAGGATCAATCAGCTCAAGACTAGCTTGCTTCAGAGAAGTGATCCACTTCTGCATGTCTGTTTCAAATATCAATAAACTGGTACCAACATCTGGTGTAGGTTCAGATGGTTTTGGTTTTGGTATGGCTGTTTTGTTGGTTATGGCAGCCAGGCATTGAAAAATAGTTAAGTCAATGATAGTTTTGGCATGGTCATTTGGATTGATATTTGATGAGGAAGTGGGAGAGTATGGGATGATTATTGGACTTGTTGGGGTGTTTGGTGGAGTTGATTCTAGTGAAGAGGGAATTTGGGGAATACTGATGGTTAGGGGTATACTGATGTTCAGAGGTTCAGTGATCCCAGGAATGGGAGTGGGATCAGAAACACCAGTTTGGTTGGATTGATGGTGATGAAGTTCTGGTTCGGAGGATTCATGAGGTTGGACCTCAGAAGTTTGAACTTCTGGTTGTAATATTTCAGGTTGTGGAGAAGGTGGATGAGTTTCTGGTAGAGGTGCTTCTGAAATGGTTTCAGAGTTTGGATTTACTGGTATAAGAGTAGATATATGTTGGTCAAAGGTTTCAATATCAGATAGAACTTTTGCAAGTTCTTGTTGTGTTACTTCAATATTTGGATTTATAGGTAGGGAGTGAGATCCTCTAAGAGTCAAGGTTTCTAAGGGGTCAAATTCAATGTCAAAGTCATCAAGTGTTTGTGGAGTGGGGTTTTCTGATTGAGTGGAGATTGGTACAGATGTTGATACAGATACTGAATTTAAAACAGTTACAGAAGAAGGATTACCTCTCTTTTTAGGAGTCCGCTGGGATGATCCTTCTGCTACAACCTTCCTTTTCTTGTTTTTCTTCAGCACAACTTCTGGAGCCTTCTGCTGCAGATCCTGAATGTTCAAATCTGGTGTTGTACCATCCGCCTTGCATGCATCCAGATATCTGACTATAATCTCAGGTTTAGAATCAATCTCTGAGAACATGGGAAAGTTATCCAGAGGGATTCTTCTGTGGGAGATTGTTGGAAAAGAAGTGACATTGGGTTCCTTCTTGATGTTCTCAATTAACTTCATCTTCTTCAGATTCTTTGCATTCAACTATTTGCCAATAGTAGCTTCCAAAGAGCTGATTTCCTGAGCTTCTGTTAGATGATCAATCAGCTTATTCTCTGTTAGAATATCTGATATAAGCCTTCCTAGGGGTATCCAGTCCCTTTTTGTGTGCTCCTCTTCTCAGGTTTCCTTAACACTAGTCCTTAGATGGTTGAACAATAGATGAGCCAGATTCACCTTAATCTTCTGGGAGATGAAGTAGATCAGAAATTGCTGATCAATATTGATGTAGTAAGGAGAGCTGGTTGTCTTCCTGTGGTTTATGCATCCCAGAATAATCTTGGCCCATATTCTGTGATGGTCTTTTAGATCCCTTATCTTGCTGGAGGGAAGACCCAGAGTGAAGATTTCTCTAGCAATTAGGGCGACATCATCACATCTGTCAGCCATGTCTATGCATCGTACACCACCACCATTGTAGCCTATTAATCTTGCAATAAGGTCTTCAGTTATGAATATCTTCTTCCCCATTATGTATGAAGTAACTTGATGGTTGGAAGATGAAGCATGAATCCAAAATTCCTTCACCAGGATTGGGAACGTTGGACCTACCAGACGGTCAAAATAACTGTTCCAGCCTTGAGCCTTTACCTCTTCAGAGAGATTGAACCCGTTCTCTTGAAGACTGTTAAAGTCCACAATCAATTCTGAGAGTACTTCTAGATTTTCGATGGGTGTGAGAAGAGTTCTGAAGGGTTCTTCATATTGTTCTGAGGAATCTGTTCTCTGAGTACTAGAAGTAGGGTTGCTTGAGGAAGCCATGTTCACACAGAATGTTTTGAGAGGAAATTGAAAGGGTTTTTTGAGAAAGGATGCAAATTGAAATCAATTAGATTGTAGAGAAAATGAAAGTGAAAGTGAAAGAGTGTAAAGAGTGAGAAATGTGTTTAAATAGATTTTGAAAAAGATTTTGAAAACATAAACGGCAAGAGAGAGAAATAAATTATAATGATTATGAGCATTTAATGACAGCTGATTTTGGGGGATTCAGAAAGATATTGGAACGGTTACCCATGACATGTTTCCCAATGCATCCAATCAGCGCTTTTAACCTTTCATAAACGTGAACGCGTGTTCAGCCTCAGAAAGTAGCTGATGAATGGATGACAACTGTTTGCTTGAGTGAACACCACATTTCTATCCTTGGAATGAAGCACTAATATCTTCATGGATAGATTCTGATACAATCTGTACTTCTAAAGATCTGAAGGAAGATTGATCAGTAGTTCACAAAAAAAATAATAAAAGTTCTGAGGGATACGATATGGAAGTAGAACTGTTTTATTCTGGGCAGAGCTTCATGCTGATATGTTTCATAATGAAGTTGAACCTATCTTCAGAAAGAGGTTTTGTAAAGATATCAGCCCATTGATGGTCTGTGTTAATGAATTTTAAATTTAGAATCCCTTTATGAATATAGTCCCTAATAAAATGATGTTTTATTTCTATATGCTTATCCCTAGAATGCAAAATAGGATTTTTACTTAGACAAATAGCAGAAGTGTTATCACAAAGGATAAGGATGTTACTATCAAATATATTGAAGTCCTCAAGTTGACTTTTCATCTAGAGCATTTGCGTGCTACATCCAGCTGCTGCTATGTATTCAGCTTCTGCTGTTGATAGAGCTATAATGGATTGTCTTTTACTGGACCGTGAAATCAGATTTTCTCCCAGAAACTGACAGCTTCCAGAAGTTCTTTTACGTTCTACTCTGTCTCCAGCAAAATCAACATCACAGTATCCTACTAAGCTGTAATCACTTGATTTTCTATAAAACAGACCCAAATTAGTAGTACCTTTCAGATACTTGAAAATTCGCTTAACTGCTATTAAGTGAGATTCTCTAGGATCTGATTGGAATCTAGAACAAATACAAACACTGAATAGAATGTCAGGTCTTGAAGCCGTTAGATAGAGAAGAGAACCAATCATACCTCTGTAGATCTTCTGTTCTACCTTGTTACTTACCTCTTTATTTTCCAGAATGCACGTGGGATGCATTGGAATTTTTGAGGGCTTATATTCTGAGAGATTAAATTTCTTCAGAAGTTCTCTGACATATTTGCTCTGATGAATGTAGGTTCCTTCTGGAGTTTGATTAATTTGAATTCCCAGAAAGAACTTTAGTTCCCCCATCAAGCTCATCTCAAAGTCTGCCTGCATACATTTAGCAAACTCTCTTCCCAGAGAGGGTTTAGTGGATCCAAATATAATGTCATCAACATAAATTTGACATACTAAGATGTCATTCTTAACTGTCTTACTGAACAGGGTTGTGTCCACTTTCCCTCTGGTGAATTCCTTTTCTAACAGGAAGTTACTTAGTCTTTCATACCAAGCTCTGGGAGCTTGTTTCAGACCATAGAGTGACTTCTTTAGTTTGAAAACATATTCTGGATTTTTGGAACTTTCAAAACCAGGGGGTTGGTGCACATAAACCTCTTCTTCTATATAGCCATTTAAGAATGCACTCTTGACATCCATCTGATACAGAGTGATGCCTTTATTAACAGCAAATGAAATTAAAAGTCTGATAGATTCTAACCTGGCGACTGGAGCAAAGGTTTCTGAATAGTCTATCCCTTCTTGCTAAGTATAACCGTGTGCTACCAGTCGTGCTTTGTTTCTGATGACTTCACCTTGTTCGTTCAGTTTGTTTCTAAACACCCATTTTGTGCCTATGATGTTGAATCCTCTTGGTTTGGGAACCAGATCCCATACGTCATTTCTTGTGAACTGATTTAGCTCCTCCTGCATTTCCAGAATCCAGTCATTGTCCAGAAGTGCTTTATCAATTGTTGTTGGTTCAATCAGAGAAACAAGTCCCATGAGGGATTCTTCAGAGTTTCTAAAGGTAGATCTTGTTCTGATTGGATCTTCCTTCCTTCCTAAGATTGTTTCTTCTGGGTGATCAATTCTGCTTCTGGATGGTCTTTTCTGAAGTTAATCAACAGAAGGTGCTAGGTTGCTTGTAGTGACTCTTTCTGATGTTGAGGGAGTGTCTCTGTTGGGAGCCTCTGAGTTGTCTTCAGTACCTATGAGTTCAACTTCCATACCTGCAAGGAATTCATTCTGCTTTGACTTTTGAGAGTCAAGCTTATCTTCAAACCGAACACTGATTGACTCTTCAACAATCTGTGTTTCTGTATTGTATACTCTGTACCCTCTTGAGTGTTCAGAGTATCCTAACATAATACACTTTTGTGCTTTAGAGTCAAACTTGTTCAAATAATTTTTTTGTATTCAAAATAAAACATATACATCCAAATGGGTGAAAATAGGAAATGTTGGGTTTTCTGTTCTTCCACAATTCATATGGAGTCTTTTCCAGAATAGGTCTGATAGAGATTCTATTCTGAATGTAAAATGCTGTGTTTATTGCTTCTGCCTAAAAGATCTTAGCAACGTTAGTCTCGTTGATCATGGTTCTGGCCATTTCTTGCAATGTTCTGTTTTTTCGTTCTACAACTCCATTTTGCTGGGGAGTTCTAGGACAAGAGAAGTCATACAAAATGCCTTTTTCATTAAAGAATAATTCAAAGTCTTTATTTTCAAATTCTCCACCATGATCACTTCTGACTTTGATGATTCTAAGATTTTTTTCGTTCTGAACTTGGTTGTAGAAGGTAACAAACATAGAGTGTGACTCGTCCTTGTGCCTTAAGAACTTTACCCATGTCCATCTGCTATAGTCATCTACGATTACTAACCCATACTTCTTGCCACTGACTGAGGCAGTTTTTACTGGACCAAATAAGTCAATGTGCAGAAGTTCTAATGGCTTAGAGGTGGAAACAACGTTTTTGGATTTGAAAGCAGGTTTTGCAAACTTGCCTTTCTGACATGCTTCACACAGAGCATCTGAATTGAACTTCAAGTTAGGAAGTCCTCTGACCAGATTGAGTTTGTTAATCTGAGATATACTTCTCATACTAACATGTCCCAATCTTCTGTGCCAGATCCATTGCTCGTTGTTAACAGACAGAAGACATTTTACGTTCTGACTTTTTAGTTCAGAAAGTTTGATTTTATAAATGTTGTTTTTCCTCTTTCCATTAAATAGGATAGTCCCATCTTTCTGACTTACAGCTTTGCATGAATTTAATTGAAGATTATATCATAACCGTTATCACTTAATTGACTTATAGATAACAGGTTATGCATTAATCCATCAACTAGTAAAACATTACTAATAGAGGGAGGATTTCCATTACCTACTGTTCCAGAGCCAATGATCTTTCCCCTCTGATTGCCTCCAAAACCTACGTGGCCTCCAGGCTTAAGTTCCAGGCTTTGGAACATATGCCTACTTCCCGTCATGTGTCGTGAGCAACCAAAGTCCAAGTACCATGATTGGTGTTTTTGCTTTACTGCTAAAGATATCTGCCACATGTATTATTTTATCCTTAGGTACCCATATTTTCTTGGGTCCTGATTTGTTAGTTCTACCAAAACTCTGGTTGAATTTTGGTTTGACAGAGTAATCACTACTTGTATATTTTATGTCATGTGTGTGCCCATATGTAAAGTGTGAATCAAGTGGAGTACGCTTTATAACTAAATCCATGGCATTTTTTGGTGTAGGAACCTTACCTTTATATCTGTTGTACCCCAAAATTTGCCCTCCCATATTCTTCAAGATTTGGCAAGATCAGGCTTCAAAGTCTCTCAAGGGTTGCACAGTCCAATTGCCTTCTAACACAGTCAAGATTAGGGTTTTGGTGCTTGCAAAGAAATTGAGGTTTTCAAGGGTCCAATCAAGTCCCATATGCCTATATACATTGTCAAGCATCCATATGTCAAGTTTCAAGACTCACAGCATCAAATTGCACAGTCAAAAAACCCTAATTGCTCCACAGTCAACTGCAGGGGCAAAATGATCATTTGACAGTCAAAAGTCAAAATTTTTGGTCAACATCTTATTTTGAAGCCACAATCATCATTTGATCAATTCTTGATCATGATTCCACAAGCATGGCTCAAAAGGTCTCAAGATGCAAAAGTTTCTATTTTTGGACAGCTGAAAAGTCAACTGCAAATTGACCAAGGCATAACTTCTTCATGGTTTATCATAAAAATCCCATCCAAAGCTCATTTTGAAGGTGATGACATTTCCTACAACTAATCTTCACACTCCAAGTCCAAGAAATGCTCTCACAAAAAGTTATCAATTTCAACATTATAGGTCATTTTCAAAAGTCAACAAAAAGGCACTTTAAGTCAAAGACCATAACTTGAGATTGGTAAATCAAAATGGAATGGAACCAAAGGCATTGGTTATAGGACTTCAAGACCTTTCCAAAATGTCAAAGAACATGTTCATAGCTTCAAAATTGAGCAAGATATGCATTGGAGAAGTTGGGAAATTTTTGGGAACTTTCAAAAGTCAACTTTGCCTAAAAAGCTTCAAATTTGCTATTGGGCCTCAAATTCTTTGTTGGATCATTACCCAAAGCCTATGCACGACCCATTGAGCTCAAAATGATTTATTTTCTTATTTTTAATTAATTAATTGAATTTTTATTATTATTAATTCATTTAATTGGTTTTAATTGTAGAAAAATATCAAAGCATGGTTGTCAAATCTTTTTATGCAGCAAATATACTCCACATATGCTAAAGATTTCGTGCATCACTCAAGGGGACAATATCTTCCATAATTGGCAAGGTTTTCATGGAAAACGATTGAAAAATATATGATGGAAAATCAAGGATTGAAAACATTATTGCAATGGATTCATGGGCTTATTTTTGACCTAAATTCGTTCACATACAAAGGCATAAGCTAACCCTATTCAGAAACAAACGTGAAAGCTGCTGAAACCATAGAACAAAATTGCAAATTTTCAAGAGAAACTTGAAAACTGAAATCTTATTTGCAGTACAATTCAAGGCCTAAAATCTTTTCCAATACATTGCTGACATTTCCAGGAAGCCATTGCAATTAAGAACGAGGCTTAACACTATCAGAATCATCCCCACGAAGTCACACAGTTTGCTTTGTTTTCCAATTTGACATATCATGTTTCACGTGCTTTTAATCTGTTTTCTTGTTTGATTTACACTAATAGTGACCTTCTGAAGCGATTGGTACAGTTCAATTGAATTAACATTGCCTGAATCAAAATTCACCATGGACGAAACCTAGAGTTTATTAAGCTTCAAATTAGGGCTTTAGGCATAAGGAAAAATTGGATCCCATCATGACCATGGTTGAATTCGTCAAGGCCAGACGAATTCAACCAACCTATCGCACCCTTTTTATATAGATCCCTCTTTTATTCGCTATTTTTCACACTTTCACTTAGTGGGGCTTTAAAACCCCCGCTATCTTGTTTATGTTTACAGGTATAAACGAAGAAGGAGATAATGTGGCAGTGCATGATTGGGGAGTTCAAATCTTAGCGCGTTTTTTTATGTTTCAGCATAATTGGCTTTTTCATATATTATAATTGTTGTCCACTCATATGACAAAGGCGCTTGGTAGCTCAGATGGTGGAGGACGTGTATTGCAAGCATTGGGACCTGGGTTCGATTCCCAGGTCCCCCCACATAATTCATAATTTTTGTTTTAACATATTCCAATGCAGCGTTCATCAAACGTCCCACCATACGTACCCACGCCTAGGCTTGCCAAGTGGCCTTGATGAGCAATCTGAAGGCCAGGAGATGGAATCCACAGTATACTCTGGTCAATGAACATGCATACAATCATGAAAGTCAAACGTGGCTTAGATTTCAATGGGCCAGAACTGCTTCAAAAACCTCCACTTTGGGCCTGACACCCCCTTGGTTTGCTTTATTTTCTTTATTTAATTTTCTTTTCTTTTTAATTCTTTTTAATTGTTTTAATTATTTCTCTTAATTCACTAAAATAATTTTTTCCATAATAAAAATAGAAAATCAAAATACAAAATATATTTAATCATTTATTAATTTTACCACTAACATATTTTTGTAAATAAATTCTAATAATTAACTTAGTTAATTTAGGTTTAAAATTTAATCTCGTTTCTTAATAAATAAAAATTACATAGAATTAGGTTTTGACATTTTTTTATCTTTTTTCTTAATTAATTATTTTCGTCATTATTTATTATTATTATTATTTTTGTAAATAACATGTAAATTAATTAATTAGCTTAAATTAGGGTAACTTTAATATTTTCATTACTAATTAAAATAAACTTAGAAATAGGGTTTTCTTTTGATTTTAATTTTCTTTATTTCTATTAAATATAAAAAAACATAAAAAACACTTTCTTTTCTTTAATTAAATAATAATTAGGTCCTAATTTAATTTAATTTCAAGCAAAGGGTCGAAACCCTCGGACGTTCCCGGTTTAATTCTTTTCGCGCATTATTTTTCTTATTGATTATTATGTAACTGTTCAAGGATGTAATAGTAATTAGGTTTACTATTTTTTACTTTCCGCATCTTTTATCAAAAACGGGTCTTTGTATTTTGGCGATGTATAGACCCGCGCCTTGTAATAGCGTAGCTTTTATATTTCCGTCTTTTAATTTTCCGCACTCCTAACTGCTAAACTCGCATGAAATAATGTATATTAATTAAAAAAAATGCGTAGCTCACGATGCCATGATCAAAGATAAATGTTAACATGAAAACAACACACAATACACACACCACTTCTAGGGTACGCCCCACTCGTTGCCTTCGAAAAGTGGTCGTCAAGTATAGGACGTTTTAGCGGTCGCTCTTATGTCCATGATCCAGTTGCCTCGAAACGGTTGCCTCAGATTAAAAAGGATCTAAGACATTAGGGTTGCTTCTAAGGTGAACTAACTGTTGCTTCGGTGACCACACTGTCCCTACAATCGAATTGACCCGAACACCTCCAACGGTGGTGCTACCTACCTCTCAATGGTGGGATGGCACTGCCTTAAGGACTTTTACACAGCCTAATTCCTTAGGGTAGGTAGATGACTCATGGATACTTGCTCTCTTCAAAAAACAAACAAAAATCTTTTCACACTGACACTTTCAAAAAACTTTCAAAACAAATTTTTCAAACACTCTTGAGGACAGATACAAGAGTCATTCAGAAATCTTTCAATGAAACTTTTTCAAACCCATTCACATTTTGAAAAGCAAACATTTTGAAAAACATAAGAGCAAGTATCTAAGAGCCCATGGATAACCATGGATAGAAAGGGTGCTAACACCTTCCCTTTCTATAAATCTACCTCCCGAACCGAGAAACGTTCTCATAAGGAATTTTGCTGTGCTTTTGTCCTGTCCATGTTGGATAAAATAAAAGACGGTGGCGACTCTTGCTTACCGCAACATTTCGCGAACCAGCTTTAAACAGTCAGTTCTATTTCCACTGATCACAGAACTGACGACTCTGCTGGGGATACTTATAAGTGAGGTGTACCTTAGGATTAGACCACTCTTATGTTTTCAATTGTATGTCTTGATTGCTTTTATAATTGTGGGCTTGCATCGGAAGTTTCATAGATCCTAACGCGGATCTGGGGAATACCCTTTTAGGTAGCATAAGCTGTGAGGGACCTGTCCGGTGTAGACCGACACGGGTGAAGCAGTGGCTACATTGGTGTGATACCTTGGTGTGTACCGATATCCCTTGTGTTGCAACGGGGAGAATATGGGTCTTCTGAGGAGTCATTAAGCACCAACCGACCTTAGAACCCTAAATTGACCCAACTTGGCCATAGAACAGTAGCAGTATGCTACACTCATTAAGGCTAAACTCTCGCGATGGTTCTGGCCGCAAGAAAAGATTGCGACGCTGGAGTTATGACCGATTGAGGGTAGTCAATGATATTGAGATCCTCTAGAACCCGGATACTATTTTCTAGGACAGGTTTTAACCAACGAAACTGAAAGAGGGTAGTACCTAAACTTCATGCTGGCCTAAACTCTAAGAGATGTCTTGTGTGACTTGTGTGCCTTATCATGTTTGCCTTTGTGAATACTTGTGGTGTGCTTTATCATAACATCATACCATCATAACATTGCATGCATCCTGTATAAGGACTAACCTGCATACATCTTGCATAAGGACTAACCCATTTCAAGGATCTCAAGGGTCTGTGATGCAGGTCATGATGAACCAACTGTCTAGCAAGGGGCAAAGGGGATTTATTTTCCTCTAGCCAAGGTTGATAACTTGAGTCAGGGGCTATGACCCACTCGATATGGTGAGCTTTGACTCTTGAGGAAGGTTCCCCTAGCCAAGGTTGTTTGGAAATCAAAACAAAGTTGATGACTTGAGTCAGGGGCTATGACCCACTCGATATGGTGAGCTTTGATTCTTGAAGAAGGACTCTCAACAACATGAAGTTCCTTCAATCAAGCTACCAGATTCTAACAATTTTCTTGTTTACCCCGCGAGATCCTTGAAAACATTGCATGCATATCATACATATCATTGCATTACAGGTACCACTGTTTATAGGTCACTTACCTTCTTTGTTGTTTATTTCCGCAGTCTCATTATGAATCCTGAATCATCTACCGAGCAATCCATCAAGGCCCTCCAGGCTCAGAACGCCCAATTCCAGGAGTTGATTAAGAGTCTAGCCCAAGGCCAACAGGATTTGAAGACTCCGCTCTCGAAGAAGAAGAAGAAAAGGATGGTGTTGTTCAACTCTAGACGCAGATCTGGGAATGTACTGCAAAATGAGACTGAGCTGACCACCCCATCTGTTGAAAAAGACAGTCCCCATAAGAGAGAGGTTCCTAGTCCAGTGGTCTCCGACAACGAGACGGAGTTCAATGATGAACAGTACCCTCTTGCTGAGGATAGGTACAAACAGCTCGAAGACCAGTTAAATGCGATGGAGATACAAAAGGTGCCCGGCCTGGACTTCGAAGATCTAGGTCTGTCTTCTGGGATAGTGATCCCACACAAGTTCAAGGCACCTGCTTTTGCAAAATATGACGGGGCTTCCTGTCCTAAGCTGCATCTCAGGTCATACATGAGGAGGATCCAGCCCTACACGGCTGACAAGAATCTGTGGATTCACTTCTTCCAGGATAGTCTGGCAGGGACCCAACTCGACTGGTTCTATCAGCTGGATGGAGCCAGTATCCGTACCTGGGAAGACTTGGCCACTGCATTCTACAAGCAATACCAGTATAATGCCAACCTTTCTCCCACGCGCACTCAGCTTCAGGGGATGTCTATGGGTACAGGCGAGGGCTTTAAAGAGTATGCTCAAAAATGGAGGGACCTTGCTGGAAGGGTACAACCACCTCTAACTGACCGCGAGCTCGTCGATATGTTCTTGGGGACCCTGTCTGGTCCATTCTTCAACCACCTGATTGGGAATTCTGCTGCTTGTTTTACAGATCTGATCTTGACCGGGGAAAGAATAGAAGTTGGCATCAAGTCGGGGAAAATACAGAATGGTGACTCCTCGAACATTGAGAAGAAACCATCCAAGAGAGAATCTAGTGCTGTCAACACGGTAGCTATTGCAAAGCCGGCTGGTGCTCCTCAGCGTCACAATTAACAAAGGGAAGAAAGACCCAAAAGGCAATTCACTCCCCTCGGCATGACCTTGTCACAAATATTGCCACAGTTGCTGGAAACCAAGTTGGTAACTCTCATGGACCCTCCAAAGAATCCCAACAGGACACCTTCAAGGTACAACCCCAATGTTCGTTGCGCCTATCATTCTGACAGCCCGGGGCATGCTACAGATGACTGTTGGACTTTGAGAAACAAGGTTCAGGATCTGATCGACACGAAGGAAGTCCAGTTCGACTCTCCAGAGACTCCGAATGTGATCACTGCGCCCCTGCCAAAATATGGCTAGGATTGGAAATTTTTTGTTCATTCGAATGTTCAATTTGTAATTTTCTTTTGATTGTTCAAACATTTATTCATGCTAAACGTTGTTATTTCATTAATGCATTACACATGTCTGTTTTGAAGCAATTATCTCGTATTCACTATATGCAAACTGTTTTCATATTTTTTGTGATGATAAACTCTCAATTAATAATTCTAAGCCTCTTGAGGGAGGATGACGAAAATGATACCACGATCTTTATAGTATGCTTTTGAACGGACCCCGCTGATGAGGTACAGGCATTGTTTCAATTCCTAAACACTGGAGTTATAAGGAAGATAATCCCTCGTCAACCCCGTTGAGCCAAAGAAGTAGGAGTTTTTCTTTTCGAAAATTAAAACCCTTAATCATAACCTGGGGCAGGGTAGTTCTCTCAGCTGATCCAAGTGCACAACGAATGACATCAAAGGAGTCCTTCCAAAAACAAAAGATGGTGATGGTTCCGAATAATCATAAAGACAGGCAGTCATTATCTCAAAATAAAAGCCCAATAAGTCAAAACCTATGAAGGAGACTTACAAAAACTGGGGCATCCCGCTGACTGTAGTCACAAAAAGAAACAGTTCAGGCAAAAAGACAGGGATAATGAAATAAAAAAGAAAGAGGTCCTACAAACCCTCAACCAAAAAGAAATGACTGCCTATCCACAACAAATTGTCAATATCCGAACCATTACCGGAATATCAGGACAAAGACTCAAACAAGGTCTAACGCATGATCAGTTGAGTTTAGGATTGAAGAACATCACGAAGAGCGGATGGGTACAAATAAAATTTGAGCCTTTATCCTTTGTTTCTTAAACCGTGAACCAGGCCACGCTACAACCCTTAAAAGTCCTAGCTGAAGCATGGTTTAGTTCGAAAGCATACTGTCACCAAAGGTATCCTGACTCCTTAAGGCTCGTTGTAAAATCTTGAGTTGACATCACATTTTACAAAATTTGACTGTTTTACTGAAAAATGCATTTTCAAAAACATCGAGACAGACATAAGCTTTTCATTCTTGACATAACACTGTTTGCATATGACCTTTTTTTGTTCGAACAGCAAAAAAATTCGCACGAAGAATATCTAGTGAACAAAAGCACTTCCAACCAAGGGGCAGACGTGATCATTGTCCGTCATCTGTGGCAGTTAAGTCAAGATTCAGAGAATCTCTCAAAAGCCAAATAGCAGGGGCAAATCTCCGCCCGAGTCACTTGGGATATTGGGTATGAATTCTGGCAACGAATCTTGCCTGATCAAACATCTTCTGATAGCATGTTGACAGAACACTACTGATAGTGACAACTCCCTACACTCTGAGAATGTGGACATAGTCAAAAGAGTACTACGTATAATCAAAGACCCGCTAGGTTAACATTGGCCTAGACAAAAATAAGGGCTTCCCGGCGAACCAAAAGGGTTCGGGCAAAAATAAGGGATGAAAATGAAAAATCTGTACACCCGACAAGTCGAAAACCTGAAAAGGCGGCTTGGGCAAAAATGGGTATCCCGGTGGACTGAAAACCCGAAAAGGAAGTCCAGGAAAAAGTTAGGGATCAAAGCGTACGACTATGTCCCGGCATCTCGTCACCTGCCTACCAGAAGAAGATTTGTCATTCGGAAGTTATCAAGCTCCTCACAGGCACCTTCTCCCGCAGAAACTGGGGTAATAAGAATTGTCCAAACAATCTGGTTGCTCTGTCCACCAAAGCATCAAAGTAAGTCCAGCTGAAGAATACAGCTAAGATACCTACACTCCCTGCAAAATACGAACGCGTCTCCCGGCTTTATTCAAAGGTTATTCCCCACCAGAGCTTATAACTGGGTTATCCTCAGCTAATTACCACGGAAAGATCGTCCTCGGCGAAGTTCTTCCTATCCTCCAGCGGAGTTCATCAAATCTTCCAACATAACTTATCAACAGAATCCCCAGTGGAGTTATCATCAAATCTCAGCGAAGTATCTCTTCCCACAGAGTAATTCCCCGCAGAGTAGTCTCTTCATCAAGTTTTTTTCCCAACAGAGTCATCTTCTCCTACCGGTATTCTTGCAATCATCCTCCCCAGCGGAAATGAAGAATTCTACTCTTCAACGTCAACCCAGGATTCCACTTCCTGGCATGCGTCAAGGATTTACTTTCCCAGACGAAGATACATTCATAAACATCACATTACAACATGATACATGCATATACGCATCATATCATATAATCTCACTTATGTTGAGAACATCATCGCTCGATCCATATCATGCATTGCATGTGACTGACCTTTACCTTTCAGGAAGGATACAGTTAAATGATCAGCTATGTCAAAGAAGACAAATTCAGTCAAAGTAGACAAATCCAGTCAAAAGAAGACAAGTACAGTTAAAATTACTTCCACTCGTCGTTATAGACACTTGTCGTTATAGACACCCGTCGTTATAGATACTCATCGTTATAGACACTCGTCGTCATAGACACTCGTCGGTATAGACACTCGTCGTCATAGACACTCGTCGTTATAGACACTCGTCGTTATAGACACCCGTCGTCATAGACACTCGTCGTTATAGACACTCGTTGTCATAGACACTCGTCGTCATAGACACTCGTCGTTATAGACACTCGTCGTTATAGACACTCGTCGTTATAGACACTCGTCGTTATAGACACTCGTCGTCATAGACACTCGTTGTTATAGACACTCGTCGCCATAGACACTCGTCGCCATAGACACTCGTCGTTATAGACACTCGTCGTTATAGACACTCGTCGTCATAGACACTCGTCGTTATAGACACTCGTCGTCATAGACACTCGTCGTTATAGACACTCGTCGTTATAGACACTCGTCGCCATAGACACTCGTCGTTATAGAAACTCGTTGTCATAGACACTCGTCGTCATAGACACTCGTCGTTATAGATACTCGTCGTTATAGACACTCGTTGCCATAGACACTCGTCGTTATAGACACTCGTCGTTATAGACACTCGTTGTCATAGACACTCGTCGTTATAGACACTCGTCGTCATAGACACTCGTCGTTATAGACACTCGTTGTTATAGACACTCGTCGTTATAGACACTCGTCGTCATAGACACTCGTTGTTATAGACACTCGTCGTCATAGACACTCGTCGTTATAGACACTCGTCGTTATAGACACTCGTCGTCATAGACACTTGTCGTTATAGACACTCGTCGTCATAGACACTCGTCGTTATAGACACTCGTCGTCATAGACACTCGTCGTCCTAGACACTCGTCGTTATAGACACTCGTCGTTATAGACACTCGTCGTTAAAGACCACCCGTCCTTGAAGAGATGACTCGTTTGAGAAGACAATACCCCTTGGTTCAGTTAAATCAATCCCCAAAGGTTTTCTGAGATAACCTGTCAGTAGAGACAACTCACCAACCTTTCTGAATTCCAGATTCGATTCCTGTGTCCTGCCAGGGCACGTCTGAAGAGTTCGAAGATCCGATTCCTGTATCCTGCCAGTGTGTATCGGTTGACGACTATTTCCGGACTCGATTCCTGTATCCTACCAGGGCACGTCTAAAGAGTTTGAAGATCTGATTCCTGTAACCAGCCAGGGCGTATCTGTTGACGACTATTTTCCGGACTCGATTCCTGTATCCCACCAGGCATGTCTACATGAAGAGTTTGAAGATCAACCCCTGTAATAGTCCAGGTAATTATCTTTCTTTCTCAGGTACGCAAGTTCTCGCTAAAGAATCTCTTACGCGATCGACAACCTCCCGATGGCATCTATAAGCCCATCTCCACAACTATCATTACAGTTCCAAATGCCATCTATAAGCCCATTCCCGACAAGGTTCTGTCACATCTCCAGATGGCATCTATAAGCCCATCCTCTTATCCACCATCTCTCCAAATGGCATCTGTAAGCCCATTCCCGCCATCACACTACTGATACTCTACTATGTGAGTGCAAATTTCTGGGCACTCTAGTGTTCAATCATCTTCCACCTTCGGATTACGAAAGGCACGCCAGCCAATCTACATCCTCCTAAGATTGTTTCTTCTGGGTGATCAATTCTGCTTCTGGATGGTCTTTTCTGAAGTTGATCAACAGAAGGTGCTAGGTTGCTTGTAGTGACTCTTTCTGATGTTGAGGGAGTGTCTCTGTTGGGAGCCTCTGAGTTGTCTTCAGTACCTATGAGTTCAACTTCCATACCTGCAAGGAATTCATTCTGCTTTGACTTTTGAGAGTCAAGCTTATCTTCAAACCGAACACTGATTGACTCTTCAACTATCTGTGTTTCTGTATTGTATACTCTGTACCCTCTTGAGCGTTCAGAGTATCCTAACATAATACACTTTTGTGCTTTAGAGTCAAACTTGTTCAAATAATTTTTTGTATTCAAAATAAAACATATACATCCAAATGGGTGAAAATAGGAAATGTTGGGTTTTCTGTTCTTCCACAATTCATATGGAGTCTTTTCCAGAATAGGTCTGATAGAGATTCTATTCTGAATGTAAAACGCTGTGTTTATTGCTTCTGCCTAAAAGATCTTAGCAACGTTAGTCTCGTTGATCATGGTTCTGGCCATTTCTTGCAATGTTCTGTTTTTTCGTTCTACAACTCCATTTTGCTGGGGAGTTCTAGGACAAGAGAAGTCATGCAGAATGCCTTTTTCATTAAAGAATAATTCAAAGTCTTTATTTTCAAATTCTCCACCATGATCACTTCTGACTTTGATGATTCTAAGATTTTTTTCGTTCTGAACTTGGTTGCAGAAGGTAACAAACACAGAGTGTGACTCGTCCTTGTGCCTTAAGAACTTTACCCATGTCCATCTTCTATAGTCATCTACGATTACTAACCCATACTTCTTGCCACTGACTGAGGCAGTTTTTACTGGACCAAATAAGTCAATGTGCAGAAGTTCTAATGGCTTAGAGGTGGAAACAACGTTTTTGGATTTGAAAGCAGGTTTTGCAAACTTGCCTTTCTGACATGCTTCACACAGAGCATCTGAATTGAACTTCAATTTAGGAAGTCCTCTGACCATATTGAGTTTGTTAATCTGAGATATACTTCTCATACTAACATGTCCCAATCTTCTGTGCCAGATCCATTGCTCGTTGTTAACAGACATAAGACATTTTACGTTCTGACTTTTCAGTTCAGAAAGTTTGATTTTATAAATGTTGTTTTTCCTCTTTCCATTAAATAGGATAGTCCCATCTTTCTGACTAACAGCTTTGCATGAATTTAATTGAAGATTATATCATAACCGTTATCACTTAATTGACTTATAGATAACAGGTTATGCATTAATCCATCAACTAGTAAAACATTACTAATAGAGGGAAGATTTCCATTACCTACTGTTCCAGAGCCAATGATCTTTCCCCTCTGATTGCCTCCAAAACCTACGTGGCCTCCAGGCTTAAGATCCAGGCTTTGGAACATATGCCTACTTCCCGTCATGTGTCGTGAGCAGCCAAAGTCCAAGTACCATGATTGGTGTTTTTGCTTTACTGCTAAAGATATCTGCCACATGTATTATTTTATCCTTAGGTACCCATATTTTCTTGGGTCCTGATTTGTTAGTTCTACCAAAACTCTGGTTGAATTTTGGTTTGACAGAGTAATCACTACTTGTATATTTTATGTCATGTGTGTGCCCATATGTAAAGTGTGAATCAAGTGGAGTACACTTTATAACTAAATCCATGGCATTTTTTGGTGTAGGAACCTTACCTTTATATCTGTTGTACCCCAAAATTTGCCCTCCCATATTCTTCAAGATTTGGCAAGATCAGGCTTCAAAGTCTCTCAAGGGTTGCACAGTCCAATTGCCTCCTAACACAGTCAAGATTAGGGTTTTGGTTCTTGCAAATAAATTGAGGTTTTCAAGGGTCCAATCAAGTCCGATATGCCTATATACATTTTCAAGCATCCATATGTCAAGTTTCAAGACTCACAACATCAAATTGCACAGTCAAAAAACCCTAATTGCTCCACAGTCAACTGCAGGGGCAAAATGATCATTTGACAGTCAAAAGTCAAAATTTTTGGTCAACATCTTATTTTGAAGCCACAATCATCATTTGATCAATTCTTGATCATGATTCCACAAGAATGGCTCAAAAGGTCTCAAGATGCAAAACTTTCTATTTTTGGACAGCTGAAAAGTCAACTGCAAATTGACCAAGGCATAACTTCTTCATGGTTTATCAGAAAAATCCCATCCAAATCTCATTTTGAAGGGGATGACATTTCCTACAACTCATATTCACACTCCAAGTCCAAGAAAGGCTCTCACAAAAAGTTATCAATTTCAACATTATAGGTCATTTTCAAAAGTCAACAAAAAGGCACTTTAAGTCAAAGACCATAACTTGAGATTGGTAAATCAAAATGGCATGGGACCAAAGGCATTGGTTATAGGACTTCAAGAACTTTCCAGAATGTCCAAGAATATGTTCATAGCTTCAAAATTGAGCAAGATATGCATTGGAGAAGTTGGGAAATTTTTGGGAACTTTTAAAAGACAACTTTGCCTAAAAAGCTTCAAATTTGCTATTGGGCCTCAAATTCTTTCTCGGATCATTACCCAAAGCCTATGCACGACCCATTGAGCTCAAAATGATTTATTTTATTATTTTTAATTAATTAATTGAATTTTTATTATTATTAATTCATTTAATTGGTTTTAATTGTAGAAAAATATCAAAGCACGGTTGTCAAATCTTTTTATGCAGCAAATATACTCCACATATGCTAAAGATTTCGTGCATCACTCAAGGGGACAAGATCTTCCATAATTGGCAAGGTTTTCATGGAAAAAGATTGAAAAACATATGATGGAAAATCAAGGATTGAAAACATTATTGCAATTGATTCATGGGCTTATTTTTGACCTAAATTCGTTCACATACAAAGGCATAAGCTAACCCTATTCAGAAACACACGTGAAAGCTGCTGAAACCATAGAACAAAATTGCAAATTTTCAAGAGAAACTTGAAAACTGAAATCCTATTTGCAGTACAATTCAAGGCCTAAAATCTTTTCTAATACATTGCTGACATTGCCAGGAAGCCATTGCAATCAAGAACGAGGCTTAACACTATCAGAATCATCCCCACAAAGTCACACGGTTTGCTTTGTTTTCCAATTTTACATGTCATGTTTCACGTGCTTTTAATCTGTTTTCTTGTTTGATTTACACTAATAGTGACCTTCTGAAGCGATTGGTACAGTTCAATTGAATTAATGTTGCCTGAATCAAAATTCACCATGGACAAAACCTAGGGTTTCTGAAGCTTCAAATTAGGGCTTTAGGCATAAGGAAAAATTGGATCCCATCATGACCATGGATGAATTCGTCAAGGCCAGACGAATTCAACCAACCTATCGCGCCCTTTTTATATTGATCCCTCTTCTATTCGCTATTTTTCACACTTTCACTTAGTGGGGGTTTAAAACCCCCGCTATCTTGTTTATGTTTACAGGTATAAACGAAGAAGGAGATAGCCTGGCAGTGCATGATTGGGGAGTTCAAATCTTAGCGCGTTTTTTTTATGTTTCAGCATAATTGGCTTTTTCATATATTATAATTGTTGTCCACTCATATGACAAAGGCGCTTGGTAGCTCAGATGGTGGAGGACGTGTATTGCAAGCATTGGGACCTGGGTTCGATTCCCAGGTCCCCCCACATAATTCATAATTTTTGTTTTAACATATTCCAATGCAGCGTTCATCAAACGTCCCACCATACGTACCCACGCCTAGGCTTGCCAAGTGGCCTTGATGAGCAATCTGAAGGCCAGGCGATGGAATCCACGGTATACTCTGGTCAATGAACATGCATACAATCATGAAAGTCAAACGTGGCTTAGATTTCAATGGGCCAGAACTGCTTCAAAAACCTCCACTTTGGGCCTGACACCCCCCTTGGTTTGCTTTATTTTCTTTATTTAATTTTCTTTTCTTTTTAATTCTTTTTAATTGTTTTAATTATTTCTCTTAATTCACTAAAATAATTTTTTCCATAATAAAAATAGAAAACCAAAATACAAAATATATTTAATCATTTATTAATTTTACCACTAACATATTTTTGTAAATAAATTCTAATAATTAACTTAGTTAATTTAGGTTTAAAATTTAATCTCGTTTCTTAATAAATAAAAATTACATAGAATTAGGTTTTGACATTTTTTATCTTTTTTCTTAATTAATTATTTTCGTCATTATTTATTATTATTATTATTTTTGTAAATAACATGTAAATTAATTAATTAGCTTAAATTAGGGTAACTTTAATATTTTTATTACTAATTAAAATAAACTTAGAAATAGGGTTTTCTTTTGATTTTAATTTTCTTTATTTCTATTAAATATAAAAAAACATAAAAAACACTTTCTTTTCTTTAATTAAATAATAATTAGGTCCTAATTTAATTTAATTTCAAGCAAAGGGTCAAAACCCTCGGACGTTCCCGGTTTAATTCTTTTCGCGCATTATTTTTCTTATTGATTATTATGTAACTGTTCAAGGATGTAATAGTAATTAGGTTTACTGTTTTTTACTTTCCGCATCTTTTATAAAAAACGGGTCTTTGTATTTTGGCGATGTATAGACCCGCGCCTTGTAATAGTGTAGCTTTTATATTTCCGTCTTTTAATTTTCCGCACTCCTAACTGCTAAGCTCGCATGAAAGAATGTATATTAATTAAAAAAAATGCGTAGCTCACGATGCCATGATCAAAGATAAATGTTAACATGAAAACAACACACAATACACACACCACTTCTAGGGTACGCCCCACTCGTTGCCTTCGAAAAGTGGTCGTCAAGTATAGGACGTTTTAGCGGTCGCTCTTATGTCCATGATCCAGTTGCCTCGAAACAGTTGCCTCGGATTAAAAAGGATCTAAGACATTAGGGTTGCTTCTAAGGTGTCCTAACTGTTGCTTCAGTGACCACACTGTCCCTACAATCGAATTGACCCGAACACCTCCAACGGTGGTGCTACCTACCTCTCAATGGTGGGATGGCACTACCTTAAGGACTTTTACACAGCCTAATTCCTTAGGGTAGGTAGATGACTCATAGATACTTTCTCTCTTCAAAAAACAAACAAAAATATTTTCACACTGACACTTTCAAAAAACTTTCAAAACAAATTTTTCAAACACTCTTGAGGACAGATACAAGATTCATTCAGAAATCTTTCAATGAAACTTTTTCAAACCCACTCACATTTTGAAAAGCAAACATTTTGAAAAACATAAGAGCAAGTATCTAAGAGCCCATGGATAACCATGGATAGAAAGGGTGCTAACACCTTCCCTTTCTATAAATCTACCTCCCGAACCGAGAAACGTTCTCATAAGGAATTTTGCTGTGCTTTTGTCCTGTCCATGTTGGAGAAAATAAAAGACGGTGGCGACTCTTGCTTACCGCGACATTTCGCGAACCAGCTTTAAACAGTCAGTTCTATTTCCACCGATCACAATATCATATCCCTTTTCTACCGTTTCTGCTAATCCCATAGATCATTGAAGCCATTTTGCTTCTGTCTATGTTTTTTGCTAGAAACTTCTGAAAGTTGTGATCATACTCTTTGATGATCTCATCATCATTGCTGGGAGTTTCAGGGATTGTTTCCTTCTAAGAGTTATGCATTTGATTTTATAATTTTGAAATTTTATCTTTTAACTCAGAATTCTCCAATTTGAGACTCTCAGTCTTATCAGAGTCAGAAGCAAGATTCCTTTTCAGGTTTCTGACTTTGACTCTGATCTGCTGATACCTTTCCAGAATTTCATTAAGGCTTTCTGCTAATTCAGCCTTGGTAAAATTAATAGTAAAGTCAGGGAATACCTCTTCTGTATCTGATTTAGAGTCTGACTCAGAAGCTTCACTGTCTTCAGATACGTTTGCCATGAGAGCTATGTTTGCTCTTTCATCATCTGATTCTAAGTCAGCTTCAGATGCAGCAGATTCATCTCATGTAGCCATGAGACTCTTCTTCTATTCTTTGCCAAACTTCTTTTTGGGCTTCTCCTTCTGAAGCTTTGGGCAATCACTTTTGTAGTTCCCTTGCTCGTTACACTCATAGCAGATGATGTCTTTGTAGTTTGGCTTTTTGTATCCTGAGGAGCCTTCAGATCTTTTGTTTCCAGAGGAGGATTCTGACCTTCTATATCTGGAGGAAAATTCATTCTGATTTTTTGATCTTCTGGGATTCCTGAACTTCCTTTGCCTCTGCTTCCACAGTTGGTTCACCCTTCTGGAGAGAAGAGACAATTCATCTTCTTCTGATGAGGATCTATCAGAGGTTTCTTCCACAGCCTGCAAAACTTTGGAGTCAGATTTTCTGTTAGATTTTAAAGCTAATAGCTTACCTTGCTTTTGAGGTTCATCTGCTTCTAGCTCTATCTCGTAACTTCTGAGGGAGCTGATAATATCCTCCAGAGAGATTTTGTTGAGATCCTTGGCTAGCTTAAGCGTTGTGACCATTGGCCTCCATTGTTTTGGAAAGATTCTGATGATCTTCTTGACATGATCAGCAGTGGAATATCCTTTGTCATGAACTTTTAGACCAGCAACAAGAATTTGAAATCTTGAAAACATAGCTTCTATAGATTCACTGTCTTCCATCTTGAATGCCTCATACTTCTGACTGAGCGCAAGGGATTTTGTTTCTTTGACTTGAATGTTGCCTTCATGCGTCATTATCAGAGAATCAAACATATTCATAGCAGTTTCTCTGTTTGATATTTTCTCATACTCTGAATATGAGATAGGGCTGAGAAGAATTGTTCTGGCCTTGTGATGATTTTTGAACTCACGCTTTTGCTGATCAGACATCATTTTCCTGTCAATCTTCTGACCACGTCCATCCACTGGGTGCGTGTATCCATCAGTCACCATCTCCCATAGATCAGCATCATGGGCCAGAAAGAAACTCTCAATTCTGTCTTTCCAGTAGTCAAAGTTTTCTCCATCAAAGACTGGAGGTTTGCCACTGAATCTGTCCTTTCTTCATTGTTGTCATTGCTGATGTTTTGACTTGGTCCTGCAATTGTGTTTTTCTGACGCTGGATTTTGTACTGGCACGGTTAAGTGTTAAAGCTCAGAACTAGGCGCTCTGATGCCAATTGAAGATGTGAAAAACACAAGAAGGGGGTTTAATTGTAAAACTTAAAACAAAAGGCTTAACAACACAGTATTTTTATCCTGGTTCGTTTGATCTCAAACTACTCCAGTCCACCCGTCAAGGTGATTTCGCCTCTCTCCAACGAGGTCTTAATCCACTATTTTCAATGGATTACAACAGCTACTTTAACAACTGTTAAAGTCTTCTTGAGTACAACCACATACCGGTTTATCTCAAGGAAATCTTTTACAAATGAATTGAACTAGTGTGTATGTTGTTTTCTTATAAAACTGTATATCACAACTGTGATAATTACACAAACTAAGATTGGAATAGAATGACTTTGCTAAAGCTTTGAAAGAGCGTGATTTTAATAGCTTAGCAAAATTGGGTGCGTACGTACGTGCTTCTTTTCACAAGTAGTTCTGTTTATATAGGCAAGCAAGGGTACATTGTCCATAAAGCAGGTTTAATGATAATAATGCACTTTCCTTTTGTAGAAGATCTTTGTCTAAAGAAAGCCGTTAGTATTTAATTCAGTCTTGAATAACCAGTAACGCTTCAGAATCTTCTTTGTTGTATCTGCTGATAACGCTTCAGAGTGTAGATGACCTGGAAAAGATGTCTTTGATAAGAGTCATAGTGTATTTGATTAGGCGCAGATTCTGGTCATCAAACTTCAGTGTTTCAGCGTGTATCATAGATTACTAATCTTCTGAAGCTGCTTCCATTCTGATGCTGATTCTATCAGAGCTTCTGCATATACAGAGCATAATTTTCAGGAGCATAATTGTTCTTTGTATATAGCTTATAAATAATTTTATTCTTTTTATTTTGTTATCATCAAAACTTTACTCAATGGTTGTAGAATCAAACTATGTTCTAACACCTTTTGGATAAAAGAAAAGTCAGCGGCGACTCTTGCTAAACCGCAACATTTGCGATCAAATGCAAAACAACTAAGTCATTTCTCCCACCGTGTTAAACCTTCTTACTTCTGAAGCATTATTGATTAGACATTCACAAAAGAAATTAAAGACATAAAGTTCTGAGGGTTAACGTATACATAAACAAAACTATCATTTTGGGCTTAATTTCATGCTGAGATGTTTCGGAATGAAGTTAAATCTATCTTCAGAAAGGGGTTTAGTGAAAACATCAGCCCATTGATGGTCTGTGTCTATAAATTTTAATGAAATAATTCCTTTCTTAATATAGTCCCTAATAAAATGATGTTTAATTTCTATATGCTTATCCCTAAAATGTAAAATAGGATTTTTTGAAAGACATATAGCAAAAGTGTTATCACAGAGTATAGAAATGTTAGTCTCAAATATGTTGAAGTCTTCAAGTTGACTTTTCATCCAGAGCATTTGTGTGCTGCATCCAGCTGCTTCTATATATTCAGATTCAGCAGTTGACAGTGCAATGGTGGGTTGCCTCTAGCTGGACCACGAGATTAGATTTTCTCCTAGAAATTGGCAGCTTCCACAAGTACTTTTCATTTCTATTTTATCTCCAGCGAAGTCAGCATCACAGTACCCTAATAATTTTTATTCTATGGTTTTTCTATAACAAAGACCAAGATTAGTAGTACGTTTTAGATACTTGAAAATTCTCTTAACAATGTTAAGTGAGATTCTCTAGGATCTGATTGGAATCTAGCACACAAACAGACACTATATAGAATATCAGGTCTTAAAGTTGTTAAATATAAGAGAGAACCAATCATATCTCTATAGATCTTCTGTTCTACCTTCTTACTTACCTATTCCCTTTCCAGAATGCATGTGGGATGCATGGGACTTTTGGATGGTTTACATTATAACAAGTCAAATTTCTTCAGAAGTTCTTTGACATACTTTATTTGATGTATGTATGTTCCTTCTGTAGTTTGATTGATTTGAATACCCAGAAAGAACTTGAGTTCTCCCATCAAGCTCATTTTAAACTCTGTCTGCACAGACGTAGCAAATTCTCTTCCCAAAGAGGCTTTATAAGATCCAAAAATAATATCATCTACATAAATCTGACAAACTAGAATGTCATTTTTAAATAGTTTACAGAATAAAGTTGTGTCCACCTTCCCTCTGGTAAAGTCATTTTCTAACAAAAAACTACTTAGTCTTTCATACCAAGCTCTGTGAGCTTGTTTCAGACCATATAATGATGACTTTATTTTATAGACATATTTTGGATGTTTTGAGTTTTCAAAACCAGGAGGGGTTGGTTCACATAAACTTCTTCATCAATGTAACCATTTAAAAATGCACTTTTAACATCCATCTGATAAAGAGTGGTGCCATTATTTACAGCAAAATAAATTAAAAGTCTGATAGATTCTAACCTGGCGAATGGAGAAAAGGTTTTTGTATAGTCTATCCCCTCTTACTGACTATAACCTTGTGCCACTAGTCGTGCTTTGTTTCTGACGACTTCTCCTTGTTCATTCAGTTTGTTTCTGAATACCCATTTGGTTCCAATGATCTTAAACCCTTTGGGTTTAGTAACTAGATCCCACACATCATTTTTGGTGAATTGGTTTAATTCTTCCTGCATTGCAAGTATCCTATCATTGTCCAGAAGGGCTTCATCAATGGAAGTTGGCTCAATCAGAGACACTAATCTCATGAGAGATTCTTCATAATTTTTGAATGTAGATCTTGTTCTGATTGGGTCTTCTTTCTTTCCCAGGTTTTTGATTTCCAGATTAGCTAAATTGTTTATGGATTGTCTTTTCTGGAAAGGCTCTTCAGATGTTAGTGTAATGTTTGTGACATCTTCTTCTGGTGTTGACTATGACTCATTGTGAGAAACTTATGACGCAGTGTCTTCAGTACCTGTAATTTGGACTTCTATATCTGGAAACATTTTACCCTGCTTTGACTTTTGATATCCAAGCTTATCATCAAATATGACACTGATGGACTCTTCTACAATCCGTGTTTCTGTGTTATATACTCTATAGCCTTTTGAACGTTCAGACTATCCTAACATTAGACACTTTTACGCTTTAGAGTCAAACTAGTTCAGATGTTCTTTAGTGTTCAGAATAAAACAAGTACATCCAAATGGATGAAAATAAGAAATGTTGGGCTTTCTGTTCATCCTCAGTTCATATGGAGTCTTATCCAGAATAGGTCTTATAGAGATTCTATTATGAATGTAACACGATGTGTTAATTGCTTCTGCCCAAAAGTTCTTAGCAATGTTAGTCTCAATGATCATGGTTCTGGCCATTTCTTGTAAAGTTCTATTCTTTCGTTCTACAACTCTGTTTTGTTGAGGAGTTCTAGGACAAGAGAAATCATGAGAGATGCCATTCTCATTAAAAAATATTTTAAATTTTTTGTTTTCAAATTCCCCACCATGATCACTTCTGACTTTAACAATTCTAAGATCATTTTCATTTTGGACTTGGTTACAGAAGGCAAAGAACACAGAATGTGACTCGTCCTTGTGTCTCAAGAACTTTACCCATGTCCATCTGCTATAGTCATCTACGATCACTAATCCATACTTCTTGCCACTAATGGATGCAGTTTTCACTTACCCAAATAGATCGATATGCAGAAGTTCTAATGGTCTAGAGGTAGAAATAACATTTTTGGTTTTGAAAGAAGGATTTGCAAACATCCCTTATTGACACGCTTCACACGGAGCATCTGAGCTGAACTTCAGGTTAGGAAGTCCTCTGACCAGATTGAGTTTGTTAATCTGAGATATTCTTCTCATACTAACATTCCCCAATCTTCTGTGTCAGACCCATTGCTCATCGTTAACAGATAATAGGCATTTTACATTCTGACTTTTTAGTTCAAAAAGTTTTATTTTGTAAATGTTGTTCTTTCTCTTTCCATTAAAGAGAACAGATCCATCTTTCTGAATAACTGCTATACAGGACTTTTGATTGAAGATTATATCATAACCGTTAACACTTAATTGACTTATGGATAACACGTTATGCCTTAACCCATCTACTAACAAAACATTAGTTATAGAAGGAAGTGTATCGTTACCAATAGTTCCAGAGCCAATAATCTTCCTTTTCTGATTGCCTCCGAAACCTACGTAGCCTCCAGATTTAAGCTTCAAGCTTTGGAACATATGTTTCTTCCCATCATGTGTTGAGAGCATCCAGAGTCCAGGTAACAAGATTGGTGTTTCAATTTTGTTGTTAAAGGCATCTGCAACGTAGACAATTTTATCCTTAGGTACCCATATCTTTTTAGGTCCTTGTTTGTTAGAGTTACCAAAATTTTGTTTGAATTTTGGTTTAGCAGAAAAAGGATTACTAGTATAATTTATGTCATGTGTGTGCCCATAAGTGAAGTGAGAATAAAGAGGTGTGTGTTTTATGACCATATCCTTAACTTTCTTAGGTTGAGATACTTTACCCTTGTGTCGTATTCCTTTTCTAAGATTTATGTTAACTTCATAGATCATTGAAGCCATCTTACTTCTATCTATGTTTTTAGCAAGAAATGTTTGAAAGCTATGATCATATTCCTTTATGATCTTATCAGAGTTGCTAGGAACTTCTGAGAAAGTTTCTTTCTGAGCCTTTTGTAATTTATTTTATAGCTTAGAAATTTTTTCATTAAGCTCCTAGTTTTCTGATCTCAGTTTCTTAGTTTCTTCAGAGTCAGAAACTAGATCCTTTTTCAGGTTCTTGTTTATGTCTCAAAGTTTCTGATATCTTTCAAGAATTTCTGACAGACTTTCTTCTAATTGAGATATAGAAAATTAAGAGAATACCTCTTATGCCTGAGTCTGATTCTGATCCAGTGGAATCTGACACGTTGGCCATTAGGGATATGTTGGCTCTTTCATCTTCTGATTCTGTTTCAGCTTCAGAAGAGTCTGAGTCATCCCATGTTTCCATGAGGCTTTTCTTCTTTTCCTTAAAGAACTTTTTTTAGGTTTCTCTTTTTGAATATTTGGACATTCGCTTTTGTAATGCCTTTGTTCATTATATTCTTTTAGCCCAACAAGCAGAATTTGAAATTTAGAGAACATTGTTTCAATGGTTTCATCTTTTTCCATTTTGAAAGCTTCATACTTCTGAATGAGCTCAAGAGCTTTGGATTCTTTGACTTGCGTGTTGCCTTCATGTGTCATTCTCAAGGAGTCAAACATGTGTTTTTCAGACTCTCTGTTTGTGATCTTCTCATACTCTGTATGAGATAGCACTCAAGATAATAGTTCTAGCCTTGTGATGATTTCTGAAATCTCTCTTTTGATGACCTGTCATTCTTTTTTTGTCAATCTTCGGACCATTTTCATCAACATGATGTATGTACCCATCAATCATTATATCCTAGAGATCAACATTATGAGCTAGAAAGAAACTTTTGATTCTGTCTTTCCAGTAATCAAAGTTTTCACCATCAAAGATTGGAGGTTTTTCGTTGATTCTGTCTTTCTCATTATGGTAATCATTATTGATGTTCTGACTTGGTCCCACCATAGTGTTTTTCTTGCTTGGATATTTTTCTGACACGGTTAAATGCTTGTACTCAAAACCAGGCGCTCTGATGCCAATTGAAGAATGGAAAAACACAAGAAGGGGGTTTTAATTGGGGTTTTTAAAACTTAAAGTAAAAACACGTTGGCTATCCTAGTTCGTTTGAACTCAAACTACTCCAGTCCACCCCTAAGGTGATTTCACCTCTCTCAACAAGGTCTTAATCCACTAATCAAACTTGATTACACAAATACAATGACAACCTTCAACGTCTTCTTGAGTTTAAACCACAACCCAATTTTCTCAAGGTGTTACACAATACAATATTTGAAAGCGTGTACAATATGTGTTTTCTAATAAAACAGTATCACATAAGTGATGTTTTACACAAATAAATTTTTGCAAGATGAAGGTGATGAAACTTTTTAGTTTGTTGTGCGCAGCCAAAATCGTAAACGATTTCTCCTTCAAGTCTTGTATATATAGGAAACACAAGTTAGGAGCTTGTGGAATGTTGATAAATAGTAATTAAAGAACTTTCCAAACATAGAGATTCTTGTCCTCTTTCAGCCGTTACTTTTGAATAGCCATAAATGAATTGTAACGCTTCAGAACATGCTTGCTTCAAAATGCTTCAGAAGATGTATGTTACCGTTGGGACTCATTTACTTCTTTCCAGAACTATATGAATCAGAATAAAGGAGTTCTTGTTCGAAGCATTTAGTGCACTCAGAAGTTGTAGCTTGAGAACTTCTCTATATATGTTGAATCAGAGTTTAAACAGCGATCTAACTCATCTTTTGTGCTTCTTCCATCAGAACTTCTCTGCAAAACAAAATACTTATTTAGGGAGCATAATTGTTCTTTGAGTGTTTGTTATCATCAAAACTCTTACAAGGGTTGTAGAATCAAACTATGTTCTAACAAAATAAGTATCAGAATAAATCTTTGGTCGATTTAATCTGGGCCAGCAGATGCTTGAAATCTTTATCTGGGAGAATTATCTGAATAAATATTTGGTCGATTTAATCTGAGACAAAAAAGGTCTACTGGAAGAAGTATCAAAATAAATCGTTGGTCGATTCAATCTGAGTCAGCAAATTCTTGAAGGGAGTATCCATCATGTAGATATTTGCCCTGTCTTATTTTAGGGAATGACCTACAATTTTTTTTTTGAGGATTTGTTGATGATATCGGTTTGTCGATTGATTCTTCCAAAATGTAAAGAGTTAACTATATTCATGTCATGATGTATGAAATGCATTGCAAAATGATGTTCTCAAAATAAATGAGACTCGTGCGTTTCGTATGCATATGTTATGACGTATGAATGTGTAATGTTGTTGATTAGTATTTGTAAGCCCGTGTTATACTTTTGTCTGGGAAAATAAATCCATGACTATTGCTGGGGATAAAGAGTACGTGTATCTTCAATATTGTCTAGAATGCTTCCGCTGTGGATTCTTGCTTACTTGTTTGAAGAAACTCTGCAGGGGATGTGTAATACGGTGGGAGAACTGACTTGGGTTTTTTGCGTTTTATCACAAATGTTGCAGATAGCAAGAGTCACCAATAACTTTCCTTTCATCCAATAAAGGAAGAGGTGAAAAGAATAGGAAAGACCTTTTGAGAATTTTTTTTGAGTTTGTGGGGTAGGTTATGAAAAGGGAAGGTGTTAGCACCCTTTTCATCCGTAGTTATCTACAGGTTCTTAGTTGGTAGCTCAGTTTTGAAAATGCTTTGTAAATGTGTTTGTGTTTGTTTGAAAGTATTTTTGAAAAGTTCCTTCGTTTAGGAAAACTTTGTAATGATTCTCTTCTCTATAAGAATGTATACAAAGTGTTGACTTTTGAAAATATTTCATGAAAGTGTTGGTGTGTTGAAAGATGTTTTTTTTTAAATGTTTGTGAGCAAGCAACTACGAGCGTTCTACCTACTCAAAAAGTATTTGTTCTTTTCCTCCTCCTTTAGATAGTGTTATCTTACCACTAATTAGTAAGAAACCTTATCATTGGGTGTGAAGGGACAGGCGTAGGTCATCATACAATCATAGAAGGTAACATTGTAGGATACCTTAGCAATTTTTCGTAAGAGACTAAGATTTCTTACCGAAGGCCACATAGAAGGGTCATCGAGGGACTACGATCTTTTAATCAAGGTTCTTTGCTAAAGTATCCCGCGTTCGAGAGCATGAATATTTTTATCCGAGACAACAAGTGTGGGTTAACCTTAGAGGTGCATGTGTGCAAAGCGTATTGTTTTCATTTGATTTGTCTTGAATTAAGGTTGTCTATTATTTGGTTTTAAGTCTTGCCATACAAACCCTAATTACTAGCAATAATATGGAAAGCGATAAATTGCGGAAATTAAATATCATACGCTATTACAATACTTTTGGGGATGGGGGATACAAGATTACAAATGGGGATGACAAATAAAATAAACCCTACTTACTATTACAAGGCTTTGACAATTACATAAATTATAGTGCGAAATAATAAAATGTACAAAGAAATGTAAAGAGAAGAGAAATTGTTTTTATGGTTTTTTTTATGAAAAGAGTTTTTATTTCCCTAATTCAATTAATTAATTACAAGAAGCTTAAATAATACCTAAAGTCTAAAATAGTTAAAATAAAATTAAATAAAACCTACGTTTAGTTTAGTTTTAATTAATTAAGGAAAAAAACATTTTTTAGGGTTTTTATTTTTTATAAAATAAAATAAAGTAGAAATAAAATAAAAGCTTTTAATCTATTTATCTAAGAAAATATATTTTTTATATTTTTGATTTAAAAATAATAATAAAATAAAATGAAAGAAGAAAATAAAATAAAATAAAATAAAAATATAAATTGAAGAGTCAGGAGGTTTTAAAAGAAATCAGGGAGGTTAAAAAGTAAAAGAGTTTAGTTTTAGGCCCAATCAGTTTTTTGTGCAAGTCAGAAAAATAATAAAACAAAATAAAAAGAAAATGTTTGGGCCTACGTGTGATAAGTAAACAGGGGGTGATGAGAAAATAAAGAAGCGAAAGAGGACCAAAGGGGAGGCCCGGTGGACATTGGCAAACAAAAAAATGAAACAAAATGTATGAAAAAATAACAAAACGGACGTTGGGGCTCGAACCAAGGTCCTAAAGGTGAAAGGCGTATGCTTTAACCACTAGGGTGGTGATACATCAGTTAATTTAAACAAAACCATCACATTATATTATAAAAAAAGACCTAAACACATTATCTTCTTCTTTCTCGTGCCATAACCAAAACACCATTTTTGAATTTTGTATCTTGCTCACTTCTCAACCATTTCAGAAATTGTAAACATCAAACTTGTTAGAAATTTCACCACGATTTCAAATATGTGAATAACTTAAGATATGGATTAAAGATGAACACGAATTTTTCTTGGTACCAAATCTGACCTAATTTTTCCAGAAAGTTCAAACTTAAAATTCTCCATGCTCATGCAATATAAATGAATTCTAAGGACATGGTTAGTTTCAGGGCTATAATATCTACATTTTATCTTTTAAAATCAAATCCAAATGATGCTTGTATGAAGAGATGGAAGTTCAGAAAACTCACCTTGCAAATGGAGAGCGTGTTTGGAGTTTGGGCACTCTTCAAGGTATTGCAATGATCTGGTTAGCTTCACTGAACCTCCAGGAAGCTATTGCAATGTTTACTTTGGATTGAAAGTGGCTGTATTGTTTTAGAGAAGTCAAGATGCAAGTTACTGTTTTTGAAAATAGAGGATGGTAATAGAGGTGTTACAGTCGTGTAACAGGTGTTTGGTTAGGTTCTAAATGATATATGGATGCTTTGTGATTGATTTTGAGATAGAACACATGAGTGGAATGCGAGTTTGAGGTGCAAGGTCAGAAATGGCACAAAAATGGTGTTTTGATGCAATTCTTAGTTTGAGGGAGTTGGAGGGAGTTTCCAGGCATATGAAATCGTGTCCTTGGCTTGTAAACAATGTTTCAATTTATAGGAAAAGGTTTGAGGACTTTAGATGATCAGAATCATAAAATCACATGTTATGGATGTTTACTTGTTTTTGAAGCAACCTTGACAAATATAGTTTCAAGGCAAGGTACAAAGCTTGTAGGGTGGATAGAAGCTTTAAACATGTTTGCTCTGAACTTATAGATGAAGTTTGTGCAGAAGGAACAAGTGAAAAGCTCAAGACAAGTTGACTTTGTAATTAAAGCAACTTTTCAAGAATGGCAATGGTGCCTTTGTGCCATAAATGGAAATTTAGCTTGGACAAAGGTTGAAACACTTGGACAATGGCTGAATATGTTGTGCAAACATCTGATCATGGATAGATTTGAAAGTTAGAAGGCCTTCAAAGTAAGATTATGCAGCATAGGCTTGGGTTTTGGTTAAGTGTTCATCATCAAAATGACTTGTAATTCAAGAATGGATGCCCAACTTCTTGCTATCGATTCTCTTAGCTCAAGCATGATCTCTTCAAGTTATTTGACATTTTGGAAAACTTGAAACATTATCTACAACCTTCATGTTGCCCACTTTGGCCAAATCATCTTGGATCTAGGTGAAAATTTGTCAAGAAGTTAGGTCAACAATCTGCCTAAACTTGTCAAAATTTTCATTAAGTGTTTTATGAAAAATGTCATGACTTCATGGGCTTATATCTTCAAACCTAAGCATTTTTGGACATCAAACCTCTAATACAAAGTTATAGAATTACTCAAGATATACAAATTTCATGTTGAAAGTTTTCTTTGAATCATCTTGCATCTTGGTGAAAAGGGGTCTTGAAGTAATGAATTTATCAAGTATAAAATATACTTAGAAAATTTTCTAAGTCTTAAAATCTTGACTTTTTGTGGACTTTCTTTACTTTCTTGATTCTTGTTGACAAAGTTTGATATTTTTTAGTATCTTGATGAATCTTGATCTTTAAAAATCAATGCTGATCAAAAAGTCAAAGTTTAACTTTTTGTGTATCAGTTGACTTTTCCTTAGTTGATCAAAAATTCAAATATCAGTCCATTGATCTTGGGAAATGACTTGAGTCATGCTATTAGGTCAAAATAATATGCTCGAATCCTTGAGATCATACATTAAAACATTAAGTCATGTGTTAAGTCAAAAGTCAATGACTGGTCATCCCTAGTCAAAACCCTAAATTTGACCATTTTGCCCTTTTGATAATTTGAATGCTTTTCTTGAGGAATTGTAATCAAACCTTGATCAATTGGTGAATATGACTTCAAAATATTGATATGGGCCAAAATTCTTGAAGTTTCACTGTAGGTTGACGATAGTTGACTTTTATTTACCTAATATAACTAATTTTCAATCATTTGATCAATTAACTGAGCAAAATTGTGATCCAAGGCTTGAAACTTGGCATGAGTATTCTTGGAGGTCTATAATGAACCATGAAAGTCATTTGAGGCATTATAAGTCCAATTTCCTTTGTTAAAATCAAAACCCTAATTTGGGGTCTCAGTGCTTAGGAGATGGTTTTACCTAGTCAAAACTTGTGCAAACTTGAGTCATTGAAGATTTTTTATGAGAAATGTCTTGAGAAAAGGGAGGGCAAATTTTGGGGCACAACAGGATGTATTGATTTCTGTTTGGGGAGTAGAGTTTTAGAACCTTGGTCGTTCGTTGCTCTACTAGGGAGTTTAGTTCTTATATATCCTGACTGGGGATAAAAGAGATAAATAATCTTCTGACTCGTCTGGGGAGGATAAAAGTTAACTGGTATCTGGTCAGATTCCAGGTTTTGCAGCAACTTTCTGGGGATAATGATGACTTCATTGAGGAGAGGAAGTTTGTTAGTGATTTGTAGTAGTCTGAGGAATAGACTCGAGCTGGGGAAATTGTAGGTTGTTGGGGACATAAACCCTGTTTTCGGAGTAGTAATCTACTGATGATACAAATTCTATTAGGGGAATTGAATCTTGCTATAGAGAAGAACTCTACAAGGTTTCTTTTTAAGTTTTGAAGGACAAAACTCAGCCGGGGAAGAGAATTTCCATGAAGTGTACTAACTAAAAACTCCGTAGGTTGGTGGTTTTGTCGGGAAAGTGATTAAACTCCTTGTTTGCTAGAGCGATCTTCCAGCCGGATTACGGGGAATGTACCCTTATTTGTGAAGACTACTATGTGGGGATAGTCTCTTTGATGTAGCTCTGTGGGGTTTTATGGACAGCTTGAGTGTCATCCCAACTCCTAGAATTTTGAGTAAATGCTTATTCCTATTCTTATGTATATATTTGTTAATAGTTAATCATGCTCATATGCATATGTTCATTAAATTTTAGTGATTGGATGTTTTTATAAACAAGACATAAAAAACCAAAAGTTTGACTTTAAGATATATTTGTATTGATAATTTGCCTATAAACAAGAGATTTTGTACAAAGAGACGGAAGTCCTAGTAAGAGGAAGTCGTCGTGAAATGAAAAAGAGTACAAAGTGAAAATAAAATGTATAGCCATGTAAAAGTGATCTCATTGGGTTCCAAATTCTGCTATTGCCCATATGTCTTCGAACATTTCATCCTTTACCCTCGGAAGAAGTTGATTGAACCATTTGAAATTTTAACTTTGGTAATAAAGCTTGCATGTAATTAATCTAACGGGACATAGCCGTATGCTTTTAATCCCTAAATTTTTTCCTGGACCACCCTTTCAGGTTTTCAGTCCACCAGGATACCCTATTTTTCCCAAGCCTCTCTTTCAGGCTTTCGACTTGCCAGGTGTACAATCTTTTGTATATAACCCTAACTTTTGCCCGAACCCTTTTGGTTCGCCGGGATGCCCTTATTTTTTCCTTGGTGTGTCAACCTAGTGGGTCATTATTATGCATAGTATTTTTTGTCTATGTCCGCATTCACAGGGTGCGGGAAATCCTCGCCATCCATAGTTGTTAGCATCATAGCACCGCCCGAGAATACTTTCTTGACAACAAACGACCATTCGTAGGTGGGACTCCATTTGCCTCTAGGATCACCTTATGGTAGAATGATGCGCTTTATTACAAAGTCACCAGCCTGGTATACTCGATGCTTGATCTTCTTGTTGAATGCCTTGATCATATGTTTTTGATACATCTGACCATGACAAATAACGGCAAGCCTCTTCTCGTCCATCAGATTCAACTGATCCAACCTAATCTGAATCCACTCGTGTTTGTCCAAGTTTGCATCTATAATGATTCTTAGAGAAGGAATTTAGACTTCGACAGGCAGAATAACTTGCATATTGTATACTAGAGAGAATGGGGTTTCCCCAGTTGATGTTTGCGCCAAGGTACGATAGCTATGAAGAGAAAATGGTAACATCTCATGCCAGTCTTTGTAGGTCACCACCATCTTTTTCACAATCTTCTTTATATTTTTGTTGGCAGCTTCCACTGTTCCATTCATCTTAGATCTGTATGGAGAAGAGTTGTGACACTTGATCTTGAACTGTGTGCAGAGTTAAATGATCACGACATTGTTGAGATTGGTACCATTGTCACTTATGATCCTCTCAACTATTCCATACCGATATATGAGGTTATGCTTGATGAACCGGGCCATGAAGTTCTTAGCAACTGAGGTAAATGAAGCTGCTTCAACCCAGTTAATAAAGTAGTCAATAAAGACAAGAATGAAACAATTTCCATTAGAGGCAGTAGGCTTGATTTCTCCGATCATATCAAAACCCCACATTGCAAATGGCTAAGGAGCAGTCATGACATTCAAAGGGATTTGAGGCACATGGACTTTATCAGCATAAATTTGGAACTTATGGCAAGTTCTTGAGTGGAGGTGACAATCGGTTTCCATGGTCAACCAATAGTAACCAGCTCTCAGAATCTTCTTGGCCATAGTATGTCCACTTGAGTGAGTACCAAAGATGCCTCCGTGCATGTCCTCTATAATTTTCTCTACTTCCTTCTTGTCCATACAACGAAGCAGGGTTTAATCATGGTTGCGCCTGTATAGAATCCAATTTCTCAAGAAGAACTTGGCAGAGAACCTCCGTAGTAATTTCTTGTCGTTGACTGACGCCCCTTCGGGATACCCTTGAGCTTTGAGATATATTTTCACTTCATGAAACCAAGGCTTCTCTTCCTCACTATCAGTGTCAATCTCATGGAACTGTGTAGGTTTGTCAAATCTTTTGTCAGTAATTCAGGGAGCTTTGTTGTCCCACCTGACCTTGAACATGGATGACATGTTAGCTAAGGCATCTAACAACTGATTTTCTTCGCTCAGAATGTGTTGAAAGGTAACCTCTTAAAAGTACGTGATCAAGGTTAGCACCAGTTCTTTGTAAAGGATAAGATTTGGATGTTTTGTATCCCATTCTCCTTTAACTTGACTAATTACTAAGGTTGAGTCTCCATATACACTTAAGAATTTGATTCTTAGGTCAATAGAAACCTTAATACCCAAGATGCACGCTTTGTACTCAGCCATGTTATTGGTACAGTCGAATCAGAGTCTGGCAGTAAAGGGTGTATGGCAACCTTCGGGAGACATGATCACAACACCAATTTTGTTACCCACTGAGTTGGAAGCTCCATCAAAAACCATAGTCCATCAGGATCCTTGTTCAGGTCCTTCACACGGTCCAGGTCTTTTACAATTTGTAATCAGCATGATATTCTCGTCTGAGAATTCAAAGTTCATAGATTGGTAGTCATCCACAACTTGATATGCCAAATGATCTTCCAGTATAATCCCTTTGATTGCTTTTTATGTAGTGTACTGGATGTCATATTCGTTTAAGATCATTTTCCATTGGGCTATCCTTCCGGAGAGAGCTGGCTTCTCAAAGATGTACTTGATGGGATTCATCTTAGAGATCAATAGAGTGGTATGAGTCAACATATATTGTCTTAGTCGGTGAGCAGCCCATTCCAAAGCGTAACAATTTTTCTTGAGTAGTGAATATCTTGTTTCATAATCGGTAAACTTTTTGCTAAGGTAGTATATTACATGCTCTTTTTAACCAGACTCGTCATGTTACCCCAGCACACACCCCATTGAATTCTCTAACACAGTTAAGTACATGATCAGAGGTCTTCCTTCAACCGGTGGCATTAGAATTAGAGGTTCTTGCAAGTACTCTTTGATCTTGTCAAAATCTATTTGACAGTCGTCATTCCATCTTACCACTTGATAATTCTTCAGCAGCTTGAAGATTAGTTCACAAGTAGCAGTCAGGTGAGAAATGAATCGGGCAATGTAGTTGAGTCGTCCTAAGAAACCAATGACCTCCTTCTTAGTACGGGGAGCTAGAATTTCTTGGATAGCTTTGAACTTTGCGGGATCAACCTCAATACCTTTGCCACTGACGACGAAGCCTAGGATCTTTCTAGACCTTACCCCAAAGATGCACTTGTTGGGATTCAACCTCATCTTGTATTTCTCCAGCCTTTCAAACAGTTTCTGCAAATGAATAAGGTGCTCTTCCTCAGTTTACGACCTGGATATCATATCATCAACGTAGACTTCTATCTCATGATGAATCATGTCATGAAATAAAGCCAACATGGCCCGTTGATAAGTTGTGTCTGTGTTCTTCAGCCCAAAACGCATGACCTTATAATAGAAGGTTCCCCACTGTGTGACAAAGGTTATTTTCTCCATGTCTTCAGGAGCCATTTTGATTTGGTTGTACCTTGATAATCCATCCATAAAATAAAATACCTTATGTTGAGCAGTGTTGTCAACTAAGACATTAATATGTGGTAGTGGGAAAACATCTTTAGGGCTTTCCCTATTTAAATCCCTGTAGTATACGCGCATACGGACCTTACCGTCTTTCTTCAGCACTGGAACAACATTTGCAACCCATAGGGGATATGATGTCACTGCCAAGAAACCTGCATTGAACTATTTCATTACCTCAGCCTTGATTTTCTCTTACATATCAAGACGCATGCGACAAACTTTTTGTTTGATCATAGATCAACCCTCTTTCATTGGCAGACAATGAACCACAATGTCAGTATTGAGCCCCGACACGTCTTAGTATGACCAAGCACAGACCTCAACATATTCATGCAACATCTGAACTAATTTGCCCTTGACATTGTCTTCCAGGTTAGCGCCAATCTTGACTTCTTTCTTATATGCCTCAATACCCAAGTTTATCACTTCGACCGGTTCTTCGTGCAGTTGGATAGCCTTTTCCTCTTGTATCAGAAGTCTGGCGAGTTCTCCAATTATATCGCAATCTTCTTCACCATCGTCTTCAGCTTGATAGATTGGATTTTCGAAGTCATAAACGACAATAGCAGAATTGTTGTCAATGAGATCCGAGGCGGATGTGGATCTGCAAATGTGTGTGTGTGTGTGTGTGTGCATGTAAGGTCGCATGGCTATTTTGGAAATGTAGTACAGTAAAAGAAAGTGAAATTATGGTATCATATATGTGATGTCGAAAGAGATGTCACGACACAAATATCTGAGGATAATATAAAATGCAACAATGTTAAAAGCAGTAAAAAACACAAGGGGTTGTTAACCCAGTTTCGTGTACAACAACACCTACTCTGGGGGATACCAAGCCAAGGACAAGTCCACTAAATAGTATCAATTCATAGACCCTTAGTAAACTACCCGTTTACAATCTAATCACTTAATCACTACCCGTGCTATACCTCTACCTAAGACATACCTAAGTATGAGGCCCTCCTCAAATCCCTTCAATCACTAACAGTGAAAAACAACAGAATTATCAAGTTTGAAAAAATTCAATCATTAAATACTTAAAAGCTTATTGAATGATCCATAATTTACAACTCAAATTACAACTCAAGTATTGAAACAATACTAGAGTGTATTACAATTGAAATATTCATACTTCTAAAACACACAAAGTATATTTTTCTTCAATTGTTGCTATTATACGAATAAGGATGCAAGTCCTTATAAAGGCGCAACAACTTCTTTATGGGCTTGGTCTGAAAAACAAATATTGCAATATATTGAATCCCTTGAATATCTCCATGAAAGTAGGCCAAGATATAATCCATAAATATGAGACAGATCGAAAAATATTCCTCTATATTTTTTGGAAGTTATAAACCATAAAACCTGAATAAGGCGTGCTTAAAAATAGGAAACAAAATCTGAAAACATGTTCAGATCAGCAGGAAAATGTTAGGACATCTGCTTTGACATCATTCAAAATAAGTTGAGATGATTTACTTCAAATGTCAAGAAATTAAGCAAAACATTACCAAAGTAGTGTTTTACCAAAATTGTTACCAACAAACACTTACAAACTCCCCCTTTGGCAAATTTTGGCTAAAACATTATTTGAGCACATTATCAAAGCAGCAGCAAAAAAAACTCAGTTAGCAGTTAGCAGAAACTCAGTTATCAGTTAGCAGTGGAAGATGTTAGGACATCTTCTGAGACATGAAGCTCCCCTTCAAACAATGAAGCTCCCCCTCAAACATACCAGTCAGTCAGTCAGTTTCTCTCCCCCTTTTTAGACAAAATATGCCAAATATGCATGCATTCAAGAGAGTAGTAGAAAAAGAAGTACATAACAGAATATCCAAGTGTCAAGCACATACAAGTGCCAAAAAGAACATAGGGATCAAAACAAAAAAGAGAAAAAAAGAAAGGCACCAGCACAGAGTCTAACGGTCTTTAGGACCAGTAGACTTGACAGCTTCAGAACTTCCTTCATTATTAGAATCTTATTCTTCAATACCCACACTATCATCAAAAATGTTATCCTTCTACAGCTCCTTAATCAGCTTTTCAAATTTTAGCTTTCTTGCTGAGCTAACTCGGATTACCTCATCAAGTTCTCTGTAGGCTTCCATTAACTCAGTAATCATATAATCCTTGATTGAGGTCTTGTTTTCATAGGATGCAGATGTCACAACAATGTCTGGGACATGTTTACCTGAAAACAACTTGAAGTGAAGGGATGGGGCAGACTCCCTTTTGAAAACTGCATCAGTGCCACACAGAATTCCAGGATGTTGATTTAGAATACTTCCACAAATGAGAGATGGAAAGGCAATAGGAATCTTGATAGCACGGGTTCCTGCATGCTTTACAGTCTGTTCAAAGATGTAAGCACCATAATCAAACAATTTCTTATTTTCAACAGCATAGATAAATTTTCCTAAACCAACTGTAATGGTTAAGGTATGATTGGTAGGGACCCAGTTAGCAGCTCCAATTCTATGCAGGATAGCATACTTCACACTTAACTTACTAACGGGGAGCTTATTCTTCACGGGCTAATCACTCACTTGGTTTGCAGTGATGGCTTTACACACTTGATTATCAGTCACTTCAAACTCACAATCATCATCTTCAGACCTGCCCAGATATCTATTGATGATAGCATGGGAAAATTCAACACATCTACCTCTAACAAACACCTTCCTATATTCCTTACTTCTGTGATCAGCATAAACTATAGGAATATTAACAATAAATTCCTTAACAAGAGTCTCATAATATTTTGCAAACCTGGTGACAGTCTTTATCAAGCCAGCAAAAGAAATCAGCTCCATAGTCTCTTTGCACTCTAGTGCATCTGCTCCCAACTCTCTTTCAAGCATTGCCAGCAGAATTTAAGGAAATTTTTTCAAGAGGAGCATCAGGCACCCTGACAGAAAGCTTCTTGCTTGCAGACTTCTTCATAGGAGAGATGTCATGGACATCATCCTCATCATCATCTGAGGAGCTATCAGGTCTAACTTTTCTTTTGTTTAAGGGAGGAACCACTTTACTCCAGGGCTTTAGTGGATCATACATAGTCTTCTTCTTGATACTCTTGGCAGGGGATGTGACATCCACAACCTTCACTTTTCTAGACTTGAGACTTTTAGCAATTCCAGGCACCATATTGGTAATAAGGTCATTGACAAACAACTCATCAACATTCACCACATTCCCAGAATTTGGATTCTTTGCATTTTTGGAACCAGCAACATCTTCCTTAGCATAAGAGTTCTTCTCAGCAGATGATGTATCAACATCTTGTTCAACATCAACTTCCACTTCTTCTAGAACAGATGTAGCAAACTTGCCATGTTCACTTTCAACAACATCTTTCTTTAAGATATATGATTCAACAACATTTTGAGGATCAGTACCTTTGTCATCCTGAGCAGGCATTCGGGCAAGAGGAGTAGAAATCCCAAGCAACCAAAACCCTCATTTTACACCCTATCTACCAGCCTTCTAATATTACTATCAACATTAACAATGTCTTCTTCTGATCTATCATCACTAGTATTATGAGCATTACCTTTAGAAGCGTCAAACTCGTCTTTGGATTTCTTTGCATGAGACGATCTGGGTTTCTTAAACTTCTTCTCAGGGGGTGGAACAGTTGTCAAAGGAGCGATGACCAAGACTTTATCAAGGGAGAGATCCTTTGGATGGTTGACAGACTTTGACCTAAAAGCCTTGGCTTCATCAGAAGAGCACTTTGAGGGAGACGAAGCATGATGTTGCGACATCTTTGAATGTTTTTGAACAGTGAGATGAAAAATAACAAGGGTTCTTTTTATGTAAAGGAGAACGAAGAGGTTGTGAAAATAGAAAGAGGTAATGACGTATCGTGTGAGGGAGTATTTGAGATAATCTTTAAATTATTGCTTAAGATACTTAATTTGTTGGAAACATAATAAATGATATAATATCACTTTAATGATATTTCCACACGCCCTTAATTGCTACAAACCCTCATATATGAAGTTCCCTAGTTTCCCTCTTAAGTTCTCAAACTGGTTTGCATCCAAAGCCTTAGTAAAAATTTCAGCCAATTGTAATGCAGTAGCTACATACTCTAAGGCAACAATCTTTTCTTCAACAAGCTCTCTTATGAAGTGATGATGGATATCAATGTGTTTGGTCCTACTGTGTTGAATATGATTTTTTGATATATTTATGGAACTTAGATTGTCACAAAATAATGTTATGACATCATGTTTGACATTATATTCTGTCAACATTTGTTTCATCCAAACCAACTGAGAACAACTGCTTCCTGCAGCAATATACTCAGCCTCAGCAACAGACATAGACACATAATTTTTCTTCTTACTGAACCAAGATATGAGATTATTTCCCAGAAAGAAACATCCTCCTGATGTACTTTTTCTATCATCAGCACTTCCTGCCCAATCAGCATCATAATAACCAATTAAATCAAAGCTAGATCCATGAGAATATAGCATACCATAGTCACTTATCCCATTCACATATTTAAGAATTCTCTTCACATGGTTGGCATGGCTAACTTTAGGATCTACTTGATATCTAGCACACACCCCTACAACAAAGTCAACGTCAAGTTTGCTAGTTGTGAGATATAGAAGACTTCCTATCATACTTCTGTAAAGACTTTGATCCATACTTACTCATTTTTCATCTTTAGACAACCTCAGATGTGTGGGAGCAGGTGTTCTCTTGTGATGGAATTTTCCGTCCCAAATTTCTTTACTATATTCTTCACATATTTGCTCTGAGATAAGAATATGGAATCTTCCATTTGTATAACTTACAGACTAAGAAAGCAGGTTAACTTACCAACAAGGCTCATCTTAAATTCTGACTGCATTTGCTTGACAAAATGTTGAACCATCTCATTTGACATCCCACCAAACACAATATCTTCAACATAAATCTGTGCAATCATGATCTTCCCTTCTTCTTCCTTGACAAAAAGATTTTTGTCTATGTCTCCTTTCCTATATCCATTCTCACTAAGAAATTCTGTCAATCTCTTATACCAAGCTCTTGGAGCATGCTTTAATCCATACAGAGCTTTCTTCAGTTTGTAAACATGGTTAGGAAAGCTTGGATCAACAAATCCCTTAGGTTGTTCCACATAAACTTCCTCATTCAGATTTCCATTTAAGAAGGCACTCTTTACATCCATTTGAGACAACTCAAATCTCATAATGCAAGCAACTCCTAAGAGTAGTTGGATTGATTCAAGTCTGGCCATAAGGGAAAAGGTTTCATCAAAATCCACTCCATAAATTTGAGTGTATCCATGTGCAACTAATCTTTCCTTATTTCTAGTAACCACACCTTTTTCATCGGATTTATTCTTGTACACCCATTTAGTTCCAATCACATTTGTCCCTTCAGGTCTTGGAACCAGATCCCAAACTTTATTTCTTCTAAATTGTTCTAGCTCATCTTTCATAGCATTAATCCATAATTCATCAGTTAAGGCTTCTTTGACATTCTTAGGCTCGATATTTGAAACAAAGCAAGAGTTTGACATCCCTTCTCTTGATCTAGTAGTAACTCCTTTATTTAGTTTCCCTATAATAAGATCTTTAGGATGATCTCTCTGAATTCTGATTGAAGGCCCTTTATTGAGTTGACTGGGCTCAAAATCTTCTTGAGTTAGATTAGGATTAGTACTTCTGTCATTAGATTCTGTTGGAATGTTTGACAAAGATGTTCCAACATATGCTAAGACATCTTCTTCATCATTCCATCCTCTATCATCAATAATAACATTTATGGATTCCATCATAACCTTATTTCTGGAGTTAAATACTTTGTACGCTCTGATATTTGTAGAGTAACCCGGGAATATTCCCTCATTACTCTTGGGATCCATCTTCCTTCTCTGTTCACGATCAACTAAGATGTAACATTTACTTCCAAAAACATCAAAGTATTTGACAGTAGGTTTTATTTCCTTCCATATTTCATACAAGGTGGCTGAGGTGCCTTTTCTTAGAGTGACTCTGTTATGGATATAGCACGCAATATTCATAGCTTCAGCCCAAAAGTGGTAGGGTAACTTCTTAGCATGAATCATATCTCTGGTAGATTCCCGAAGAGTTTTGTTTTTGCGTTCCACAATCCTATTTTGCTGAGGAGTAATGGGAGAGGAAAATTCATGACTGATTCCTTCAGAAGAACAAAAATCATAAAATTTATTGTTCTCAAATCCATTGCCATGATCACTTCTGATTCTGATGACGTGACTATCCTTTTCTCTTTGAAGTTTTTGACAGGGATCTTTAAGGACTTCAAAAGTTTATTATTTTTCTCTGATAAAATGTATCCATGTATACCTAGAGAAGTCATCTAAAACAACATAGGCATACTTCTTTCACCCAAGACTTTCAACCTGCATAGGTCCCATGATGGATCTTCTGATGTGACATCTTAGTTTATTTTCCAATATGGCATCCACCACATACTATCCCTTCTTCTATCTTAAGCTTATGAATCCCTCTCACGACTTCTATAGATATGATTATTTTCATTCCTTTCAGATGCAAGTGTCCCATTTTTTGATGCCACAATTTAACTTCATTTTCTTTGGCTAAAGAACATGTTGAGGAGAAGTTCAACTCTTGGGGAACCCAAAAATAACAATTGTCTTTAGATCTGATTCCTTTCATAATGACTTCATTCTTATCATTACAAACGAGACATTCTGTCCTGGTGAAGTTTACTTTGAACCTTTGATCACACAATTGACTTATACTTATTAGGTTAGTTGTTAACCCTTTAACAAGTAACACATTATCATGTTTTGGGACTCCTGAATGTTAGAACATAGTTTGATTCTACAACCCTTAGTTATAGTTTTGATGATAAAAAATACAAAGAACAAATATGCACCCTTTGTATGCAGAAGTTCTGACCAGAGCAACATCAGAAGATAAGCTATAGAAGCTACACGCTGAAGCAATCAGAATTTGCGCAGAAGTTTGATGACCAGAACCTGCGCTTAAGTGAAGTAAACTCTGATTCTGAACAAGAGCATAATAATCCAAGTAATCAAATGTGATGAAAGCATCAGCAACAAGCAAGGATGAAAGATTTTGAAGCGTTATTATTCATTCAAGACTGCATCAATTACAACGGCTTCTTTCAGACAGGATCTTCTCCAAATGGAAATTGAGTTAATGACATTTATCACGCTTAATGGTCAAGGAGAACCCATTTCCTATATAAACAAACTCAGTGATCAAATCGGTAACGATTTTTGCAATACTACTTACGTGAATTCAAAAAGTTGCAAGCATACTCATCATACTTTCACGCTCTTATTTTGTGTAAATTACCACAGTTGTGATAACAGTTTTTGTAACTAAAAACAACAGTTTTTTTTTTATTAAAACAGTGTTCCTTGAGATTGACCGGATTGTGGTTGTACTCAAGAAGACTTTAACAATTGTTAAAGTAGTGATTGTAATCCTTTTGAGATTAGTGGATTAAGACCTCGTTGGAGAGAGGCGAAATCACCTTGACGGGTGGACTGGAGTAGTTTGAGATCAAATGAACCAGGATAAAAATACTGTGTCATTGCGCTTATGATTTCAAGTTTTCAATTCAACCCCCTTCTTGTGTTTTTCACTTCTTCAATTGGCATCAGAGCGCCTGGTTCTGAGCTTAAACACTTAACCATGTCAGTACAAGATCTAAGCTTCAGAAAAACACTATGGTGGGACCAAGCCAAAACATCAACAATGACTACCATGAAGACAAGGATAGATTCAGTGGCAAACCTCCAGTCTTTGATGGAGAAAAATTTGACTACTGGAAAGATAAAATTGAGAGTTTCTTTCTGGCCCATGATGCTGATTTGTGGGACATGGTAACTGATGGATACACACATCCAGTGGATGGAAGAGGTTAGAAGATAGACAGAAAAATGATGTCTAACCAGCAAAAACGTGACTTTAGAAATCACCATGAGGCCAGAACAATACTCCTCAGCGCTATCTCATACTCAGAATATTAGAAAATATCAAACAAAGAGACTGCCAAGAACATGTTTGACTCTTTGAGAATGACGCTTGAAGGCAACATTCAAGTCAAAGAAACCAAGGCCCTTGCGCTCATTCAGAAGTATGAGGCATTTAAGATAGAAGATAGTGAATCCATAGAAGCTATGTTTTCAAGATTCCAAATCCTTGTTGTTGGACTGAAGATTCTTGACAAAGGGTATTCTACTGCTGATCACGTTAAGAAGATCATCAGAAGCTTACCCAAGCAATGAAGGCCAATGGTCACAACACTTAAGCTAGCCAAAGATATCAACAAAATATCACTGGAGGAACTTGTCAACACCCTCAGAAGTCACGAGATAGAGCTAGAAGAAGATGAGCCTCAAAAGCAAGGTAAGCCATTAGCTTTAAAATCTAACAGAAAATCTGACTCTAAGGTTTTGCAGGCTGTGGAAGAAACTTCTGATGGATCCTCATCAGAAGAAGATGAACTGTCTCTCCTCTCCAGAAGGGTGAACCAACTGTGGAAGCAGAGAGAAAGGAAATTCAGAAATCCTAGAAGATCTGAGTCTTCCTCTGGACACAGAAGATCTGAAGGTTCTTCAGGATACGAAAAGCCAAATAACAAGGACATCATCTGCTATGAGTGTAACGATCAAGGGCACTATAAAAGTGACTCCCCAAGGCTTCATAAGGAGAAGCCCAAAAAGAAGTTCTTCAAGGAAAAGAAGAAAAGCCTCATGGCAACATGGGATGATTCAGACACCTCTGAAGCTGACTCAAAGTCAGATGATGAAAGAGAAAACATAGCTCTCATGGAAAATGTGTCAGAAGAAAGCGAAACTTCTGGTTCAGACTCACAATCAGACACTGAAGAGGTATTTCCTGACTTTACCATTAATTTTACTAAGGCTGAACTTGCATAAAGTCTAAATGAAATTCTGGAAAGGTATCAGCAAATCAGAGTCAAATTCAAGAACCTGAAAAGGGATCTTGCCTCTGACTCTGAAAAGACTGAGAGTCTCAGATTAGAGAATTCTGAGTTAAAAGAAAAAATTTCAAAATTAGAAAATGATTTGAAAAATTCTCAGAAGGAAGCAATCTTAGAGACTCCCAGTAATGCAGATGAGATCATCAAAGAGTATGATCACAGCTTTCATAAGTTTCTAGCTAAGAACATGGATAGAAGCAAGATGGCTTCAATGATCTATGGAGTTAGCAGAAATTGCAGAAAAGGGATAAGATATCAAGGTAAGGTATCCACACCTAAACATGCCATGGACTTAGTCATAAAACGCACACCACTCAAATCACATTTTATATATGGGCACACACATGATATAAAATACACAAGTAGTGATTATTCTGTCAAACCAAAATTCAATCAGAATTTTGGTAAAACTAACAAACCAATACCCAAGAAGATATGGGTACCTAAGGATAAAATTATATATGTAGCAAATATCTTTAGCAGCAAGGCTAAAACACCAGTCATGGTACCTGGACTATGGCTGCTCTCGACACATGACGGGAAGAAGGCATATGTTCCAAAGCCTGGAACTTAAGCCTAGAGGCTACGTGGGATTTGGAGGCAACCAAAGAGGAAAGATCATTGGCTCTGGAACAGTAGGTAATGGAAATCTTCCCTCTATAAATAATGTGTTATTAGTTGATGGATTAATGCATAACCTGTTATCCATAAGTCAATTAAGTGATAATGGTTATGATATAATATTTAATCAAAATTCATGCAAAGCTGTTAGTCAGAAAGATGGGACTATCCTATTTAATGGAAAGAGGAAAAACAACATTTATAAAATAAAACTTTATGAACTAAAGAGTCAGAATGTAAAATGCATACTTTCTGTTAACAATGAGCAATGGGTCTGGCACAGAAGATTGGGGCATGTTAGTATGAGAAGAATATCTCAGATTAACAAACTAAATCTGGTCAGAGGACTTCCAAACTTGAAGTTCAGCTCAAATGCTCTGTGTGAAGCATGTCAGAAAGGCAAATTCGCAAAACCTGCTTTCAAATCCAAAAATGTTGTTTCCACCTCTAAGCCATTAGAACTTCTGCACATTGACTTATTTGGACCAATAAAAATTGAGTCTATCAGTGGCAAGAAGTATGGGTTAGTAATCGTAGATGACTATAGCAGATGGACATGGGTAAAGTTCTTAAGACACAAGGACGAGTCACACTCTGTGTTTGTTACCTTCTGTAACCAAGTTCAGAATGAAAAGGATCTTAGAACTGTCAAAGTCAGAAGTGATCATGGTGGGGAATTTGAAAATAAAAATTTTGAATTATTTTTTAATGAAAAAGGCATCTTGCATGACTTCTCTTGTCCTAGAACTCCCCAAAAAAATGGAGTTGTAGAACGAAAGAACAGAACATTGCAAGAAATGGCCAGAACCATGATCAATGAGACTAACATTGCTAAGATATTCTGGGCAGAGGCAATCAACACAGCGTGTTACATTCAGAATAGAATCTCCATAAGACCTATTCTGGAAAAGACTCCATGTGAATTGTGGAAGAACTGAAAGCCCAACATTTCTTATTTTCATCCATTTGGATGCACTTGCTTTATTCTGAATACAAAAAATAATCTGAACAAGTTTGACTCTAAAGCACAAAAGTGTATTATGTTAGGATACTCTGAACGCTGAAGAGGGTACAGAGTATACAATATAAAAATATAGATTGTTGAAGAGTCAATCAATGTTAGGTTTGATGATAAGCTTGACTCTCAAGAGTCAAAGCAGAATGAATTCCTTGCAGGTATGGAAGTTGAACTCATAGGTTTTGAAGACAACTCGTCAGAAGTTCTCAACCGAGACGCTACCTTAACATCATAAAGAGTTATTATAAGCAATCCAGCACCTTCAGTTGATCAACTTCAGAAAAGACTATCCAGAAGCAGCATAGCTCACCCAGAAGATAAAATATTGGGAAAGAAGGATGAACCAATCAGAACAAGATCAACATTCAGAAACTCTGAAGAATCCCTCATGGGACTGGTATCTCTTATTGAACCAACAACAATTAATGAAGCGCTTCTGGATAATGACTAGATTCTGGCAATGCAGGAGGAATTAAATCAGTTCACCAGAAATGACGTACGGGATCTGGTTCCTAAACCAAAAGGATTCAACATCATTGGAACAAAGTGGGTATTCAGAAATAACCTGAACGAGCAAGGATAAGTCATCAAAAACAAAGCACGGCTGGAAGCACAAGGTTATAGTCAGCAAGAGGGGAAAGACTATATAGAAACCTTTGCTCCAGTCGCCAGGTTATAATCTATCAGACTTTTAATATCATTTGCTATAAACAATGGCATCACTCTGTATCAGATGGATGTCAAAAGTGAATTCTTAAATGGCTATATAGATGAAGAGGTATATGTGCACCAACCCCCTGGGTTTGAGAATTCCAAACACCCAGAATATGTTTTCAAATTAAAGAAGTCACTCTATGGTCTAAAACAAGCTCCAAGAGCTTGGTATGAAAGACTAAGTAACTTCCTGTTAGAAAAGGAATTCACCAGAGGGGAAGTGGACACAACCCTGTTCTGTAAGACAATTAAGAATGACATTTTAGTATGTCAGATTTATGTTGATGACATCATCTTTGGATCTACTAAATCCTCTCTGGGAAGAGAGTTTTCTAAATGTATGCAGGCAGAGTTTGAGATGAGCTTGATGGGGGAACTCAAATTTTTTCTGGGCATTCAGATAAAACAAACTCCAGAAGGAACTTACATTCATCAGAGCAAATATGTCAGAGAACTTCTGAAGAAATTTGATCCCTCAGAATGTAAGCCCTCAAAGATTCCAATGCACCCCACGTGCATTCTGGAAAAGGAAGAGGTAAGTAAAAAGGTAGAACAGAAGGTCTACAGAGGTATGATTGGTTCTCTCCTCCATTTGACGGCTTCGAGGCCTAACATTTTATTTAGAGTTTGCATATGTTCTAGATTCCAATCAGATCCTAGAGAATATCACTTAACAACAGTTAAGCAAATTTTCAAGTATCTGAAAGGTACTAATAATTTGGGTTTGTTTTATAAAAAATCAAATGATTACAGCTTAGTAGGATATTGTGACGCTGACTTTGCTGGAGACAAAGTAGAACGTAAAAGCACTTCTGGAAGCTGCCAGTTTCTGGGAGAAAATCTGATCTCATGGACCAGCAAGAGACAGTCCACAATAGCACTATCAATAGCAGACGCTGAATACATAGCAGCTGCTGGATGTAGCACGCAAATGCTCTGGATGAAAAGTCAACTTGAAGACTTCAACATATTTGAGAGCAACATTCCCATCCTCTATGACAACACTTCTGCTATATGTCTCATCAAGAATCCTATTTTGAATTCTAGGGCTAAGCATATAGAAATAAAACATCATTTTATTATGGACTATATTCAGAAAGGGATTCTTACCTTAAAGTTTATTGACACAGACCATCAATGGGCTGATGTATTCACAAAACCTCTTTCTGAAGATAGGTTCAACTTCATTCTGAAACATCTCAGCATGAAGTTATGTCCAGAATAAAATGTTTTATTTATATCTTAACCCTCAGAACTTTATTATTTTTTGTGAACAACTGATCAACCTGCCTTCAGAGTTTAGAAGTACAGATTGCATCAGATACTATCCAGGAAGATCTGAATGTTTCATTCCAAGGATAGAGGCGTGCAGTTCATAACATCAAACACTTGTCATTCTCTCACCTGCTACCTTCTGAAGCTGAACATGCGTTCAATTTCTGAAGGGACCAAGACGCTGATTGGATGCATTGAGACACTTGTAAGCGGTAACCGTTCAGTATCTTTCTAAATCACCTAATTTCAAGTGTCATTAATGCATATAATCATGACTAATTTCTTTTTTCTTACTGCTTACGTTTTCAAGAAACCTATTTAAACTCAAAATTACTTTTTACATTCATTCACTTTTACTCTCATCAATATTTTCTCTCGTTTCAAGTTATTGATTTCAAAAACCCTTTTCATCTTCCTCAAAATCCCGTGTGAACAATGGCTTCATCAAGTCCCAAAAATGTCAGTGCTCATGAATCTTCTTCAACAGAACAGTATGAAGAACCCCATAGAACTCTCCTCACACCTATTGATAGTCTGGATGTTCTCTCTGAACTGATTATTGATTTTGAGAGCTTGCAAGAAAATGGCTTCAAACTGTATGAAGACGTCAATGACAAGGATGGAACATGTACTTTGACCGTCTATTGGGGCCAACATTTCCCATTCTTGTCAAAGAATTCTAGATACATGCTTCTTCTTCAAATCACCAAGTTACTTGTTATGTCATGGGGAAGAAAATTGTGATTACATAAGACCTTATTGTGAAGCTTCTTGGATACAATGGTGGTGGTGTCAGATGCATTGACATGGCTGAGAGATGCTCTAACCTAAGATCAATTGCAAAGGAAATTTTTACTTCTGGACAACCCTCCAGTAAAATCAGAGATTTTTTGAAGGATCATCACAGAATCTGGGCCAGAATCATTCTGGGATGCATCCACCACAGGAAGCCTACAAGCTCTCCTGACTATATCAATACTGATCAGCAATTTCTGATGTATTTCATTTCTAAGAGGACAAAGGTAAATCTTCCACACTTGCTCTTCAACCATCTTAGAACAAGTGTGAAGGAATCAAGAGAAGATGAAAGGACCTAGAGGGATTGGATTCCCTTAGGAAGGCTGATATCAGATATTCTAACAGAGAATAGGCTGATAGAACATCTGAAGGAGGCTCGGGAAATCAGCACATTGGAAGCAACTGCTGGGAAGCCCTTGAACGCTAAAAATCTGAAGAAAATGAAGATCATTGGGAATATCAAGAAGGAACCAACTGTTACCCCTCATGAGACCATTACTTCAAGAAGGATACCTCTGAGGGATTTTCCTTTATTTTGTGAGATAGACTTCAAACCAGAAATAATAGTCAGATACCTTGAAGCGTGCAAGGCTGATGGAACTGCCCCAGAAATACACATTCAGGATTTGCACAAGGCTGCTCCAGAGGTTGTTCTGAAGAAATCAAAGAAGAGGAAAGCAGCAGAAGAAGGACCCTCTCAGAGGACACCTAAAGCTGCCAAAAAGAAAGGTAATCCATCTTCTATTTCTGTTATAGAATCAATAACTATTTCAACATCTGAAGCCATGCCTTCACAACCAAAGAATTCATCACCCCAAACCTTTGAATATTTTGACATAAATTTTGATCCATCCATGACTCTAGGTAATTTTATGAATGAACCTAACTCCCCTACTCAAAATCCAAATCCTGAACATCATCAACCAGAACTTGCCAAAGTTCTGTCTGATATTGAATTATTTGACCAAGATTTTTCCTCTCCCATACCAGAAAATCCAAACACTCAACAACCACCACAATCTCCTCAACCAGAAATCCCACAATCACCTCAACAAGAAATTTCACAACCACACTCTCCACAACCATTTATTCCTCAACCAGACTCACCATAACCAAAAACTCAACCATCTGAAATTCCATCTTCTGATATTCCTGAATCAGAAACCCAACACACCTCCACAAACCAATCTGAAGACTCTCATTCAGACCCTGATAGCACAATCCCAATACCTGTAATTACAAAACCTGTTATGGTTCGCATGCCTCTCACCATTCACGACATTCCAGAAATTCCTTCATCCCTTAAATCCACACCACCAAACACCCCTACCAGACCAATTATCATTCCTAACTCTCCCACTCCTTCACCCACTAACAGTCCAGCTGACAATGTAAGACTTGTCATTAATCCAATTGTGCTGGAAAGATTAGCTTCCATCTCACACAAAACTACCATTCCCAAACCTAAACCAATTGCAACCACATCAGATGTTGGTACAAGTTTGTTTATTTTTGAAACAAGAATGCAGGAATGGATAAATTCTTTGAAGCATGCAAGTCAGGAGATGTCTAAACTTGTTGCTTCTGATTATATGTGGGCAAGTCTCAGAAATTGGCTTAGCTCTGAAACACTAAAGCTGAAGGAATTATGTTATGAAAAGGCTCAGTAGAACTTTAGTGATAAGATGAAGGCTTTCCAAGACCAAGTTCTGAGCCAACTGTTCAAGAAAAATATCCTCTCGCTGGATAATGCTCCCTGGAAAGAGAATCATCCTTCAGATGTAGCTGAACCAGAATCAGAAATTCTCTCTGAATACTTCTCCAGAAAATATGATTACGGAAGAAGAAATGGTTCACTCAGAAGAAGCTGCAGAATGCTCTGAGCAACATCCAACTCCTGAAGAGACACCAGCTTCCTCCTTAGTCATGCAAACTTTGGAAGAGTTGAAGAAAGAAAATGCTTTAATCCATGCAAGGCTGGAAAAGCAGGAGGATACAAACAAGGAGATTAAAAGTATTCTGGGTAAACAAGAAGACACCACAAAGTAAATCAGAGGCATTTTGGGAAAGCAAGAAGAGTCAAATACTCAGATCAAGAGCTTACTCGAAGCGTTGTTCACACGTCTTCCCCCTCCTTCTTAGATTTTCTTTTAAAATTGTTTATTTGTAACTTTTATGTTTACCTCTTTGTTCTTGGAACTTGTCATTGCATTATGTTTTAAATATAATTCATCTCTTTTGGCTCTGATTATATTTCCTTTTTGATACATGACAAAAAGGGAGAGAAAGTAAGATATTTTCAATATGGTTTACCGAGACAAAAGTCTCAAACATTCTGAATTACTTAACCTCTACTTTCTGAAAAGTTTGAACAGGTACAAATTCTGATAGGAGATGCAGCTAAAACTCTAATGAGAAGGAACTTAAGGGAAGTAATCAACTCAGGGGGAGTTTCTCTTAAACATTTTGTTCTTTATTTTTCATTGAAAATTCTAGTTTTTGTCATCATCAAAAAGGGGGAGATTGTTAGAACATAGTTTGATTCTACAACCCTTAGTTAGAGTTTTGATGATAAAAAATACAAAGAACAAATATGCACCCTAAAAATTATGTTATTTTGTATGCAGAAGTTCTGACCAGAGAAACATCAGAAGATAAGCTATAAAAGCTACACGCTGAAGCAATCAGAATTTGCGCTGAAGTTTGATGACCAGAACCTGCGCTTAAGTGAAGTAAACTTTGATTCTATACAAGAGTATAATAATCCAAGTCATCAAATATGCTGAAAGCATCAGCAGCAAGCAAGGATGAAAGATTCTGAAGCGTTATTATTCATTCAAGACTGCATCAATTACAACGGCTTCTTTCAGACAGGATCTTCTCCAAATGGAAACTGAGTTAATGACATTTATCATGATTAATGGTCAACGGGAATCCATTGCCTATATAAAAAAACTCAGTGATCAAATCGGTAACGATTTTTGCAATACTACTTACGTGAATTCAAAAAGCTGCAAGCATACTCATCATACTTTCACGCTCTTTTTTTGTGTAAAACAATAACACAGTACTCTTGTTTATTTGATTAAAATAGTGTTCCTTGAGATTAACCAGATTGTGGTTGTACTCAAGAAGACTTTAACAATTGTTAAAGTAGTGATTGTAATCCTTTTAAGATTAGTGGATTAAGACCTCGTTGGAGAGAGGCGAAATCACCTTGACGGGTGGACTGGAGTAGTTTGAGATCAAACGAACCAGGATAAAAATATTGTGTCATTGCGCTTTTGATTTCAAATTTTCAATTCAACCTCCCCTCTTCTTGTGTTTTTCACTTCTTCACTGAAGATTCCAGCTTTCCAACTCCTTTTATTTCCCCTTTGGCTCCATCACCAAATGTCACATAAGTGGTGTAGTGAGATTTGATATCTAACAACATATTCTTAACACCTTTCATGTGTCTAGAAAAACCATTGTCAAAGTACTAGTCATCTTTGGTTGAGACTCTGAGAGAGGTATGAGCTATCAGACTAGAAACAGTAGTCTTGGGAACCCATTGTTTCTTCTTTTTGCTATTTTGAGAGATCTGATCAGTCTTGGGAAGAGGGGCAGTTTTAGGATACCCATACAACTTGAAATAGAAAGGTGTTATATGAGCAAACCTTCCACAGTGGTGACACCTCCAGGGATGGAATTTCTCTCTGGCGTGATTAAATTTTTCCTTGCCATGATGTCTTTTCTTGTCAAGATGTTTATCATGATGTTGAGACATTTGATTCGACATCTTTGGTTTAGACTTGGCATGAGTGGAATCTGATGTAGGTTCTTCTGAATAAGGTTCCTTTTTCTCAATAAACCCTAGACCACTCTTGTCTCCTGTCACTCTTCCCACTTGAAGAATTTCATCTAATGTGTCAGACCCATTATTCATCATTTTGATGATTTAACCATTCTATCAAGATTTGAATTTAGAGAATTCACTTCACTTTCCAGACTAGAGATAGTTTTCAGATGCTCTTTCCTTTCTGCCTTCAGCTGAGTTATGAGAGCTTCCTGTTTCTCCCCTTCATGGAAAACTTCTGCACTTCTGAGACACAGTTCTCTGTACGAGGCAACAAACTCATCAAAGGTTAGTTCACCATCACTGGACTCTTCATCAGAAACATATTTGTATGTTAATGCTTTAACATACTTGGCAGATTCCTCTTCAAGATCACTCTCAGAGTCCTCTTAGACCAAGTAACAGATAAATTCTTCTTCTTTTTCTTAAGATATGTAGGACATTCAGCTCTAATATGGCCAAAACCTTCACATCCATGACAATGTATTCCCTTCCCTTGAGTGGATTTTTCTTCATCCCTTTTTATTCCAAACTCATTTGACTTATGAATGTCAGATGAGATGTTCTTTACATTTGATCTTGGGTTCCTATCCATCTTCTTTATCACTTTGTTAAACTTTCTTCCAAGTAGAACTAAAGCATTAGATATTCCTTCATATGTATCCAGATCACAATCCTCGTCTTCATCTTTAATATTGGTTAAAAAATTTATGCTTTTGTTCTTCTTTTCAGATCTTTCATTGATGCTTAATTCAAATGTCTGAAGGGATCCAACAAGTTCATCCACTCTCATATTGACAATGTCTTGTACTTCTTATATGGAAGTCACTTTCATATCAAATCTCTTGGGGTGAGACCTAAGCATCTTTCTCACCAATTTGTCTTCGGGTATTTTTTCTCCTAAAGCACTGGATGCATTAGCAATATCATATATATTCATATGGAAGTCATTAATACTTTCATCATCCTTCATTCTCAGATTTTAAAATATGGTGGTGAGCAACTGAAGTCTTGGCATCTTAACTTCCGATGTGCCTTCATGGGTAGATTGAAGAATCCCCTAGGCATCCTTAGCTACTTCACATGTGTTTACTAATCCGAAAATGTTATTTTCAATTCCATTGAATATAGAATTCAAGGCTTTAGAATTTGCAAGTGCAATTTCATCCTCTTGTTTAGACCAATCTTCTTCTGGACTTAACACAAGAGTAGGTTCTCCATCTTCTCCCAATTTGATAGGGTGTTCCACCCTTTTAGGATAGCTTTCCAAGCCCTATAGTCCAGAGATTTTAGAAAGGAAACCATACATGGTTTCCAATAGTCATAATGGATTCCATACAAAATGGGTGATATGTTCATAAATCCTCCTTCCTTTTCCATAGTACTAGAAAGTATCTTCCCTAGATCTCACCCAGATATAGAGCAGGATGCCTGCTTCGATACCAATTGAAATTCTGGTATCAGATATGTGATGTCGAAGGAGATGTCATGACACAAATATCCGAGGACAATATAAAATGCAACAATATTAAAAGCAATAAAAAACACAAGGGATTGCTAACCAAGTTCAGTGTACAACAACACCTACTCTGGGGGCTACCAAGCCAGAGACAAGTCCACTAAATAGTATCAATTCATAGACCCTCAGTAAACAACCAGTTTACGATCTAATCACTTAATCACTACCCGTTCTATACTTCTACCTAAGACACACCTAGGTATGAGGCCCTGCTCAAATCCCTTCAATCACTAACAGTGAAAAACAACAAAATTATCAAGTTTGAAAAACCTCAATCATTCAATACTTAAAAGCATATGAATGATCCACAATTTACAACTCAAATTACAACTAAAGTATTGAGACAATACTAGAGTGTATTACAATTGAAAGATTAAGACTTCTAAAACACACAGAGTATATTTTTCTTTAATTGTTGCTATTGTACGAATAAGGATGCAAGTCCTTATAAAGGCACAATAACTTCTTTATGGTCTTGGGATGAAAAACAAATATTGCAATATATTGAATCCCTTGAATATCTCCATGAAAGTAGGCCAAGAATAATCCATAAATATGAGACAGATTGAAAAATATTCCTCCATATTTTTCGCAAGTTATAAACCACAAAACCTGAATAATGCTCGCTTAAAAATAGGAAACATAAAATTTGAAAACACGTTCAGATCAACAGGCAGATGTTAAGACATCTGCTTTGACAACTGTAACACGGTGGGAGAACTGACTTAGGTGTTTTGTGTTTGATCTCAATTATTGCGGATAGCAAGAGTCGCCAACGACTTTTCTTTTATCCAATAAAGGAAAGTTTGAAAAGAACAGGAAAGACCTTTCGAGATTATTTCTTGAGTTCAGGGGTAGGTTATGAAAAGGGAAGGTATTAACACCCTTTTCATATGTGGTTATCTACGGGCTCTTAGTTGCTTGCTAGATCACTTGCGTTTGTTTCAAAATGTGCTTGTGGTGTGGGTTTTGAAAGTATTTTGAAAACGTCTTTGTAATGATTATATTTTATATAAGAATGCATACAAAGTGTTTATATTTGAAAATAGTTCAAAGAGGTGTTTGTGAAATGTGTTTTTTGAAAGTGATTTTGAAAAGTGTCTTTGTAATGATTCTCGTTTCTATAAGAACGCGTACAAAGAGCTTTGTCTTTCGAAAATGTTTCAAATGAAAGTGTTGGTGTAAAAGAAAATTGTGACCGAGCGAGCAACTATGAACATCCTACCTACTCAAAAGGTCTATTTTCTTTTCCTCCTCCTTTAGATGTTGCTATCTTACCATTGATTTGCTAAGAAGCCCTATCACTGGATGTGAAGGAACGGGCGTGGGACGTTTGTATAGTCATAGAAGGCGACCTATGGGACATTTTAGCAATGTCGTTTAGGGACTAAATCGTTTACCTAAGGCAACATTGAGGGTCATCATGGGACTAAGATGTTTTATCGAGGGTCTTTGCTAAAACGCCCATATTCGATGGACATGACTATTTTCCGAGGCAACACGTGAGACTACCCTAGAGGTGCATGTGTATGAATAATGTGTTTGATTTGCAGGCATTTTGTCTTTGATTTTTGGGTTGTCTACTTGTTGGTTTTATCTTTCCATACATCCTAATTACTAACATTTGTACAAAAGCAATAAAAATGCAAAAAATAAATCCTACACTATTACAACCATATTGAATAGCAAGAAAATTTAAAGATAAAACAAAATAAATAAAGGAAAAATGAGTGCTTCGATTTGGGAAGTAGAACCCTTCAATTCTACTCTTCCTGGCTTCCTTCGGTTTGGCCTGGAAGTAGTAAAGACCTGTCTTTCGATTTCACCCCTTTCCCGTTTCTTTCGAATGGGACCGGGAAGTCAGTATGGCCATCCTTCTGGCTGCTTCTTTCTTTTGAGGCCTGGAAGTCAATGTGGATATCCTATTGGCTGCTTCTTTTGATTGAGGCCTGGCAGTCAGTGTGAATAACTTTCGTTTCTCCCTTTTTGCTCCTTCGAATGGCCTGGAAGTCTGTGTGTGGCAAAGCCTAAGGCCACAATCTTTGTTCTTCTTGGAACTGTAAAGCAGCCAAGGGGAAGCCTAAAGCTTCGAATCACACCCCTTCTTCTAGTTTACCTTCGTTTTGGATTTAAATAGCAACATAGCCTGAGGCCATGCTAGCATTATCTTATGGCCAGGTTAGTTGTTAAAGCATATTTAATAAACCAAGAAACTAAACCAAAAGGGTTAGCAATGAAAACAAACTAAAAGGGTGGAAACAAAAAGGAAACAAATGTTATGTACATGCTTCAAACGAAGAGTTTTAAGGTCAGAATGACTTACCTTGCTTGAAGCTGGAACGTGTGTTTGGCCTTGAGTGGCTGCCTTGGATGATCCTGGATTCAAAGGGAAGAAACGAAGGTGACATTTCTAATGCTGGATTCGAAGGCCTAGATGAGTGAGGGTGGTGCTTGTTATTCCTGGATTCGAAGGAGAAGAACAAGTGTGGTGTTATTTCTATTGGATTCGAAAGAAAACAAAGTGTGGGGATTTCTTCAGATTCGAAAGAGAAAAAGAAACAAGTCTTGTGTTTCTTTAGATCTGGGTTTTTGTTTAGTGTTTGAGAATCTTAAGAGTTTAAGAGTTTTTTGAGAGTTTGATGATTTTTTTGAAGATTCGTTACACCACCAAAAATTCCTCCTTCAGCTTGCAAATGTTTCTCTATTTATAGAGAAAGGGTTAGAAGTGTTGAAGTAACCAGGTTTGTAGGATAACAAACCATGGTTTGTTTGAAAATGAAACAAGTTTAGTCCCTTTTCGTTGTTCCCGTGTTCCAAGTACAAGTGGGGGCATACTGTCTATTGGGGGTAGAAGATTGGACGTATTCCTTTCGCATTGCGTGCGTTCAAACAAAAATTAGATTAGGAGATTTGTGACTAAAATACCCTTTATGAAAAAAGGGTACGTAGATTTTTTCTAATTTATCCAAGAATAGTACTATCCAGTAGACAAAGCTTTGAACCTTTGTTCAAGCCTATGATCATGTAAAGATTTGGAAGCAACATAGCCTGTCAAGTAGGATTTGGAGGATAAGGCTATGAGATTTACTCAAAGTTCTTCAAACAAGCTTGTTTTGAAGGGTCCAGATTGGATTTGAAGTATATTGATTCGAAGGGAACCAAAACTCCAATCGAAGCTTTGTATGAAGGTGGATCTTGTCCAATTGAATGCTTTCCTGTCAGAGGTCACATGGCCAAACGAAAGGGTGCATGCAGGAGGTCCCTGCCTTATGCCTGCTGGCATGAAGGAAATCTTGACTTTGTGGTGTCAAAGGCAAACATGGAAAACGAATGTCTTCTGAGTCGAAGGAGAGCTGCAGAAGGCCATTGCTTTGTGACTTCAAGAAAACATGCAAGAGGTCTTTGCTCAAACGAAAGCTTGCATGAAGGGAGTCACATGACCAAACAAAAGGTGTAACCAAAACTTTCATTGAAGGAAGCCAACACGCCCCAAACGAAGGATGCATGCAGAAGTTAAAGGGTACAATCGAAGGAGACAAGAAAAGAGGCCTTTGCCTCCTGAATCGAAGGAAACCAAACAGGAGGCTTTTGCCTTCTGAATTGAAGGACATTAGCAGGAGGCTTTTTTCCTTGTGAGTAAAAGCTAGTTGAATATAAGTGTTGCCCTATCGAAGCTTGCAGCAAGTTGTTTCAAGGGGAGACTTTTCCTAGTCAGAGCTTGCATGCAGGTAACCATTTCACTGTGGGTGCTAATGTGAATCCAGTGAATGCTAGCCATAGGGAGGCTTTTTCCTTGTGAATGCTAGTAATGGTGAGAGCCTCTTGCTTTATGGATCGAAACATGCAGGAACGAGGCCATATGGCCAAAAAAAAGATGTATACCAATCTTGCACAAAGAAACTAAAATGTTCAAACGAAGCAGGAAACGAACTTGCCCAAAAGAAGTCCAGTACCCAAACGAAGCAGGACTCTTTCTCAAAAGAAGTAAAATGTTTAAACGAAAACTCTTAACCAAAGCATCCATCGAAGGAGCCAAAGTTCCCAATCGAAAGAGGTATGACTATGGATTCGAAGAAGGCATAGAGGTGGATTCGAAACAGGTTGATTTGAAGGGAACCAATTCCCCAAATGAAGGATGACTCAAGCTTGCTAGATGCCTAATCGAAGGATGTGGATTCGAAGAAAACTTGCTCTTCTTTGACTTGTCAAAAGGCACATTAAGTTCTTCATTTGTCTTTTCCTTCTACCAGTTGAAGTAATAGCTTGCCATTTTCAAAGAAAATAATTTTCTTCATTTCTTCAAACAGGTGTTTGTAACCACACATGCGAGAGAAATCTTGAAACATGAGAGGGCAAATTTTGAGGTACAACAACTGCCCCTGTTCAATCTTCTTAAACCTGAAGAGTTAGATTGGTGAGCCTGTTATTCGTGACTTGAAGATGGAAGATGATTGAACACTCGAGTGCCCATAAATTTAAACTCGATGATGTGGTGGTTGATTGTGTAGGGAATGGGCTCAAAGATGACATTTGGAGAGATGATGGAGAGTTGTCGGAGATGGGCTTATAGATGTTATCCAAAGGTGATTTTTTACAGGAATTAGACGAAGTCTAAGCTTGACTTCAACTAGAAAAGAATCAGAATAAGTCTTTGTTTGATTTAAGATAAAATAGAAGAAGTGTCTACCGGAACGGGATCAGGATAAACCATTGATCGATTTAGGATGAACCAGCAGAGGTCTGGAATATTCTTTCATTTATGACGAGCCTATGTAGGGCTTCTTTAGGAGACATATAAGAGGGAAGCCTGGGTAGGGCTGCTTCAGGATGAATCCATGTGAAACTTCATCTAGAATTTAAGATAAGGAACCTGTGTAGAGTTACTTCATGATGAGTCCGTGTAAAATTGCATCTGGGAATAAGAAGGAACCTGGGTAGGGTTGCTTCATGATGAGTCTGTTTAAAACTGCTTCTAGAAATGAGAAGGAACCTGGGTAGGGTTGCTTCATGATGAGTCTGTGTGAAACTGCATCTAGAATTTAAGAGAAGGAACCTGGGTAGGGTTGCTTCAGGATGAGTCCGTGTAAAACTGCATTTGGAAATAAGAAGGAACCTGGGTAGAGTTGCAACCGGATGAGTCTATGTAAAACTGCATATGGAAATGAGAAGGAACCTGGGTAGGGTTTCTTCATGACGAGTATGTGTGAAACTGGATCTGGAATTTAAGAGAAGGAACCTGGGTAGGGTTGCTTCAGGATGAGTCTGTGTAAAACTGCATTTTCAAATAAGAAGGAACCTGGGTAGGGTTGCTTTAGGATGAGTCCGTGTAAAAATGCATATGGAAATGAGAAGGAACCTGGGTAGGGTTGCTTCATGATGAGTTCGTGTAAAACTGCATCTGGAAATGAGAAGAAACATGGGTAGGGTTGCTTCATGATGAGTCCGTTTAAAACTGCATCTGGAAATGAGAGGGAACCTGGGTAGGGTTGCTTCATGATGAATCTGTATGAAACTGCATCTGGAATTTAAGAAGGAACCTGGGTAGGGTTGCCTCATCTGATCAAGTAGATAGTTGTCCTGTCTTGTTTCAGGTATTAATCTATAATCATCATCCACAGATAGTTTTCCTAGCTTGTTACAGGTGTTAATCTGGAACTTGTTTTTGTTAGTCGTTGAGATAGTTGTCCTGTCTGGTTTCGGGTATTAATCACTGACCCTTTTGTAAATTGTTGATGATAGCCATCTATCGATTGATCTTTCCTGAGAAGGTAAGGATTTTGTTGTATGCAATGTCATGATGTATGCATTTATCATGTATGTAAATATGATGCATGAGATGTTGTTGGAATGTAATTTTGTCTTGGAAAATCAATCCTTGACAAGTGCTGGGGAGTTTTTGGAAGCTGAATCCCGGATTGTTGTTGAAGATGAAGAGTATGTGCATCTTCGAACTTTGTTTAGAATGTTCCCGCTGGGGATTCCTATTTTTGTTATTTTGAGGAGAACTCCACTGGGGGATGTTGATTTAGCTTGAGAAGAAAACTTTGTGGAGAGTGTTGATTTCCGCTTGGGTAAAGGAGTTCAGGAGTTTCAGTTGTCCGTTTCTCTACTGGGGAGCTATCTCTTGATGGAAGAGAAAGGGAGCTAACAACTTGTTGGGGACAAAGAAATTAATTGTTATCTGGTTGTCTCCTAGGTTTTGCAGCAACTCACGGGGGATTGTAGAGCAGTCTAATGGGGAAGAGAAATTGTTGTCCATTGATTTGTGATATTCTTAGAAGCAAATTCAAGCTGGGGAATCTTGTCATTTATTGGGGAAATAAACCCTATCGCCAATCTGTTGGAGAGGTGTTTTCTTTTGGCAGGACTCCTCGAGGATTCTTCTTGAGACCAACTCAGCTGGGAAGAAGGTTTTCCAGAGATTGAAACTCTGGCTGGGAGTTGCCTAGATCCAACTTTGTGGGGACTTGACTGGGGGTCATCCTATGAAAAGGACTTTGTGGGAATTTGTCACTGCCCCAAGTAACAAGTGTTTGTAGCACAGCTAGGAAATGTTTGCTTGAATGTACGTAACCCTTTACAGGAAGTTCAATGTTCAATTCCCCAAGCGACTCAAATGCAGATCTGCCCCTGGTACATTACACATTTCTTGAGAGATTTCATGGAATCTTGACTTGACTTCCCCCAGACGAGTTGGACAGTGACATGTCATGCCCCTTTGTTTATAAGAGATTTTTCGTTGGAAGTGTCATCCCGTTTGAAGTGATTTTGTTCATTGAGAGAGTTTTTGTTCACTGGATATTCGTCGTGTGAATTTCTCTGTTGTCAATCAAATAGCCATATGAAAACAGCGATATTCAAATAATGCAAAGTTTATGCTTGTCTTGAAGTTTTGAGAATGCAGTTTTAGTAAGTACAGAGTTTCGTAGGAATATGAATTCAACTCAGGATTTAGAGTAAAGCCTTATAGGAGTCATGATACCTTTTGTAACAATATGCTTTCAAACTAACCCATGATTCAATTAGGACTTTTTAAGGATTGTAGCATGGTTTGGTTCACAGTTTAAGAAACAACGGATAAGGCTCAAAGTATATTTGTACCTGTCCATTTTTCGTGATGTTCTCCAGTACTAAGCTCAGTCAATTATGCATCTGAACTCCTATTGAATCTGGATGATGGTTCAGATATTTGGAAGTTTATTTGAGAAAGCAGTCATTTTTGCAAGACTTTTCATGTGGTAGAGGATTTGTAGTGACCTCTTCTTGATTTATTATCCCTGGTTTTTTTTCCTGACTGTTCTTGTTTTGAGATTACAGTCAGCGGGACGCCTTAGTTTTTATTAAGTCTCCTTCCTAGGTTTTGACCTAGTGGGCTTTTCTCTTGGAAGATAATGATTGTCTATTTGATAGGAACGCATTGTCGTCTTTTTGATTCAGAAGGATGTTTTTGGTGTCATTCGTTGTGTACGAATTGAAAGCTTGTGACTGACGCGCACTTGAATTAACTGAGAGACTACCCTGCCTTAGGTTTTGATTAAAGGTTTCAATTTGCGTGAAAAATAAAACTCCTACTTCTTTGATTCAAAGTGGTTTACTAGGGATTCTCTTCCTTATAACTTCAGCGTTTAGGAATTGAAACAAACGCATGTACATCGTCAGCAAGGTCTGTCCAAAAGCATATTGTATGAGATTATGGCATTGTTTTCATCATCCTCCCTCTAAAGGCTTGTAGCTTTTAGCAACATTTGAATGTAATAAAGAGAGTAAAAATCATAACTTAAATATATTGAAAACAAATGGGTGAATTCAAGACAAACATATGTGATTCATTAATGAAACAGAGTTTAACATTAATAGAAAAATGTTTGAATAACAAAAGAAATTACAATTGAAAATTCAAAATGAACTGGAAAGCTCAATGATTTGGCATGGTAGCGGTGATCACGTTGGGAGTCTCTGGAGGATCGAACTCAATCTCCTTGGCGTCAATCATGTTTTGAATCTTGTATTTCAGCGCCCAACAATCGTTAGTATCATGCCCGGGACTGTTGGAATGATATGCACATATTGCATTAGGATTGTAGTTAGGAGAAGAAGTTTTGGGGTTTGGATGACGTCATATCAACGTAATCAGATTCATCTTCAACAAGTGTTGCAGTGATTGGGACAATGCCATGTTGATGTTGGTAAACTATCTTTTGGGCTCGTCTTGCCTTTGCTGATTTCCCCTTTGTTGTTGTCTCCGCGATGCAGGACCGGAGATCAAGACTTCCCCCACATGTTGATCGTGGTTGCTCTTGTTATGACCCTTTTGGCCGTACACAACATTGGAATCTTTCTTCCCATTGTATGGCTTTTTTTGAGCATCAGAGGATGTCGCTCCTTGGATCTTTCCGCTTTTGATGCCAGCTTCGACTCTTTCGCCAATCAGTATTAACTCGGTGAACCCGGCCGAGGAGCTTCCGATTAGGTGATTGAAGAAAGGTCCCATCCAAGTTCCCATAAAGATGTCAATCAGCTCCCTGTCAGTTAAGGGTGGCTGCATCCTTCCATCCATGTCTCTCCATTTTTGGGTGTATTCTTTGAAGGCCTCGTTGGAACGCGTGGTCATATTCTGCAATTACACACGAGTTGGTGCAAGATTAGTGTTGTATTGGTACTGCTTTTATAAAGCAACAGCTAGATCTTCCCAAGTGTGAATGTAGGAACTTTCTAATTGATAGAACCACTCAAATTGAGTGCCAGCTAAACTCTCTTGGAAGAAATGGACACATAGCTTCTGGTCAGCAGTGTGAGACTGAATCTTGCAGACATAAGATCTCAGATGCATCTTAGGACAAGATACCCCATCATACGTGGAAAAGGTAGGGATTTTGAAATTTGGTGGGACGAGAACTCCAGAAACCAACCCCATTTCTTCAAAGTCTAGACCAGGTACTCTCTGGATTTCCATGGCGTTGAGGCGATCCTCCAGCTGTTTGTATTTGTCATCCGTAAGAGGATACTGTTCTTCAGCGTAGTCAGCCTCTTCTTCATTAGACTCCATACTGTGATCCCATTCTTTTGTCTGATTGTCCCCCTCTATTGTTAGAGTTATGAATCCTAGAGCTTGCTCTGTTGATCTTCTGAACTTTTGTCCCAAATTCAGGACGCCTACTGACTTCTTTGTCTTTTTCTTCTTGTCTTTGAGAAGAAGATTCTTCAGTTCCTCTTGCCCCTTAGCTATAGCCAGTAATATTTGCTAGAATTGGGTATTTTGTGCTTGAAGATCCTTCACCGTCTGTTCCGTATCCATCTTACTGAAATAAACAGAAGGAAGATAAGGAGACCTGTATGGGAGAAACCAGTCATGATATGATGCATGGTATGTGGATGAATGTTTTCAAGGATCTTGCGGGGTAAACACAAGAAGATGTTTGAAGTTAAATTTTGATCAACAACTTTGATTGGAGAACTTCGTATCAGTGGATGTCCTTCCACGAGAACCAAGCTCACCATGTCAAGTGGGTCATAGCCCTTGACTTAAGTTATCGTGCTTTGGTCTTTGGCGGCGTTTGATTAGAGAATGAATCCTCTTGCCCCTTAATAGGCTTCTGGTTTAACATGACCCTACATCATAGGCCTTTGAGATCTTTGAAATGGTTATTGAAAATGCTATGGTATGATGTCATGATGTTATGTACAAGTATGAAAAGCAAGCAAGTCGTTATGTACAAATAGTCATATACACATAAAGCAGACAAGTCCTTAGGTTTAAGCTTGCATGGAGTTTGTAGGTAAGTACCCTCTTGAAGTTTAGTTGGCTCAACCTGTCCTAGAAAGTAACCGGGTTCTAGGGGATCTCAATATCACTGACCTTTCTTTCAGGCATTGTCTCAGCACAATCAATCTTTTCTTGTGATCGAGACATCCCAAAAGTCTAATCTCAATGAGTGTAGTATCGAGTATCAACCAATTTTTATCTTTCCATCAAAACCGGCTATCTCACTACTTCCTAATGGCCAAGTTGTTCAATTAAGGTTCTGAGTTCAGTTAGTGCTTCACGACGCCACTCAGCGGCCCCGTATTCTCCTCGATTAACACAAGGAATATCGGTACCAACAAATGTGTCACACTAATATAGCCATTACTTTAACCGTATCGGTCTATGTCGTATCGTTTCCACAAAATATTGCTACTTACCTAAAAGGTGTCCCAGATCCGGGTGGAGGATCAAAACAAGCCCAAACAAGGAACCATAATGTAAAGCAGGAAAGTCAAATAAGGAAAGCAAGTAAAGATGAACTATCCCTAAGGTAACCCCACTTTTAAAGATTTCCCCAGCAGAGTCGCCAATTTTGTAACATGGTGGGAAAACTGACTTGGGTGTTTTGCGTTTGATCGCAATTATTGCGGATAGCAAGAGTCGCCACCGACTTTTCTTTTATCCAAATAAAGGAAATGTTGAAAAGAAAAGAAAAGACCTTTCGAGATTATTGCTTGAGTTCGGGGGGTAGGTTATGAAAAGGGAAGGTATTAGAACCCTTTTCATCTATAGTTATCTATGGGCTCTTAGTTGCTTGCTAGATCATTTGCTTTTGTTTGAAAAATGTGCTTGGGTGTGGGTTTTGAAAGTATTTTGAAAAAGTCTTTGTAATGATTCTCGTTTCTATAAGAATGTGTACAAAGTTTTTAGTTTTGAAAATAGTTCAAAGAGGTGTTTGTGAAATGTGTTTTCTGAAAGTGATTTTGAAAAGTGTCTTTGTAATGATTCTCGTTTCTATAAGAATGCGTACAAAGAGCTTTGTCTTTTGAAAATGTTTCAAATGATAGTGTTGGTGTAAAAAAATGTTTTTGTTGTGAGCAAGCGAGCAACTATGAGTATCCTACCTACTCAAAAGGTCTATGTTCTTTTCCTTCTCCTTTAGATGTTTCTATCTTACCATTGATTTGGTAAGAAGCCCTATCATTGGATGTGAAGGGACAGGCGTGGTACGTTTGTATAGTCATAGAAGGTAACCTATAGGACATTTTAGCAATGTTGTTTATGGACTAGATCGTTTACCGAAGGCAACATCGAGGGTCATCTTAGGACTACGATCTTTTATCGAGGGTCTTTGCTAAAACGCCCATATTCGAGGGACATGACTATTTTCTGAGGCAACAAGTGAGATTATCCTAGAGGTGCACGTGTGTGAATAATGTGTTTGATTTGCATGCATTTTTGCTTTGATTTTTGGGTTGTCTACTTGTTGTTTTTATCTTGCCATACATCTTAATTACTAACATTTATACAAAAGCAATAAAAATGCATAAAATAAATTGTGATACGGTGGCAGAACCGACTGTTAATACTGGTTTTGCATTTTGTATTCGCAAATGTCGCGGTAAGCAAGAGTCGCCACCGACTTTTATTTCATCCAACAAAGGAAAAGGAAAAAGAACAGAAAAAACCTTTTTTGAGAATGTTTCTGAGTATGGGGGGTAGATTATAGAAAGGGAAGGTGTTAGCACCCTTTCTATCTGTGGTTCTCCACGGGCTCTTAGGAACTTTGCTCATTTTTTAAATTTCTTGTGCATGCTTGTTTTGAAAAAGTTTTACTTCGTGATAACCCTTGTATCAGTCTTCAAGAGTGTGACGAAGTTGTTTTGAAAAAGTGTTTGTGTGAAAAGTTTTGTTTGAGCAAGTACCTAGGAGTTAATCTACCTACTCGAAAAAAGTCTGTTCGTTCTTCTTTAGACAGCACTACCTTATTATTAAGGAATAGGTGGCACCGCCAATGGAGTTTTAAAGGGACGTCCGAAGGGATGAAATGGTCTCTGAAGGCAACAGGTAAGGATACCTTAGCATTTCGAAGGGACTATCGTCATAAAATCAATTCGTAGGCAACTCGAGGGACAAGGAGGGACTATGATCTTTATGACGGTTTTGGATCGTGGGTCATTTCTAAGGTACCCCTACGTTCGAGGGACACGACCATTATTTCTGAGGCAAACAAGTGGAGTAAACCCTAGGAGTGAGCATGTGCAAGTGTATTTTTTCAGTTAATTATCTTTGCACAATTAGGGTTTTCTACCGTTTTAATTTCAATTCGTCTTTCCATACAATCCTATTAATCAGCACATCAATAACTTATTCAGTTCTTAACAAGCAACGAATCATAGAGATAAAAAGCACAACAATTTATATAAGTTCTAATCCTAATTCTGAATCTAACTTTATTCAAGAAGTTCTAATCCACAGTTTCTTCTATTTATGCAATGATATGATCAATATAAATACTATGATATTTACACATTAATGATGTTCTAAATGAAAAGATGCAAAGTCAGAAAGCCTTACCTTGAATCTGAAATGTGTATTGGGGACTTCAAGTGTTCTAAAGTCAGCAAGAGCAACGGGACAGAAAATTCTATGTTCTTTGATTCAAATGTAAGAACAAGGGTTTTGGTTTTGTTTGGGAATTCTGAGTTTACGAATGATTTTTGTTTTCTTTTCTCTCTTTGATGATTCTCTCTTTTCAAAAGCAAACCCCTTGAACATGTGATGGGGCAACTTATTTATAGATGGGTTTGTTGTGGTTTTGGGGGGCAAAACAAATGGGATTTAAACCTTTTTGGCATACTGTTCCATTTCTTTTTAAACACAGTTTTCGTATGCTAATTTGGAGAAATTATGGGGTTTGAGAGAAATGTAGGTGTGGACTAGATCAACATCACCTTGGAGTGTTGTGGCAGCTGGTGCCAGGACTGTGCTATAGCAGTGCAACAAGTTTCTCAAACGAGGTTTTAGGATTGGGTGATGTTCTGATCGCATAAGACCAGAGTGAGATTCGAAGGGTGAGGCTCTGATTGAAACATTGAACATAGCCTCCACATGCTAAAGAGTCACGTTATGATTGAAGGACATAGTTTCCATACGTTCTGATTGATGAGTCATGTTCTGAACTATGTTTGCAAATTATGGTTGCACTTGCGTGAAGGCTGGCCCAGATGTTTTGAAATATCATATTCTCTTAACACTTAGAAACTTTTCTAAATATTTAGAAATTTGATTTTTCAAAGTAGTTTCCGACTTCAGATTTTTGATGAACCAATTTCATGTCCTTGTGAAATATAATTGATGAATCATTATTTTTTGATCCAAAAATCAAGGTTTTACTTTCCAGTGTGCTTTTGACCATTTTGCCTTTGTGAATTGTTTTCTTGAAAATTGTAATCTGAGACTTGAAACTTGACATAAGCAATCTTGAGGGTCCATAGTGATCCATGAAAGTCAAATGAGGCATTAATAGTTCAATTACCCTTATTCAATCTCAAACCCTAATTTCAATCATCAGTGCTTAAGGAGGTGTCTTGAACCGATCAATCTTTGTACAGTCTTGAACCAAAGGAGATCTTGTGAGAAAATACTTGATAAATGAGAGTGCAAATTTTGGGGTACAACAATTTATAATGCTGGATTCGAAGGCCCAGAAGAGTGGGGGTGGTGCTTGTTATTCTTGGATTCGAAGGAGAAGAACAGGTATGGTATTCTTTCTATTGGATTCGAAAGAAAACAAAGTGTGGGGATTACTTCATATTCGAAAGAGAAAAAGAAATAAGTGTTGTGTTTCTTTAGATTCTGGGTTTTTGTTTAGTGTTTGAGAATCTTAAGAGTTTAAGAGTTTTTTGAGAGTTTGATGTTTTTTTTTGAAGATTCATTCCACCACAAAAAAGTCCTCCATCAGCTTGCAAATGTTTCTCTATTTATAGAGAAAGGGTTAGAATTGTTGAAGTAACCAGGTTTGTAGGATAACAAACCACGCTTTTGTTGAAAATGAAACAAGTTTAGTCCCTTTTCGTTGTTCCCATGTTTCAAGTACAAGTGGGGGCCTTCTGTCTGTTGGGGGCAGGAGATTGGATATATTCCTTTGGAACTGCTTGCATTCAGACAAAAATCAGATTGGGAGCTGATTTTGTGACTAAAGGACTCTTTATGAAAAAAGGGTACGTAGCTTTTTGCTATTTTATCCAAGAATAGTATTATCCAGTAGACAAAGCTTCGAACCTTTGTGCAAGCCTCTGATCATGTAAATATTTGGAAGCAACATAGCCTGACAAGTAGGATTTGGAGGATAAGGCTATGAGATTTACTCAAATTTCTTTAAACAAGCTTGCTTCGGAGGGTCCAGATTGGATTCGAAGTATGTTGATTCGAAGGGAATCAAAACTCTAATCGAAGCTTTGTGTGAAGGTGGCTCTTGTCTAATCAAAGGCTTTCCTGCCAGAGGTCACATGGTCAAACGAAAGGGTGCATGCAGGAGGTCCCTGCCTTGTGCCTGATGGCATGAAGGAAATCATGACTTTGTGGTGTCAAAGGCGAACATGGAAAACCAATGGTTTCTGAGTCGAAGGAGAGCTGCAGGAGGCCATTGCTTTGTGACTTCAAGCAAACATGCAAGAGGTCTTTGCTCAAACGAAAGCTTGCATGAAGGGAGCCACATGCTCAAACAAAGGGTGTAACCAAAACTTGCATTGAAGGAAGCCAACATGACCCAAACGAAGGATGCATGCATGAGGTAAAGGGTACAATCGAAGGAGACCAGAAAAGAGGCTTTTGCCTCCTGAATCGAAGGAAACCAAACAGGAGGCTTTTGCCTTCTGAATAGAAGGACATTAGCAGGAAGCTTTTTTCCTTGTGAATCGAACCTAGTTGAATATAAGTGTTGCCTTGTCGAAGCTTGAAGCATGTTGTTTCAAAGGGAGACTTTGCCCAGTCAGAGCTTGCATGCAGGTAACCATTGCACTGTGGGTGCTAATGTCAATACAGTGAATTATAGCCATAGGGAGGCTTTTGCCTTCTGAACGCTAGCAATGGTGGGAACCCCATGCTTTATGGATCGAAACATGCAGGAATGAGGCCATATGGCCAAACGAAAGATGTATACCAATCTTGCACAAATATACTAAAATGTTCAAACGAAGCAGGAAACGAACTTGCCCAAAAGAAGCCCATTGCCCAAACGAAGAAAGACTCTTGCTCAAAAGAAGTTAAATGTTCAAACGAAAACTCTAAACTAAAGCTTACATCGAAGGAGCCAAAGTTCCCAATCGAAAGAGGTATGACTATGGATTCGAAGCAGGCATAGAGGTGGATTTGAAACAGGTTGCTTTGAAGGAAACCAATGCCCCAAACGAAGGATGACTCAAGCTTGCTAGATGCCCAATCGAAGGATGTGGATTCGAATAAAACTTTCTCTTCTTTGACTTGTCAAAAGGCACATTAACATCTTCATTTTTCTTTCCCTTCGACCAGTCGAAGTAACAGCTTTCCATTTTCAAAGAAAATCATTTTCTTCATTTCTTCAAACAGGTGTTTGTAACCACACATGCGAGAGAAATCATGAAAAATAAGAGGGAAAATTTTGGGGTACAACAACATCATTCAAAATCAATTGAGGTGATTTTCTTCAAATGTCAAGACATTAAGCAAAACATTATCAAAGCAGTGTTTTGCCAAAATTGCAGCCAACAAACACTTACAGAAAGACAAGGAGCACAAAATTTGAACGCAAAATCGTCCAATGTTTTCATTAAATGAGCATATGATATATAAAATGACAACCCTTAACAAATGGACCATTGTGCCCCGAGTAAGGCACGTGGTTTAAAGTCATTGTTTTTAAAGAAATTATACAGACAAATTTCTTAAAGAAATAAAAATAGGAAATAACCATTAATCCTGGCTGAAGGAATTTGGGATGAAGTCTTTAGCCATCCAGTTATTGAGTCCACCGTCAGTAGTTTGGAATATCCAGTCATCCAAGTTGTTGCCACTGTCAGTATCTTCCAGAGCATTAACTTCATTGTTGCTAATACAGAGAGGTGGTCCTCCGGCACGAACACGTCGGACCTCTTTCTAAGCCTTCGAAGTAAAACCTAACCCAACTTTATCAGATTTATAGGGGATATCAAGAATTTATCCCCAAATAGTGCACCTCCATCTTCTAACACAACCCTAACATCCTTCAAGGAAGCCATTCTTGGTGTGTTTTTAGAGAGCTCGGGAATAGTAGCTTTAGCAACAGTAATCGTCGGAGGGATTACCTCAAATGTCTGGCAAGGGGTTTCAATGAACTCGCCATCCATTTCTATATATTTGAAGGAATTCAAACGACTGACCATATATTCTTCCTCTCCACAGATTGTGACAATCTTCCCTTTTACTGGGTACTTAAGCTTTTAATGCAATGTAGAGATAACCACACTTGCCCCATGAATCCATGAGCGTCCGAGAAAGCAGGAATAGGCCGAGAAGATATCCATTACATAAAATGTTAAATTGAAGACTTGAGATCCCACCTTGATCAGAAGATCAACCTCTACGTCGACCATTGTCTCTGAACTATCAAAGGCTCTTACCACAATATCGCTGGGTTTCAGCACCAACCCTTCACAGTCCACCATATCCAAAGCACCTTTGGGTAAAAAATTTAGGGAGGACTCAATATCTACTAACACATGTGCCAAATTAGTGCCTTTGCATTCAATAGAGATGCGCCGAGCTTTCTTATGATTATTTCTTGTGGGAGATAAATTTGCATCAGAAAAGCCTAAACCATTGTCAACAGTTAGGCTTGCAACACAATTATCAAATTTATCAGCAGTGGTGTCTTGTGGTACATGGGTATTCTTCAGGAATTTCAATAAATCTTGGGCATGTGCTTCGAAGCATAATAAAAAGGACAACATGGATATCTTGGAGGGTGTTTTCCCTAATTGCTCAACTATTTTATAGTCGCTTTTACGAATGATCTTCATAATTTCTTCCATCTCTTGTCTAGATGGGTCTTCAATTGTCACTTCTTTTGAGGGTGCCTCCGTCAGGGCAGGCTCAGTTACTTTCTCTTTAACTCGGGCATTGCCAGGTGGCCCAGCAGCAGGAATGCGAACAGGTGTTGTAGTAGTTGTTAGAGGAGAGATCTCCGGAAAGAAGATCCTCCTTGTCCTAGTGTCCTTACTAGTTCCAGGAATGTTTGTAATTTTAGGATCTTCATTTTCATTAATCCATGGCTCTTGCTTGACACCATGATAATAAACTTCTTCCCCATAGTTCCATGGCACAACTTTATTAAAGGAATAAGGGATTAGCCCTGGTGTAGTAATAATCAGGGAGCCACCCTCGAATCAACATGAATACTTATAAAAGTATTGGAAATTGTTATTATGGAAACATCTTCAAGTCCCAGTTCTAGGAAAATACTTTCAGGCAGATTCTTCACGGACGGAGTTTTCTCGAACATAATTTCATGGCTATCAATCAAGCGTTGAATACCTTTCTTCACCCACATACAACCTAATATTAGTTCGGGAAGCACAATGGTAACAATTCTCAAGGCATCCTGGAAATAAACTGGCTCTTAATAGATTCTTCTTAACGGTCATCAAGGGAGTAGTTAAATCACTGATGGAGGAGACATAGGAAACATCGTCAACAACAATAACACCTTTACCATGACTGGGCATGAGTGCAGTAATCACATTAGGGGTTTCTAGAGGGTCAAACTCAATCACTTTTTTGTCAATCAAATCTTGGATTTTTCTTTTTAGGGCCCAATAATCATTTGGTGTCGTACCCGGGACTGTTGGAATGGTATGCACACCTTGCATTTGGGTTATACTTCAGAGATGATGTGTTGGTATTTTGAGGTGAATCCCGCAGTGTTATCAATTATGCTTTCAACAGATGTTGTAATTCTTGAGCTAATGGCATATTGATCCTAGTGAACTGCCTTCTCGGGGAATCCGGTCTTTGTTGATTGTTTTGTCGTTGTGGTCGTTGAACTGGGGTTGGGTTAGAAATCAATAATGCTCTTACTTACTGATGATGATCATTCTTGATACGAATCCTTTGTCCATAAACATCATTAGTTTCCTTCTTACCAACAAATGGTTTCTTTACAACAATAGAGGTTGAGGCCATTGTCATCTTCCTACTTTTGATTCCACTTTCAACTCGTTCGCCAGTCAAAATCAGCTCAGTAAACCCTGACGAAGAACTCCCAATCAGCAAGTTAAAGTATGGACTATTCAAGGTGTCCATGAACATGTCCACTAATTCTCTACCAGTCAAAGGGGGTTGCACCCTTCTGTTAGAACATAGTTTGATTGTACAACCCTCAGTTAGAGTTTTGATGATAAAAAAATACAAGATTAAATAAATTGTAAGATTTATATAAGACATATATGCTACTTAAAATTATGTTGTGTATTTACAAAAACTCTGATGGAATCAGCATCAGAATATCAGTATCAACATCAGCATCAGAAGATATGCCAGCATCAGAGGATCAAATAACATGTGCTATATGTTGAAGCCTGATGAACAGAATCTGCGCATAAAATACTCTGACTCTGATCAAGATCCTTACCAAGTCATCAGCACTCAGAAGCGTAAGAATAAGCTAAAGCAAAGAACACTCTGATTACCATAAGCAGAGAAGACTCTGAAGTGTCAACGTTACTAAGCATTCAAGAAAGATTTATTACCAACGGCTTTATTCCAAGACAAAGATCTTCTCAAAAAGGAAAGAACGTTATTAGCATTGAAATGGATTTATGGACAACCAACGTATCTCTTCCGTGGCTATTTAAACAAGACTGTGTGAGAAAAGAAAAGGCTAATAATCTTCACGCATATACACGCCTACGTAAACGAACTCACTCATACAATTTGCTAAAGCTTTCAACCACGCCTACTCAAAAGCATTAGCAGTCTAGTTTCATTCTAAGCTTAACATTGTGTATTATCACAGTTGTGATATATAGTTTTGTTAGAAAACATTAACACACTTTTGTTCAATCATCTGTAAGAGAATTTCCTTGAGATAAACCGGTCTGTGGTTAGACTCAAGAAGGCTTTAACAGTTGTTAAAGTAGTTGTTGTATTCAGTTGAATATAGTGGATTAAGACCTCGTTGGAGAGAGGCGAAATCACCTTGACGGGTGGACTGGAGTAGTTTGAGATCAAACGAACCAGGATAAAAATACAGTGTTGTCTGCTCTTTTGATTTAAGTTTTACAATTCAACCCCCCTTATTGTGTTTTTCACATCTTCAATTGGTATCAGAGCGCCTGGTTCTGAGCTTATAACACTTAACCGTGTCAGCACAAGATCCAGCGTCAAAAAAACCCAATGGCAGGACCACATCAAAACATCAGCAATGACAACAATGAAGAAAGAGACAGATTCAGTGGCAAGCCTCCAGTCTTTGATGGAGAGAACTTTGATTACTAGAAAGACAGAATTGAAAGCTTCTTTATGGCCCATGATGCTGATCTGTGGGACATGGTGACTGATGGATACATGCACCCAGTGGATGGAAGTGGTCAGAAGATTGACAGGAAAGCAATGTCTGATCAGCAAAAGCGTGATTTCGGAAATCATCACAAGGCCATAACAATTCTTCTCAGCGCCATCTCTTATTTTGAAAATTAAAATATATCAAACAGAGACACTGCAAAGAATATGTTTGACTCTCTGAGAATGACGCATGAAGACAACATTCAAGTCAAAGAAACCAAAGCTCTTGCGCTCATTCAGAAGTATGAGGCATTCAAGATGGAAGAAAGTGAATCAATAGAGACTATGTTTTCAAGATTTCAAATTCTGGTTGCTGGTCTCAAAGTTCTTGACAAAGGGTATTCCACTGCTGATCATGTTAAGAAGATCATCAGAAGCTTGCTAAAACAGTGGAGGCCAATGGTCACAGTGCTGAAGCTAGCTAAGGATCTCAACAAAATCCCTCTGGAGGAACTTGTCAGCTCCCTTAGAAGTCACGAGATAGAGCTAGAAGCAGATGAACCTCAAAATCAAGGTAAGCCATTAACTTTAAAATCTAACAGAAAATCTGACTCCAAGGTTTTGCAGGCTGTTGAAGAAACCTCTGATGGGTCCTCATCAGAAGAAGATGAACTATCTCTGCTTTCCAGAAGGGTGAATCAATTATGGAAGCAGAGGCAAAGGAAGTTCAGGAATCCCAGAAGATCAGAGAATCAGAATGAATCCTTCTCCAGATACAGAAGGTCAGAATCCTCCTCTGGACACAGAAGATCTGAAGGCTCTTCAGGAAGCAGAAAGCCAAACAACAAAGACATCATCTGTTATGAATGTAACGAGCAAGGACACTACAAAAGTGATTGCCCAAAGCTTCATAAGGAAAAGCCTAAAAACAAGTTTGGCAAGGAAAAGAAGAAAAGTATCATGGCTACATAGGATGTCTCTGACACATCTGAAGATGACTCAGAATCAGATGATGAAAGAGAAAACATAGCTCTCATGGAAAACATACCAGAAGACAGTGAAGCTTCTGAGTCAGACTCTGAATCAGATACAGAAGAGGTATTTCCTGACTTTGCTATTAACTTTACTAAGGCTGAACTAGCTGAAAGCCTTAATGAAATTCTGGAAAGATATCAGCAGATCAGAGTCAAATTTAGAAACCTGAAAAGGAATCTTGCTTCTGACTCTGATAAGACTGAGAGTCTCAAATTGGAGAATTCTGAGTTAAAAGATAAAATTTCAAAATTAGAAAATCTATTGCAAAACTCTCAGAAGGAAACAATCCCTGAAACTCCCAGCAGTGCTGATGAGATCATCAAGGAGTATGATCACAGCTTTCAGAAGTTTCTGGCTAAAAACATAGATAGAAGCAAAATGGCTTCAATGGTCTATGGAGTTAGCATAAATGGCAGAAAAGGAATAGGATACCGAGGTAAGGTACCTACACTAAAAAATGCCATGGATTTAGTTATAAAACGCACTTCACTTGATTCACACTTTGTATATGGTCACACACATGACATCACATATACTAGTAGTAATTATTCTGTCAAACCAAAATTCAACCAGAGTTTTGGTAAAACTAACAAATCAGGACCCAAGAAAATATGGGTACCTAAGGATAAAATAATACATGTGGAAAATATCTTTAGCAGCAAAGTAGAAACACCAGTCATGGTACCTGGACTCTGGCTGCTCACGACACATGACGGGAAGAAGGCATATGTTCCAAAGCCTGGAACTTAAGCCTGGAGGCCACGTAGGCTTTGGAGGCAATCAGAGAGAAAAGATCATTGGCTCTGGAACAGTATGTAATGGAAATCTTCCCTCTATAAGTAATGTTTTATTAGTAGATGGATTAATGCATAATCTATTATCCATAAGTCAATTAAGCCATAACGGTTATGATATAATCTTTAATCAAAATTCATGCAAAGCTGTTAGTCAGAAAGATGGGACTATCCTATTTAATGGAAAGAGGAGAAACAACATTTACAAAATAAAACATTCTGAACTGAAAAGTCAGAATGTAAAGTGTCTTCTGTCTGTTAACAACGAGTAATGGATCTGGCACAGAAGATTGGGACATGTTAGTATGAGAAGAATATCTCAGATTAACAAACTCAATCTGGTCAGAGGACTTCCTAACCTGAAGTTCAATTCAGATGCTCTGTGTGAAGCATGTCAGAAAGGCAAGTTTGCAAAACCAGCTTTCAAATCTAAAAACGTTGTTTCCACCTCTAAGCCATTAGAACTTCTGCACATTGACTTATTTGGACCAGTTAAAACTGCTTCAGTCAGTGGTAAGAAGTATGGGTTAGTAATTGTAGATGACTATAGCAGATGGACATGGGTAAAGTTCTTAAGATACAAGGACGAGTCACACTCTGTGTTTGTCACCTTCTGCAACCAAGTTCAGAATGAAAAGGATCTTAGAATCGTCAAAGTCAGAAGTGATCATGGTGGAGAGTTTGAAAACAAAGATTTTGAGTCATTCTTTAATGACAAAGGCATTCTGCATGACTTCTCTTGTCCTAGAACTCCCCAGCAAAATGGAGTTGTAGAACGAAAGAACATAACATTGCAAGAAATGGCCAGAACCATGATCAACGAGACTAACGTTGCTAAGATCTTCTGGGCAGAGGCAATAAACACAGCGTGTTACATTCAGAATAGAATCTCCATAAGACCTATTCTGGAAAAGACTCCATATGAATTGTGGAAGAACAGAAAGCCCAACATTTCATATTTTCATCCATTTGGATTCACTTGCTTTATTTTAAATACAAAAAATTATTTGAACAAGTTTGACTCTAAAGCACAAAAGTGTATTATGTTAGGATACTCTGAACGCTCAAGAGGGTACAGAGTATACAATACAGAAACACAGATTGTGGAAGAATCAATCAGTGTTCGTTTTGATGATAAGCTTGACTCTCAAAAGTTAAAGCAGAATGAATTACTTGCAGGTATGGAAGTTGAATTCGTAGGTACTGAAGACAAGTCATCAGAAGCTCTTATCAGAGACACTCCCTCAACATCAGAAAGAGGCACTGCAAGAAATCCAGCACCTTCTGTTGATCAACTTCAGAAAAGACCATCCAGAAGCAGCATGGATCACCCAGAAGAAACAATCTTAGGAAGAAAGGAAGATCCAATCAGAACAAGATCTAGATTCAGAAACTCTGAAGAATCCCTCATGGGACTTGTTTCTCTAATTGAACCATCATCAATTGATGAAGCACTTCTGGACAATGACTGGATTCTAGCAATGCAAGAGGAGATGAATCAATTCACAAGAAATGACGTATGAGATCTAGTTCCCAAACCAAAAGGATTCAACGTCATTGGAACAAAATGGGTGTTCAGAAACAAACTGAATGAACAAGGTGAAGTCATCAGAAACGAAGCACGATTGGTAGCACAATGTTATAGTCAGCAAGAGGGGATAGACTATACAGAAACCTTTGCTCCAGTCGCCAGGTTAGAATCTATCAGACTCTTAATTTCTTTTGCTGTTAATAAAGGCATCACTCTGTATCAGATGGATGTTAAGAGTGCATTCTTAAATGGGTATATAGAAGAAGAGGTATATGTGCACCAACCCCCTGGTTTTGAAAGTTCCAAAAATCCAGAATATGTTTTCAAACTAAAGAAGTCACTGTATGGTCTGAAACAAGCTCCCAGAGCTTGGTGTGAAAGACTAAGTAACTTCCTATTAGAAAAGGAATTCACCAGAGGGAAAGTGGACACAACTCTATTCTGTAAGACAGTTAAGAATGACATTTTAGTATGTCAGATTTATGTTGATGATATCATTTTTGGATCTACTAAACCTTCTCTGGGAAGAAAGTTTGCTAAGTGTATGCAGGCAGAATTTGAGATGAGCCTAATGGGGGAACTGAAATTCTTTCTGAGCATTCAGATCAATCAAACCCCAGAAGGAACTTACATTCATCAGAGCAAATATGTCAGAGAACTTCTGAAGAAATTTGATCTCTAATAATGTAAGCCATCAAAGATTCCAATGCATCCCACGTGCATTCTGGAAAGAGAAGAGGTAAGTAAAAAGGTAGAACAGAAGGTCTAAAGAGGTATGATTGGTTCTCTTCTTTATCTGACAGCTTCAAGGCCTGATATTTTATTCAGTGTATGCATTTGTGCAAGATTCCAATCAGATCCTAGAGAATCTCACTTAACAGCAGTTAAGCGAATTTTCAAGTATCTGAAAGGTACTACTAATCTGGGTTTGTTTTATAGAAAATCAAGTGATTACAGCTTAGTAGGATACTGTGATGCTGATTTTGCTGGAGACAGAGTAGAACGTAAAAGTACTTCTGGAAGCTGCCAGTTTCTGGGAGAAAATCTGATCTCATAGTCCAACAAAAGACAATCCACAATTGCTCTATCAACAGCAGAAGCTCAATACATATCAGCAGCTGGATGCAGCACACAAATGCTCTGGATGAAAAGTCAACTTGAGGACTTCCAGATATTTGAGAGTAACATTCCTATCTTCTGTGACAATACTTCAGCTATTTGCTTAAGTAAAAATATAATTTTACATTCTAGGGCTAAGCATATAGAAATAAAACATCATTTTATTAGGGACTATATTCAGAAAGGGATTTTAAATTTTAAATTTATTAACACAGACCATCAATGGGCTGATATTTTTACAAAACCACTTTCTGAAGATAGGTTCAACTTCATTCTGAAACCTCTCAGCATGAAGCTCTGCCCAGAATAAAATTGTTTTAATTTTATATATTAACCTTCAGAACTTTGTTTATTTTCTGTGAACTACTGATCAATCTTCTTTCAGAACTTTAGAAGTGCAGATTGAATCAGAATCTATCCATGAAGATCTGAGCACTTCAGTTCAAGGATAGAAGTGTTGTTCACTCAAGCAAAGAAGTGTCATCCAGTCATCAGCTATTTTATGAGGCTGAACACGCGTTCACGTTTCTGAAAAGGCAAAGCGCTGATTGGATGCATTGAGACACATATCATGGGTAACCGTTCCAAATATCTTTCTGAATCCCCTAAAATCAGCTATCATTAAATGCTAATAATCATTATTAATTTCTCTCTCTTAAACATTTACGTTTTCAAAAACTTTTTAGAAATCTATTTAAACACACTTCACACCATTCACACTTTTTACCTTCACTTTCGTTTTCTCTCAATATTTCTGATTTCATTATTCTTCTTTCTCAAGAAAACCTTTCAATCTTTTTCAAAAAACCTCGTGTGAACATGGCTTCTTCTAGCATTCCTTCTTCAGGTTCCCAGAAAAATGCTTCATCTAAACAATATGAAGTACCTTTCAGAATGCATCTCAGAACAAGTGTCAAAGAAACAAGAGAAGAAGAGCGAACAAAAAGGGATTGGATACCCTTGGGAAGACTGATATCATATATTCTTACAGAGAATAGGCTGATTGATCATCTGCAAGAGGCTCAAGAAATCAGCACTCTGGAACCTTCTATTGGCAAGCAGCTGAATGCCAAAAATATGAAGAAAATGAAGTTGATAGAGAACATTAAGAAGGAGCCCAGCGTCACTCCTTTTGCTGAAATCTCCAGCAGAAGAGTCCCTCTGGATGACTTCCCTCTGTTCTCAGAGATTGACTCCAAACCAGAAATCATTCTGAGATATCTGGATGCTTGTAAAGCTGATGGTACAACACCAAATCTAAATATTCAAGATCTTCAGCAGAAGGCTCCAGAGGTTGTTCTGAAGAAGACGAAGAAAAGAAAAGCTGCTGCAGAAGGATCATCTCAACAGACTCCCAAGAAGAGAGGTAATCCTGTTTCTGTAATTGTTTTAGATTCAACGGTTGTTTCAACATCTATTCCTATTCCAACTCCATCTGAAAACCCAACACCTCAAACTTTCGATGATTTTGACTTAGATTTTGACCCTTCTGAATCATTAACCCTCAGAAGATCTCGCTCCCAACCACAAAATCCAAATAATGAAACCATACCAGACAAGAACTTGAACAAGTTCTTTCTGATATAGACCAACACACTTTCGTTCCTGAAACAGAAAATCCAAATCCAAACACAGAAACTCCCCTCTCACCAATACCAGAAATTCCACTCTCTCCAGAACCAAAAATCCCACTACCTTCATCTCCTCAACCAGATATTAATCCACCCTATCCTCAACATGAACAATCTCCATAACCTGAGACTCAAACCTCTGAGGCTCAACCCTCTGAATCCCCTGAACCACAACCTCTGGCCATTCAATTTCCCTGTGGTACCACTGTGAATATTCCTCAACTTCCCTCTTCACCAGAAATAACTCCACCAAATTCCCCGTCAAGTCCAATCGTAATTCCTGACTCTCCCACTCCCTCACCTAAGAAAAATTCAGAAGACCACAGCAAGACTGTCATTGATTTAACAGTCTTTGAACGCCTTGCTGCCATCAACCATAAAACTGCTATCCCTAAACCAAAACATCCAGATATTGGTTCCAGCATATTGAACTTTGAAACAGATATACAGAAGTGGATCACTTCTCTGAAACAAGCAAGTCTGGAACTGGTTGATCCTGTTGTATCAGACTTCCTCTGGACAAAATTCAGAAGATGGGTATGCTCTGAAACCTTTAAGTTGCAAGACCAGAGCTATGGACAGGCTCAATAGAACTTCAGCAATCTGCTGAAAGAAATTGAAGGTCCAGTTCTGAGCAAGCTTCTTAAGGAAGAAGTTCTCCATCTGGACATTGCTCCTTGGTCTGAATAGCGTCCAGCATCCAAAGTTCAACCTGCAGAAGAACAGATGATTCCAGCTGAAGAACAGGTTCAAGAAGAAGATATTGAAGAAAGCTCTGAGAAGCACCGTGTTTCTGAAGATCCTCAAGCTTCCTCTCTTGACAGGAAGACTCTGGAGGACTTGAAAAGATCTGATATGCTGATGAATGAAAGAATGGATAAGCAGGACATCAAAATTGATGTTATAGAAAACATGGTATCTCAGCAACAGGAAACCAACAATCAAATCAAGAGCATGTTGGAAGCTCTATTCACACGTCTTCCACCTCCCTCTTAGAATTTTCCTGTGTTTTCCTTGTTTTCTTTACATGTTTGTCTGTAATGCTTTACGTGTTCTGAACTTATCATTGCTTCTGTTTTTAATATAAATGCTTTTTTATCTCTGATCATTTTAACTCTGATTATTTGTGCTTTTTAATAACTGACAAAAAGGGGGAGAAAGAATGATATTTTTCAATAATGGATTACTGAGACATAAGTCTCAAACATTCTAACATTCTGATATATTTGAATTTCTTTCTTCTGAAAAGCTTACAGGTACAAGAATCTGATGAACTCTGATAAAGTAAAGTTCTGATGCTCAAGGTCTCATGGAATTAAAGGGAAGTAATCAACACAGGGGGAGTTTTTCTCTTCGTTGCTCTGATACCTTTTATTCCTTATCTTCTTATCTATGATACCTTTTATTCGTTATTTGTTTATCTTTGATACCTTTTATTCTTTAATTTTAATTGGAAAAAAATCTGGTTTTTGTCATCATCAAAAAGGGGGAGATTGTTAGAACATAGTTTGATTGTACAACCCTCAGTTAGAGTTTTAATGATAACAAAATACAAGATTAAATAAATTGTAAGATTTATATAAGACATATATGCTACTTAAAATTATGTTGTGTATTTACAGAAACTCTGATGGAATCAGTATCAGAATATCAGTATCAACATCAGCATCAGAAGATATGTCAGCATTAGAGGATCAAATAACATGTGTTATACGCTGAAGCCTGATGAACAGAATATGCGCATAAAATACTCTGGCTCTGATCAAGATCCTTACCAAGTCATCAGCACTCAGAAGCGTAAGAATAAGCTAAAGCAAAGAACACACTGATTACCATAAGCAGAGAAGACTCTGAAGTGTCAACGTTACTAAGCATTCAAGACAGATTAATTACCAACGGCTTTATTCCAAGACAAAGATCTTCTCAAAAAGGAAAGAACGTTATTAGCATTGAAATGGATTGATGGACAACCAACGTATCTCTTCCGTGGATATTTAAACAAGACTGTGTGATAAAAGAAAAGGCTAATAATCTTCACGCATATACACGCCTACGTAAACGAACTCACTCATACAATTTGCTAAATCTTTCAACCACGCCTAATCAAAAGCATTAGCAGTCTAGTTTCATTCTAAACTTAACATTGTGTATTATCACAGTTGTGATATATAGTTTTGTTAGAAAACATTAACACACTTTTGTTCAATCATCTGTAAGAGAATTTCCTTGAGATAAATCGGTCTGTGGTTAGACTCAAGAAGGCTTTAACAGTTGTTAAAGTAGTTGTTGTATTCAGTTGAATATAGTGGATTAAGACCTCGTTGGAGAGAGGAGAAATCACCTTGACGGGTGGACTGGAGTAGTTTGAGATCAAACGAACCAGGATAAAAATACAGTGTTGTCTGCTCTTTTGATTTAAGTTTTACAATTCAACCCCCCTTCTTGTGTTTTTCACATCTTCACCTTCCAGCCAGGTCCCTCCATTTTTGAGCATATTCCTTAAATCCTTCGCTTGAGCCCATAGTCATACTTTGTAATTGCACGTAAGTTAGTGCAAGGTCAGCATTGTATTGGTATTGTCTGTAGAAGGCAACGGCCATATCCTCCCATGTGTGTATTTTAGTTCCCTCTAGTTGATAGAACCACTCCAACTTTGTCCCAGATAAGCTCCCTTAGAATAAATGAACCCATAACTTCCTATCAGCGGTGTGTGGTTGAATTTTGCGGACATAAGACCTCAGATGCATGTTGGGGAAGGAGACCCCATTATACTTGGCTAAGACAAGGACCTTGAATTTGTATGGGATGACCACCCCAGGGACCAAACCTAAATCTCCAAAGTCCAAACTGGGCACTGTTTGGATCTCTATAGCCTTAAGTCGGTCTTCTAGTTGTTTTTATTTGTCATCCGCCGGTGGGTACTGCTCATTGGAGTAGTCTTCCTCCTTCTGTTGAATGTAAGGGGATTACCCTAGCATGTGTTCTGGTTGACACTAGCTCTTCTTTAAACGTGCTACCCAAGGGTGCTTTGGACCTGTTAGACTATGAAGGACTGGTGTTGAAGCCGAGTGATATTATTGTGAGGGCTTTCGATGGGTCCAAAAGGACGGTTCATGGAGAGATGGATCTCCCGATCAAAGTGGGATCACATATTTTCAATTCTACTTTATACATCATGGGCATCCGTCCTGCTTACTCATGTGTTGTTGGGTTGCCTTTGGATCCATGGAGCAGGGGCAGTAACATCTACGCTTCACCAAAAGCTAAAATACCCAGTCAAGGGGAGGATCGTCACTGTTTGTGGTGAGGAGGAATTCATGGTAAGCCATCTCAATTCTTTCAAATATGTGGAGATGGATGGAGAATTTATAGAAACCTCGTTCCAGGCTTTTGAGGTTGTTCCACCTTTGGTTGCTACTGCCAAAATTTATTTTGACACGCCCAAAGCTAATAAAGTCGTGCCAAGGATGGTTTCATTTAAGGATGCTCGTGCCGTGGTCGAAAATGGAAGCTGTGCTACCTGGGGGAAACACCCTGAGATCCCATTCAAAGTAGATAAATGTGGGTTGGATTTCACTGTTAAGACTCAGAAAGAGGTTAGGCGCGCTCGTGCAGAAAAGCCCTATCTCCATATTGGAAATCATGAAGTAAACGTTGTGGAGGATTCCGATGATGAATGTGCTTTCGGAGAGTGGATATACCCTACTACAACAGAGCTCAACAATTGGCACACAAAGGACTTCATCCCCATCAGCTTCATTAAGGACTAATTACTTGTTTATTGCTTTCCATGAACCTTTTATCTGTAATATTAAACAATGACTTTTAAGCCGTATGCCTGGCCCAGGGCACTATGGTCCATTTTGTTAAGGGTTTTATTTGTGTTTATTTTATCATATGATCATTCAATATAAACCATTGGACTTTTTTGCATTAAAATTATAGTGCTCATTATCTTTCTTTTCCTTTAATGTGTTCTTCAAAATATCCATGTATCTTACACACACACACACACATACACTCTTGCAGATCCTCGTCCACTCCGGATCTCATTGCCAATGACTCTACTATTGCCAGCTATCATGACACAAGTGGGTGCTTACTTCCTAGCTGAGCCTTTATTTTATTATTTTTACTCCCAAACATTTCAAAAAATTTCCTCTATAAATAGAGAGTTCATTTGCACATCAAAAAAAAGAAGGGGAAGAAAGAGGGGAACGTATCTTCAAAATTCTTACACACCATTAAATTATCAAACACTTAAATACTTTTGCAAATCCAAACCCAGAATCCAAGTACTTGTCCCTCTCAAATCTAAAAAAGTCCTTACATCTTACTGTCCTTCGAATCCAGCAAAGAAGGACATTTCACTTATTTTGCTCTTTCGAATCCACTGTCAAAGGCCCACCCTTGGTCTTTACCTTCGAATCCAGAGGCATTCAAGGCAAACACTTCAAAGTCCAGCATACGCTCTAGCCTCCAGCAAGGTAAGTCATTCTTAACCTTTGATCATTCTATTCCAGCATAGCATGTAAATAAGTTTTCTTTTCGTTTCAAACATGTACATACTATTTTCTTCTTTTCGTTTTCACTCTTTTGATGTGTGTCATGGTTAACAATCTTCTTGGATTTCTCTCTTTGTATATTTAAACATGCTTTAAGCACTAATCTAGCCTTAAGATGATGTTGGCATGGCCTTGGGCCATGTTGCTATTCAATCTCAAACAAAAGAAACAGGAGACAGAAAAGTTAGAAGCAAAGCCTTTGGCTTTCATACTAACCTTCAAGCCAAACGAAAGAGGCAGCCAGAAGGCACAACATGCTGGCCTCCAGGCCCCAAATGAAAGGCACAACCTGCTGGCCTCCAGGCCCCAATCGAAAGTCTTTCCTTCACCCCTTTTCAAGCCAGATCGAAGAGAGCCAGAAAGTGCAGAATTGAAGGGTTTGCTGCCCTAAATCAAAAAATCCATTTTTCTTGTTTTTACCTTATTTTTGCCTTTATATTTTCATGCAACTCAATATGGTTGTAATAGTGTAGGATTTTATCTTTCTGCACTTTTAATTTTATGCAAAATGTTAGTAATTAGGGTGTATGGCAAGATAAAATCAACAAGTAGACCACCCTGATCAAAAGACAAAAATGCATGCAATCAAACACACTTTACACACATGCACCTCTAAGGTTAACTCCACTTGTTGCCTTATGAAAAACAGTCATGTTATGCATGTGAGACTTCTTGGCAAAAACAATTAAAAATACAAGATCATAGTCCCTCAATGACGCTTCGAATGTTGCCTTACAAATGATCTTAGTCCCTCATAAGAAATGCTAAGATATCTCACAACATTGCTATCATGACTATACGATGACCCACGCTCGTCCCTTTTACATCCAAAGATAAGGCTTCTTACCAATCAATGGTAAGATAGCAATATCAAAGGAAGAGAGGAATGAACAAAAGACTTTTGAGTAAGGTAGAATGTTCCTAGTTGCCTGCTCATCTTCAAAACACAAACATCTTTTCAAATGCACCAACACTTTCCATTGAAATATTTTCAAAAGTTCAACCCTTTGTATACATTCTTATAGAGACGAGAATCATTACAAAGTTTGCCTAAACAAAGGTGCTTTTCAAAAATACTTTCAAAAACCACCACAAAGCACACTTTCAAACAAAAGCAAGTGATCTAGCAAGCAACTAAGAGCCCAAAGATAACTATGGATGAAAAGGGTGCTAATACCTTCCATTTTCATAACCTACCCCCGAACTCAAGAAAATAATCTCAAAGGTCTTTCCTGTTCTTTTCACCCTTTCCTTCATTGGATAAAAGAAAAGTCGGTGGCGACTCTTGCTATCCGCAACAATTACGATCAAATGCAAAACATCCCAAGTCAATTCTCCCACCGTATTATACCTGGCTTTGTTTTTGGTGATTTAGGCTTGGTACCTGAGGTTGTTATCCCACATAAGTTCAAAATTCCAATCTTTGCTATGTATGACGGAGTTTCATGCTCAAAACTTCACTTAAGGTCCTACATCCACAAGATACAATCGTATACCACTGACAAGAAGCTCTGGGTACACTTATTTCAAGAGAGTCTGTGTGGGACTCATTTAAAATGGTTTTACCGGTTGGAGGGTTCCAACATTCATACTTGGGAAGATCTGGCCATTGCTTTTTACCGTTAATATCAATACAATGCTGATTCGGCATCGACTAGAGTTCAACCTCAAGGAATGACAATGGGTACTAATGAAGGGTTTAAAGAGTACGCGTAAAAATGGAGGGACCTTGCTGGTAGAGCTCAACCACCACTAACTGATAGGGAGTTGGTGGACATGTTCATGGGAACATTAACTGGCCCATTTTTCAACTTGCTAATTGGGAGCTCATCGTCTGGTTTCAGAGTTAATTCTGACTGGTGAAAGAGTCGAGAGTGGTATCAAGAGTGTAAAAATTCCAATGGCATCTGCTTTTACATCAAAAATTGTGAAGAATCCCTTTACTGGAAAAAAGGAAACCAATGTCGTATATGGTTCAAGAAGCCATGTCAAAAAAGACTATCGCCAATCTGTTAATGTTATTTTGATCTCTAATCCTCCATCATCTCAAAGACAACAACAAGCAAACCATCAACGACCTGAAGTTCCTAGAAGACAATTCACGAGGATTAATATGTCACTGTCTCAAGCCTTGCAACACCTGTTGAAGGCCAACTTGGTAACATTGTGTGATCCACCATCAAATCTGAATGTCACATCACCGAAGTGCAATCCTAATGCCAAATGCGCATATCATTCCAACAGCCCTGGACATGAAACTGATCAATGTTGGGCTCTAAAAAACAAGATTCAAGATCTTATCAATAATAAAGCTATTGAGTTTGATCCACCTACAACTCCAAATGTTATAACTGCACCAATGCCAAATTATGGCAAAGGTGTCAATGCAATTAAAGATGTTGTATGTGTTTCCTTTGTTGAAGATTTGACTACTCCACTGACCGTTGTTAAAGAGAATCTGCTAAGAGCTGGGGTTTTCCATGGTTGTTTAAAGACTGTAATTGTTGTTCCAAACAAGTGAATGGATGCAAATGGCTGAAAGAAGGTGTTCAACATCTGATAGATAGTCATGAGATCCTGTTTGAAAGAACTCCGACCATTAAAAGTTTGACCGATAAAAATGAATACATTTCCATCATAATAATTTCCAACGATGGTCATCAATGGTGGAGGGTTTAGTGATTTGACCTTAAACTCATCTAAGAGAAAGCTGGATGAGCTGGTCGACACGGCTCCCCCGCAAACGGTGACCTTCGAAAGGGTGAAAGGAAGATCAAAACCGATCACCTTTTACCTCGAGGAGCTCCCCGGAGGGGGGCCCAATTTGGCCATCCCTCTGCTGATAAGGGTGAGAATGGCCAACTTCGACGTACATTGCGTCCTCGTCGACGAGGGAAGTTTCGTCGACATAATGTATAGCCAGCTGTTCAGAACCCTGCAGCTCGATGAATCTCACCTTTCACCATATGTAGGGTCATACCTGCAGGGATTCAACGGCTCACCGTCTAAGCTGTGGGGGTACGTCGAGCTTATGGTCACATTCAGCGAGGATATCTCTACCAGGAAGGTCAAGGTGCGCTTCCTCGTCATCGACTTCCCATCCCTCTACATCTGCATTCTCGGAAGGCCAACACTGGCAGAGCTGACCGTGGTGCCCTCCACCGTCCACTTAAAGATGAAGTTCTACACCAAGAGGGCCCGGGTCTCCACTATTCAAGGAGATCTGGTAGTTGCCCGAAGGTGTTTCAACACAACGTCCAAGGGAAACAACACAGTCGACACCAGCACACGACCCACCAAGAAAGCTGCAACTGCGCGATCAGAGCCTCAGCGGTCAGAGCCCGTCAAAGTAGAAGAACAGCGGGCTCCTTCAAAGGTCTACTCAATCTCTCTGGACACTATCTTCGACCAGGATGAGCCCCCCAGCCGCGAGAAGGTTCCCCTCCGACCAATTCCAGATGGGGACTTCGAGCTCGTCCCCCTCGGTGAAGACCCAAGTAGAGGAGCAAAGATTGGCACCAGACTCCCCGAATTGGCGAGAAAGAAGATCAAGGCTTGCTTGAGGGAAAATGCGGATCTGTTTGCATGGAGTGCTACCGAGATGCCCGGTCTCGACCCTAAGGTCGCCTGTCATCAACTCGCCATTGATCCAGCCGTTAGGGCAGTAGTACAACGTAGACGTAGGCAGTCTCCGAGGAAAGCGGAGGCTGCTGAAAAAGCTGTAAAAGACCTCCTAGAGGCAAATTTTATTTCTCAAGCCCGGTATTCAACCAGGCTGTCAAATGTTGTACTTGTTAAGAAAAATAATGGAAAATGGCGAATGTGTGTTGACTACACCGATCTTAACCGGGAATGCCCCAAAGATGCATTCCCTTTACCTAATATTGATATGCTGGTCGACAACTCGGCCGGCTATAAAAATTCTATCGTTTATGGATGCCTATTCGGGCTACAACCAAATCCCAATGGAAATAGGCGTTAAACACTGCATCGCTTTCATGACTAGCTCGGGTAACTATTACTACAACGTAATGCCATTCAGTCTGAAAAATGCAGGAGCAACGTATCAGCGGATGATGAACAAAGTCTTCTGCAACCAAATCAGGGATATGCTCAAGGTATACATGGACAACATGATCGTCAAGTCCCGAGTAGACACCGACCATACTGCTCATCTCAGGGTAGTCTTTTCCCAAGCGAGGCAATGCAAGATGAGGTTTAACCCCGAGAAGTGCATGTTCGGGGTCAAGGCGGGCAAGTTCATCGGCTTCTACTTAACAGAACGAGGAATCGAAGCCAACCCCGACAAGTGCCGAGCTTTCTATGACCTCCCCACACCTAAATAGAAAAAATCCATACAAGTCTTGAATGGCATGCTCACCTCACTATCCCGTTTCATTGCAAAATCCGCTCAACACGCCCTCCCATTCTTCAAGCTCCTTCGCAAGGAAGCGGCTTTCGAATGGACCGAGGAATGCGATCAGGCCCTGCTCCATCTCAAACAAAGCCTCTCGCAGCCGCCTGAGTTATCGCGACCAGTTGACGAGGAAAACTTGTTTCTATACCTAGTCGTCTCGGTCGAAGCCGTCAGTGCAGCGCTCATTCGTGAGACGCATGACAGGAAAAAACCCGTTTATTTCACGAGCAAGGCACTTCAAGGGCCCGAGGTTAGGTACCAACAGATAGAAAAGGTGGCTTTGGCCCTCGTCAATGCAGCGAGAAGGCTCAAATACTATTTCCTCGCGCACACGTTCGTGGTGCAAACAGACCAGCCCATGAAACAGCTCCTAGGTCGACCAGACATGGCGAGTCGAATGTTGAAGTGGTCCTTGGAACTTTCAGAATTCGATGTCCAATACGAGAGTAGGAAGGCCCTAAAGGCAAAGGCTCTGGCCGATTTCTTCGCGTAGATGATCGCTCATAACCCCCCCCCCCCCCCCCCCCCCCTCCCCTGTAGGGAAAGAGCACATGTGGATCATCTTTGTCGATGGAGCCTCCAGCTCGACGGGAAGCGGTGCGGGGATCCTCCTCGAGAATGAGGAAGGCGTGGTGATCGAGCATTCTCTCGACCTCTCCTTTCTAACCTAGAACAACCAGGCGGAATACGAGGCCCTACTCGCAGGTCTAAGACTGGCCGATGATTTAGGCGCCCGTGAGATACAAATTTTCACTGACTCTCAACTCGTCGCATCCCAAGATCAAGGGGAATACCAGGCTAAGAACAACAGCCTCATCGAATATCTGAACTTGGTCAGGGAACATATGAAAAAGTTCGACCGGGCATACATTTCGCATGTGCCACGCGATCAAAACACACAGGCCGACATACTTTCAAAGCTCGCAAGTACGAAAAAGAAAGGCGGAAACAAATCTGTCATATATAATCCCTATCTCACTCAAGCATCGAAAAATCCACGACTCTACCCGAGGTAAACGCCATCGGAGACAGCTCGTGCTGGATGACCCCGGTATTCAACTTCCTAACGAAGGGGGAACTCCCCCTGGACCAAAGAGAAGCATATGCGACCAAACGGAGAGCGTGCACCTACATGGTGCTCGAGCATAAACTATATCGTAGGGGATTTTCCATCCCACTCTTGAAGTGCATCGAAGAATCCGAGGTCCCCGAGATACTACGGGAAATACACGAAAGAGATTAACGCCCAACACATGGGCGGTAAGTCCCTAACGAGGAAAGTGTTGCAAGTAGGGTACTACTGACCGACAATGCAGCAAGATGCCAAAGACCACGTCAACAGATGTGACAAGTTCCAAAGTCATGCCGACATGCAATTCGCCCCACCACACGAGATAAACATATTATCGTCCCCGTGGCCATTTTCTTGGTGGGGAATGCACATCCTCGAACCATTCGTGCAAGGGACGTACCAAAACAAATTCCTCATCGTGGCCGTAGATTATTTTACAAAGTGGATAAAGGCCAAAGCCCTCACGAAAATCACCTCGCATAACATCCTCCGCTTCTACAAACGAAACGTGCTCGCCCGATTTGGAATCCCACGGGCGCTCATCATAGATAACGGTACCCAATTCACCGACCAAGGCTTTCAAAGCTTCATTTCTAAACTCGGCACCAAACAGAATTTTACCTCAGTCGAGCACCCCTAGACTAATGGGCAAGCCGAGGCCGCGAACAAGATCGTCTTGCGAGGACTCAAGCGCATGTTAGGCAAAGCAAAAATGGGATGGGTCGAAGAGATACATAGCGTTCTATGGGCTTACCGCATGATGCCCCATTCGACGACTGGTGAGACCCCATTCCGACTGACCTACGACACCGAGGAAGTCATCCTGGTAGAAATCATGGAGCCATCTAGGCGAACTGAAATATCCCTCGGCGAGGAGATGAATGACGAGGCCCTAAGAGATGAACTCGAACTTGTCAAAGAAATTCGGTCAAGAGCAGCCCTACACGAGGCCACTCTGAAACAGCATGTAGCCCTGCGCCACGACAGCAAAGTCATAAGACGCGAATTTCAGGTCGGCAGTCTAGTCTTGCGAAGAAACCAGAAGGATTCCCGCGAAGTCTTTAGACAAACATCAGAGCTAACACTTCAGAGCCTTATGGTCTTGCTATTTTTCAACAGAACTTGTATAGTGTATAAGCGGAATTAATTCCCTTCTAATGTCTTGACCACACCATCCATCAAAAACAGAACTTGTTTGTTAAGTACCCAACAATAACAAACATTGGAGTAACAAAATTGTCATACAAACATACTTATTTATCATCATCAAAACTCATAGATAATATTGCAGAATCAAATCTTATTCTTACATAATTATGGTAACCTAAAGTCTTCATGACCCACAATAAATCTCCAGGACTTGATGTTTTTCAAGACTCCATTGGGAAATGCTCAATGGCTTAACTATCTTGGTTACAAAGCTAGTGAACTTTGAAGCATTTTATTCATCCATCTCCTTTTACCTAGAGGGTATTTTTATAAGTAGTGAAAAACATTTTCTCATTATTTTTGTCACAGTTTTAATGGCAATGAACTTTTGACACTCATAGTTAGGGCACAATGGCATCCTTTTTTGGATTCATTGTTGTAGGAACTTCTATATCAATAGAGGTGTATTAGTTTGTTTAAAAATAGATGAACTTGGACCAATAAAGAAAATACTCTTTTTATTTAACATTCATGAAATTATGCATTATATATATGGACATAAATAACTATCGTAAAAAGCGCATAAGTAAATAACTATTGTAAAAAAGTTCGTTTCTTGATAAACGAGCTTCCACTAAGAAATGAAAGTTTGAGAAATATTGAGTTTTATTCCATTTGAAAACAATTCTTGATCACTGTCATGACCTCTCGACACGAGCTCCGAATATATATATATATATATATATATATATATATATATATATATATATATATATATATATATATGATCCATTTGTCTTGGTTGTATGTTTTGTACAAGTTTTTGTCTGTAATATAAAACAACTAGAAAAATAATACATTTCCTTGTCTGCCTTATTTTTTCTGCTACTGGCAACATTAAAATCAGAAATATATCGCCGATTTACAACCGCAATTATACTTCCAGTCTTAAATCAATTTTAACAAAAAAAAGTGTGCACCGGAAATACATTTCCAGTTTTCCAGAGATATTTTAGAAATTGCATAGGGCATTTCTTTTGGGCATGGGGTGGAATAAGAAATACCCTAAAATAATTTGAAGGTGTGAAAAACACAAGAAATAGGGGATTTGAATTGGGTTTTTAAAACAAAAAATTTTCTTTAAAAATATTCCCCTTTAAGTTAAAATACTTTTTCCTTCACTCTTGATTATAACAATAAGTAAGAACAGGAAGTAAAGAATAATGTATGTTTATACTAGTTTACTTGAAAATTGTCAAGTTAGTCTAGTCCACCCTCCAAGGTGATTTCGCCTCTCTCAATCAAGGATTAATTCACTATAACTAAATTGATTACAATTTTCACAAGCTACACGCAAGTGACTAACAACCTCTAAGACTCACAAGTCAAAGACTTCTTAAGGATACAGACCTACCCGGTCCCTTAAGGAATATCAAATAGTAATCAACCTGATTATTACAATGCACAAGCTACCCGCAAGTGACTAACAACCTCTAAAACTCATAAGTTCTAGACTTCTTAAGAATACAGACATACCCGATGCCTTAAGGAAAATCAAACAACCATTTGAATACAAGTTTTGTTTACAAGAATATTGCTTCTACACAAGCTGAATATGTAAACTATTTTAAAAACAATGACTTGAGAATATGAAATCTATGAACAACGTTTGTGCATGATTATTCAGTAAATTGACTGCTTTCTCTCTTAGTCTTCAAGCCTATGTATAGCCATAAAGTAATATATCTATTAAGGGGTACTCTTGGGATTTCCATAAACACTGGCAACTTGAACAGTAACGTGTGGGACAAGATCGTGCAACGCGTCTATCCTTTCAGGGTAGTGGAATAAAACATTGATTGTACCATGTACTATTTGTACCACGTTAATGTCATCTTCTTTCCTTCTACGCTTCAGGGACTTCTGCGAGCATGAGTTTAGAAGCTAGAACGTAACACAAGGTCATCAGAACTTTAAGTCTTCAGAGTCTTTAGAACTCCGTCTTCAGAGTCTTCAGCACTTGGTTGTGAGAATCTTTTCTTGGAACCTTGGGTCTTTAGAACTTCAAGTCTTTAGAATCTTTAGAACTTCTGTCATTTGACTCTTCAACACTTGGTCTTTAGAACCCTTATCTTTAGAACCTTGGGCCTTTAGAAACTTGAGTCTTTAGCATCTAGACTTGAGTATAAACTTTTGTCTTCAGATTTTCTGACCGTTTCTTTAGAATCCGTTGTCTTCAGAAACATGGTCTTCAGCATCTAGACTTAAGTAGCAACTTCTATCTTCAGATCTTCTGACTGGTTTCTTTAGATAAACACCAGAGCTTACACTTCAAAGCCTTCTAGTCTTGCTACCTTTCAACAAAACTTGTGTAGCGCATAAGCGGAATTAATTCCCTTCTAATGTCTTGACCACATCATCCATCAAAAGTAGAACTTGTTTGTTAAGTACTCAAAAATAACAAACATTAGAGTATAAAAATTGTTCATACAAACATACTCATTTGTTATCATCAAAACTCATAGATAATATTGCAGAACCAAATATTATTCTTACATAATTATGGTAATGTAAATCCTACGCTATTACATCATTTGGGGATGGGGGTACAAATTTACAAATAGGGAGGTAAAATCAAATAAAACCTAATTTTACTATTATAACCATATTGAATGAATAAATAATATACAAGAATGTAAAGATAAATAAAAAAAGAAAATTGTTTTTTTTTAAATTTATGTATTGACACATGGTAGTTTGCATCGATACATGTCTTTTCCTGCCCCTGGATGTCCAAAAAAACACAGTATGAGTCGACACATAATGGTTTGTATCGACTCAAAACCTGTTTTGTATCGAACTCATGTGTATCTTTTATCGACTCATACTCATTTTCTTTCTCTGGAAATCAAAATCAACTCAGTATGAGTCGACACATAATGGTTTGTGTCAACACATTTCTGTTTTTTGTCGACTCATTCGTGTTTTGTGACGACCCATAACCTGTTTTATACCATATATGTGTCGACACATAGAGATATGTATCGAATCATAACCTTTTTTTTTTCACTTCTAACATTGTTCTGTCACACACATAAGTTAGTTCTTAACACATGGTTAGTGAAAAATGAAAAAATAAACATATAATTTATTTCAAGGCTATAATATCTACATTTTAGCTTCACAAATGAACCATTGATTATGCTTGTATGAATAGTTCAAAGTCAAGAAGACTTACCTTGAAGCTGAACTCTGTGTTTGGAGTTTGAGTTGTTGCATTGTCTTGGAGAAAGCAAGTTGCAGATGGCTGCTTTTTTGAGTTTGGGAAATAGTGATGTTACAGAAATTGTTCTTGTGTTTGAATAATTTCTATGTGATGTATATGAAGTATTTATACAGTTGGTCCAGGGGGAAATTTGCAAGGTTGAAGAATGGGTCGAGGTTTTGTTTTTGTGAATGAAGATAGAGCTGAAGATGAGCAGAGGTTGCAAAATTTTCTGTTAGATTTTTCAAAACTCTCTCTTCTCTCTTTTTAAAACCTCCAACTTTTCTCTCTCAAAAACTCCTCCTTTTTGTGTGTTGTGAAACAGCTTATTTATAGATGAAAATGGATAAAATTTGGGAAGGAAATAGATAAGTTTTAGAATTGTTTGGGTACATTGTTTCATTGCTTTTCAGATGCATCTCTTCTATGGTAATTTTGTGCAAATATGGGACTGATGTAGTGCAGGTTTGGACAGGGTTAAGGGCAGCATAGCAGGGCTATTTTGTAGCAGTTTTAGAGTGGATTGGAAGCTTGGTGCAGGGTTAGCTTTGTACAAGACAACAGGCTATTTTTGACATGGTTTTGGGCTAGTAGCAGCAGGCTTGGACTTGGCAGCATATCAAGTTTTGGGGCTTTTCTGGACAGCAACATTTGCAGCATGATACAAGTCTGGTTTTTTGGACAGATTTATGCAGCTTATAACAAAGACAAGGCATATTTGTGGACAACATAGTGGCAAAGTTTGAAGATTGAGTCAAAGGGAAAATTTCAAACAAGACAAAGCTTAGGATTTGTACCTTACAATTTTTAACTTAAAAATGCAGCCTTTTATTTACTTGAAAACTTGTAACAACTTAAATTAAGAAGTAATGAAATTAACATGTATAAAAAACACTTAGAAAAATTTCTAAGTTTTAAAAAGTTTAACTTTTCAAATTAACTTTTGACTTTCTTGAATTTTTGATGATCAAGCTTAATATTCTTGAATGTCTTGATAAATTTTGTTCTTTGAAACTTAACATTGACCAAAAAGTCAACATTTGACTTTTGGTGTATTAGTTGACTTTTTATCAATTGACCAAATTTCAACTATCAATCCACTGATCTTGAAAAATGATTTAAGCCATGGAATTTGGTCAACATGTTATGGTTGAGTCTTTGAGATTATGCTTCAATCCATTAGGTCACGTATTAGGTCAAAAAGTAAATGATCAGTCATTCTTAGTCAAAACCCTAATTTGGAGTCTCAATGCTTCGGAGATGATTTTGTCTGATCAATTTCTTGAGAATCATTGAGCATTGGAGATCCTTTGTGAGGAATATTTTGAAAAAGAGAGGGAAAATTTTAGGGTACAACAACTGCCCTGTTCAATCTTCTTAAACCTGAAGAGTTAGATTGGTGGGTCCGTCATTCGTGACTTGAAGGTGGAAGATGATTGGAGACTAGAGTTCCCAAAAATTTGCACTTGATGATATGTTAGTTGATTTTTTTGGGAATGGGCTTAAAGATGCCATTTGGAGAAGTGATAAAGAATTTGTTGGAGATGGGCTTGTAGATGCCATTCAGAGTGAGTGTTTGTAGAAGTATCAGAATAAATCTTTGGTCGATTTAATCTGAATGATATGCTGGAATGGACCCATGTTAAGCCGTGTCTGAAAATGTATTAGAAGGAATCCGTGTAAGATTGCTTCAGGATGAACCCGTATGAAACTGCATCTGGAAATATATGAGAAGGAGCCTGTGTAGGGCTGCTTTGGGATGAGTCCGTGTGAAACTGCATCTGGAAATGTATGAGAAGGAACCTGTGTAGGGCTGCTTCAGGATGAGTCCATGTGAAACCGCATCTGGAAATTAGAAGGAACCTATGTAAGATTGCTTCATGATTAGCCCGTGTGAAGCTGCATCTGGAAATTAGAGGGAACCTGTGTAAGATTGCTTCATGATGAGCCTGTCTGAAGCTGCATTTGGAAATTAGAAGGAACCCATGGTGATTGCTTCATGATGAGCCCGCGTGAAGCTGCATCTGGAAATTGGAAGGAACCTATGTAAGATTGCTTCATGATGAGCCAGTGTGAAGCTGCATCTGGAAATTAGAAGAAACTCGTGTAAGATTGCTTCTTGATTTACCCTTGTGAAGTTGTATCTGGTCGCGTAGATAGATGTTATGTCTTGCTTTAGGAAATAATCTTGGACCTGATGAAAATTGTTGATGATAATTATCTACTGATTGATTTTTCCTGAAAAGGTAAAGAGTTAGCTGTATGCAATGCCATGATGTATGGAATGCATTGTGTAATGATGTTCTCAAAAATGAGGTTGTGATATATGCGCTTCGTATGCATATGATGTGATGTATGAAATGTAAAATGTTGTTGAAGTTTATCTTTATATTGGAAAATAAATCCTTGACAAATGTTGGGGAGCTTTGCTTATTTGTTTGAAGAAACTCCGCTGGGGATGTGCTGATTTCTGTTTGGGGAATTGAGTTCAGGAACTTCAGTTATCCATTACTCTACTAGGGAATCATAACTCGACTGGGGATAAAATAGATGGTTAAACTTTCGTCTTGGAGAGGATAGTTGATTAGTATCTGGTCGAAATCCAGGCTTTGAAGCAACTTTTTGGAAGGATGAAGCTAACTGTTATATGGTCAGTTTCTAGGCTTCATAGAAACTTACTGGGGAGGATGAAGTTAACTGTTATCTGGTCGGTTTCCAGGCTTTGCAACAACTTTCTGAGACGGATGAAGTAAATTGTTATCTAGTCAGATTCCAGGCTTCGCAACAACTTACTGAGGTGGATGAAGTTAATTATTATCTGGTCGGATTCCAGGCTTCGCAACAACTTACTGAAGTTAACTGTTATCTGGTCAGATTCCAGGCTTTGTAGTAACTTTCTGAGGTTAATTATTATCTGGTCGGATTCCAGGCTTCGCAACAACTTACTGCATTTAATTGTTATCTGGTCGGATTCCAGGCTTCGTAACAACTTTCTGAGGTTAACTATTATCTGGTCGGATTCCCGACTTCGCAACAAATTTTTGAGGTGGATGAAGTTAATTGTTATCTGGTTGGATTCTAGGCTTCCCAACAAATTTCTGAGGTGGATAAAGTTAATTGTTATCTGGTTGGATTCCAGGATTCACAACAACTTACTGAAGTTAACTGTTATCTGGTCGGATTCCAGGCTTTGCAACAACTTTCTGAGGTTAACTGTTATTTGGTCAGATTCCAGGCTTCGCAACAACTCTGAGGTGGATGAAGTTAATTGTTATCTGGTCGGATTCCAGGCTTCGCAACAACTTACTGAAGTTAACTGTTATCTGGTCGGATTCTAGGCTTTGCAGCAACTTTCTGAGGCAGATGAAGTTAATTGTTATCTTGCCAAATTCCATGCTTCGAAATAACTTTATGTGGTGGATGAAGTTAAATGTTATCTGGTTAGATTCTAGGATTCGCAATAACTTACTCAAGTTAACTGTTATTTGGTCGGATTCCAGGCTTCGCAGCAATTTTCTGAGGCGGATGAAGTTAATTGTTATCTAGTCGGATTCCAGGCTTCACAACAACTTTCTGAGGTGGACGAAGTTAATTGTTATCTGGTCAGATTCCAAGCTTCGTAACAACTTACTCAAGTTAAATGTTATTTGGTCGGATTCCAGGCTTTGCAGGAACTTACTGAAGTTAGTATCAACTCCATTGGGGACAAAGGGGTTTTGTCCGTTGACTTGTAATAGTCTGAGAAAAGACTTGTGTTGGGGAATCTGTAGTTTGTTGGGGAAATAAACCTTGTTGTGGAGAATATTTTGAAGACCTTATCGGGGAGATGAATTCTTTTGGGGAGAACTCTACAAGGTTTCTTTTTTCAGTTAAGACCAACTCAGTTGGGGAACATCAGAATGAATCTGAGCCTTGATTGTATCTGAGGAGATGTTGAACGAGTATCAAAATGACATCCATATCTAGATCGTATCTGAACTATATCTGTAGGAGAGTCTGGAATGAATGTCAGAATAAATCAGTATTTAGATTGTATCTACATTGTATCTAGAAGATGATAAACTATTGACAATTTCCATCCATTTGGGAACTGGCATAATGTGTGTATTCGTCTTGAGAAGATCAAACTCCTCTATCCGCTGGTGAGTTTGACTATGTCATCGGCTGGAGGATGCCCCACTTTTGTTTGAAGATGCTTCTGTGCTTGTCATGGATAGCCTTGTAAGGGATTGTACCCTTATCCGTGAAGATTAATCTATGGGGATAACCTTATAGAGGTGGCTCTGGAGACTTACTCGGGATCACCTTATGAAAGGGACTTTGTGGGGATTTGTCATTATCCATAGTAGTAAGTGTTGTAGCACTGCCAGAAAATGTTTGCTTGATCGTACATGACCCTTTACTGGAATTCATATTCAATGCCCTAAGTGATTCCGATGGAGACCTGCCCCTGGCTATTCAGGACTTTATGAGAGATTTCTTGGAATCTCGACGTGACTGCCACAGGTGAGTTAGATAATAACATGTCATTCCCCTTGACTATGGAGAGTTTTGTCATTTGAAGTGTCTTCCCATTTAAAGTGATTTTGTTTCTTGAGATAATTTTCGGTTCATTGGATATTCCCCGTGCGAATTTCTCTATTGTTGATCAATTGGCCATATGCAAACAGTGGTATTCAAACAATTCCAAGTTTATGTTTGTCTTGATGTTTTTGAAAATTCATTTTTAGTAGATAAAAGAATTTTTTAAGAATATGAATTCGACTCGGGATTTACAATAAAGCTTACAGGAGTCAGGACACCTTTTGTAACAGTATGCTTTCGAACTAACCCATGCTTCAATTAGGACTTTTAAGGGGTTGTAATGTGGCCTGGTTCATGGTTTAAGAAACAAATGATAAGGCTCAAAGTTTATTTGTAACCCACCCATTCTTCATGATATTCTCCAGTCCTAAACTCAGTTAATTCTGCATTTGAATTCCTATTGAACCTGGAATGATATTTTGGTGATGGTTCAGGTAAGTTAAGTTTATTTGTGAAGGCAATCATTTTTGCAACATTTTTCTGTTGTTAAGGATTTGTGACGACCTCTTTTTTTGATTTATTGTCCCTAATTTTGCCTGACTGTTTTTGTTTTGAGGCTACAGTCAGCGGGATGCCCCAGCTTTTTTTTCTTAAGTCTCCTTCGCAGGTTTTGACTCGGTGAGATTTTCTTGTGAGAGATAATGACTGCCTATTTACAAAGAACCATCATCGTCTTTTGATTCAGAAGGATGTGAAATTCTGGCAGCAGATACTCAATGTCACAGTGAATGTTATGACACTGTATCTGACTTTCTATAAGACAGTAAATCAAAAAGCAGTAAAGAACACAGTCAATTGTTTACCCAGTTCAGTGTGAAACAACACCTACTCTGGGGGCTACCAAGCCAGGGAGGAAATCCACTATAAGAGATATTAATTTAGGAATAAACCAACCAGTTTATCTCCTTCCCTTAAGACCTACCCAATGCAACTTCAATCTAAGTTCAACTTAAACCTGAGTTCCTACTCACTCCCCCTCAATCACAGCAGTGATACTAAACAATTGACTAATGAAATAATGAAGACACTCTTCAGAACAACCACTTGATTATGCTTCACAGCTTTTAATCAAGTAACACAAACACTCGTGTTTCAAAGCTTTGAGTAATACATAAACCTAACTTGACCTTGCTTCAAAGCTTTAGTCAAGAGACACAAACACTCTTGCTTCAAAGCTTTGAGTGATACACAACCCTTACAATCAAAACCTACTCCAAGTCACTTATCACAATGATACTTGCTTGGATTACAGTAGTTAAAACTATACAGCCCCTAGTTAATCTTCTGTCAAAGAGTTGATTCTCCAATCAGCTTTCCTGTTGAATATATATGCAGTTGTTTCTTCAGTTAGGGCTTCCACGAAAAGCTAGGGTTAATTAGGGTTAACCTCAAGACTTGGTCACAAGACTTTATCAACCAGATTAGGGTTGAGCTAGGTTAACCTAAAGTCCACGTGAGATTCTGTTCTGGAAAGTATGAACCAAATTCCTGAAAAATCTCAGAATTAACCAAACTGCATAACTGTTAGATCAGTACAGGATGTCTTAACATTTGTTATGACAACAGAAATCCTGTTTACTGATTTTGGTAGAAAGTAATAAATGTGATCATTGCAAAATGCTCAGATACACACTCATAAATAGCAACTACTGTATGCCATTATTTTTCTGCATAAAGTACCTAATAACCCAGAATGTTATGACATCAGTCATGACATTCACACACCTGGTTTTACCAAAAATACATGCCAATAACTAAACACTTACAGGATGTTTTGATGTTATTCGTTGTGTATGAAGTGAAGGTTTACGACTAAATGCGCATTTGGATTAACTGAGAAACTACCCTGCCTCAGGTTATGATTAAAGGTTTTAATTAGTGCGAAAAAGAAAACTCCTACTTCTTTGGCTCAAAGGGGTTGACTAGGTATTATCTTACTTATAACTCCACGGTTTAGGGTTTGAAATAATTCATGTACATCGTCAGCAAGGTCTGTCCAAAAGCATATTGTATGAGATTATGGTATTATTTTCGTCATCCTCCCTCTAAAGGCTTACGGCTTGAATTTGAGAGTTGAATGTCATACAAAAAAGGAGTAAAAGCATAATTTCAGTATAGTAAAAACGAATGGATTCACTCAAGACAAACATATGTAATGCATTAATGAGAACAACCAAAGTCTGACATAAGGACAAATGTTTAAGCAAACAAAGAAATTACAATTGAAAATTCGAATAAACAAAAGTTTCTCTGCCTAAACTTCTCGCTTCAGATGATGTGCCTTTGAGGGATGATAGAGCAATTCAATCTGACCATCTTGTGTGAATTTCAACACTCCTTCGTCGATCAGGTCTTGAATCTTATTTTTCAACACCCAACAATGGTTAGTGTTGTATCCACGACTGTTGAAATGGTACGCACATCTTTTATTATGTTTGTAACAGGGAGAATAAGTATTAGGTTATTGAGGAGGCTCCCTCAATGTAACCAGCTTGGCCTTCAACATATGATGTAATGCTTGAGCCGAGGACATGTTGATCTCGGTAAATTTCATTTTTAGTGTATCTTTCCTATGTTGACTACCCTATCGTTGTTGGCGAGGTCATTGTTGAGCTCGCGATGCAGCAACAATCTAGAAAGGTATACTCTCGACCAAGCCAACCTCTTGTCTTTTCGGGGGATGATTAATGACTTGATCCCCAATCTTAATTGTTTGTTTCACACGGTTGCATCTGTCTTGATGAAGCTTGTTGACGAGAATTCTCAACTCTTCTTGTCCACGAGCTAGGTTTTGGATAAGAGCCATCTGACCTACCATCTGACCCATCATCTGGATTTTCATTGTTGCCATTTCAGTTTGTAATCGTTCCAACTGGTCATCCCTGTTATCCTCAAGATTTTCATTGGTCATGCTCTCAATGAGAAGTGCTTTCACTACTTCTTTCCCTTTGGATAGGTTCAAGAACATTTCTTGAAGCTGAGCATTTTGGGTCTGAAGATCTTGGACAGTCTACCCGAGAGCCATTTTTACTGACATAAATAGTAAGCGGATGAGAAAACTGTATGGGGAAAACCTGTCATGATATGATGCATGGTATGTTGATGCAATGTTTTCAAGGATATCACGGGGTAAACAGATGAAGATGTTAGAAGTTGAACTTTGATTACAGCTTTCGCATAGTTGAATGTCCTTCTACGAGAATCAAGCACACCATGTCGAGTGGGTTATAGCCCTTGACTCGAGTTATCGTGCTTTGGTTTTTTGACAACATTTGGCTAGAGGAAAATAAATCCTCTTGCCCCTTGATAGATGTCTGGTTCAATATAACCCTGCATCACCAACCCTTGAGATCCTTGAAATGGTTATTGAAAATTCTATGATATGATGTCATGATGTTTTGTACAAATAATCATATACATGCATACAAACAAGTCCTTAGGTTTAGGCTTGCATGGGGTTTATAGGTAGGTACCCTCTTGAAGTTTAGTTGGTTCAACCTGTCCTACAAAGTAATCGGGTTCTAGGGAATCTCAATATCATTGATATTTCTTCATCGGACATTCTTTCAGCGTAAGCCTCTTTATTGGCGATTGAAGTATCCCGAAAGTCCAATCTTAATGAACGTAGTATCGAGTATCAACCAACTTTGGACTGCACCAAATCCGGCTACCTCACTACTTCCTAATGGCCAAGTTGTTCAATTAAAGGTTCTACGTTCAGTTAGTGCTTCATGACACTACACAACGGCCTCGTATTCTTCTTGACTGGACTCAAGGGATATTAGTAGTAATAAATGTGTCAGACTAACGTAGCCATCTCTTCAACCATGTCGGTATATGCCGCACAGTCCCCACGATCTATTGCTACTTACCTAATGATGTTCCCAGATCCGGGTAGAGGGCCAACACAAATCCAAACAAGGACCCATAAATGTAAAGCAAACAAATCAAACAATGAAAGTAATTAAAGATGATCTAGCTATAAGGTAACCCCACTTTTATATTGACATTCCCTAGCAGAGTCTCCATTTCTGTAATACAGTGGGAGAACTGACTTGGGTGTTTTACGTTTTATCGTAATTGTTGCAGATAGCAAGGGTCGCCACCGAATTTTCTTTTATCCAATAAGGAAAGGGTGAAAAGAACATGAAAGATCTTTTGAGATATTTTCTTAAGTTCGGGGGGTAGGTTATGAAAAGGGAAGATATTAGCACCCTTTTCATCCGTAGTTATCATCGGGCTCTTAGTTGCTAGCTCACTTTGAAAATGCTTTATTTGAAATGTGTTTGTGATTATTTTGAAAGTATTATTGAAAGCTCCTTTGTTTAGGCGAACTTTGTAATGATTCTTGTCTCTATAAGAATGTATACAAAGTGTTGACTTTTGAAAATATTTCATTTTGAAAGTGTTGGTGTGTTTTGAAAGATGTTGTGAGAAAGCAACTATGAATGTTCTACCTACTCAAAAGGGGTCTTTGTTCTTTTCCTCCTCCTTTAGATAGTGCTATCTTACCATTGATTGGTAAGAAGTTCTATTATTGGATGTGAAAGGACATGCGTGGGTTGTAGTATAGTCATAGAAGGCAACCTATGAGATGCTTTAGAAATTGTCGTAAAGGACTAAGATCATTTTACCAAAGGCAACATTGAAGGTCATCGAGGGACTACGATCTTTTTTATCGAGGGTATTTGCTAAAGCGTCTCACATTTGAGGGACATGACTATTTTTCTGAGGCAACAAGCGAGGTTACTCTAGAGGTGCACGTGTGAATAATGTGTTTGATTGTATTCTTTTTTTTTAGTTTTTAGATTAGGGTTTTCTACCAGTTGATTTTATCTTACCATACATACCCTAATTACAAACAATTATAAAAAGTGATAAATTGCGGAAATTAAAATCCTACGCTATTACATCATTTAGGGATGGGGGTCCAAATTTACAAATGGGAAGGTAAAATCAAATAAAACCTAATTTTACTATTACAATCATATTGAATGAATAAATAATATACAAGAATGTAAAGATAAATAAAAAATAAAATTGTTTTTTTTTAAATTTATGTATTGACACATGGTGGTTTGCATCGATACATGTCTTTTCCTGCCCCTGGAAGTCCAAAACAACACAGTATGAGTCAACACATAATGGTTTATATCGACTCAAAACCTGTTTTGTATTGACTCATGTGTGTCTTGTATCGACTCATACTCATTTTCTTTCTATGGAAATCAAAATCAACTCAGTATGAGTCGACATATAATGGTTTATGTCGACACATTTCTGTTTTGTGTCGACTCATTCGTGTTTTGTGTCGACCCATAGCCTGTTTTATACCATATATGTGTCGACACATAGAGATATGTATCAACTCATAACCTGTTTTTTCACTTCTAACATTGTTCTGTCACACACACAAGTTAATTCTTAACACATGGTTAGTGAAAAATGAAAAAATAAACATATAATTAATTTCAGGGCTATAATATCTACATTTTAGCTTCACAAATGAACCATTGATGATGTTTGTATGAATAGTTCAAAGTTAAGAAGACTTACCTTGAAGCTGAACTTTGCGTTTGGAGTTTGAGTTGTTGTATTGTCCTTGAGAAAGCAAGTTACAGATGGATGTTTTTTTGAGTTTGGGAAATAGAGATGCTACAAAAATTGTTCTTTTGTTTGAATAATTTCTATGTGATGTATATGAAGTATTTAGACAGTTGGTTTAGTGGGAAACTTGCAAGGCTGAATAATGGGTTGAAGTTTTGTTTTTGTGAATGAGGATAGAGCTGAAGATGAGTAGAGGTTACAAAAAGTTTTGTTAGATTTTTCAAAACTCTCTCTTCTCTCTTTTTAAAACCTCCAACTTTTCTCTCTCAAAAATTCCTCCTTTTTGTGTGTTGTGAAACAGCTTATTTATAGATGAAATTGGCTTAAATTTGGGAGTGAAATAGATAAGTTTTTGAACTGTTTAGGTACAATGTTTCATTACTTTTTAGATGCGGCTCTTATGTGCTAATTTTGTGAAAATATGGGACTGATGTAGTGCAGGTTTTGGACAAAATTAGGGGCAACATAGCAGGGCTGTTTTATATCAGTTTTGGAGTGGAGTGGCAGCTTTGTGCAAGGTTGGCTTTGTACAGGATAATAGACAGTTTTTGACATGGTTTTGGGCTAGTAGCAGCAGGCTTGGACTTGGCAGCATATAAGAATTTGGGGCTTTTCTGGACAACAACATTTGTAGCATAATACAAGTCTAGTTTTATGGACAGATTTATGCATCTTGTAACAAAGACAAGGCATATTTGTAGACAACATAATGGAAAAGTTTTAAGATTGAGTCAAAGGGAAAAGTTCAAACAAGACAAAGCTTTGGATTTGTAACTTACAATTTTTAACTTAAAAATGCAGCCATGTTGTTTACTTGAAAATTTGTAACAACTTGAATTAAGAAGTAATGAAATTAACATGTATAAAAAACACTTAGAAAAATTTATATGTTTTGAAAAGTTTGATTTTTCAAATTAACTTTTGGCTTTCTTGACTTTTTGATGATCAAGCTTGATATTCTTGAATGTTGACCAAAAAGTCAACATTTAACTTTTGGTGTATCAGTTGACTTTTCTTCAGTTGACCAAATTTCAAATATCAACCCATTGATCTTGAGAAATGATTTAAGCCATTGAATTGGGTCAACATTTTATGTTTGAGTCTTTGATATTATGCTTCAAGCCATTAGGTCACTATTAGGTCAAAAAGTCAATGATCAGTCATTTTTAGTCAAAACCCTAATTTGGAGTCTCAGTGCTTCGGAGGTGATTTTATCTGAATAATTCCTTGAGAATCCTTGAGCATTGGAGATCCTTTATGAGGAATTTTTTAAAAAAGAGAGGGAAAATTTTGGGGTACAACAGATACCCTCATTTTTTTTTGAATCAAACTTACCAAGATTTTCCTTTCCATTGTTTAATACAAAACATTTACATTCGAAAACGTGAAGGTGTGAAATATTAGGCTTTCTTTCTATTAGTAATTCATATGGAGTTTTTTTTAGAATTGGATGGATTAGGATCCTATTCAAAACATAACAAGCCGTACTTATGGCATCGGCCCAAAAATACTTATGAAGGGCATGTTCATTGATCCTAGTTCTTCCGAGTTCTTCTAAAACACGGTTCTTGTGTTCCACTACTCCATTTTATTGTGGATTACGTGGTGCGGAAAAATTATGATCAATGACATGTTTTTCACAAAATTCCTCAAAGAGATGGTTTTCATATTCACCTCCGTGATCGCTTCGGATTGTAACAATGTTAGTTTTTAACTTATTTTGGAACATCTTAGCAAATTTTTCAAACGCGGAGAAAGTGTAACTTTTTCTAGCCAAGAAAATTGTCCAACAAAAACTAGAGAATTCATCTACTATAACAAAACTATAATAATTACCACCTAGATTTTTTTTTCTAGAGGGTCCAAAAAGATCCATGTGGAGAATTTCAAGTGGTTTTGTTGTAGAGATAATCTTTTTATATTTAAAATAAATATTTGTTTGTTTTCCCATTTGACATGCATCATATAAGTGAACTTTAGAAAACTTTATTTTGGATAAACCAACAACTAAATCTTTTGATACAATTTAGTTTAGCAAGTCAAAATTGACATGCGCTAATCGCCTATACCAAATCCATGAGTCTTCACTCATCGAGACAAGAAATTTACCTTCGGTCAAAGATACTTCATTCAAGTCAAGCATATATACATTATTAACCCTAAAGCCTTTAAACACAATTTCCTTATCACTATTTTCAATTAAGCAACAATCTTTTGAAAAATATAATTTATATCCTTTGTCACATAATTGATTAATACTAATGAGATTGTGTTTAAGACCCTCAACTAAAAGAACATATGAGATAGTAATAGAAGAGGGATTACCTACACTACCTTTTCCGAGTATAGCTCAATTATTGTTATCACCATAGGTTACAAAGCCCTTCTTCTTAGCCACAAAGTCACAGAATAGGGAAATGTCACTCGTCATATGTCTTGAGCACCCACTGTCGAGAAACCATCTTCTCTCTGTAGTCTCAAGACATTCCACCTACAAAATCAAACAAGGGAAATATGTACGCAATTTTTATTGGGTCCTTGTGTGTGAGTGAAATATGGGTTGCCTTTGGGAGACCATTTGAAAATGCCTTTAGGTACCAAAAATCTTCTAAATCGACATTTTTAATGGTGTGTCCCTCCTTACAACAATATAAACAAGAGGAGTCTTGATAGGAGTTACTTTTGCTTGATTGATCTCTTATTTGATAAGAATATTTTTGATAGGGATTAATCATGCTTTTTCTAAAGTTTGATCGACCAATAGCAAATGTAACTTTGGCTTGTATATGCTTGTCTAATTTGGCTTTAAGAACTTTAGTCTCTCTTTGCCAAATGTGACAAGTTTCACATCCTTTCCAATTTTTCCAAGAGGTCTTGTCAATTTGATCTTTGTCTTTGATACCCTCTATCATGGATTCCTTGAGAGTTTCCAACTCCTTTTCGGATTTGGAAACTTTATGCTCAAGGTATTTGAAAATCTTTTTATTTGAGGCTAAGCATTTGAAACCTTCTTTAGCCTCATGATGTAGAGTATTAAAGGAATTTAGTAATTCAATATAAGACATATCATCAACATAATCATATTTAGAATGACTTACATTCTTTTTCTTTTTGTGATGCACCATAAGACACAAGTTTTCCATTTCCTCTTCATCACTATAATTATCTTTGCTTGATGAATCACTATCACCATCCCAAGCAATGTAAGCTCTTCTAGCTTTGTTTGTCTTCTTTTGAAAATTGTTTCTTACTTTGTCTTTCTTGAACAAGGGACAATCTGTTTTGTAATGACCGGGTTTCCCACAATTGTAACAAGATCCTTTTAGCTTATCCCTCTTGATTTCAAAAGGTTTGTTTGGCTTAGCTTGCCTTCTATAGTCAACGAGATTCTTATCCAAATGTTGGATTTCATTCTTCTGAATATATCTATTGTACTTCATTACGAATAGACCCAAATCTTCATCCGGACTCTCATCTCCATCACTTTAGTTACTTCCACACAAATCTATGGTGGAAGACTTGGAAATTGAAGCCCTTAACGTGATGGACTTCTTCTCCGTGTCCCTTAACTTTTCCTTATTCTCTTTCTTTTCATGCTTATTTAGATTTGTGAGCTCTTGCTCATGTTCTTGAAGCTTACCAAACAATGTTGTAAGTTCCAATGTAGTTAGATCATTGGCTTCCTTGATTTTCGTGACCTTAGGTTTCCATTCCCTATTAAGACATCTCAAAATCTTGTTAATAGCAACAACATTGGAAGTAATATGACAAAGTGTGTGTAAGCGATTTATTATGTGAGAAAATCTCTTTTGCATATTCGCAATGGTTTCACCATTCTTCATGTGAAAGAGATCAAACTCTTGAGTAAATGTGTTAATCCTTACTAATTTAACATCGTTTGTACCCTCATGGGTAACTTGTAAAGCATCCCATATTTCCTTAGCGGTAGCAAAATGTGAGATACAAAAGTATTCATCAACTCCAAGAGCTGATATGAGCATATTTTTAGATTTCCAGTCATAAGCATAGTTTTTCTCATCTTTTTAATCCTATTATGCTTCCGGTTTAGGCACAACGGCACCAGCATTGGTTAACATAGTTATGTCCATAGAACCTTCTTCTATGACCTTCCAAATTTTTCTATCAACAGAATTGATATGCACACGCATACAATCTTTCCAATAGCTATAATTTTCACCGGTAAAAATAGGCGCTCTATTGTATGCCCCTTTTGGATCGTTCTCCATTGTCTAAAGAGTTATATGTGAAGCACTAGATAAACCGGTGTCTGATACCACTTGTTAGGCAATAGGACATATCTAGAAAGGGGGTTGAATAGATACTTGAATTTTAAAATGAGTTTTTAAACAAAATTTGAAACACAGTGAAAGCTACCCGGATACACTCGTCTAACAACGATCCTCTATTGAAAAGACAGGATATCTATAAAACCGAATGGAATGAATCAATGAGAATTATTAACACTTAATTCAATTATAATTGATCACTTATACTCTTTAACTATTGTCAATTACTTCCAATGAATTGTTGAGAAGAAAACTCACAAATTTGCACTTTTGGACTTTTATCGAACACTTGGTGTGCGTAATTACACCAAGTCCAATCTATCTTAATTTGTAGTGTTAAAACAAATTTTAGAAATCAAAGTGATTACTATAGTCCTTAGAAATAGTTCTATTGTACTACAAATCCATACACTTGGAACGACAAGTGCATCACAGATTATGGCAAATAAATGGTAAAAGACGAGAAAGAAAAATGACATGCGATTTGTTTAGGCAGGTCCCCCTGTCGTCCTCGCGTGGGGTACATCTTCCCCTAATTATAGAATTTAGAATTAGGATAATTGCTATTATGATTGCAAAGTTTGTACAAGAGATAAAAAATAGTCACCACAATTCAAACCCAATTTGTTGAATTGAAAACTAAACTCTTATCTTCCCTTGATTCGATTCAAACTAAGTATGTCACCAATCTTCGATAAACCTCTAGTTGTATCTACCTTGTTGAGAACCCAAAACGTTTCTCAATCCCTCTGCTTGACTAATTTGATTGCAAGATGATGACCCTAATTCTTCCTTCAAAATCCTCCAATTGTAGCTACCTTATCGAGCAAACTCACAGTTCCTTAATCCCTTAAGCACGGCTAGAATTGATGAAGCAAAGAATTGTCAAAAACCCCAAAATTACAATGATCTTGGAGGATAAAACCCTCATATTTTATTTAAGAAAAACCCACAATTACTCAACCCGAACAATATCACAATCTTCTACTTCATACGTTATCAACACATGCTCCGCACCTTGATCGACAAAAATTATTATGTGTAGTTGTCAATGGATGAGTGAGAGGTTGAAGATGATGAGTACCTTGTGTATCTATTTCACTTTTCTTGTTGAAAACCAAATGATAGAACCTAACAAGATTATATATGTTATCTAAAGTCAAGATCCAAACTAACAGACTGAAAAATAGCTTTAACGAGCGAACGAGCGACCTATGCAGAAGGGTGACTCGTCCTGAGCATTTCCGAAAGTGCCATATGATAATGTCCACTATCCATGTGTCGACTTATACAGAAGGGTTACTCGATCTGAGCATTCCTGAAAGTTGCATATGACAATGTGCACGATCCATGCGTCGACCTATGCAGAAGGGTGACTCGACCTGAGCATTCCCGAAAGTGCCACTTGACAAAGTGCATGATCCATGTTTCGACCGCTCCAGGGATATGCATCGATGCAGAGTTCCTAAACATTACTACCAGGATGAGTCGATGACACAATCGACGTGAGTAAACCCGAGACTTCCTAAAGGAGTAGCTTTTAATCATGCACTGACCAGAGCTTTCTTTGAGTCGACTCAAAGCATATAAATTTCCAAAAATACCAATTCTTGAGGAATTTTCATGCTACCTTGTCCACCATATCATCTAGCAACATTTCCAACATGAGTGGAAAGTTTTGAAATCATTGAAACCCTTATTGAAGGCACTTTACCCTCACACTTTTCTCTCTTCACATTAGTAGGATTACTCCCAAAAAGGTTCATTATGAATCCTAAAAGGCTAAACTTCACCTCCAACCCTGTCACAGATGAATTCACAACAAAACAACAAGAGATCATATATTTTGCACAATTTGAAAATTGAGTTGTCATGAGAATTCATGCTTTATCTCTAGATAAATTCAAAGAGTGCAAATTCTTTAAAAACTTTGAAGCACTAAACCTCACCAACTTCCTGTGTACACCCTCTGTAAAAGTTTACACCACTCTTGTGAAAATGTTTTTCTCAAATCTCAGTCTAACTGATGTAATACTTCAGAGTGAGGTAAGAAATCATAGAATAAACCTTATCATAGAAGATTTTGGAAAGTTACTAAGTATTCCCTATAAAGACAGACTTCATGAACTTGGGGACAAAACAAACAGATACAACTATTCCTCAGTTTCATCCTCTCTTATGAGAAACCCGTCATCCCACATTCATCCACTCACAGCCAAATACATTCTCCCTTAAATCAGAATGACCCACTATGTAATAACCCATATCCTCTTGCCTAGGTCAGGAAACTTTGCTCTCTTCACCCAAACAGACATAGAAACCACTTGGCTAATAAATACAAAGTCAAAATCAATTGGGTTCAACAAGTAATTAATTACATGTTGGAGATCAAATCAAAAGGAACACATCTTCCCTATGGTCATATAATCACAAAAAGTCCTAAAATAGAATTAATATAACTTTAAACAAGAAGAATATCATCAAGGATCAACACAAATAGGAACCAATGTCTTACCCTCAATGCAGTTTGAACTAAAAGAAGGGAAAATCACTGAAAAGACGCCTACAAACAAAGGGAGGAGAAAAGCTGCTAGACTAGAAACACCAATTGAGATTGATAGCTCAGATCACTCACCTCACATACTCACAAGTCTTGACCATCTAAGGACCCTTGGCAAAAAGATGGATGTCATCAATGAAAAGTAGACTTTATAGTAAAACACTTAATACCTAACCCAAACCAACTTCCACCTTATTTGTTCCCTCATGATGATCTTGAAGAAAAGTAGTCACATTTAAGCCATAACATGCCATGCACTTTCATTTTTATTTTATTTTCTGCAGTATTTCCTTTCTCAATAATTGTTTCCTTTCTTGTATTTTTAAACTTTAAATAATATTTGTGTGATGCATGTCTTTTCTTTCTAAATGATATTTTTGTCTTAACTTACAATACTTGGTTGATCTATGCTATACCTTATGCAAAATTATATGATATCTTATCCTTGCATATTTCTTTTTTGAAACTTCCGTAGACAAAATAAGTATCACTAGAATAAACAACCCTAGCATACAAAATATCTTTGTTTAACACACAATGAATAAAAAGAATTATGATAACCTTTGAAATCAAAACCTTATTTTGCATAAGATATCCTTGATAGGAAAAAAAATGGTAACTTTAAATTAGATATATTGTCTCATATCTTACACACATGTTTATTGAAAATCCCTTGTGTCATGCTTAAGTATATTATAGGAAATCTTGTTGTCTTCCACTAAGTGTGAAATTAAAAACATGCAAAATTATTTGTCGTATAATACTTCTTACATACAAAGTCATATGTTACTACATGCATACCGTTAAGTCACATCATGTTCATCCATTTTTTCATATCTAATTTTCATCTTTTACCCGCCTTTTAATTATGATAAAGGATGAGAAGTATACTCTTAGAGGAAGGGTATATATTCTATCTAACTCTGAGGGAGTACTATCACTCTAAAATATATTTATTTAATTATTTTACCACCTTCCCCGAGAGATATGTTGTCATCATCAAAAAGAGAGAATGTGGAACCTTGTTTTGCAGGTAATAGGTTTTCTTTTGAGGATGAAAACTACAAAGTAAAATACTAAGAAGACTTCATATGTATAATAGTAAAATAAAAAGATAAGTCAAAAAGCACTTAAGCGGTTAAAGATACAGACCATTAATGTAAAGGTTTTAAGAACTTGACTATTCAAAGAAGAAAAAAAACCAAGATAAATTATCTAAATCCTCAAAGAGACCTCAAGCACTATCAACACAGAAAATGATATCTGGAAAACAACTTGTATAAGGAGCTAGACTCCTAATTTAGTAAGTGAGTGACCTTTTATAAAAGCAAAAGGGATTTTTCATAAAATTATATAACTATAATCACACACAAACTAAAACCTTTTTTCAAACACCTTAACTAAGAGAAAATATTTTTAAAGTGTCCTTAAAGTTGTGTGAAATGATTTAGGATCAATGGAAATAGCTAAAAGGAAATATTTAACCAATCTAATTGATTAGACCCTAGTGTCAATCAATTAAAACAACTCAAACTTAAGCCCCAAGTTATTTAGAAAGCGCTTTAATGATGTATGTTGTACCCCAAAATTTTCCCTCCCATATTTCTCAAGACATTACAAGAATAATCTCCAAGTTGCTCAAGATTGCTCAAAAGTTGGACAGTCAAATCATCTCCTAAGGCAGTCAATCTCAAAATTAGGGTCTCAAATGACCTCAAGTGCTCCCCAACATCCTAATATGGTCTCAAGTTCATCCATGTCAAATTTCAAGCCTTACAGAGAAAGTTTGGTCAGTCAATTGCTCAAGAGGTCCTTAAATCGATTGTGCTAGGGCAAAAGTCAACTATGACCTACAAATAGTCAAACCTCAAGATTTTTTTGTCAAAATTCTCATTTTGAAGGATAATTCATCATTTGATCAAGGGTTGACCATGATTCATCAAGGATTGCTCAAAATTCATCAAGATTCAAAAGTTGCTAAATTAGGGTTTTTTAGGAAAAGTCAACTCAACTTTGACCAAGCATAACTTTCTCATACTTTATTAGAAATGACCCATCCAAAGATCATTTTGAAGAGGATTCAATTTCCTACAATCCATCTTCACACCCCAAGATCAATAAACTCACTCACGAGAAGTTACAAATTTGGACATTATAGGTCATTTTTGGAAGTCAACAAAAACACCTTTTTTTCCAAATCTTATAACTTGAGCATGTAATATCAAAATGAGATGATACCAAAATGGTTGGTTAGAGGACATCTCAAGGTTTCTAAAAAGTCCAAGAAAACTTCCAAAAGTTCAAAATTGAAGAAGTTATGCATTTTTGAAGTTGGGCATTTTTCCAAAATTGGCAAAAGTCAACTATCCCCAAAACTTTAAATTTTGTCAAATGGGCCCACTCTTTTCCACTTGATTTGATCTTGTCACACTACACAAGTGTCCTAGCTTCAGCCTTGTGTCCATTTATTAATTTTTCTATTTTATTTAATTTTTTATTGAATTAATTCATTTTAAATCAATTTAAATCAAATAAAATTCAAATATTGATTACTTAGGATCTTTTTGGTTGTTATAGGTCTTAATTATCATCATGGTCACCATCAAATTCGTATCAAGCTTAATCATGTGCAAAAAGATTGAATCAAATCAAATTTGGAAGGTTTAATAATGGAGAATCATCAAATATGGCATTTTTTTCAAATCTTGATCATGGTCTTAAAACATAATATTATGAGGGAGATTCTTTCCATGCTTTCTTGTCTCCTCATTCTCCTCTATAAATAGAGAGCCACGCAATCTTGAAAGACACGAAAATCCTCTCTAAAAAGCTCTCAAAAAGCTCTTCAAAAAGTTCTCTAAAAGCTCTTCAAAAAGCTCTCCAGAAATCAAAGAATTGGTGCAAGTCATATCTCGAGGTTCCGGCCTCTCGCAATTGACATCAAGCCTTAAACCATCCTATTGAAGTCCTCATGAGTCTTACAAGGCCCAAGAGCAATCCATAACACGCCTAGCACACCCACCGGTTTGGTAAAATTTTAAATTTCGAATCTATAACTTTAATCACATTTTATGGTATGCTAATGTTTGTTTGAGTTTATATAGAACAGTTATGGATGGTTGAATTATAGGTTCCACGCAAGAATAAAAAAAACACCATAGTTAAAGCATGAAGCATTCGAAGATCCGAGCTCAGGAATGCTTTCTGCACCCTCCAAAAAAAGGCCTAATTTCTCTACTTTCTCATATTTTATTTATTTTGGTTTAATGATTTTATTTTTACTTAATTAATTTACTAACCAATAACAAATTTTCTTTTTTATCAAAAAAAATCACAAAAATATCATTTTGTCCAATTAAAATTAAGAACTTTATTTTTCTTTAATAAATTTCGATTAATTAATTAAGTTTTTAATTCTAGGAAACTTTAATTTTTTTTTTGTAAATAAATAAAACTAATTAGAATTTAATAGATTTAATCATTAATTTAACCATTCCATTTTCTTTTTTTAAATAACCAGAAATCCAAAAATAACTTTTTTTTTATTTAATTAATTAATTTAATTTAGTCTAGTGATTAATTTAGATTTATTTCTTTCTTAAAATATAAAAAAAACCACAAAACATTTTCTTTATCAAATTAAATTCTAACTTTTATTTTTGTTAATAAACATTAATTAATTGATTTAGAATTTTAATTAGAATAACTTTCACATTTTTGTAAATAATTAAAATTCAATTAGAATTAATCTAGGTTTTAATTATTAACATTAATTTTGATTTCTTTCTTAAAATACCAAAAGACCAAAAATAATTTATTTTTATTCATCAATTTAATTAATTTAATTTAGTAATTAATTTAGGCTTTAATTAGACAATAACTTTAATATATTTTTGTAAATAATAAAATTAATTTAGACATAATTAGGATTTATTAACATTGATCAATTTTATTTTCTTTCTTTAAATATCAAAAAACCCAAAAATATTTATTTTCATTAATTAATTAATTTAATATAGTTTAATAATTAACTTAGATAATTTATTTCTTAAAATTCAAAAACAAACAAAAAAATCTTTTCTTTAACAAAAAGGGTCAAAACCCTAGAACGTTGCGCTCGATTTAATTTCCCGCACGCGTTTGTTTATTTTTATAATATTAATGTACTTGCCTCCGATTTGTAATAGATAATTAGGACTTTAAATATTTTTACCGCTTTATTTTATTTTCCGCAATTTAAAATTCAAGGGTTTGTTTTTGGCGATGTAAATACCCGACGCCTTGTAATAGTTTAGATTTAATTTCCACAAATTTAAATTCCGCAACTATACACTATTAGATGTTTGATAATAGGGAATGCATGACAAGATCAAATGTATGAACTTAAAATCAACATAGCTCACTCATGACATGTACAAAGATAATATAACCGAAATAACACACTCGCACATGTGCATTCTTAGGATACACCTCACTTGGTTGCCTTCGAACGTGGTCATTGAGTATAGGAAATTTTAGAGATCGCCCTCTTGTCCAAAGATCATAGTTGCCTTGAAACGGTTTCCTCAGAAAAATGATCTAAGACATTAGGGTTACTGCTAAGGCGTCCTAACATTGCTTTAGTGACCACACGTCCCTTAATCGAATTGACCCTTAAAACTCCAACGACGGTGCTACCTATTCATCAATAATGGGCTAGCATTGTTTAAAGGATATTAGCACAGTTTAATTCCATTTTCGAGTAGGTAGATGGTTCTTAAGTACTTGCTCCTTTTAAAACAAAACAAAACTTTTCGCACTTACACTCCTTTCAAAACAAAAACTCTTTTCAAACCCACAAACACAAAGAAAAGCAAATTTTGAAAACACTTTGAAAAAGTACCTAAGAGCCTGTGGATAACCACAGATAGAAAGGGTGCTAACACCTTCCCTTTCTATAATCTACCTCCCGAACCCGAGAAACATCTCGAAAAAGGAATTTTTCTGTGCTTTTTTTCCTTTCCTTGTTGGATAAAATAAAAGACGGTGGCGACTCTTGCTTACCGCGACATTTTACAAAAACAAACGCAAAACGCGAACCAGCATTCCAAAACAGTCAGTTCTCTTTCCCACCGTATCACAGAACTGGCGACTCTGCTGGGGAATATATAAGTGAGGTGTACCTTAGGATTAGATCATTGTGTTTTCAATTGTATGCTTTGTATGATTTATATTTGTGGGCTTGTATCAGAGTTCTATAGATCCTAACCCGGATCTGGGGATACCCTTTAGGTAAGTAGCAATAAACTGTGAGGGAACTATACGGCATAGACCGATACGGTTGAAGCAGTAGCTACGTTGGTGTGGCACTTTAGATTGTACTGATATCCCTTGTGTTGGAACGAGGAGAATATGGGTCATCTAAGGGGTCATTAAGCACCAACTGACCTTAGAACCTTTAAATTGACCAACTTGGCCATAGAACAGTAGCAGTATGCTACACTCATTGAGACTAAACTCTCGCGATGATTCCGGCCGCAAGAAAAGGTTGCTAAACTGGAATTATGACCGATTGAGGGTAGTTAGTGATATTGAGATCCTCTAGAACCCGGTTACTATTTTTAGGACAGGTTTAAACCAACTGAACTGAAAGAGGGTAATACCTAAACTCCATGCCAGCCTAAACTTAAGGCTGTTTGTGTGACTTGTGTGCCTTCAAACTTGAACTACTTGCACATTCTTGTTATCTGACAACATGAGTTCCTTGCAGGTTTTGTTTACAATCCTCATCCAATAATTTAGATTTATGGCAGGGTTTACTTACATCACTTCACACTTTTTCTTAAACGCATAGCATACACATCATAATATCATGCCTTAACATTTCCTTAACCATTTCAAGGATCTCAAGGGTTTGTGATGCAAGTTATGGTAAATCAAATGTCTAGCAAGGGGAAAAGGGGATTTATTTTTCTCTAGCCAAGGTTGTCTAGAAATAAAAACACGACAACTTGAGTCAGGGGCTATGACCCACTCAATATGGTGAGCTTGAATCTTGAAGAAGGACTCTTAACAACATGAGGTTTCTTCAATCAAAGCTGCAAATTTCAAATTCTAACAAGTTTCTTGTTTAACCCGCGGGATCCTTGAAAACATTGCATACATACATATCATTGCATAATAGGTCTCCCAGTACAGGTCTCTCATGTTCTCGCTGTTTATTTCAGCAATGGCTTTCCAACAAGACAACCAAGGTCTTCAAACTCAAGAAGCTCGGTTCAGGGACGTATTCCTAAACCTATCCGAGGTGCAGGAAGAGTTGGAAACACTCCTCATTGGGAACTTGGTCAAGAAAAGTCCTGAAGACAATAAGGACGAACGGTTGGAACAACTGCAAGCTGAGTTCAGTGCCATGAAAACTTAGATGCTAGGGCAGATGGTTTTTATCCAAAGTTTAGCCCGAGAACAAGAAGAGATGAGAACCATTATCAACCAGCTTCATCAAGACAGATACAACAACATGAAGCAAACAGTCGGGGCCGGAGGCCAAGTCATTGATCAGCTTCCGAGAATTCAAAGGTTTGGTTTGATGAAGAATAGACCTCTCCAAGTTGCTACTACCTCACAGGTCCAACAACAACCTTGCCATAAACAATGGGTTAATCAGAGTAAGCCGGATACACCCAAGAGGTAGTTTACCAAGCTCAACATGCCGCTGTCTCAAGCTTTACAACACCTATTGAGATTGAATCTGGTGACGTTAAGGGACCCTCCTAAGAATCCCAACATAGCCTCCCCAAGGTACAATCCTGATGCAAGGTGTGCATATCACTCCAACAGCCCGGGGAATGATACTAACATCTGTTGGGCGTTGAGCAACAAAATTAAAGACCTGATTGATGAAGGAGCATTGGAACTCACACAAGATGGTCATATTGAATTCTTTTGCCACCCTCCCAAGGTTCTCCATTTGAAGTGACAAGTACTGAGACGAGAAGACTTTTTGTTCATTAGAATTTTCAAGTTGTAATTTTCTTTTGATTGTTAGAACATTTATTCATGTCAAACTTTGTTACTTTATCAATGCATTGCATATGTCTGTTTTGAATCAGTACATTCGTATTCACTATATTCAAATTGCTTTCATTTTTGTGATGTTCAACTCTCGATTAAAAAATTCTAAGCCTTTTGAGGGAGGATGACGAAAATGATGTCAAAATCTCTACAGTATGCTTTTGAACAGACCCCGCTGACGAGGTACAAGCATTGTTTCAAATCCTAAACAGTGGAGTTATAAGGAAGATAATCCCTAGTCAACCCCTTTGAGCCAAATAAGTTGGAGTTTTTCTTTTCACAAATTAAAACCCTTAATTATAACCTGGGGCAGGGTAGTTTTCTCAGTTAATCCAGGTGCACAATGATTGGCGTCAAAGAAGTCCTCCCGAAACAAAAGACGGTGATGGGTCTGTATAATCGTAAGGACATGTAGTCATTATCTCTCAAAAATAAAAGCCCAATAAGTCAAAACCTATGAAGAAGACTTAAGAAAAACTGGGGCATCCCGCTGACTATAAATACAAAAAGAAACAGTTCAGGCAAAAGACGGGGATAATAAAATCAAAAAGAGGTCCTAAAAACTCTCAACAAAAATGACTGCATGTTCAAAATAAATTGTCAGTATCCAAACCATCATTGGAATATCAGAGCAAAGACTCAAACGGGATCTAATGCACGATTAGCTGAGTTTAGGATCGAAGAACATCACGAAGAACGGGTGGGTACAAATAAAATTTGAGCCTTTATCCTTTGTTTCTTAAACCGTGAACCAGACCACGTTATAACCCTTAAAAGTCATAGCTGAAGCATGGGTTAGTCTGGAAGCATACTGTTACAAAAGGTATCCTGACTCCTGTAGGGCTTGCTGTAAATCCTGCGTTGACATCACATTTTACAAAAAAATTGCCTGTTTTACTGGAAAAATGCATTTTCAAAAAATTTCAAAACAGACATAAGCTTTGCATTCTTAAAATAATATTGTTTGCATATGACTATTTGTTCAACAGCAGAGAAATTCGCACGACGAATATCTAGTGAACAAAAAACCTTCTCAATAAAAAGGATCACCTCAAGTGGAAAAAACACTTCCAATCAAGGGGCACGGCATTATCATTGTTCATCATCTGGGGCAGTCAAGTCAAGATTCAAGGAATCTCTCAAAATGCCAAATAGTCAGGGGCAAATCTCCATCTGAATCAATTGGGGCATTGGACATGAATTCCAGCAACGAATCTTGCATGATCAAACGAAGATCTTCTGGTAGTATGGCAACACAACACTATCGACAGTGACACCTCCCTACATCCTGAGAGCACGGACATAGTCAAAAAAGTACTACGCATAATCAAAGACCCGCTAGGTTGACTGGCCTAGACAAAAATAAGGGCTTCCCGGCAAACTAAAAAGGTTCGGGAAAAAATTAGGGATGAGAATGAAAAATTGTACACCCGGTAAGTCGAAAACCTGAAAAGGCGGCTTGGGCAAAAAAGGGTATCCCGGTGGACTGAAAACCCGAAAGGGCGGTCCAGGAAAAAATTAGGGATCAAAGCATACGACTATGTCTCGTCATCTCGTCACTGGCCTACCAGAAGAAGACTTGTCATTTTGACCGAAAGATGCCAAGCACCTTATAGGTGGGGATAATACTCGATCCACGGGGCCTCCGCAGGCACCTTCTCCCGCAGAAACAGGGGCAATAAGAATTGTCCAAGCTGTACAGTTGCTCTATCCACCAGGTACAAAGGTAAATTCAACTGAAGAATATGGCTAAGATACCTTCACTCCCCGCAGAGTAAGACAGTAATGGTAGCTCCCCCCCAGCTGAGACTTGCAACTACGAACAAATCAGCAATGCTCTCCCCAAGCAGAGTTAGTCTACCATCAGCACTAAAAGTGTCTTAATATTCCCCTGCGGAGTGTAAGAATATTCCTCAGCAAGTATAAGAGTATCCCCGACAGTCTTAATATTCCTCAACAGAGTATAAGAATGTTCCCCGACAGAATACAAGATACCCCCAGCGAAGTCAATATTTTCCCAGCGCAGTCTGAAAAAAAGCTTCCCCAACGGAGTTGAATCATCATCCCCAGTAGACTCTGGAAGTTTATCCCCAACGAAGTACAAAAATAAATCTCCACAACCAAATTCAGAAGGATTATCCCCACAAGAGTCTAACATGATTATCCCCAGCAAGTTGTAACTGAAAGATCATCCTTGGTGGAGTGCTTCCTTTCACAAGCAGGAATTTAATCCTCAACAGATCCAATATCACCAGCAACGGTAACCCATCCCCAACGGAGTTTATCGTTGAAATCCCCAGCAGAGCTTATCAGCGGAATCCCCAGTAAAGTTTATCAGTGACATTCTCAGCATAACATCTCTTCCCCACAGAGTAATTCCCCTCGGAGCATTCTCCTCATCAATTTATTCCCCAACATAGTTATCCTCTTCTGCAAGTTTATCACCTTCTTTCATCATCCCCAGTGTAAACGAAGACTCCAACTCTATTCTCCAGCAGCTCCGGGATTTATTTTCCCCAGCTAAAACATCACATTTCCATACATCATGATACATGCATAAACGCATCATACCATACAATCTCATTTATGTTGAGACCATCATTGCTTGATCTATATCATTCATTGCATATGACTGACCTTTACCTTTTAGGAAAGATGCAGTTAAATTCTCAACTATGTCAATGGAGAAAAAACCAGTTAAATCGATTCCTAAAGATTTTTCTGAGGCCAACCCGTCAATGGAGACAAAACCAGTTAAATCGATTCCTAAAGATTTTTCTGAGGCCAATTCAGTCAATGGAGACAAAATCAGTTAAATCGATTCCTAAAGATTTTTCTGAGGCCAATTCAGTCAATGGAGACAAAATCTGTTAAATCAATTCCTAACGATTTTTCTGAGGTCAATTCAGTCAATGGAGAAAAAATCAGTTAAATCGATTCCTAAAGATTTTTCTGAGGCCAATTCAGTCAATGGAGACAAAATCAGTTAAATCGATTCCTAAAGATTTTTCTGAGGCCAATTCAGTCAATGGAGACAAAACCAGTTAAATCGATTCCTAAAGATTTTTCTGAGGCCAATTCAGTCAATGGAGACAAAACCAGTTAAATCGATTCCTAAATATTTTTCTGATGCGAACGCAGTCAAAGGAGATAAAACCAGTTAAATCAATTCCTAAAGATTTTTCTGATGTGAATGCAGTCAAAGGAGATAAAACCAGTTAAATCGATTCCTAAAGATTTTTCTGATGTGAATGCAGTCAATGGAGACAAAACCAGTTAAATCGATTCCTAAAGATTTTTCTGTGGCCAATTCAGTCAATGGAGACAAAACCAGTTAAATCGATTCCTAAAGATTTTTCTGAGGCTAATTCAGTCAATGGAGATAAAACCAGTTAAATCGATTCCTAAAGATTTTTCTGAGGCCAATTCAGTCAATGGAGACAAAATCAGTTAAATTGATTCCTAAAGATTTTTCTGAGGCCAATTCAGTCAATGGAGACAAAACCAGTTAAATCGATTCCTAAAGATTTTTCTGAGGCCAATTCAGTCAATGGAGACAAAACCAGTTAAATCGATTCCTAAAGATTTTTCTGAGGCTAATTCAGTCAATAGAGACAAAACTAGTTAAATCGATTCCTAAAGATTTTTGTGAGGCCAATTCAGTCAATGGAGACAAAACCAGTTAAATCGATTCCTAAAGATTTTTCTGAGGCCAATTCAGCCAATGGAGACAAAACCAGTTAAATCGATTCCTAAAGATTTTTCTGATGCGAACGCAGTCAAAGGAGACAAAACCAGTTAAATTGATTCCTAAAGATTTTTCGGATGCTAACACAGTCAAAGGAGACAAAACCAGTTAAATCGATTCCTAAAGATTTTTCTGATGCGAACGCCGTTAAAGGAGACAAAACCAGTTAAATCGATTCCTAAATATTTTTCTGTGGCCAATTCAGTCAATGGAGACAAAACCAGTTAAATTGATTCCTAAAGATTTTTTTGAGGCCAATTCAGTCAATGGAGACAAAACTAGTTAAATCGATTCCTAAAGATTTTTCCGAGGTCAACCCGTCAAAGGAGACAAAACTCCATATGGTCTAGTTAAATTGATTCCTAAAGATTTTCCTGATACCAATCCCGTCAAAGGAGACAAAACCCCCTCTGGTCCAGTTAAATCGATTCCTAAAGATTTTTCTGATACCAATCCCGTCAAAGGAGACAAAACCCCCTCTGGTCTAGTTAAATCGATTCCTAAAGATTTTTCTGATGCCATCCCGTTGAAGTTCAGACCACCCATCAACAATCTCCAAATGGAATCTATAAGCCCATTCCTGACATCACAATGGTGATACCACACCATGCGAGTGCAAATTTCTGGGCACTCTAGTGTTCAATCATCTTCCACCTTCGGATCACGAAAAGCCCGAAAGCCAATCTACATCCTCAGGTTTAAGAAGATTGAACAGAGGAAACTGTTGTACCCCAAAAATTTCCCTCCCATATTTCTCAAGACATTACAAGAATAATCTCCAAGTTGCTCAAGATTGCTCAAAAGTTGGACAGTCAAATCATCTCCTAAGGCAGTCAATCTCAAAATTAAGGTTTTGTGTTGCATCAAGGTCCTTGCATCCAAATAACCTCAAGTTCTCCCCAATATCCTAATATGGTCTCAAGTTCATCCATGTCAAATTTCAAGCCTTGCAGAGAAAGTTTGGTCAGTCAATTGCTCAAGAGGTCCAAAAATCGAATATGCTAGGGCAAAAGTCAACTATGACCTACAAATAGTCAAACCTCAAGATTTTTTGTCAACATTCTCATTTTCAAGGATAATTCATCATTTTATCTAGGGTTGACCATGATCATCAAGATTGCTCAAAATTCATCAAGATTCAAAAGTTGTTAAATTAGGGTTTTGCAAGAAAAGTCAACTCAACTTTGACCAAGCATAACTTTATCCTACTTTATGATAAATGACCCATCCAAAACTCATTTTGAAGAGGATTCAATTTCCTACAATCCATCTTCACACCTCAAGATCAAGAAATGCACTCACAAGAAGTTACAAATTTGGACATTATAGGTCATTTTTGGAAGTCAACAAAAACACCTTTTTTTCCAAAGCTTATAACTTGAGCATGGAATATCAAAATTCGATGAGACCAAACGGTTTGGTTAGAGGACATCTCAAGGTTTCTAAAAAGTCCAAGAACACTTCCAAAAGTTCAAAATTGAAGAAATTATGCATTGCTGAAGTAGGGCATTTTTTCAAAATTGCCAAAAGTCAACTATCCACAAAACTTCAAATTTTGTCAAATGGGCCCACTCTTTTCCACTTGATTTGATCTTGTCACACTACACACGTGTCCTAGCTTCAGCCTTGTGTCCATTTATTAATTTTTCTATTTTATATAATTGTTTATTGAATTAATTCATTTTAAATCAATTTAAATCAAATAAAATCTAAATATTGATTACTTAGGATCTTTTTGGTTGTTATAGGTCTTAATTATCATCATGGTCACCATCAAATTATTATAAAGCCTAATCATGTGCAAAAAGATTGAATCAAATCAAATTTGGAAGGTTTAATAATAGAGAATCATCAAATATGGCATTTTTTTCAAATCTTGATCATGGTCTTAAAACACAATATTATTAGGGAGATTCTTTCCATGATTTCTTGTATCCTCATTCTCCTATATAAATAGAGAGACACACAAGCTTGAAAGACACGAAGATCCTCTCTAAAAATCTCTCAAATAGCTCTTCAAAAAGTTCTCTAAAAGCTCTTCAAAAAGCTCTCCAGAAATCAAAGAATTGGTGCAAGTCATATCTCGAGGTTCCGGCCTCTCGCAATTGACATCAAGCCTCAAACCATCCTATTGAAGTCCTCATGAGTCTTACAAGGCCCAAGAGCAATCCATCACACGCCTAGCACGCCCACCGGTTTGGTAAAATTTTAAATTTCGAATCTCTAATTTTAATCACATTTTATGGTATGTGTTGTACCCCAAAATTTTCCCTCGCATTTTTCCTCAAGAAATCACAGCTTCAGGCGTTTCCTGATTTTTCAGATTGGCTCCAGAATCGGTCAAACAGACTTTTCTCGTCAGTCAGACAAAATTAGGGTTTTACTGATTTTCAGGGCTCTAGAATGTTTCAAACAGTTGGCTTAGGGTTTTGGTTGATTTTGGCTCAACTTCGATCAGGCGAACGTTTCTTTGGAATTTAATCAGGAATTAGGGTTTTTGTGCGCGCGTTCTTGGAAAGATTTAAATTCTACAGTGCTTTTCAAGTTATGCTGGGATGTGGGTTGAAACATTTGGATTAAATTCGCATTGTGTGACTAAATCAGTGAAAGGATGCTTTTGGATTGAATTTGCAGTGTCTGGTAAAAATCAGTAAAAGGAAGAATAGATCTGGGCAGTTGTTACGATTGACTGTGCATTAATTTGGATTTGTGAAGTGCCAAATTTAATTGATCAATGCCGAAGAAATGTTTATTTGATTATTTACTATTCTGAATTTAAATGATTGGAATTTATTTTCCATTTATTATAATTTAAAGAATTTTAAATAATAAATAAACAATTGGAGAAGAAAAGAATTAATCAAATAAAAGGACTTTTTATTTATCTTTAAATTATTTGTATAATTGTTTTTTGTTTACAAAATATTTACAATAACAATATTACATTTATTTAAATTTAAATAAAAACTATCCTAAGTATTTTTCTAAATCTTCAATTCTTCATCTTCTATCCCTTGCTCCAGTACTCCATGGAATTTTATCTGCAAAACAAAGAACAAAAGAAAAGTCAATTGCAGATAAATATTAAAGAGAGAGACAGATAAAAATAAAGTTCATCATTAAGGGCAACTGACTGGGATCAGTTAGCTCTCTCTGCAAATCACGGGATTTCTCCCGGTTCACAAAGAGGGATGAATATTTGTTTGCTAATCATGAATGCACAAAGTTGAAATTCACAAGTCAAAATTGTCAAACTGCATAGTTCAAGTCTCAAACAGGATGATGCAAAGTCCAAGTCCAAATCAAACTATAGAGTCCAAAGGAAAACAGATTGGCCTAACTAAAGTCACAAATTATCCAAAAAGCTGCCAAAGATAGCAAAGATACAAAAGTACAAGATACTGTCACAAGGAAGCAAAGCTGTCAAAAGAAGATATGAAAAGATATGCAGAGAAACATGTAATGCAAGCAAGCTCTCATATCATCATTTCCCAGTGCTGCCCTTTCAGCTTTAAGTACACATAAAACATTGTTTATTATTTTAATTGTACTGGAGGGAGAGAGAGAAGAGAAAAGAAGTGCAGGTTTTGCAGGCTTAGGCTTTAGGCATGAGAAACAAAATATAAGACAACCTGTTCATAACACAGTGAGAGGGCAGAAATACCAAAGAACAAAAACTGTATCAAAATATACAAGAGCTGCCTCCAAACCTCACCAAAAGGCAAGACCTGCATAAGCCTTTGCCTAAAAACAGCATAAGCCTAAACTTGTTCAAGCCTATCAAACACATAACCTGTGATTAAGCCTCAAGCTCAAACTTCAAGCCCTGTAAAACCAGTTCAAATCTTGGTAAGCCATCAAACTGCCTTCAACACAAACAGAAGCCTCTAAGCCCTGTCAAACAGCCACAAACCAGAAAAAGCCTTAAACCTTTTCATAAACCAGAAACTCTAAACCTGTAACTTCACCTGCATAACTCACATAACATCAAACCAAATCCAACCCTGTACCATCCTGCACAAACCTGTCAAACACTTAATAACCACAAACTATCCAAACACAAAAACCAACATAAACTGTGAAGCCCAAACAATACCCTGTCAAACCTGCTTAAGCCTTGAACCTGTAACACAAGTCTAAGCCACAAACTGAAGCCAGCAATCAAAAATCAAGTAAGCTATTTCAAAGGCAACAAAAATTCTCAGAACCCAAAGGGTTCATCATTGAAAGCATATCATCAACAAATATCTCAAGGCAACTCAGAAGCATACTCAGCAAGCCAAAGAGGAAGAAGGGACAAAGAAGCGTGCATAGGCAAAGGCAAGGCTAACAGAAGAAGATAAAAAGAGTAAAGTTATACAGATCCAGGCAGATACAAAGGGTTTTCAAGCTTATCATCATTAAACCCAAAAAGGAAAAGAAAGACAGAGTACCAGAACTCCCAGTAAAGCAAGCTAACGCTCAGCATCACCGTCCCTCACCGTTAAGCCGCCATAGCGCATCCGACCCCATCTCCTCCATCGTCTTCCTCAAACAAAAAGGTAGTTCTCTTTTCCTCTTTCCTTCCACCACCTCAACAATAAATGATATAAAGTCAAAACAATTAATCAGAACCAATTAATCGGAACATGCAAAAGAAGGAGAATGAGAACCCTAACGCGTTGAAAGAAAAAAGAATCGTACCTCTGTTTATCGCCGTTTGAGTGGGCGTGAAGAGGAGGAGGAGCGGTTGCGCTGGTGGCTTGAGCGAGAGATGCTATTCAAAGATCCATGGCGAAGAAGATGAAGAAAGAAGCGAAGTGGACAGCGCCGTTCGTAACAAACGAACCCTAATTCCTCTTTCTGAATAAACATTGACAAACCCTTACAAATTGTTGTGAGCATACTGGGCCTAACCCGTTCAAATGCCTAAGCCCGTTTCTGATCACACCCCCCCCCCCCCCCACGCTTGACATTCTGTTTGGGCCAGTAAACCCTTGGCCCCTTCATTTAACAGCTATTTGCTTCATTTTTTTTATCATTTTAATTTTTTACATAACTTAACTTTTTTTTTCTCTTCTTAATAAAAATATAAACTAACACATTTTTTTTTACATCAACCTTTTATTAATAATACCTTTTTATATGTACAGCATAACACTAATCTTGAACATAACATGTTCTTTTGATTAAAACTCTTTCTTTATTTATTTAACTTAAAACATTTTTTTTAGTTAATAATTTGTATACATTTTTAATATACAATATAATTAAAATGTAAAAACATTCTTTCTTTCTTTTAATTAAAATACCTCTTTTGTATATATTAAACAAAAATATGAAGATACAAATTTATATCAAAATGTAAATAATAATTTTCAAACTTAGAAAATTTTCTTTTCTTTTAGTAAATTTTCTTTTTGTACATATTGAAGAAATATACAAGACTACAAAAGACTAAATAAATAAACAGTTAATTCTTTTCATTTAGGTTAAACAATACTTAATAATATCTTTAAAATTCATATTTTCTTAACTGATAAATAATTCTCATACGCGTACACATACACGTACACTTACACTTACACAATACACTTTACATCTTATACACATACAATTACTATTCTTATACCTTGCTATACATTGATTACATTTGATCGCAATTCGATTTGGTTGTAAATTATTGGACACTACATTCCTAAAGTCTCATCCCCATTTGTAAATATTTGTACCCCCACTCCCGGATACTATTTGTAATCGCGTAGACCTTAAATTCTTACAATTTATCGCTTTCCAATTATACCATGGTTAGACCTAGGGTTTGCATGTACATAAAATCAAACGCTAGATAACCTAATACAAAGACAAATACATGAAATCAATACACAATCACACTTGCACCCCCTAGGGTAATCCCACATGTTGCCTTCCAAAATGGGCCATGCTTGCACGTCGAGTTTCTTTGGCAAAACAAATTCAAATGATCACAAGTCCCTCGATGACGCTTTCGAAAGTTGCCTAAAAACGGAATGATCAAGTCCCTTCAAAGCAAATTGCCAAAGACACTAGGCACCATTGCATTCATGGTCCATACAATGACCCGCGCCCGTCCCGTTAAACATCCTAAACGCAAGATTGCCCACCAAATTCAATGGTGGAACAAAATTGTTAAAAAGGGTTAAAAACATAAGAGAAAACCTTTGAGTACAATAGGGGTAGACAAAACTCTTAGTTACTTGAGATCAACTTGCAAAAACACTTGTCTTCTTTTCAAAAACCACACTTCATACACACTTTCAAAATAAACTCTCAAAAAACATTTGAAACATCTTTTCGAAAAGATACACACTTTTGTAAAACACTCAAACACGAGTCAATTACATTGGTTGCCTAAAACAAGGCATCTCTTCAAAAACATTTTCAAAACACACACACACACACACACCACAATTTCAAGCAATCGAAAATCAAGGCAAGTGATCTAAAAACCAAGTAACTAAGAGCCCATGGATAACCATGGATGAAAAGGGTGCTAATACCTTCCCTTTTCATAATCTACCCCCCGAACCCACGAAATATCTCAAAAGGTTTTTGCTGTGCTTTTTTAACCCTTCCTTTAGGATAAAATAAAAAGTCGGTGGCGACTCTTGCTCAACCGAACAAGTGCGAATACAAACGCAAACCTCTAGTCAGTTCTCCCACCGTATCACAGAACTGGCGACTCTGCTGGGGATAAACTTAAAAGTGGGGTTACCTTAGGGTTTAGATCACCTTTACTTTCTTGCTTTGATTGACTTGATTGCTTTATCTTTTGGGTTCTTGTTTGGGTTTGTTATAAATCCTACACCCGGATTTGGGGCACCTTTTTAGGTAAATAGCAAAAAAACTGCGAGGGAACTGTGCGGGGTATACCGACATGGTTGAAGCAGTAAGCTATGTTAGTGTGACATATTTGTGAGTACCGGTAACCCTTGAGTTCAATCAAGGAGAGTACGGGGCCGCTGAGTGATGTCGTGAAGCACTAACGAACTCTTAGAACCTTAATTGACCATCTTAGCCTTTTTAGGGGTAGTGAGATGACCGACTTTGGTGCAGTCCGAAGTTGGTAGATACTCGATACTACACTCATTTGAGGGTTGTTTTCTTGGAATATTTTGGTCGCCAGTAAGTGGCTAAACCGAAACAATGAACACAGAAAACAATCCAATGATATTGAGCTCCTTAGAACCCAGTTTCTATTTTAGGACAGGATGAGCCAACTAACTTCAAGAGGGTACTTACCTATAACCCCATGCAAACCTAAACCTAAGGACTTGTTTGCTTTGTATGAATGTGATTACCTGTATATACACTCACTTGCTTTTTGCATACATGTACATCATAACATCATACCATAGCATTTTCAATAACCTTTTCGAGGATCTTGAGGGTCTGTTGATGCAGAGATACGTTGAACCATACGTCTACCAAAGGACAAGAGGTTCCTCCTCTAACAAATGACAATCAAAGATCAAGTACAACAACTTGAATCAGTGGCTATGACCCACTCGACATGGTGAGCTTGATTCTCGTGGAAAGACATCCACCGATACAAAGTTCTCCAGTCAAAGATCAAGTACAACAACTTGAATCAGTGGCGATGACCCACTTGACATGGTGAGTTTGATTCTAGTGGAAAGACATCCACTGGTGCAAAGTTCTCCAATCCAAGAACAAAGTTCAACCTCTAACATTTTCTTGTGTTTACCCCAAGAGATCCTTGAAAGCATGCATCCACATATCATGCATTGCATCTTAACGATCTTTCCTTTTTCAGGTTTCCTTACTCTCCTGCTGTTTATTTCAGTAAGAGATGGCTCTAGAAAGGTCTGTCAAAGACATCCAAGACCAGACTGCTCAGCTGCAGGAAATGTTCCTGAACTTGTCTCTGGGGCAAGAAGAAATGAAAGCTCTCCTCACAAAGGGCTTGGAGAATTCAAACAATGCCAGGAGTGATCAGCTTGCGGAGCTGCAGTTTGATTTGACAACATTGAGGACCCAAGTGATGGGACAGTTGGTGGGCCAGATGGCTCTCATCCAAGACCTATCTCAAAGACAAGAGGAACTCAGAGTTCTCGTCCGCCAACTGCTTCCAAACAACCAATTGGGGCAAACATCTGAGGTTGAAGAGCAAGTCACCGCTCAGCCTCCATCCACTCAAGAAGACAAGGGGAAGGCTCCTTCGCTTGCTTCGGGGTCACTGGCCCATCAACAACCTCGCCAGCGTCAACGGGGGAATCAGCGTAAGCAAGAAACGTCGAGAAGACAGTTCACGGAGACTGAGATACCATCATTCTTCATACTGAACCGCCTGTTGGAGGTCAACCTGCTTACCTTAAGGGATCCTCCTCAGAAGCTCAATACCTCCTCTCCTAACTATCGTCCCGATGCATTTTGTGTTTAACACTCCTATAGCCCGGGACACGACACCAACGACTGTTGGGCCTTGAAGAACAAGATTCAAGATCTGATCGACATTGGAGTGCTGGAATTCATGCCAGACGGCGAGATGAAAATCTTCCGTTAAGGAGTTCCCCACCTGAAGTGACAAAGCTCAAGCTGAAAGACTTTTGCTTCATTTTGAATTTTCAAAGTTGTAATTTCTTTCGTTGTCAAACAATTATCTATTGATGTTAAACTCTGTTTTCATTAATGCATTGCATATGTTTGTCTTGAATTCATCCATTCGTTTCACTACTCTTATGCTTTTCTTTATGATATCTGACTCTTGATAAAAAGCTGCAAGCCTTTAGAGGGAGGATGACGAAACAATACCATAATCTCATACAGTATGCTTTTGAAAAGACTTTGTTGATGATGTACAGGCATTTCTTTCAATTCCCCAAACACTGGAGTTATAAAGAAGTTAATCCCTAGTCAACCCCTTTGAGCCAAAGAAGTATGAGTTTTCTGTTTCTAAACGATCAAAACCTTTGATATAAACCTGGGGCAGGGTAGTATCTCAGTTAATTCAAAAGAAAATGCGCATTGAAGTCGCAAACTCTCAATTCGTAATACAACGAACGACGTCAAAGAAAAAGGAAAGCATTCCCTTGGAATCAAAATACAAGGGTGGTTCCCTATCACATAGGCAGTAAATATCTCAAAAGAGAAAAGCTCACCAAGCCAAAACCTGTAAAGGAGGCTTAAGAAAGCTGGGGCATCCCGCTGATTGCAATCTCAAAAAACGGGAACAATCAGGCAAAAGTTAGGGATAACAAATCAAAATCAAAATAGTGGGGTCATTACAAATCCTCAACAGCATGAAAAATGTTGAAAAAGAAAAATGAGATGATGACTGTCTCCCAAATTCAACTGGTGAACCATCGCCCAAAAGGTCGTTCCAAACTCAAAACAGAGTGCGATGCACAGTTAATTGAGCTTAGGTGTGAAGAACATCACGAAGAGCGGGTGGGTACAAATATACTTTGAGCCTTTATCCTTTGTTTCTTAAACCGTGAACCAAGCCACATTACAACCCTTCAAAAGTCCTAATTGAAGCATGGGTTAGTTCGAAAGCATACTGTTACAAAAGGTATCCTGACTCCTGTAAGGCTTTGCTCTAAATCTTGTGTTGATCTGTCTTATAAAAAGTTTTCTGCTAAAAACGCATTTTTTATAACTTCGAGACAAACATAAACTTTGCATTACTTGAATATCACTGTCTGCATTTGGCTTTTTGTTTGACAACGAAGAAATTCATACAGCGAATGTTTGGAGGAACGAAAACTCTCTTAGTGAACAAAATCACTTCAAAAGGATGACACTTCCAACGACAAATCTCCTATCAACAAGGGGCATGACATGGCACCATCCAGTTAACCTGGGGCAGTCCAGTCAAGGTTTCAATGGATCTTTCAAAGTTCAGTTAACCTGGGGCATTCCAATCAAGGTTCCGACAGATCTTTCAAAATTCAGTTAACCTGGGGCAGTCCAGTCAAGATTTCAAGAAATCTCTCAATTCGCAGAGTAATCTGATTCAAGACTCATCATCACTTGGGGCATTCAAATGTCAAAAGTGTTCAATCATTCCTTCGCCACTTGCTGGAAATCACAACCACCAACAAATCAACTATCACTATTTCCAGACTCGATTCCTGTATCTAGCCAGGGCACGTCTGAAGAGTTTGAAGATTCGATTCCTCTATCCAGCCAGGGCATATCTGTTGACGACTATTTCCAGACTCGATTCCTGTATCTAGCCAGGGCACGTCTGAAGAGTTTGAAGATTCGATTCCTGTATCCAGCCAGGGCATATCTGTTGACGACTATTTCCAGACTCGATTCCTGTATCTAGCCAGGGCACGTCTGAAGAGTTTGAAGATTCGATTCCTGTATCCAGCCAGGGCATATCTATTGACGACTATTTCCAGACTCGATTCTTGTATCTAGCCAGGGCACGTCTGAAGAGTTTGAAGATTCGATTCCTGTATCCAGCCAGGGCATATCTGTTGACGACTATTTCCAGACTCGATTCCTGTATCTGGCCAGGGCACGTCTGAAGAGTTTGAAGATTCGATTCCTGTATCCAGCCAGGGCATATCTGTTGACGACTATTTCCATACTCGATTCCTGTATCTAGCCAGGGCACGTCTGAAGAGTTTGAAGATTCGATTCCTCTATCCAGCCAGGGCATATCTGTTGACGACTATTTCTAGACTCGATTCCTGTATCTAGCCAGGGCACGTCTGAAGAGTTTGAAGATTCGATTCCTGTATCCAGCCAGGGCATATCTGTTGACGACTATTTCCAGACTCGATTCCTGTATCTAGCCAGGGCACGTCTGAAGAGTTTGAAGATTTGATTCCTGTATCCAGCCAGGGCATATCTGTTGACGACTATTTCCAGACTCGATTCCTATATCTAGCCAGGGCACGTCTGAAGAGTTTGAAGATTCGATTCCTGTATCCAGCCAGGGCATATCTGTTGACGACTATTTCTAGACTCGATTCCTGTATCTAGCCAGGGCACGTCTGAAGAGTTTGAAGATTCGATTCCTGTATCTAGCCAGGGCACATCTGAAGAGATTGAAGATCAACACCTGCAACAAGCCAGGGAACCATCTTTCTTTCTCAGGTCAGAGATCAACACCTGTAACAAGCCAGGACAATATCTCCTTGACCAACTTTTCTTAAGTTCCAGATCAACACCTGTAACATGCCAGGAAAATATCTGTGAACGACCGATTATGGATTAACACCTGTAACAAGCCAGGAAATTATCTACATCACCACTCGGGGCATTCGAATGTCAAAAGTGTTCAAAAACCCGATGCAGTTTTACACGGACTCATCATCAGGAAGTCCTACACAGATCTCCTCAAAACAGGAAGTCCCCAGTAGTTTGGCATACAACCCAAGTTTCTGATTCCCCCAACAGTGGTCCCAAGACTTCTCATTTTTCAACAATCAAGGACTCTTGCCCTACATAGCAGCAGCCAAGGAATTGTTCTCCCCGGCAGCAGTCAAGATTCTTTTATCTTCAGCCATCCAGGATTCATTTATCCTCAGCAAGATAGCTCATCAGCTTACAGGCGCATTCATTACATTCATATCATAAACATTGGTGTAACATACATTGCATCACGCATCATGACATTGCATAACAACTAACCCTTTACCTTTTCAGGTAAGATCAGTCGACAGACAAAGATCATTTTCCGAGATTCGTCCAGAAATAGTTCAGATGTGACCCAAACATGGTGACATTCTGATACTCATTCCAGATTCACTCAGATGCGGTTTTACACGGACGCATCATCAGGAAACCCTACACCGGTTCCTCTTCAACTTCAAGACTTCTGAAAACAGTTCACGGGTTCTCCAGTAACGGGTGTTAACCTATCGCTTGTTCAAATTCTTCTCAAGACTTTTGAAAACAGTTTACGGACGCTTCCCAACAACGGATGCTGCTCTATTGCTTATTCAACTTCAAGACTTCTGAAAACAGTTCACGGGTTCTCCAGTAACGGATGTTAACCTATTGCTTGTTCAGATTCTTCTCAAGACTTCTGAAAACAGTTTATGGATTCTTCCCAACAACGGATGTTAATCCATCACTTGTTCAGATGCAACTTTTGAAAACAGTTTACGGACGCTTCCCAACAACGGATGTTGCTCTATTGCTTATTCAACTTCAAGACTTCTGAAAACAGTTCACGGGTTCTCCTGTAACGGATGTTAACCTATCGCTTGTTCAGATTCTTCTCAAGACTTCTAAAAACAGTTTACGGATTCTTCCCAACAACGGATGTTAATCTATTGCTTATTCAATCTCAACTCCTGAAAACAGTTCACGGATTCTCCAGACGCGGATGTCAATCTATTGCTTATTCAGACCCCCAGTTCAGAGATGTTCCGAAACATGGAGGCCTTTCTGATACTCGTCCGCTCACCATTGACATACAGTTCAACATTTCCAGATGGCATCTTTAAGCCCATCCTCCAACAAACATTTCTAAATGGCATCTTTAAGCCCATTCTCAGATGGCATCTCTAAGCCCATCCCCCGACAAGATTCTATCGCATCAGATGGCATCTTTAAGCCCATCACCAAATGGCATCTTTAAGCCCATTCACCTCTACCATCACATCGCCGAGTGCAAATTTTCTGGGCACTTTAGTGTCCAATCTCCTTTTACCTTCGAGTCGCGAAAGGCAAACTTGCCAATCTAACTCTTCAGGTTCAAGAAGATTGAACAGGGGCAACTGTTGTACCCCAAAATTTGCCCTCGCATTTTTCCTCAAGAAATCACAGCTTCAGGTGTTTCCTGATTTTTCAGATTGGCTCAAGAATCGGTCAAACATACTTTTCTCGTCAGCCAAACAAAATTAGGGTTTTACTGATTTTCAGGGCTCTAGAATGTTTCAAACAGTTGGCTTAGGGTTTTGGTTGATTTTGGCTCAACTTCGATCAGGCGAACGTTTCTTTGGCATTTAATCAGGAATTAGGGTTTTTGTGCGCGCGTTCTCGGAAAGATTTAAATTCTACAGTTCTTTTCAAGTTATGTTGGGATGTGGATTGAAACATTTGGATTAAATTCGCATTGTGTGACTAAATCAGTGAAAGGATGCTTTTGGATTGAATTTGCAGTGTCTGGTAAAAATCAGTAAAAGGAAGAATAGATCTGGGCAGTTGTTACGATTGACTGTGCATTAATTTGGATTTGTGAAGTGCCAAATTTAATTGATCAATGCCGAAGAAATGTTTATTTGATTATTTACTATTCTGAATTTAAATGATTGGAATTTATTTTCCATTTATTATAATTTAAAGAATTTTAAATAATAAATAAACAATTGGAGAAGAAAAGAATTAATCAAATAAAAGGACTTTTTATTTATCTTTAAATTATTTGTATAATTTTTTTTTGTTTACAAAATGTTTACAATAACAATATTACATTTATTTAAATTTAAATAAAAACTATCCTAAGTATTTTTCTAAATCTTCAATTCTTCATCTTCTATCCCTTGCTCCAGTACTCCATGGAATTTTATCTGCAAAACAAAGAACAAAAGAAAAGTCAATTGCAGATAAATATTAAAGAGAGAGACAGATAAAAATAAAGTTCATCATTAAGGGAAACTGACTGGGATCAGTTAGCCCTCTCTGCAAATCACGGGATTTCTCTCGGTTCACAAAGAGGGATGAATATTTGTTTGCTAATCATGAATGCACAAAGTTGAAATTCACAAGTCAAAATCGTCAAACTGCATAGTTCAAGTCTCAAACAGCATGATGCAAAGTCTAAGTCCAAATCAAACTACAGAGTCCAAAGGCAAACAGATTGGCCTAACTAAAGTCACAAATTATCCAAAAAGCTGCCAAAGATAGCAAAGATACAAAAGTACAAGATACTGTCACAAGGAAGCAAAGCTGTCAAAAGAAGATATGAAAAGATATGCAGAGAAACATGTAATGCAAGCAAGCTCTCATATCATCATTTCCCAGTGCTGCCCTTTCAGCTTTAAATACACATAAAACATTGTTTATTATTTTAATTGTACTGGAGGGAGAGAGAGAGAAGAGAAAAGAAGTGCAGGTTTTGCAGGCTTAGGCTTTAGGCATGAGAAACAAAATATAAGACAACCTGTTCATAACACAGTGAGAGGGCAGAAATACCAAAGAACAAAAACTGTATCAAAATATACAAGAGCTGCCTCCAAACCTCACCAAAAGGCAAGACCTGCATAAGCCTTTGCCTAAAAACAGCATAAGCCTAAACTTGTTCAAGCCTATCAAACACATAACCTGTGATTAAGCCTCAAGCTCAAACTTCAAGCCCTGTAAAACCAGTTCAAATCTTGGTAAGCCATCAAACTGCCTTCAACACAAACAGAAGCCTCTAAGCCCTGTCAAACAGCCACAAACCAGAAAAAGCCTTAAACCTTTTCATAAACCAGAAACTCTAAACCTGTAACTTCACCTGCATAACTCACATAACATCAAACCAAATCCAACCCTGTACCATCCTGCACAAACCTGTCAAACACTTAATAACCACAAACTATCCAAACACAAAAACCAGCATAAACTGTGAAGCATAAACAATACCCTGTCAAACATGCTTAAGCCTTGAACCTGTAACACAAGTCTAAGCCACAAACTGAAGCCAGCAATCAAAAATCAAGTAAGCTATTTCAAAGGCAACAAAAATTCTCAGAACCCAAAGGGTTCATCATTGAAAGCATATCATCAACAAATATATCAAGGCAACTCAGAAGCATACTCAGCAAGCCAAAGAGGAAGAAGGGACAAAGAAGCGTGCATAGGCAAAGGCAAGGCTAACAGAAGAAGAGAAAAAGAGTAAAGTTATACAGAGCCAGGTAGATACAAAGGGTTTTCAAGCTTATCATCATTAAACCCTAAAAGGAAAAGAAAGACAGAGTACCAGAACTCCCAGTAAAGCAAGCTAACGCTCAGCATCACTGTCCCTCACCGTCAAGCCGCCATAGCGCATCCGACCCCATCTCCTCCATCGTCTTCCTCAAACAAAAAGGTAGTTCTCTTTTCCTCTTTCCTTCCACCACCTCAACAATAAACGATATAAAGTCAAAACAATTAATCAGAACCAATTAATCGGAACATGCAAAAGAAGGAGAATGAGAACCCTAACGTGTTGAAAGAAAAAAGAATCGTACCTCTGTTTATCGCCGTTTGAGTGGGCGTGAAGAGGAGGCGGAGCGGTTGCGCTGGTGGCTTGAGCGAGAGATGCTATTCAAAGATCCATGGCGAGGAAGATGAAGAAAGAAGCGAAGTGGACAGCGCCGTTCGTAACAAACGAACCCTAATTCCTCTTTCTGAATAAACATTGACAAACCCTTAAAAATTGTTGTGAGCATACTGGGCCTAACCCGTTAAAATGCCTAAGCCCGTTTCTGATCACACCCCCCCCCCCCCACGCTTGACATTCTATTTGGGCCAGTAAACCCTTGGCCCATTCATTTAACAGCTATTTGCTTCATTTTTTTTATCATTTTAATTTTTTACATAACTTAACTTTTTTTTTCTCTTCTTAATAAAAATATAAACTAACACATTTTTTTACATCAACCTTTTATTAATAATACCTTTTTATATGTATAGCATAACACTAATCTTGAACATAACATGTTCTTTTGATTAAAACTCTTTCTTTATTTATTTAACTTAAAACATTTTTTTAGTTAATAATTTGTATACATTTTTAATATACAATATAATTAAAATGTAAAAACATTCTTTCTTTCTTTAATTAAAATACCTCTTTTGTATATATTAAACAAAAATATGAAGATACAAATTTAAATCAAAATGTAAATAATAATTTTCAAACTTAGAACATTTTCTTTTCTTTTAGTAAATTTTCTTTTTTGTACATATTGAAGAAATATACAAGACTACAAAAGACTAAATAAATAAACATTTAATTCTTTTCATTTAGGTTAAACAATACTTAATAATATCTTTAAAATTCATATTTTCTTAACTGATAAATAATTCTCATACGCGTACACATACACGTACACTTACACTTACACAATACACTTTACATCTTATACACATACAATTACTATTCTTATACCTTGCTATACATTGATTACATTTGATCGCAATTCGATTTGGTTGTAAATTATTGGACACTACATTCCTAAAGTCTCATCCCCATTTGTAAATATTTGTACCCCCACTCCCGGATACTATTTGTAATCGCGTAGACCTTAAATTCTTGCAATTTATCGCTTTCCAATTATACCATGGTTAGACCTAGGGTTTGCATGTACATAAAATCAAACGCTAGATAACCTAATACAAAGACAAATACATGAAATCAATACACAATCACACTTGCACCCCCTAGGGTAATCCCACATGTTGCCTTCCAAAATGGGCCATGCTTGCACGTCGAGTTTCTTTGGCAAAACAAATTCAAATGATCATAAGTCCCTCGATGACGCTTTCGAAAGTTGCCTAAAAACGGAATGATCAAGTCCCTTCAAAGCAAATTGCCAAAGACACTTGGCACCATTGCATTCATGGTCCATACAATGACCCGCGCCCGTCCCGTTAAACATCCTAAACGCAAGATTGCCCACCAAATTCAATGGTGGAACAAAATTGTTAAAAAGGGTTAAAAACATAAGAGAAAACCTTTGAGTACAATAGGGGTAGACAAAACTCTTAGTTACTTGAGATCAACTTGCAAAAACACTTGCCTTCTTTTCAAAAACCACACTTCATACACACTTTCAAAATAAACTCTCAAAAAACATTTGAAACATCTTTTCGAAAAGATACACACTTTTGTAAAACACTCAAACACGAGTCAATTACATTGGTTGCCTAAAACAAGGCATCTCTTCAAAAACATTTTCAAAACACACACACACACACACACACCACAATTTTAAGCAATCGAAAATCAAGGCAAGTGATCTAAAAACCAAGTAACTAAGAGCCCATGGATAACCATGGATGAAAAGGGTGCTAATACCTTCCCTTTTCATAATCTATCCCCCGAACCCACGAAATATCTCAAAAGGTTTTTGCTGTGCTTTTTTAACCCTTCCTTTAGGATAAAATAAAAAGTCGGTGGCGACTCTTGCTCAACCGAACAAGTGCGAATACAAACGCAAACCTCTAGTCAGTTCTCCCACCGTATCACAGAACTGGCGACTCTGCTGGGGATAAACTTAAAAGTGGGGTTACCTTAGGGTTTAGATCACCTTTACTTTCTTGCTTTGATTGACTTGATTGCTTTATCTTTTGGGTTCTTGTTTGGGTTTGTTATAAATCCTACACCCGGATTTGGGGTACCTTTTTAGGTAAATAGCAAAAAAACTGCGAGGGAACTGTGCGGGGTATACCGACATGGTTGAAGCAGTAAGCTATGTTAGTGTGACATATTTGTGAGTACCGGTAACCCTTGAGTTCAATCAAGGAGAGTACGGGGCCGCTGAGTGATGTCGTGAAGCACTAACGAACTCTTAGAACCTTAATTGACCATCTTAGCCTTTTTAGGGGTAGTGAGATGACCGACTTTGGTGCAGTCCGAAGTTGGTAGATAATCGATACTACACTCATTTGAGGGTTGTTTTCTTGGAATATTTTGATCGCCAGTAAGTGGCTAAACCGAAACAATGAACACAGAAAATAATCCAATGATATTGAGCTCCTTAGAACCCAGTTTCTATTTTAGGACAGGATGAGCCAACTAACTTCAAGAGGGTACTTACCTATAACCCCATGCAAACCTAAACCTAAGGACTTGTTTGCTTTGTGTGAATGTGATTACCTGTATATACACTCACTTGCTTTTTGCATACATGTACATCATAACATCATACCATAGCATTTTCAATAACCTTTTCGAGGATCTTGAGGGTCTGTTGATGCAGGGATACGTTGAACCAGACGTCTACCAAAGGACAAGAGGTTCCTCCTCTAACAAATGACAATCAAAGATCAAGTACAACAACTTGAATCAGTGGCTATGACCCACTCGACATGGTGAGCTTGATTCTCGTGGAAAGACATCCACCGATACAAAGTTCTCCAGTCAAAGATCAAGTACAACAACTTGAATCAGTGGCTATGACCCACTTGACATGGTGAGTTTGATTCTAGTGGAAAGACATCCACTGGTGCAAAGTTCTCCAATCCAAGAACAAAGTTCAACCTCTAACATTTTCTTGTGTTTACCCCAAGAGATCCTTGAAAGCATGCATCCACATATCATGCATTGCATCTTAACGATCTTTCCTTTTTCACGTTTCCTTACTCTCCTGCTGTTTATTTCAGTAAGAGATGGCTCTAGAAAGGTCTGTCAAAGACATCCAAGACCAGACTGCTCAGCTGCAGGAAATGTACCTGAACTTGTCTCTGGGGCAAGAAGAAATGAAAGCTCTCCTCACAAAGGGCTTGGAGAATTCAAACAATGCCAGGAGTGATCAGCTTGCGGAGCTGCAGTTTGATTTGACAACATTGAGGACCCAAGTGATGGGACAGTTGGTGGGCCAGATGGCTCTCATCCAAGACCTATCTCAAAGACAAGAGGAACTCAGAGTTCTCGTCCGCCAACTGCTTCCAAACAAACAATTGGGGCAAACATCTGAGGTTGAAGAGCAAGTCACCACTCAGCCTCCATCCACTCAAGAAGACAAGGGGAAGGCTCCTTCGCTTGCTTCGAGGTCACTGGCCCATCAACAACCTTGCCAGCGTCAACGGGGGAATCGGCGTAAGCAAGAAACGTCGAGAAGACAGTTCACGGAGACTGAGATACCATCATTCTTCTTACTGAAGCGCCTGTTGGAGGTCATCCTGCTTACCTTAAGGGATCCTCCTCAGAAGCTCAATACCTCCTCTCCTAACTATCGTCCCGACGCATTTTGTGTTTACCACTCCTACAGCCCGAGACATGACACCAACGACTGTTGGGCCTTGAAGAACAAGATTCAAGATTTGATCGACATTGGAGTGCTGGAATTCATGCCAGACGGCGAGATGAAAATCTTCCGTTAAGGAGTTTTTCCACCTGAAGTGACAAAGCTCAAACTGGAAGAATTTTGCTTCATTTTGAATTTTCAAAGTTGTAATTTCTTTTGTTGTCAAACAATTATCTGTTGATGTTAAACTCTGTTTTCATTAATGCATTGCATATGTTTGTCTTGAATTCATCCATTCGTTTCACTACTCTTATGCTTTTCTTTATGATATCTGACTCTTGATAAAAAGCTGCAAGCCTTTAGAGGGAGGATGACGAAACAATACCATAATCTCATACAGTATGCTTTTGAACAGACTTTGCTGATGATGTACAGGCATTTCTTTCAATTCCCCAAACACTAGAGTTATAAGGAAGTTAATCCCTAGTCAACCCCTTTGAGCCAAAGAAGTAGGAGTTTTCTGTTTCTAAACGATCAAAACCTTTGATATAAACCTGGGGCAGGGTAGTATCTCAGTTAATTCAAAAGAAAATGCGCATTGAAGTCGCAAACTCTCAATTCGTAATACAACGAACGACGTCAAAGAAAAAGGAAAGCATTCCCTTGGAATCAAAAGACAAGGGTGGTTCCCTATCACATAGGCATTCAATCTCTCAAAAGAGAAAAGCCCACCAAGCCAAAACCTGTAAAGGAGGCTTAAGAAAGCTGGGGCATCCCGCTGATTGCAATCTCAAAAAACGGGAACAATCAGGCAAAAGTTAGGGATAACAAATCAAAATCAAAATAGTGGGGTCATTACAAATCCTCAACAGCATGAAAAATGTTGAAAAAGAAAAACGAGATGATGACTGTCTCCCAAATTCAACTGGTGAACCATCGCCCAAAAGGTCATTCCAAACTCAAAACAGAGTGCGATGCACAGTTAATTGAGCTTAGGTGTGAAGAACATCACGAAGAGCAGGTGGGTACAAATATACTTTGAGCCTTTATCCTTTGTTTCTTAAACCGTGAACCAAGCCACGTTACAACCCTTCAAAAGTCCTAATTGAAGCATGGGTTAGTTCGAAAGCATACTGTTACAAAAGGTATCCTGACTCCTGTAAGGCTTTGCTCTAAATCTTGTATTGATCTGTCTTATAAAAAGTTTTCTGCTAAAAATGCATTTTTTAAAACTTCGAGACAAACATAAACTTTGCATTACTTGAATATCACTGTCTGCATTTGGCTTTTTGTTTGACATCGAAGAAATTCATACAGCGAATGTTTGGAGGAACGAAAACTCTCTTAGTGAACAAAATCACTTCAAAAGGATGACACTTCCAACGACAAATCTCCTATCAACAAGGGGCATGACATGGCACCATCCAGTTAACCTGGGGCAGTCCAGTCAAGATTTCAACGGATCTTTCAAAGTTCAGTTAACGTGGGGCAGTCCAATCAAGGTTCCGACAGATCTTTCAAAATTCAGTTAACCTGGGGCAGTCCAGTCAAGATTTCAAGAAATCTCTCAATTCGCAGAGTAATCTGATTCAAGACTCATCATCACTTGGGGAATTCGAATGTCAAAAGTGTTCAATCATTCCTTCGCCACCTGCTGGAAATCACAACCACCAACAAATCAACTATCACTATTTCCAGACTCGATTCCTGTATCTAGCCAGGGCACGTCTGAAGAGTTTGAAGATTCGATTACTCTATCCAGCCAGGGCATATCTGTTGACGACTATTTCCAGACTCGATTCCTGTATCTAGCCAGGGCACGTCTGAAGAGTTTGAAGATTCGATTCCTGTATCCAGCCAGGGCATATCTGTTGACGACTATTTCCAGACTCGATTCCTATATCTAGCCAGGGCACGTCTGAAGAGTTTGAAGATTCGATTCCTGTATCCAGCCAGGGCATATCTGTTGACGACTATTTCCAGACTCGATTCCTGTATCTAGCCAGGGCACATCTGAAGAGTTTGAAGATTCGATTCCTGTATCCAGCCAGGGCATATCTGTTGACGACTATTTCTAGACTCGATTCCTGTATCTAGCCAGGGCACGTTTGAAGAGTTTGAAGATTCGATTCCTGTATCCAGCCAGGGCGTATCTGTTGACGACTATTTCCAGACTCGATTCCTGTATCTAGCCAGGGCATGTCTGAAGAGTTTGAAGATTCGATTCCTCTATCCAGCCAGGGCATATCTGTTGACGACTATTTCCAGACTCGATTCCTGTATCTAGCCAGGGCACGTCTGAAGAGTTTGAAGATTCGATTCCTGTATCCAGCCAGGGCATATCTGTTGACGACTATTTCCAGACTCGATTCCTGTATCTAGCCAGGGCACGTCTGAAGAGTTTGAAGATTCGATTCCTGTATCCAGCCAGGGCATATCTGTTGACGACTATTTCCAGACTCGATTCCTGTATCTAGCCAGGGCACGTCTGAAGAGTTTGAAGATTCGATTCCTGTATCTAGCCAGGGCAAATCTGAAGAGATTGAAGATCAACACCTGCAACAAGCCAGGGAACCATCTTTCTTTCTCAGGTCAGAGATCAACACCTGTAACAAGCCAGGACAATATCTCCTTGACCAACTTTTCTTAAGTTCCAGATCAACATCTGTAACAAGCCAGGAAAATATCTGTGAATGACCGATTATGGATTAACACCTGTAACAAGCCAGGAAATTATCTACATCACCACTCGGGGCATTCGAATGTCAAAAGTGTTCAAAAACCCGATGCAGTTTTACACTGACTCATCATCAGGAAGTCCTACACAGATCTCCTCAAAACAGGAAGTCCCCAGTAGTTTGGCATACAACCCAAGTTTCTGATTCCCCCAACAGTGGTCCCAAGACTTCTCATTTTTCAACAATCAAGGACTCTTGCCCTCCATAGCAGCAGCCAAGGAATTGTTCTCCCCGGCAGCAGTCAAGATTCTTTTATCTTCAGCCATCTAGGATTCATTTATCCTCAGCAAGATAGCTCATCAGCTTACAGGCGCATTCATTACATTCATATCATAAACATTGGTGTAACATACATTGCATCACGCATCATGACATTTCATAACAACTAACCCTTTACCTTTTCAGGTAAGATCAGTCGACAGACAAAGATCATTTTCCGAGATTCGTCCAGAAATAGTTCAGATGTGACCCAGACACGGTGACATTCTGATACTCATTCCAGATTCACTCAGATGCAGTTTTACACGGACGCATCATCAGGAAACCCTACACCGGTTCCTCTTCAACTTCAAGACTTCTAAAAACAGTTCACGGGTTCTCCAGTAACAGATGTTAACCTATCGCTTGTTCAGATTCTTCTCAAGACTTTTGAAAACAGTTTACGGACGCTTCCCAACAACGGATGCTGCTCTATTGCTTATTCAACTTCAAGACTTCTGAAAACAGTTCACGGGTTCTCCAGTAACGGATGTTAACCTATCGCTTGTTCAGATTCTTCTCAAGACTTCTGAAAACAGTTTATGGATTCTTCCCAACAACGGATGTTAATCCATCACTTGTTCAGATGCAACTTTTGAAAACAGTTTACGGACGCTTCCCAACAACGGATGTTTCTCTATTGCTTATTCAACTTCAAGACTTCTGAAAATAGTTCACGGGTTCTCCAGTAACGGATGTTAACCTATCGCTTTTTCAGATTCTTCTCAAGACTTCTGAAAACAGTTTACGGATTCTTCCCAACAACAAATGTTAATCTAATGCTTATTCAATCTCAACTCCTGAAAACAGTTCACGAATTCTCCAGACGCGGATGTCAATCTATTGCTTATTCAGACCCCCAGTTCAGAGATGTTCCGAAACATGGAGGCCTTTCTGATACTCATCCGCTCACCATTGACATACAGTTCAACATTTCCAGATGGCATCTTTAAGCCCGTCCTCCAACAAACATTTCTAAATGGCATCTTTAAGCCCATTCTCATATGCCATCTCTAAGCCCATCCCCCGACAAGATTCTATCGCATCAGATGGCATCTTTAAGCCCATCACCAAATGGTATCTTTAAGCCCATTCACCTCTACCATCACATCGCCGAGTGCAAATTTTCTGGGCACTTTAGTGTCCAATCTCCTTTTACCTTCGAGTCGCGAAAGGCAAACTTGCCAATCTAACTCTTCAGGTTCAAGAAGATTGAACAGGGGCAACTGTTGTACCCCAAAATTTGCCCTCGCATTTTTCCTCAAGAAATCATGGCTTCAGGCGTTTCCTGATTTTTCAGATTGGCTCAAGAATCGGTCAAACAGACTTTTCTCATCAGTCAGACAAAATTAAGGTTTTACTGATTTTCAGGGCTCTAGAATGTTTCAAACAGTTGGCTTAGGGTTTTGGTTGATTTTGGCTCAACTTCGATCAGGCGAACGTTTCTTTGGCATTTAATCAGGAATTAGGGTTTTTGTGCGCGCGTTCTCGGAAAGATTTAAATTCTACAGTGCTTTTCAAGTTATGCTGGGATGTGGATTGAAACATTTGGATTAAATTCGCATTGTGTGACTAAATCAGTGAAAGGATGCTTTTGGATTGAATTTGCAGTGTCTGGTAAAAATCAGTAAAAGGAAGAATAGATCTGGGCAGTTGTTACGATTGACTGTGCATTAATTTGGATTTGTGAAGTGCCAAATTTAATTGATCAATGCCGAAGAAATGTTTATTTGATTATTTACTATTCTGAATTTAAATGATTGGAATTTATTTTCCAATTATTATGATTTAAAGAATTTTAAATAATAAATAAACAATTGGAGAAGAAAAGAATTAATCAAATAAAAGGACTTTTTATTTATCTTTAAATTATTTGTATAATTGTTTTTTGTTTACAAAATGTTTACAATAACAATATTACATTTATTTAAATTTAAATAAAAACTATCCTAAGTATTTTTCTAAATCTTCAATTCTTCATCTTCTATCCCTTGCTCCAGTACTCCATGGAATTTTATCTGCAAAACAAAGAACAAAAGAAAAGTCAATTGCAGATAAATATTAAAGAGAGAGACAGATAAAAATAAAGTTCATCATTAAGGGCAACTGACTGGGATCAGTTAGCCCTCTCTGCAAATCACGGGATTTCTCCCAGTTCACAAAGAGGGATGAATATTTGTTTGCTAATCATGAATGCACAAAGTTGAAATTCACAAGTAAAAATTGTCAAACTGCATAGTTCAAGTCTCAAACAGCATGATGCAAAGTCTAAGTCCAAATCAAACTACAGAGTCCAAAGGCAAACAGATTGGCCTAACTAAAGTCACAAATTATCCAAAAAGCTGCCAAAGATAGCAAAGATACAAAAGTACAAGATATTGTCACAAGGAAGCAAAGCTGTCAAAAGAAGATATGAAAAGATATGCAGAGAAACATGTAATGCAAGCAAGCTCTCATATCATCATTTCCCAGTGCTGCCCTTTCAGCTTTAAGTACACATAAAACATTGTTTATTATTTTAATTGTACTGGAGGGAGAGAGAGAAGAGAAAAGAAGTGCAGGTTTTGCAGGCTTAGGCTTTAGGCATGAGAAACAAAATATAAGACAACCTGTTCATAACACAGTGAGAGGGCAGAAATACCAAAGAACAAAAACTGTATCAAAATATACAAGAGCTGCCTCCAAACCTTACCAAAAGGCAAGACCTGCATAAGCCTTTGCCTAAAAACAGCATAAGCCTAAACTTGTTCAAGCCTATCAAACACATAACCTGTGATTAAGCCTCAAGCTCAAACTTCAAGCCCTGTAAAACCAGTTCAAAGCTTGGTAAGCCATCAAACTGCCTTCAACACAAACAGAAGCCTCTAAGCCCTGTCAAACAGCCACAAACCAGAAAAAGCCTTAAACCTTTTCATAAACCAGAAACTCTAAACCTGTAACTTCACCTGCATAACTCACATAACATCAAACCAAATCCAACCCTGTACCATCCTGCACAAACCTGTCAAACACTTAATAACCACAAACTATCCAAACACAAAAACCAGCATAAACTGTGAAGCCCAAACAATACCCTGTCAAACCTGCTTAAGCCTTGAACCTGTAACACAAGTCTAAGCCACAAACTGAAGCCAGCAATCAAAAATCAAGTAAGCTATTTCAAAGGCAACAAAAATTCTCAGAACCCAAAGGGTTCATCATTGAAAGCATATCATCAACAAATATCTCAAGGCAACTCAGAAAGCCAAAGAGGAAGAAGGGACAAAGAAGCGTGCATAGGCAAAGGCAAGGCTAACAGAAGAAGAGAAAAAGAGTAAAGTTATACAGAGCCAGGCAGATACAAAGGGTTTTCAAGCTTATCATCATTAAACCCTAAAAGGAAAAGAAAGACAGAGTACCAGAACTCCCAGTAAAGCAAGCTAACGCTCAGCATCACCGTCCCTCACCGTCAAGCCGCCATAGTGCATCCGACCCCATCTCCTCCATCGTCTTCCTCAAACAAAAAGGTAGTTCTCTTTTCCTCTTTCCTTCCACCACCTCAACAATAAACGATATAAAGTCAAAACAATTAATCAGAACTAATTAATCGGAACATGCAAAAGAAGGAGAATGACAACCCTAACGCGTTGAAAGAAAAAAGAATCGTACCTCTGTTTATCGCCATTTGAGTGGGCGTGAAGAGGAGGAGGAGCGGTTGCGCTGGTGGCTTGAGCGAGAGATGCTATTCAAAGATCCATGGCGAAGAAGATGAAGAAAGAAGCGAAGTGGACAGCGCCGTTCGTAACAAACGAACCCTAATTCCTCTTTCTGAATAAACATTGACAAACCCTTACAAATTGTTGTGAGCATACTGGGCCTAACCCGTTCAAATGCCTAAGCCCGTTTCTGATCACACCCCCCCCCCCCCCCCCCCCACGCTTGACATTCTGTTTGGGCCAGTAAACCCTTGGCCCATTCATTTAACAGCTATTTGCTTCATTTTTTTTATCATTTTAATTTTTTACATAACTTAACTTTTTTTTTCTCTTCTTAATAAAAATATAAACTAACACTTTTTTTTTACATCAACCTTTTATTAATAATACCTTTTTATATGTATAGCATAACACTAATCTTGAACATAACATGTTCTTTTGATTAAAACTCTTTCTTTATTTATTTAACTTAAAACATTTTTTTTAGTTAATAATTTGTATACATTTTTAATATACAATATAATTAAAATGTAAAAACATTCTTTCTTTCTTTAATTAAAATACCTCTTTTGTATATATTAAACAAAAATATGAAGATACAAATTTATATCAAAATGTAAATAATAATTTTCAAACTTAGAACATTTTCTTTTCTTTTAGTAAATTTTCTTTTTTGTACATATTGAAGAAATATACAAGACTACAAAACACTAAATAAATAAACATTTAATTCTTTTCATTTAGGTTAAACAATACTTAATAATATCTTTAAAATTCATATTTTCTTAACTGATAAATAATTCTCATACGCGTACACATATACGTACACTTACACTTACACAATACACTTTACATCTTATACACATACAATTACTATTCTTATACCTTACTATACATTGATTACATTTGATCGCAATTCGATTTGGTTGTAAATTATTGGACACTACATTCCTAAAGTCTCATCCCCATTTGTAAATATTTGTACCCCCACTCCCGGATACTATTTGTAATCGCGTAGACCTTAAATTCTTGCAATTTATCGCTTTCCAATTATACCATGGTTAGACCTAGGGTTTGCATGTACATAAAATCAAACGCTAGATAACCTAATACAAAGACAAATACATGAAATCAATACACAATCACACTTGCACCCCCTAGGGTAATCCCACATGTTGCCTTCCAAAATGGGCCATGCTTGCACGTCGAGTTTCTTTGGCAAAACAAATTCAAATGATCATAAGTCCCTCGATGACGCTTTCGAAAGTTGCCTAAAAACGGAATGATCAAGTCCCTTCAAAGCAAATTGCCAAAGACACTTGGCACCATTGCATTCATGGTCCATACAATGACCCGCGCCCGTCCCGTTAAACATCCTAAACGCAAGATTGCCCACCGAATTCAATGGTGGAACAAAATTGTTAAAAAGGGTTAAAAACATAAGAGAAAACCTTTGAGTACAATAGGGGTAGACAAAACTCTTAGTTACTTGAGATCAACTTGCAAAAACACTTGCCTTCTTTTCAAAAACCACACTTCATACACACTTTCAAAATAAACTCTCAAAAAACATTTGAAACATCTTTTCGAAAAGATACACACTTTTGTAAAACACTCAAACACGAGTCAATTACATTGGTTGCCTAAAACAAGGCATCTCTTCAAAAACATTTTCAAAACACACACACACACACACACACCACAATTTCAAGCAATCGAAAATCAAGGCAAGTGATCTAAAAACCAAGTAACTAAGAGCCCATGGATAACCATGGATGAAAAGGGTGCTAATACCTTCCCTTTTCATAATCTACCCCCCGAACCCACGAAATATCTCAAAAGGTTTTTGCTGTGCTTTTTTAACCCTTCCTTTAGGATAAAATAAAAAGTCGGTGGCGACTCTTGCTCAACCGAACAAGTGCGAATACAAACGCAAACCTCTAGTCAGTTCTCCCACCGTATCACAGTATGCTAACGTTTGTTTGAGTTTATATAGAACAGTTATGGATGGTTGAATCATAGGTTCCATGCAAGAATAAAAAAAAACACCATAGTTAGAGCATGAAGCTTTCGAAGATCCAAGCTCAGGAATGCTTTTTGCACCCTCCAAATAGTGTGGATGATTATCATTCTATGAAATTCGACTTCCCTAACGAGAACATCATGCTGGTAATCAATTGCGTGAAACCTGGACCATATGATGGACCTGAACAACGATCTCGATGGACCATGGTATTTGATGGGGCTTCCAATGCCTTAGGTAACTGAATCGACGCTGTGATCATCTCTCTTGAAGGTTGCCACACTCCTTTCACTGCCAGACTATGCTTCGATTGCACAAACAACATGGCCGAATATGAAGCATGCATCTTGGGTCTGAAAGCTGCTATTGACTTGAGGATCAAGAATTTGAATGTGTTTGGGGATTCCGCTTTGGTTATTATCCAAGTAAAAGGAGATTGAGACACTAAGCACCCTAATCTCATCCCTTACAGGGAACTTGTGATATCCCTAATTCCTTACTTCGAAGAGATCACCTTTGAGCACTTCCCTAGGGAAGAAAATCAGTTGGCTGATGCTTTCGCAACCATGTCTTCAATGTTCAAGGTCATATGGGATAATGAAGCCCCTATGATTATAATTGAAAGATTCGATTAACCCTCACATTGCTGTGAACTTGACACTAATGCAGAAAAGCCATGGTACCATGAGGTGATGAGATACCTTGAAGCACAAGAGTATCCAGAGAGAGCATCTATCAATGGCAGAAAGTTCTTACGAATATTTTCAGTTAAATTCTTCTTAATTAACGGAATATTGTACAAGCGCAACCATGACTCTACTCTACTCTGATGTATGGACAAGAAGGAGGAAAAGGAAATCATGGAAGACATGCACGATGGTCTCTTTGGTACTCACTCAAGCAGGCATACGATGGTAAAGAAGATCTTAAGGGCTGGCTACTATTCGTCAACGATGGAGACTGATTGCCATCAACACTCTAGGACTTGTCACAAATTCCAAATCTATGTTGACAAGGTCCATGTGCCTCATATCTCTCTGAACGTCATGACCGCTCCATGGCCATTTGTAATGTGGGACATTGATATGATTGGAGAAATCAAGCCCATAACTTCCAATGGACATCGCCTCATTCTCGTCGCTATCGACTATTTCACCAAATGGGTCAAAGTCGCCTCGTTTTCCTCAGTCACTAAGAATGTGGTATCCAGGTTCATCAGACACAACCTCATCTGCCGATATGGTATCCCTGAAAGGATTATCACCGACAATGGGACTAACCTCAATAATGCTATGATTACTGAGCTTTGCACTCAGTTTAAGATCAAGCATCACAATTCTTCTATATACAGACCGAAAATGAATGGCGCAGTCGAAGCGGCCAACAAAAATATCAAGAAGATTGTGCAGAAAATGGTGGTAACCTATAAGAATTGGCATGAGATGTTTCCGTTTTCTCTCCACGGCTATCGCACTTCAGCTAGAACATCAACTGGGGAAACTCCCTTTTCTCTAGTCTATGGCATGGATGCTATTTTTCCAGGAGAAGTTCAGATTCCCTCGCTAAGGATTATGAATGAGGCAGGCTTAGGCAAAGACGAGTGGATTCAAACGTGATTGGATCAGCTGAACTTGATTGACGAAAAACGATTAGCTGTTGTTTGTCATGGTCAAACGTACCAAAAACTGATGATCAAGGCTTTCAACAAAAAGATCAAGCCTCGAATATATCAAGCTGGTGACTTGGTGATAAAACGCATGATTCTACCACAAGGCGACCCCAGAGGCAAATGGACTCCCACCTATGAAGGGCCCTTTGTTATCAATAAAGTGTTCTCTAGAGGTGCCATGATGCTGACTACCATGGATGGTGAAGACTTCCCACTTCCTATAAACGTGGGCATAGTTAAAAAATACTACGCATAAGAGACCTGCTAGGTTGACACACCTAGGAAAAATAAGGGCATCCCGGAAAACCAAAAGGTTTGGGCAAAAATTAGGGATATATGCAAAGGATTATACACCCGGCAAGTTGAAAACCAGAAAGGGAAACTTGGGCAAAAAAGGGTATCCTGGTGGGCTGAAAACCCAAAGGAGCGGTCCAGGAAAAAATTAAGGATTGAAAGCGTATGACTATGTCCCGTGGAATCACCACTGTCAACTTTATCACTAAAGTCCGAGTTCAAACGGTCCAAAATCAATCCAATCAACGTCTGTCAACGGAAAAGGGGCATTCGAAGACATTGGGGCAATAATAGAGTTGGAAGGCAATGAGATCATTTCCACATGGCTATTTGTTTTTGTTTTCAATCTCTTGTTTTCCTTTTGATGATTTCCTCTTACTAGGATCTCCGCCTCTTTGTATAAAAATGCATATTCACGGGTAAAATATCAATACAAACATACTTTGAAGTACAAACTTACTGTCTTCGTTTTGAATGCAAACTTGTCCAATGACTAAAATTGAATGAACATAGGCATATGAACATAATTAAAACTGTTTGGCACATATGACCTAAGCAGTAACAAGCACCTCTTTAATGAATATGGAATATCCTCGCAGAGTTATTTCATTAACACCCTCCTCAACAAAGTTACTCACAAAGTCTCTTTGCATAGGACAATCTCCAACCAGAGTCTCAATCTCTTGGCAACTCTTTCCCCAGCTAAGTTTGAATCTTACAAGTAGAAGCCTTGTGGATCTCTTCCTCAAAAATTCACCTCTTTCGCGGTTTATCAACAGGGTTTATTTCCCAAACAGGGTTTATTTCCCCAACAAACAACGAGTAGCATAACTCCCCAACTGAGTACAAAATTCCCCAGATGAGCCTGTTACCCCCAACTGAATATACCTCCCCAAGCTGAGTCTGTCCTCCCCGACTAAATCTACACTCTCCAGCTTGAGTTTTCCTTTTAGATTATTACAAATCATAGGGCCACAACCCCTAATCCCCAGTAAAGTCGTCGAAAAAACATTTACTATCTCCAAAAGTTACTATGAAATCCTGGACCCAACCAGATAATAGTGTAAACTTTCAAACTACTATAAAGCCTGGACCCGACCAGATAATAGTTTGACTTTATCAATTGCTGAAACCTGGACCCGACCAGATAACAGTTTGAGTTTCTGAAACCTGGACCCGACCAGATAACATTTAATATCAATTTTAAGATACTATGAAACCTGGACCCGACCAGATAACAGTTTAACGCTTCAAAATATAGAAGAACCTAGACTCAACCAGACCAAGGCTTAACTTCTTTTCCCCAGTAGAGTCTGCCTCTACCCCAACAAGTTATTGTGAAGCCTAGATCTGACCAAATATAAATTACCCTCAGAAATTCATTGTGAAACCTGGAACCCGACCAGATAACAACTAAATCCCCAAATAGTTTATTGTGAAACCTGGATCCGACCAGATAACAATTAACCTCATCAACCTCAGAAATATGTATCTACCCCAACAAGTAATTGTGAAGCCTGGATCTGACCAAATAAAAATTACCCTCTGAAATTCATTGTGAAACTTGGAACCTGACCAGATAACAACTAAATCCCCAAACAGTTTATTTTGAAACCTGGACCCGACCAGATAACAATTAACCTCATCAACCTCAGAAATCTGTAAAGATTGGACCCGACCAGATGTCAGTTTTTCAAGCAAGTTATTATGAAACCTAGAGCTCGACCAGATAACAATTAACTATGATCCCCAGAGAAGCACTATGAAGCCTGGAACCGACCAGATAATAATACAACTTTCCAAAAACCATGAAACCTGGGCCCGACCAGATAATAGTTACCACTTCAAGATTACTGCAAAGCCTGGATCCGACCAGATAACAGTTAACTTTCTTATCCCCAACAAGTTGTTGTGAAGCCTGGATCCGACCAGATAACTATTCAATTTCAAGAAATTTTCTGCAAAGCCTGGAATCAGACCAGATTACAGTTAATTTATCTCTTCCCCAGTAAGTTACCGTGAAGCTTAGATCCGACCAAATATCAGTTGACTTCCTCATCCTTAGTAATTTGTGAAGCCTGGATCCGACCAGATAGAAGTTGACTTCCTCATCCTCAGAAATTTGTGAAGCCTGGATCCGACCAGATAACAGCTGACATTCAAGAGATATTCCTCAGCGGAAGCACCTTTTCAACAAAGTTTGAAGATATGTATATTCTTTATCCCCAACGGAAATTAGGGATTCAACCCCCCAGAATTTCCTCAGCGGCAGTCAGGGATTTATTTTCCCGGACAAAAACATACATCTCACATTCATACATCATGACATATACATACAAAATGCATTTAACATAATACCATATCTAGTGAACATCATGCATACATCTGCGTTTTACTAACTCTTCTTCTCACAGGTGAAACATCAAGTTTTAGTATAAATTAACAAGATATTTGTGCTAATACTTCTTCTAGTGTTTACCAATATCCCTCCAAATGGCATCTATAAGCCCATTCCCAATACATCTTCGAGTGCAAATTTCTGGGCACTCTAGTGTTCAATCATCTTTTACCTTCAAGTCACGAATGGCGAATCCGCCAATCTAAATCTTCAGGTTTAAGAAGATTGAACAGGGGCAGCTGTTGTACCCCAAAATTTGCCCTCTCATTTATCAAGTAATCTCTCACAAGATCTCCCTTGGTTCAAGACTGCACTAAGGTTGATCAGCTCAAGACACCTCCTTAAACACTAATGAAAGTAAATTAGGGTTTAAGATTGCACAAGGAAAATTGAACTTTTAATTCCCCATATTAATTTCATGGATCATTTTGGACTCTCAATATTTCTCATGACAAGTTTCAAGTCTTGGACCACATTTTTGCTCAGTCAATTGATTAGTTGACCTAAAAATCAATTGTATTGGGAAAAAGTCAACTGTGGTCAATTTACAGTCAAACTTCATAATTTTTGGTCCATATCAACAATATGAATTCACATATGTCAATTGATCAAGTTTGAATCACAATTCCTCAAGAATTTTGATCAGATCATCAAAAGGGCAAAATGGTCAAAATTAGGGTTTTGACTGAGGAAGTGCAATTTCTGATTTTTGACCTAGAAAATGGTTGATTGGTTGGAGACATGATCTCAAGGATTCAATTGCATCATTTTGACCTAATGTCATGACTCAAAATTTCCCTCAAGATCAATTGATTGATAGTTGATTTTCAGTCAACTGATCAAAAGTCAACTGTACCCTAAAAAGTCAAACTTTGACTTTTTGCTTAAAATCAAGTGTCAAAATCACAATTAATAAAAACATGTCAAAATATGAAACTTGTTCATCAAGAAATCAAAAAGTAAAGATTTCATTTTGAAAAGTCAAAATTTCTAAACTTAGAAATTTTTCTAAGTGTTGGAAACTTCATTTTTTTTCCACAACTTTGAGCCAGTTTTTCACCATGATGTAAGATGATTCAAAGGAAACTTTCAAAATGAAAGTTGTAGATCTCAATAAGATCTAAAACATTGTAGAACACAACTTCTCCTAAAAATGAATGGATTTCAAGTTATGATTTTGTGAATACATGTTCATGAAACTTGGAAACTTAGTGAAAATTTTGCCCTAGTTTTGGCAGGTTTTGACCTAACTTCATGGCAATTTTTTACATAGTTCCAAGAGGAATTTTAAAAAATGTTCAACATAGAGGTTGTATAGGATTTTACAAGCTTTCCAAAATGTTCAAGAACTCATTAAGATCATACTTGAGCTAAGAGAATCAAAGATAAGAAGTTGGACATTCATTCTTGAATTACAAGCCATTTCATGACGAACAAGAATTGAAATCCAAGCCTAGGTTGTATAATCTTTGCTTTGCAGGCCTCAAACTTGTTTGTCACTCCATAATTAAATTTTTACATAGATGTTAGAGCTTTGATCCAAGAATTTGAGCCATTATCCAAGTTGCATTTCCATTTATGGCACAAAGTTGCCATTTCCATTTTGATAAAGCATCACTTTTGCAAAGTCAACTTGTCTTGAGAATTGAACTTGTTCTTTCTGCACAAGCATCCCCTTTACAATCATAAAAATCATGTTTAAAGGTTACAACCACCATGCAAGCTCTGTACTTCACATTGGAACAAGATGTTTCAAGCTTGCTTCAAAAACAAGCAAAAATATCATAACTTGTGCTTTTGTGATTCTGACTATCTCAGGTCTCAAAACCTTTTCCTTTATATCAAGATACTCTTATGCAACCTAAAACACGAATACACAAGCTCTCAAACTCCCTCAAACTCCCCAAAACCATAAATTATCATACAAGCACAAAAGCTTATCATTTCTGATTTTTGAATCCAACCTCCAAATCCCCTCGTGCGTTTCTTGGACAAACCATCCACAAAGTTTCTAATACATATATAGATGATATCTCAGTCCCTGTTTCAAGACTGTAACCACATTTCCATCATCCACCAATTTTGAAACTCAAGCTTGCAGACTGACTTGAGTAGGGAGTTCCAGCCATCCTCAAGGAAAAGTAAGACTTGTAACACATTCAGGGAGGTCCAGGCAAGTTAACCTGATCATCTTCACTCTTCAAAACTTGCTTAAAGTACATATTCAAATCCAGCTGCAAGAGGTAAGTGTTCAAACTTCAATATCTTGATACAAGCATCCTTTGTGCATACATTCTGAAGTAAACATGTAGATATTATTGCCTTCAAGCTGACCATGTCCCTAGTTTGCATTTTACTTGCTTGTGCTTGGATAATTTTGTTTCTGACCAGTTAGGGCACGCATTTGGTATCAAAAAAAATTAAGTCTAACCTTTGATTTTTAGCTTAATTAAATTATATGGTTAAATTGATGATGAAATTTCCAGCAAGTTTCATATTTGTACTTTTCAAAATGGTCAAGAAATGAGAAAGTTACAGGGTTAACAATGGTGGGCGTGGTGTCTGCGCGCTCATGAAAGAGGAAGAAGATGATTTCAAACAGTCAGGGAAAGACTTGTATCATATACTTATCGTTGTGTTTAAGTTAACGGATGTATCACCACCCCAGTGGTTAAGGCGCGCGCTTGTAACCTGAGGGACCTAGGTTCGAGCCCCATTGGTACCCTTTTGGTTCTTTTTTTCATATTTTATCTCATTTTTCTTGTTTAAAGGCAGGCGCTGGGCCTCCCCCTCTTTGGGCCTTATTTTGTTTGTTGACTCCCCCCTAACTATGTTTGCACCCCTGGCTTTTTTTACATTTTTTTCTTTCTTTTCTTTATTTTATTTTATTTTCCATATTACTTTTATCATTTTTATTATTATTATTACCATTATCATTTTTATTAATAAAAATACAAAAATATATTTTATTTATTTATTTGTATATTTAAAAATGTTCATTAACATTTTATAAAACAAAAGACCAAAATATTTTCTCTTAACAAATTAATTCTTTTTTTAAACAATAATTAATGTTTAGACTTAGTTTAATTATTATTTTATCTTCTTAATTAAAATTAACTTAGAACTTCGTTTTCTTTTAATTAATTAATTTTCCTATTATTCTTAATTTAAAACCTTTTCATAAAAAAACCTAAAAATCATTTTAAATTAATTCCTTTTCTTAATTAGTTTAAGTTAATTTTAGTTAATTTTTTATTAATCATTTTCTAAATTAGGTCAAGATTAAAACCCCTTTCATAAAAAATCCAAACAAAATCATTTCTTTTTCCATTTTGCGTTTCTTGCATTTTATCTTCAATTTTGCACAATATTCAATATGGTTGTAATAATTAATTAGATTTAATTTTCTTGTAAATCCCCCTATTTGTAAATTTGTATACCCCCCTCCCTTAAGGATGTAATAGATTAGTATTTTTATTTTCCGCAATTTATCGTTTTATATAAATGCTAGTAAATTAGAGTTTGTGTGGAAAGATTAAAATCAATAAGCTAGCAAACCCTAATCCAAGATAAACAAAGCATATAAATCAACACACTTGCACACTTACATCTTTAGGATAATTCCACTTCGTTGCCTTACAAAAATGGCCATGTTATTCATGTGGGTTATCTTAGCAAAAATCAATCAAAAAATACAAGATCATAGTCCCTCGATGATGCTATCAAAGTTTCCTTTCAAAATGATCTTAGTCTCTCAAAGAGAATTGCTAAGATACTTCACAATATTTCTATCATGGCTATACGATGACCCACGTCCGTCCTTTTACATCTAAAGATAGGGCTTCTTACCAAATCAATAGTAAGATAGAAATATCAAAGGAAAGGAAGAAATGAACTAAGACTTTTGAGTAGGTAGATTGTTCCTAGTTGCTTGCTCGATTTCAAATCAAACAATCTTGCTTATTTTCCAAACAAACACCAAAACTTTCAAAAACACTTTCAAAACACTTTCCAAACTTGAAACATTTTCAAAAGATCAACACTTTGTATACGTTCTTACGAACGAGAACTATTACAAAGTTTGCCTAAATGATGGCCCCTTTTGAAAATACTTTCAAGAACCACACAAAGCATATTTTCAAAGGAAATCAAGTGATCTAGCAAGCAACTAAGTGCCCATAGATAACTATGGATGAAAATGGTGCTAACACCTTCCCTTTTCATAATCTACCCCCCGAACTCAACAAATAATCTCAAAGGTCTTTCCTGTTCTTTTTATCCTTTCCTTTGGATAAAAGAAAAGTCAGTGGCGACTCTTGCTAACCACAATATTTGCGATAAAACACAAAAAAAAACTCCAAGTTATTTCTCCCACCGTATCACACTAATAGTAATAAGGAAGGCAGTAAATTGCGGAAATTAAATGTCCTACGCTATTACAATGCTTCGACGATGGGGGTACAAGTTTATGAATGAGGGAGGAAAGCAATAAACCTTAATTTGCCTATTACAAGTGTGGAGCAATTACAATAATTGGGAAATAAAGACGAAAGATAAAATACGTGAAGATGGTAAAAAAGGGAGAATGTTTTAAGAAATCCTAAAAGTATCTCTAAGTGTTAAGAAAAGAACTTATTGTTTTTATTTAGAAAATATTTGAAATTAAAATTGGACCTAATTCTAATTTTATTTTCAAATTAATTAATAAAATAAAGCGTGACTAAAAGAAAATTTGTATTCATGAAAAAATAATTAATTAAAAATAAATAAATCTAATTGATTTTTAATTTTATAAAAAAAGAAAACAATTGTTAGAAAAATATTTTTAATGTTAATGTCAATTTAAACCTAATTTTTTAAATTAATTGGAAGTTAATTAAGTTAATAAAAAAAATGTCTAATTAATTTTATTTAATCAACAAAATAAAAATGTCAAAATATGGATTAACCTAAACCTAATTATCTTTTAAAATAAAAATTATTTTTTGTATTTTAATTAAATGAAATAAATAAATAAAAGTAAAAATAAAATATAAAGAGTTAAAAGATTGGGCCTGCGTTTGTAAAGCAATTAGGAGGGTGAGAAGAAGTAAAAACGCTGGGCCCAAAACAAGGTGCCCAGACGCTGTATTGGATTTAGTGTGGCCACCTCCAAGAAGTGTATCATGTGCTTGCCTTCTGGAGCATTTGATTATGGCTTTGTGATGATCACGTGGTGAGGAAGTGAGGTACATCATGAACTTGTGTAGGCTTAATGTACTGAATCTGCAAGAAATATTTGAAAAAAACACCAAAGGGTACCACTGGGGCTCGAACCCAGGTCCCTTACATTATGCGCACGCTTGTTTACTATTGGGGTGGCTGTTTCATCTGGTTATGAAACGCCCCTCAATAAATATATTATCAACCTATTTTCAAAAATAAGATTTTCCACTTCATCTTCTTCCTCGCGCCAGCAACAACAAACATGTTTTTTTTTTAATTTTGTAGAATGCTCATTTCTCAACCAAATCAGAAAATGTAAACATCAAACTTGCTTTAAATTTTATCACGAATCCAACCATATAAATTTCAAAAGCTATAGATCAAAGGTTGAAACGAATTTTGTTTGGTATCAAACTGAAACCTAATATTTTAGAAATTTCAGTTCCAAAATTCTCATCACATAGTCAATAAAAATGAAAACTAAGGACATGGTTAGCTTCATAGGCATGATATCTACATTTTATCTTTTAAAAGAAGATGCAAATGATACTTAAATAAGGATTTCAAAGTTTGAAAACTTATCTCTTGAAGTGAAATCTCAGGACGCGTATGGATGCTTCTAGGTGCAAAGTGATGATTGATTAAGCTTCCTTGGACCTCCCTGAAGTTGTTCCAATCTTTACTTTATGCTGAAAGTTGTTGAATCACTCCAACCAAGTCAAGTTGCAAGGCTCTGTTTTTGAAAATGGAGGATGATGAAGATGATGTTACAGTAATGAAACAGGACTTTGGATAGGTTCTATATGAGTTATAGAAGCTTTGTGAATGATTTAAAATGAAAACACACAAGTGGATTGGGTGTTTGGAGTTCAAGGTCAGAAATTGCAACAAATGTAGTTTTGGATGCAAATTCTAATTTCAGAGAGTATGAGGGTGTTTTAGGGCTTTTGAACTCGTGTCCTAGCTTTCAAATGCACCTCTCTATTTACAGAAAAAGGTTGGAGGGGAGGAGCTGATCAGATTGTCAAGTTGAAGAGTTATGGTTTGGTTGAAACATAACTTATGATTTCTTGAGAAATCAAATTTCCAATATATGGTACAATAGCTTATAGGGTGGTTAGGCACTTTAAAAATGTTGCTTCTGAGCATACATTTTAAGTGTGTGCATAGGGAGCAAGTGAGAAGTTCAACGCATTGACTTTGTGATTAAATCTTGATTTACAAGAATGGAAATGTAACCTTTCTCCCTAAAATGGCAAAATGGTTTGGACAATACTTAAATAAAATGGACCATAGCTTAAAAGCTTATGTAATCTTCTTATTATAGGTATATTCACAAGGTAAGAGGCCTGCAAAGCAATATTATGTAGCATGTCATAAAGATTTGGTTATGTGTTCTTCACCAATATGACCTATAATTCAAGAATGGATGCCCAACTTCATCTCTTCGAATATCCTAGCTCAAGTATGATAAATTCATGCTCTTGAATGTTTTATAAAGCTTTAAACATTGTCTACAACTTTCATGTTGTGATTTTTGGCTAAATCAATTGTGAACTTGGTAAAAATTGGCCATGAAGTTGGGACAAAAATCTGATCAAAACTTGTAGAAATATTTCTGTGTTGGATAAAAAACATCATAAATTCATGAGCTTATATCTCTTAAATTAATAACTTTTCTAGGACCATCCTACATTAACAAATTTGTAGAATTCATCAATCCCTACAAATTTCAAGTTGAAAGTTTTCCTTGAATCAACTTGCATTTTGAGGAAACTTGCTTGTGAAGTTAGGGTTTTTATTAAGAACAAAAACACTTAGAATTTTTCTAAGTGTTGGAAAATTTTCCGAATTTGACTTTTGTTGACTTTTTGATTTCTTGATGATCAAGTTTTATAATTTTTAATATCTTGATAATTCTTGACTTTTGAATTCCAATGTTGACCAAAAAGTCAAAGTTTGACTTTTGTGTGACTGTTGACTTTTCATCAATTGATTCAAATTTTCAACTATCAGTCACTTGTATCTTTGGAAATTTTTGAGCCATGTAATTAGGTCAATATGTTGTACTTGAGTTCTTGAAATCATGCTTCAAGCCATTAGGTCATGCACTAGGTCAACAATCAATGATCAGTCATCTTTAGTCAAAACTCTAATTTGGGAAATTTTTGACCTCTGATGATTTGAGGGTTTTTCCTTGATGAATCATTATCAACCCTTGGTCAAATAATGAATATGACTTAAAAATATTGATGTTGACCAAAAATATTGAGGTTTGACTGTATATTGACCACAATTGACTTTTTATCCAATATAGTTGATTTTCAGTCATCTGAGCACTTGACTGAGCAAATTTGTGATGCAAGGCTTGAAATTTGACATGAGAATTATTTAAGACGTATGAGAAAACATGAAGTACACTTGAGGCATTATAAGTTCAATTTTCTTTGAGAAAAGTGAAACCCTATTTGTAGGCCTTTTGCTTAGGAGGAAGTTTAACCAGTTAACACTTGAGAAAACTTGAGCCATTGAAAATCTTAGAAGAATGAGGAGATATCTTGAATAAAAATTGGAGGGAAAATTTTGAGGTACAACAATATTGAACACATCTTTTTAAATGTTTTGAAAACCCGTGCTATGAAGCAGGATGTATCGTTAAGATGTTTTATATGAAGATGTGACACCATTGTTGGTGATGTACTCTAATTTATTTATTAAAATAATTGTGAATATTCCTTGGGGTTTAGAAGAGTGTTACATTAGTGGTATCAGAGTAGGTCGGTCCATCTGGTCAGGTTATCGAGTCTGTAGTGTGTGACAGTGGAATACTATCGAGATAATTCCTAACCATTGTGATTATTATTGATGTGAAGCAGAGAAATGGCTGTAAGGAATGATGTTGCACTTGATCCTGCTTTGCAAGCTATTGCTAAAGCTGTGCAACATCAGCCTAATGGTGGATCCCGTGTTTTGGAGACGTTCTAAAGGAATCATCCACCTGTTTTCAAAGGTAGGTTATGTCATACCCCAAATTCTTCCTACCCTTATATCTTTTCATCTAGTTTATTGCATTGCATTTGCATACTTGCTGTTGCTGCACTCATGGGATCAAGGTATTCTTGTCTTCACGGTTTTATTCAAGCTATAGAAGATGGTTGTATTGTCAACCAGTGTGAGGAGGGTCTCATATCCTCATTCTTTTGTTCATTCAAGCTACCAAGGCTTCTCATGCCTCGAGACATCTCAACTAATTATTTTTTCCATCAGGGGATTCAGAATTCCAAGGGTTTCGAACTGAATCATATTTCTCCTATCCAACGGCTCTTGCGCAAAGGGTTTTGATTACTGAAGCATGTGACGTATTTCTTGACAAAATTCTTGAAGCATTATCATCGTGAGTTTTATCTTAGTGCACAAGATATCTTCGCTCAAAAGATCAACAATATTAGCTTTTACATGCGTTATTTGTGGTACGGGTTTCAAATCCTGATTGCAAGAGGAAGAGGGTTGTGGGTTAATGGTATTCTCAGGAGAATATCATTTGAAGATTAATGGAAAATTGATGTTTAATTATCGATAATTTAGTTTGGGCTTAATTGGGTGCTTTGTTTAAGATACTCCAATTTCGGATTTGAGGGCAAGTGGATTTCCAACGAAAACTTGGTTTGGATTTCATCATTAAGATTGGCTTTCGAGATATTTTAGAAATTATTTGAGTTGGATTTGGATTATAAGTAAAGTTGTGGACTTTGACGTGCAAGATTATACTCAAGAACCTCCTTTGATTTAGGATTCAAGAAAACATTCAAAGTTATCTTACAAGTTCTAAGTTCATTTTACACTGGTTTCATTTTTCTAGCAAGTGGTGTAAATCACTCAGTTCAAATTCACAAGAAGATTTTTCAAAGTACAAGGACCATTGTTCTACATCACTACCTTTTGACAAGGAAATACAATGCTCAAGAATGCACATTCTAAACCAAGGTTGAATTACATCTAAATTCTCAAATTTCAAATGCTATCAATGTTACAAGTTCAAATTATAAAACCAAATTACATTGATATGCAAGAATTCTACAAGTATCCTACGGCCTAAATTCATGTTACATCATTAAGAATGTAATATTGGAATTCAAAGTTTAAAGGCATGAGTTTTTACAACATCAATATTTCAACAAGAAGTTCAAATTGTCTTAAGTTCTTGTGGATAAGCCTCCCTTGTTCTTCATAATTTATTCGCTGCTCATCTTCCAAATTTTTGAACTATTCCAACTCCATCACCATACCAACCAACATGGTTCAAACGGTACATGGAAAAGAAAGAAGAAAATGGTTAGCAAATAATCAATAAACAAAACTTGAACAAGAAACTTTCAAAGAGATTTTTCAAAATTTCATCAATAGGGATTTTGTGAAGGAATCAGAAATATAGGACATTGAATTCAATCATGTCCACAAGCAACAATCAAAAGCCTCATATTTGTTTTGTTCACAACAACCAAAAATCAGATTTTAAGCAATATCATGGGCCTATAATCTTTACTAAAAATCACAAAACTAAATTTGGTTTGTAATAAAGACAAAAGAGAGAGAGAGAGAGAGAGAGAGAGAGAGAGAGAGAGAAGATTACTGCAAATTTAGTCCACAGTATCACATTTTACATCATAGTTACATAGAAGTAAAAAGAAGGACTTACAAATTGTAGTTCCAGCCCAACAACAAATTCCTGCAGTAAAGTTCAAGTGACAAAAATCAACAAATAACAAATTATCAAGCCCAAACGAATTCAAAAGCCTGTTAAGAAAATCACTGAATCCAGCGGCTGCAGAAACCCTAATTCCATCACAGTATATAAGCATTCATTGCACAGTTATAAAAAAGACCATTGTTCACACAAAAACCAAAAACGGTTGCAACAAGAACAACTCAGAAACCCTAAAATTTTCCATTATTTTCCCTTCACAAATCCCTTCAAAAATCGAAAAAAAAAAGAATATTATTCATACTATATAGCGACAACAACACCAAAGCTCTAATGTCAACATCATTTTCCAGATTCAAAAATCCCTTCAGAAATATAAAAGTCAAAAATCTCAGGAAACAAGAAGAAAATTCAAGCCAAGGATTCAGAAAGATCTTACCGGAAAAAGCCTCAGAAGAAATAAGTCACATATTAGTGATTAAAAGAGAAAGATGAAAAGACCGTTGTGAATAAATTTAGAATTAGAGCAAGTCACAACGTCACCGTCGTCCTCCTCCATTGATCTTCATCAGCGCCTCCATCTTACTTCATGATCTTCATACCCACCACCGCCTTGTTCTTCAAGGACCTTCGTGCGAGATCATGTTTTCTTTTTTGTTGATTTAAGTGTTTGTGTTTGAATAAAAGGCGATAGAGAGAGAGAGAGAATAGAATAAGCATCATAAGAGAGCGTGAAGATAGACAAATATGTTTGGGTATTATGATTTGAGTTTCTAATATCTGTTTTATTGTCAATTAAACAATGTTTAATGACTAACCCAACAGTGACATTTGTCACCGCATAAATTGTTATCTCTCATTAATCCCACGCAGCGTTCCATTACAAGGTATCATACACCATCACTCATAATCACTAGATCAACATCAGACAACTCAAAACGCGCATTCCACAGTGCTCCTTCAAGGACTACCCACACTGGATCGAACGCAGAAGCTTATTGGATTTTTGGCACTCTTGCTTTCTACACCCCCCATATTGCTTCAATTGCAGGCCCATTTAAATTTCTTTCTATTTCTCTTGTTTATTTATTTTTACTTTCACCTTATTAAAAATAAAAAAATGTAATTGCTTGGATAATTAATTAAATTGAGAAATTATATTTAATATTATTAATTAATTTTATTAATTAAGATTATTTAATTTACTTAGTTATTTAAATTAATTTTCAATTGGGTTGTATTGTTTGTTTATTTAGACTTTTAATCAAGCTCTTAATTCGATTCATCCCCATTCATAAAATTTTACCCCCATTCCCATATGGTTGTAATAGCTTAGGATTTATTTCTTTGTGTGTTTTAAATGTTGCTCAATTATGCATATATATCATTCAATTAGAACACATGGTCTCCTCTTGGGTCCCTCATTAATGAAAAGGTATACACTTACAAATGCACACTATCACACATTCATATCTTGGTCTTGGGCTTTCCTACGGTGACAACTATTCGATTGACAGTCCCAATTGATTGTTTAGAATACTAGAACACTCTAGTCTCACTTTCTAGGAGCATGCATATGGCCACCTTGTATGGGCTTGTTTGATTTTTATCTTGTGCATTGAGTTAACTTTTATCTCCTTATCTCAATAATTGGATCATCTCTCCTCTTGGTACATATTACAAGCTTTCCTAAAGGGTCTCATAGTTGAGTACGGACATGGCCATTCTCACAAGATTAGTCGAATACTTTTCTTGTATTTATTAATCATAACTTGAATCAACCACTTTGATCCATATACAAAGTGTTCCATGCAAGAGGGTCTCATGGTTGAGAGTAGGATCACCTATTCTCACAAGATTAATCAAGTATAGCCCTTGGTTAATCATAACCCAATTAAATTCCCTTGATCCATACACCAAGCATTCTAATTATTCTTTTCATGATATTAATCTTTTTATGGTTATTTTTGCCATGGTTTTGTGATCGAGTGTTAACACGACTCTTGTGTTCTTGAGTATTAATTTGGTTGATCATTGGTGAAGTTTACACAAGTGTTGAGCTTATTACGCGTTCTTGAAAAGGAAACAGACCTTCTCCATTCGGTATCATCGTAGCTCTTTTTTATCTTCTCATTCTCACATCGTTTTCAACTTCATCTCTTTCTTGTGTGCCAAGTTTCTTGGACTTGGTTTATGCTTAAACTTGTGTTTACTTGATCATTTCCCTACTCGCCTTAACTTGTTTTGCACCATGAGCCCTAAGCCTTTATTATATTATCTTTGCACATCACTTAACACATCACTCCTCACTATACATGATCACTCTCCACTACACACTTTCCCTTTGTGTCTCCTATGTTCCCTTAGGATGTTAGTTTCATCTTTTTTAAGATATGGACTAACTAGACCTTAGGTTCTTATCCATGCATGCTAACTTAGATATAAGTTTTTTCTTTCAAACCTTAACCTTAGGGCCATCATTGCATGATAACTTTAGGTTTCTTTTCTAGTCTTCCTTAGACTTTTTCATTCCCCTTTTACATCTTTAAGACTAAAACTTCTTTTTCTTTCTAACCTTAAAACACTTAATAATAAATGATGAGGATCACACTTTCGTTAAGCGATGGAAACGATAAGCGGGTTTCTTCTCGATCTTATCGTTCTTTCATTCTTAGTCCTTTGTGTGGTTCAAAATATCAAATTCTTATCATTAATAAGTGGAGAAATGGCTAAATATCTCTCTCTTGCGATCAATTAGTTATTATTCACAACAAAAACACAAACCAATTCAAACTTCTTTTTGCCACTTGGCTTTTCTTTTGAAAACTCTTTTCATAAAGCGGATGTGTCTTAGCCATTCCAATACAAAGCGAACTCAACGACTTAAGCCTCTTCAAACGAGCACCCAATAAGTCAATGTTCCGGCATTTGAAATGTCTAGCACATAATTCTAATAAAAAACACATAACAAACGAAAAAAATTTTCTAGAAGAACTACGAGTGCCTTGATCCCCATTGCACGGTCGATGGTACATGGGCACAGACATTCACAACCATGGCAGGCACAACTAATAAAAATTTCTTTTTGTATATACTTTGCATGCATCCCCTTTTAGCATTAAGCTTTAGACTTATATTTTTATACACCCTTATATTAGAACAAACTTAAGTGGATCCCGTGGAGTACCAGTGACATGAGGGATGCTAATACCTTCCCCTTGCGTAATCGGCTCCCTTACCCTTTTCTCTTAGTCGCGAGACCATGATCCTTTTCTTTTCTTTAGGCTTATTTAATGTATCCTTTCCCTCTCCTGGAATAAATAACATTGATGGTGACTCTGTCTTTCACCTATCGCTCGTGCTTCAATGAAATATATGTCAAAGTAACCTATTACCGAATCTCAAGAATATTTTTCCCTAATTCCTTAGCAGAAAATCTTTGATATTTATCTTGTACCCTAAGTCCTTAGTAATTCAAGATAATATCAAGAAATATATTTTTACCAAGAATGTTACGGTTACTAAGGTGAATCCTTAGTCATAAGCAATATCTACCATAGTATTATTGTGTAAAAAGCGATAAAGTGGTTTGTCTGACCTAAACCTTAACCGTAAATCAAAATCTATTTCTCCGATAGAAGAAGCATTAAGCACTTTGCATAATAAAAGAGATTCACACAAAGACTTATATCATAAAAATAAAGGAAATTAGGTTCATCACAATTGAAATTCAAGGATACCCCATAACATTGGGGGGGTTTAGCTGCTCATAATATTCAAAGAAAATACAATAAGAAGATTAGACATTACAAGAAAAGGGGGTTGCTTTGATCTTCATTTACAATTTCTCTTGAAAATATATGTTCTCTGAAACCCTTGAGAGCTCTATTATTTCTCTGCAGTTCTTTCGTACCATCAAAATTCCCTTAAAGCTTCCCAAAAACAAGTCTAAATAGTATCAGGTCATCACCCAGCAATACAAAAAGTATAAAGTTCCCTTAATGATCAAAGACAACTTCAAACTCTAAAAATCAAAAGTATAATCGCGCTTGCCAACACGGGTCGTGTCAGGTGACACGGGCACCCAGGTTGGCCCTCTACCTTTTTCAATTACGTTACAAAGTATCAGGCCTACTGACACGAGCCAAGTCAGGTGACATGGGCACCTGTGTCAGCCCACTGGTTTTGCTCCTTTGACTTCTCCTATCTACCTCCTGACACGGGCCGTGTCAGGTGACATAGGTACCCGTGTCAGGCATTTGTTCTTGAGCAAAAAAACACCTCTAAACCTCAAAAAATTCCTCTTGTCTTGGCACCAGTTCCTCAGACTATTCACCCGCACTTGAAAACACTAACACTACCAAACCAAGACATCAAACGCATCTAATTGACAAAAAATTCAAACTAATGTAATGCAAGAATACCAATTATGAAATATGAAATAACTTAAGAGAAAGCGATAAAAGAGAAACCAACGTGTTACCAGTTTTGTGGATCTGAATAATTGATGGAAACTAAGTAGAATTGGTGATCGATCAACGACCGAGTAACAGCTTTACGGGCTGATCAGTTCGTACAACGACCGTGTGGGATAGAAAATAGTGTCTTAGTCTCCTCGTCGCATTGATAAGGGCCAAGGAGACCTTCTAGATTTGTTGTTATCTTATTTATGGGCCTTGTAGTGCCTTGCTCGTGAAGTATATTGGCCTTTGTTCGTCATAAATTTCGCGAATGAGCGTTTCACTGACGACCTCGACAGAACGACCAAGTAAAGGTATAAGTTTTCCCCATCTTCCGGACGATAAAGGACTGGTGGTGGCAAGAGGGCCTATTTGAGATGGAGGAGAGCTTGCTGGAACTGTTTTGTCCACTCGAATGCCGACTCCTTATGTAGTAGTTTGAAAAATGGTAGTGCGTGCTAGGCTGATTTGGCCACGAAGTGAGACACTGAGGTGAGCATCCCATTTAGGGATTGGATCAATTTTTTTAAGTTTTGTGTTGGGAACTTGGAAAAAGCTCTGCACTTTTCGGAGTTGTCCTCAATTCCTTACGTGGTTAGGTAGAAATCGAGGAATTTTCCAGCCCATACGCCAAAAGTCCACTTCTCCAAATTGAACCTTATCCTGCATTTTCTCTCCTGGTCGAAAACCTTTTTGAAGTGGGAAGTATGGTTGACCTCTTCTCGAGACTTCACGATCATCTCGTCCATGTAAACTTCGAGCATGTCTCTGATTTCTCCTCGGAAAACCTTGTTCATCATTCATTGATAAGTAGCGCCGACGTTCTTCAGTCTGAAGGGCATTACGTTGTAGTAATAGTTTCCAAAATAGGTCATGAATGTGGTTCATTGCTTGTCGCTCTTTGCCATGGGGATTTGGTTGTACCCCGAGTATGCATCCATGAACGATAAAAGTTTATAACCTGTAAAATTATCTACCAGTCTATCAATGTTAAGCAGTGGATATGCATCTTTGCGGGAAACCATATTGATATCGGTATAGTCAACACACATGCTCCACTTTCCATTTGATTTTTTAACCAATACAACATTTGACAACCAGGTTGTGTACTGGGCCTCAGAAATAAAATTTGCCTCTAGGAGGTCTTTTACAACTTTTTCAGCAAACTTCGCTTTTTCAGAAGACTGCCTACACGTATGTTGAACTACTTCCCTAGCGGTTGGATCTATGGTTAGCTGATGGAAGGCGACCTCAAGGTCGAGTCCAGGCATCTCATCAGCGCTCCACACGAATAGGTCAGCATTCTCCCTCAGGCATGCTTTGATATACTTCCTCGCTAAGTTAGAGAGCTTTGTTCTAATCTTCACGCCTTTGTTTGGATCATTACCGAGGAGGACGACTTCAAAATCTCCCTTTGGGATGGGGCACAGGGGTTGAAGAGGCTCCATGTTTCCCGCATGTCGGTCAACTCCTTCCTCCCTCTTATCTTCTCTCAACTCATCTTTGGTGAAGCGGGTGTCGAGGTCTACTGAACTGACTTGGGGTGACGACTTCTACTCAGCAGGTGTTGTTATATGGGCCGACTTGACGCTGAAAAGTAGGGCTTTCTTATTGGTTGTCTTGGGCGTTGTATCGATTGAATTTTATTCTTTAGCAACTGTGTTGAAGCATTTTATAGCATATTTGATGTCTCTGTGCATAGTGACAATGCAACCTCTCTTGGTGTAGTATTTCATCTTCAAATGGACCGTAGAAGGCACGACGGTCAGCTTTGCCAGAGTTGGCCTTCCCATGATGCATTTGTAGAGATACATGCATTCAATGACCAGGAAGTGGACCTTGATTTTCCTGGTCATCTACTCTTCCCTGAAGGTGACCATCAGCTTGACGTAACCCCATTATTTGGTTGTTGCACCATTAAAACCCTGTAGCTCAGAGCCCACGTATGGTGTCAAGTGGATGTGGTCGAGCTACAGAGTTGTGAACAGATGTGCATACATGATGTCGATGGAGCTTCCTTCGTCAACCAGGATACGACGAATGTCAAAGTTCACAATTTTTTCTCTTGCCAGCAGAGGGATGTTGGCATTCGACGTTGAGTCGGACAACTCTTTAAAATAAAAGGTAATGGGTTCAGACTTTCCCCAGAACCTTTCAAGAGTATTGTTCTTGGTTGAGCCCGAGTCAATCAGATCCTCAAACTTTCTTTTGACCGATATGATGGTAGTGTAATTGAATCCTCTTCCGAATATGACCATAGCGGCGGAGAATCCTTCCCAAGTGCTGCGAGTGGAGATGGGCATGTCGTCCTCTTCAACAGGGATAAAGAAATCCACCGGTCGGGTGACGCACATGGCTATCTGCAGGGGTGCGTTGTTCGAGGGTGGGGTGTCCTCCTCGACCCTCTTCTTCTCGTGAGTGTCTTGTCGGAGAGCCTCATTTTTATTGGTGTATAGTCTCAAGAGGCTTTCCCAGATGAGATTCTCAATGGCATCATTGAGGTGGATGCAGTCCTCTGTGATGTGGTCGTGACTCCTGTGGAAAAGACAATACTTGGATTTTCCACATTGGGCTTCGGGGAGTCAGCTTGGGAAGTCGAACTCCAGCTTGCTTGAAATTAGAGCTGATACACTCTGCAAGGATTCGATTGCGAGGAGCGGTCAGCAGAGTGTATTCAGTAAAGCGGCCCATGGGGCCCCTATGCTCTCAGGAGTTAGAAGGCCGATCTTCCCTTCTTGTATCCCCTCCATGATGGGGATCCACAATGTCATCATGCTTCTGGATTCTGGAGTTTTCCTGACTACTCGAGTCCCGGGCATTATTGATTGCCTCTTTCTCCTCATACGTGATGTAGAACTGAGCCTTCTAGAGGAGATCCTCTCATGACTTGGGAGCTTCGATACCGATTGCTTTTTTGAAGTTGCTGCCAGGGTGCATCCCTTTCTCAAGCAAGTTCCTCTTCATACGGGTGGTCGTGGGAACTTGAATGGCCTGGAAGTTGAACCGCTCAATATATTCCCGGAGGGGTTCGTCATTCCCCTGAATTATAGCCTCGAGGGACGCATTGGTTTTGGGGTGTCGCTGAGACGATGTGAAATTCCTGTTGAACTGAGTTTTCGGGACCTTCCACGAAGTGATCGACTCTGGGATGAGGCTTTTGTACCATGCCATAACACTTTTCCTTAGAGTCGTGGGAAATAATCTACACTTGATGGCACCCCCGGCATTATGGTAGTGGATCATCGCCTCGAAGCTCTCGAGGTGATCGTCGGGGCCCATGGCGCCATTGTAGGTTGCCAAGGGCGAATATTTTTTCATCCCTTTGGGAATGGGGTCCTCCATTATTGCCGGGAATAATGGACCGCTGGGGTCGTCTTCGTCGCTTCGGTATGGAGAGCGAGATAGGGAGGAGTCGAACCGGGGGCTTTTACGGCGGAGAGAATTTCTTGCCTGACTCCTCGTCTTTTTGGGCTAATATTTGCCCTTGTTCCTCTTAGGAGCAGAGGATCGTCGCTCCTTGTGCGATGGTGTATGGACGTGCTTCTTGGGGATTTCAGGAGGGGGTCTCTCCAGTCAAGGGCCTCACGCGGTTCAACGAGGAGAGAGGCTCTGGGACTCATCTTGTTGATGTCTCCACGAGGGAGAATAGGAATAAGCATCTCGTTGTTGCGGGGACGGACTGTGAGATTCGGGTCCCCGACGTATTCTTGTGGGGAAGCGGGATCGCAGGCCCTTCTCCAGCTTTTCAATGCGTTTATTCTGTTGGGAAACCAGGTAGTTGGACTAATTGTTAGCCGCGAATAGGGTCATAATGGTGGGATCAATAATGGCGGGCACAGGGATTTCCTGATATTCTCAAGGTTGGTTGACCTGCTGATGTATGTCGAAGGGGTGCTCCATGTACGAAGAGGATTCCGTTCGTTTGTTCATGGGGTCACCCTACTCGTGACCAGTTGTTACGTTGTTTTTATGGTCTCTGCCGCTAGCGAAGGCAGTTTCATTGATGTTGTCGTCGTTGTGCTGGCTGGCCATGATGATCGAAAAAGTTGAAAAGAGTTTTCTTTGGTCTTCAGTTAGAGAAAGACAGTGAAGCAATTGTTTCCCACAAACAACTCTAATGATCATACCTAATTAGAATGGATCTTCAGTGGGTTGTAGCACTCGACTTTGCGGTTGTTGAAGTGAATAGGGGATACCTGCAAGACACTCCGATGGCAAAGTGAGGTTTAGAGCGAAAACGCAAGTATAGAGCTAGAGTAGAATAATGAATGTACCTGACCCTCTAGTGAGAGAGGATATTTATAGCCTCCAGCGTTGAACCAAGTACTCTATTTGGATCAGCTGCCCAGACTCAATATGGAGACTGTCAGGATTCACGTGAGTGAAATGGAGTAGCGCGTGCCCACGATCTTGAGTCAACTGTCCCGCGATCCTTGGATAAGGGCAAAAGGTTCTGTTATATTCGAGGCAGATGGCCACGTGCCCGTGGAGGGGCACGTGGGAGTGACTTCTTAACAGTCATAATTACTTGGGCCATACGTCGAGCCTTTCTTGAGATAGTGTTAGACTGAGGGGACAGCCACGGGCCTTGTCCAAAACAGTTTGTTTCAAGTGAAATGATATTACTTAGAATCATTTTTCTAGAATTATTATTTTTAGGAATCATATTCGCATACATGTGTTTGGCCAAAATTATATTTTTCTAAAATGTTGAAAAAATTTATTTAATTTAAAAATCTTTAAAATAAAAATAAAATAATCATGAGTACTAATGAAAAGTTTAACTTTATTCTCATAAAAACATGGAATTTTCACCTTTTAAACATTAGAATAAACAAGTTGAAAATGCGGTCTAAGATTCATGCTTCCGGGTGATGTCTAATCCTAAATAAGTTGTCAATGAGGGATCCATCGGCTTTGAGAGGTGTCATTCTTGATATTCATAGTATGGTGTCTGTTGTACCCCAAAATTTTCTCTCTCATGTTTCCCAAGGTTTTTTCTCTTATATGATTGGTTACAAACACTTGCCTAAAGAAAATGAAATTTTTGAATGTTAGCAAATTATCTTTCGATTGAAAGTTCAACAATGTCCTTTGATTGGTATTTAAATAGTGTCCTTCGATTGACATAACAACAAGCTTCGACTGGGCTCCTAAAACCCTTCGACCAAGCATTGACCCACAAGCTTCAATTGGGCGCTGAGTCTCCTTCGATCAAGCTTAGTTCACAAAACTTCCACTGGGCAAAAGGCCCCTTCAGCTTGTCACCAGGACACGTATGCCTCTTCATGCTTGTCTTTGGTCTATTAGGAAAAAACTTCCTCATGCTTGCCTTGGTTTCACAAGGCAAAGACCCATTAGCTTGTTTCAATTCACAAGGCAAAAGACCCCTTTTACTGGTCTTCAATTCACAAGACAAAGGGTTTCCTCAGACATGCTTCGACTCACAAGGAAAAGGCTCCTTTTCAGCTTTCCTTCAGCACACAAGGCCAAGACTTCTTCAGATTTTCTTTCAATCCACTAGGCAAAAATTTTCCTTCGACCCACAAGGAAAATACCTCATTCATGCCTGATTCGATTCACTAGAAAATGACTTCTTTTACGCCTGCTTTGACCTGCCTCATGCTAGCGCCCACAAGGCATTGGATGCCTTTGTGCCATCTTCGACTGGGCAATGGTCCCCTTTGAAACAATTTTCCACAATTCAACACGCATGATAGTCCCTTTGAAGGCGCATTTATGTGGTTCCTTCGAAGAAGCATTCATTGGTCCATTTGAAGGACACATGACTATTGAAAACAAGTTTGCTTTGTGATGAGTCTTAGTCTAAGATGCTTGCTGGCTAAAATCTTGTACGTTGCCAAGCCCAAACCCCATGCACAAGCACATTCCTGCCAAAGGAAGTTTCGACTGACAAGAATAAAGTCTTTCGATTGGGCTAGTTGAGTAGTGTCAGAGCAATCAGAGAGAGTGAACTTAGGGGCTGATCGAAGAAGCCATAATGTTGAGACTTTGTACAAATCGAATCAAGATTCAGAGTCAATCGAAAAGTAAAGATCTGAGGGGCTTTCAAAGAAGCCCTGATGAAGGAAACTCTGAACAGATTCGAATCCAGAGTCATCAAAAAGGACAAATGCTCTAACAAAGAGAATTTTGGGCAATTCGAATTGATGCAGATTTTGACTTAATTAAAGAAACTCTGATAAGGGAAAACTCTGAATTCAGAGTAATCAAAGATCTGAGCAATTTGAATTGATGTGGACGGACTCCATCGAAGGAGCTGGATCAGAGCCATTTGAAGGAGGAAATTAGAGCCATTCGAGGGAGGAAATCAGAGCCACTCGAAGGAGGCAATCAGAGTCATTCGAAGGAGGGCATTCGAAATTCAAAGGTGTCCAGGTTCATAGAAAATTCAAAAGGGGACAAAAACCATGTCTTTGGCAAAGTTTCAAAGTGATATTAATGGCCTTAAAATACCAACTTAAAAGCTGTTTATTCCTTTTCCCTCTTGTCCCCTCCATCCCCTCTATATAAGGAGCACAATAAAACACGAAAAAAGCGGGAAAATACCAGGTACATACGCACATGCTGCCTCACAAGATCATACCAAACTTGCCTCTTTCCTTTCGAATCCAAGAGTATCCAACAACTCTAGTCCCCCACACAAGTTCCAGTTTCATGCAAGGTAAGTCCCCTTGACCTTGCATCTTTCATTTCAGCATGGCATGTAAATAACCTGTTACTTACTTTTCGTTTCAGCGTAATATGTAGATAGCCTCTTAGTTATGTTCTTCGTTTCTTCCCTCTTTGTTTGTTTGCTTATCTTGTTGGAACTAACCTGTACAGATTCAAACGAAAGACAAAAAGAGTGTGAATGAAGGATATGCACTCATGCTGCTCCGTAGGTCCATGTTACTTCATATTCTAAATCAAAAGAAGAAGAGGAGTTTGCAGTCGAAGGTTGCTCATGCCCACTCCCTGGATCAATCGAAAGAAATAGAGAAGATGCAAATTGAAGGTTGCTCATACCATTCCCAAACTCAGTCGAAGGAGGCAGGAAAATATGCAAATTGAAGCTTGCTCACATCAATTCTCAAGCCCAATCGAAAGAAGGAAAAAGAAGGGTGAATCGAAGGAGTCAATGGCCCAAATCAAAGAATTCATTTCTCTTCTTTATTTTGTTCTTTGTTTTTACATTTTTCTTGTCTTTCGATTTGGTTGTAATAGCGTAGAACCCTTACTTTCTGCATTTTTACTACTTTTCATATTAACTGCTAGATGTATGACTAATAGGGTTGTATGGCAAAGACTAAAATCAAACGCTAGCAAACTTAACAAAAAAACAAAAATAACTGAAACATAACACACATGCACATATACACCTCTAGGGTACCCCACTTTGGTTGCCTTCGAAAAAACAGTCATGTCCCTCGAAACGGGGACGCTTTAGCAAAGACCTGTAAATCAAAAAGATCATAGTCCCTTGATGACCCTACAGTTGTCTTTCGATAAATGATCTAGTCCCTAGACAAAATTGCTAAAGCGTCTCCACAAGTTACCTTTGTGACTGTACGTCCCTTCGAATATCACTCATACATCCATCAATAGGGTTACCTACTCACTAATAGTAGGATAGTACTGTCTAAAGAAAAGGAGGAAAAGAACAGACCTTTTCGAGTCAAAGTAGATAGTTGTTAAATGCTTGCTCAAGTAAAATAAACTTTTTTACACCTACACATTTCAAAAACAACTTTCAAAAAGACATTTGTTTTGTCAACACTCTTGATGATTGATACGAGAGTTATCACAAAGCAAATCGCCGCACTAAGGTATTCCAAAACATTTTTCAAAACACACAAAGCAAATGTACTTTTAAAATGAGCTAAGCATCTAAGAGCCCATAGATAACTACAGATGGAAATGATGCTAACACTTTCCCTTTCCATAATCTACCCCCCTTACTCAGAAAACTCTCGAAAAGGTCTTTTTTTATTCTTTTCACCCTTTCCTTAATTTGGATAAAAGTAAAGTCGGTGACGACTCTTACTTACGACAATATTTGCAAACACAAACGCAAAATCAGTATTAGCAGTCGGTTCTACCACCGTATCGCAGTGTCATTCTTGATATTGGAGCCAAGCTACTTTATTGTATCTCAATTTTTCTTAACTCTTGTTTTTTTCGTTGACCTCTAATGCTCTCTTAGTTCTATTGCTTACAAAAAATAGAATAGTAAATAAAATATAATCACAACACAAAAGTTTAATAGATTAAGTTCCATTTTGTTTACCACTTATATTTTAATGAAATAAAACAAAATTCAAAAACTAATTTAAAACAGAAAATCTTGTAGAAAGATTTTGATCGCACAATTATATGTATATAGGCCTTGTCTATCCTGACAGACCTATATAGATCTCTTAGAGATCAATTTTTTTTTTCATTTTTAATTATTTAAAAGAGGTTAAATTGTGAGAGGTTTTAAAAGGCTAAAGTCTGTAGTATTATTTATCAGTACAATGTATTGCGGAAGTTATTAACCCTCGCCATTTCAAATACTTTTTGGATATTTTTGGATTGTAGTAATTTGAATCCCCACAAAATAACTTTACTAAATAATTGAAAGAAAAAAAAAGAATAATATTATTTAGTACGAATAAACTTAAGTAAGATATATAAGAATATATATATATGTCATTGGTTTAGTAGATAATTTTTAATTTAAAAGTTCAAAATAAATATTTAACTTTAGTCATGGATAAACTATTAAAATTTCATAATTAACCATTGTCAAAAGGCCGTGATTAACTACTCATGTGTATTGAAATAGTTTCTTGTAGTGAAAGATAAAAGAAAGTGTAATGAAGTTATTATAAAAAAAATTTAATGAACATTGATCAATGATCATTATCCATCTTTCTATTTAAGATCTTTACCAAGTTTAAGCTATCTAATTAATGACCTTAAGAGACGAATATGCAATTTTGATAATATCTTAAAGACAGATAACAAAAAGATCATTATTTTATGTTTGGTTTCTTGCAACTTCAAAGTGCCAAGATTTGTTCAATTATTAATTTAAAAACTTTTGAACTTTTACATATAAATTAATTTAAAAATTTTCAATTTATCACACCAAAGGAAGAAAGATATGCCTCAAATTTCGAAGTATGTTTTTTCTTTGATAGTCTTTCTTTATGTGTTTCTTGTGTTAACCAATGGCATATGGGATAAACCCCATCCATGTAAGTCATTTCTTCACATTATTTTCAAATTTTCTTTTATATCATAGAAACATTATCATTTTAAAAAAAATTATATATTTTTGAAAAAATGTTAATTTATAAATATAAACAATTTATTTATATTAATACATAAATATTAATATTAAAGATTAAACTTGAGAGTTTAGAAGGGAAGGAAAGAGAGTAAAAGATTTTGAAAAATAAGAAGGACCGAGAGAAAAGAATATAAAGATTTTGATATGAAAGGTTTGATTTTTTTCGTAACACTAAAAACTCTCTGATTTGAAAGAATTCAAAATTTGTATTGAAGTGAAGTTTTGAAAAGCTTAGACAAAATATTCAAATATAATTTTTATTGTTATAATATTTTAAAAAGTAAAAATATATTAATGAAAAACATTATTTTATCATTCTAAACAAAAAAAATTAAAAAAAAGTTAAAAATTTCTCAATATGTTTAAAAAAAATCATTTTCGGAAACTCTCCTTTCGTCTCCCCTTCAAATTTCCAAACATAACCTAACTAAACCATTTACATTTATTTAATTAAATTTTCTTTTATATCATATAAATATTATTTGATTAAATGTTAGTAACAATCCTCTGCAGATTTTTCTTCCCCTTGCCAAACTAAGACTGATTGTCGAGACAAAGCATGTTATCGTCCTTTAAGAAGGAAATGCGTTTCTTTTAGATGTGAGTGCACATGAAAGTGTTAAGAATAAGTTGAAAGATAATTAATATATTTACTTGTTGGAAGTGAATTATTTTGTGTATGTTATAAGGTTTAAGAACTTTTATAACTTCCTTCACACTTTCATTGAATTGTATTTTGACTATCTTTTAAATTTTTTGATAAGCTCAAAAGTATCATATCATAATGTAAAAGCATTGGTGCATTCGTTCACACACATAGAAGATAGTGAAAACAACATTGTGGTTATATAATTATATGATTCTTTTAATAAATAGAGTCAAATTTTTGATTACATGAAAGTGTCTACAAATATGATAAAATAGAAATAATTGAAATATTCATACTTTCAGACTTATAATATTAATGTTCAAGTCTTCATCAAATTATAATAAATTATAATTAATATATCAATCTAAATCAACGAACAATATCATATTAAGATAGAAAAATAAACAAATACATTATAAGACGACGAAAACTTAAAAATATAAAGAAGAAGAACAAATCTATGTAAATAATTATTTATTTAAATAAATAAATAAATAAGAGAAAACATGCTAAAGGGTGATTTCAAATAAAAAAAATATTAAAAACCATCTTTTCTGTTGATTACTAAGTTATCCCAAACGTTGAGATGCTAAAAATAAATAAAATAAATATGTGAAATATAATGCTAAAGCCATACTAAAAAAAAAGTATATGAAGATATACTTGTATATTGAATTTCATTCGATTTTAAAATTTTGGCCCAACAAGAGTTGAATACAGAACGATATATTAACCAAGATAAAACATATCCACTAGACCAGTGAATTCATCTGTGTTTAATTTTACAGCAAATATATATATATATATATATATATATATATATATATATATATATATATATATATATATATATATATATATATATATATATATATATATATATATATATATATATATATATATATATATATATATATATATATATATATGTTTTTGTGATTGACATTAATTTTGGTAAAACTAACTTGAAAGCAATATGTTGAACAAGATGTTTCAACTTGCAATTTTAACATGTCCAATGTGATGTCCTAACTAGAAGAGTAGGATATCTGATCTGTTACAATTTTTAAGTTTGGATACATTTGATTTAAATTGTTGAATATTTTGTGAATATTAAGTAATCATATGTGGCGTTCAAGACTGAAGAATCAGAGATTGTGTTGGTATTCAAGTTATTAAGTATTCTAATGTTGAGACATTTTAGGAAACTCTTGATTGAAGACCTATTTTCTATGCAGAATTTTAGTAGACTCCTTGCTGCATTTTTGAAGCCCAGTCCAGTCTAGATGTGTGCTTTAAATAGATTGTCACTAACCTAGTTTTAGTGTGGAACTTATGTTGTATTTTGTTAGGATTTGTGTGTGTTAATTATGAGTCTCTCTAATATCATCTTGATATAAGAGTAGGACTGTTCTTTTTGAATTGTAAGTTATGTTAATCATTCTTAAGCTTTTAAGTATTGAATGATCGTGTGTCTTTGAAGTGTGACTTCTGTTATTTTATAAGTGTTTAGAGTTGTTCAATTATTGTTGTGATTGAAAGGGATTTGAGAAGGCTCTCATACCTAGGTGAGTCTTAGGTAGAAGTTAAGCACATATAGTGATTAAGTGAGTAAATTGTAAAATGGTGAGAGTTTGTGTTGGGTCTACAAATTGATATTATTTAGTTGACTTCGTCCCTGGCTTGGTAGCCCCCAAAGTATGTGTTGTTGTACACCGAACTGGGTTAACAATTCTGTATGTTTCTTTTTTTTCTACACTGTTTAATTGATATACCTTGTCATTGTGTTTTTGTTCAAAGATCAGTGTCTCGACATCTCTTAGGACATCTGAGATCAGAATACCAAAATTCCAATTAGTATCAGAGTAGGCATCTTGCTCTGTATCTGGATGAGATTCAAGGAAGATACTTTCTGGTACAATGAACAAGGAAGGATGATTTGTGAACAGACCACCCATTCTTGATGGAACAAATTATGACTATTGGAAAGCTTGTATGGTGGCTTTTATTAAATCCATAGACAACAAGACTTGGAAATCTGTTGTCAAAGGATGGGATCCACCAATGGCTAAAGATAAGGATGGGAAGATTACTTATGTTATGAAGGCCGAAGAAGAATGGAATGATGGAGATGATAAATTAGCTGAGGGAAACTCCAGAACATTGAATGTATTGTTCAATGGAGTGGACAATGACATCTTCATACTGATAAGGAATTGTACTGTTACTAAAGAAGCTTGAGAGATTTTGAAGACTACTCATAAAGGAACCTCTAAGGTGAAGATGTCAAGACTTTGACTTCTAACTACCAAGTTTGAGAACTTAAAAATGAAAGAGGATGAGAGTATTCATGACTTTCACATGAATATTATTGAGATAGAAAATGCCTCAAGTGCCTTGGGGGAGAAGATGTCAGAAGCTAAGTTGGTGAGAAAAATTCTTTGATCTCTCCAAAATAGGTTTGACATGAAGGTGACTGTGATTGAAGAAGCCTAAGATATAAACAACATGAAGGTTGATGAGCTTATGGGATCTATGAAGACCTTTGAAGTAGGGGTCAGTGAAAGGTCTGAAAAGAAGGAAAGCATTGCATTTGTCTCCAACACTGAAGATTTAGAGATGAACGTGATCTGGATACAAATGAATGAATATTTGATTCTATTTTGTTACTTGGAAGACAATTCAACAAAGTAATGAAGAATATGGACTGGAAGTCAAGATCAAATGTCAAGAACAAATCATTCGACATCAATAAAAATCAGGACTTTGGAAGAAGACCCAGAATTGATGACAAATCCAGCCAAGAAAGAGGAGTCCAGTGTCATGAATGTGAAGGGTTTGGACATATAAGAGTTGAGTGTCCCACTTATCTCAAGAAACATAAGAAATGCCTGTCTGTGTGATGGTCAAAGAAAGATTCTGAAAGTGATCATGAAGAGGAATCTATCAAGCAAGTGACTTCCTTAACTGGAATTTATGACTCTGATGAAGAACCAGATGGTGGAGAACATACTTTTGAGAAACCTGCTGCTTATAAAGAGCTGTGTTTCAAAAGTAAAGAAGTGTGTCAACTGGAAGAAGATAAAAAGAGAGTTGCTCAACTACATGCTGGGATAGCAGAGCATTTACCATCATATCTGATCTGAAGGAGGAGGTTGTATTTCTAAATTTAAAACTTAACAATATGACTAAATCTATAAGAATGTTAAATAATGGCTCTACTGTTCTGGATGACGTTCTTCTAACTGGGAAGAATGCTGGAAATTTTAAAGATATTGGTTATGATAATCAAGCTATGAAGAACAAAGGAGAAAGGCCTGGAGTGAAGTTTGTACCTCCAAAGAAGAAACGAGAGCAGAAGATGTTGAATTACATGTCTCAACATCAACAGAGACATCAGAAGAAGCAAAATGGAGGTAGAAATCAACAATGGAGATGTCATTATTATGGAAGGTTTGGTCATTTAAAATCCTTCTGCTATAGATTGCATGGTTATCCCAAACCTGTTATACATCATAGTGTTGCGACTGATTTTTTAATCAGAGTCGCCACTACTAGTTTTTGTCCTAAGGAATAGAATTTAATAGGAAATCCTAATTTGTAAACAGAGATTCTAAGTTTCGGACTATATTAGACGAAAGGAAGTTGTTAGGCACCTTTCATCTACCTTATTCTTAAGGATACTAGGTTTTAGGTTTAAGTTTCTGGTGAAATAGGATTTTAATTTTTAATAGAGGAACTCGCCATGATTTTAGTCGTATGTCTACGTATCCTCTTATGAGGAATCAGAGTCCCAATTCGTAATTCGTATGGGTTTGTGTTTTTTAGGGGTTGCAAAAGTATTTTGAATCACCTCGCATTTTGACCGGGTGTAGAGATTGCAGAATTGTGGACTAAGTGCGCGATTAGTCAAAATGTATTTGGAACCCTTTAGCAAAAAGTGATTTGTTTATATTAGTTTATTGCGAAAAAGAGTTTAGTATTTTTTATTTATTTTTTAATAATATTAATTGCAAAAATTCTTAATTAATGCATGATATAATAATATTTTAATACAAGGTAATATAAAAAATATATACATGAGTTTGAATAAAATAATTATTTAAATGTCATAAAGTAATATATTTATGAAAATAAAAATTAATGTTAGCAATAAAAATAATTATATAATAATAATAATAATAATAATAATAATAATAATAATAATAATAATAATAATAATAATAATAATAATAATAATAATAATAAAAGAGGAAACAAAAATGGAATAAGAAAATAAAATATAAAAATAGAAAAAAAACAAATTTACTTAATTCAGGAGGGGGGAGGGGGGGGGGGGGGGTTGTTTCATGTTAGGTAGTAAAATAGATGGGGTGCAAAGAGTCAGGGCCTGAATTCAGGCCCAGTAAGCCCGGAGGGGTATGTTGTTGGTTGTGGTTTAGTAAAGCGAGCAGAAGGGAGGTGTTAAAAATAACTGGGCTAGGCCCAATATACATTTGAGAGGAGGTCCGGTTGGTTGAGTGCGTGAGGGTGTACGGTTTTATGATGAGACTTGTCCTTACGACCGTCTGATGAATATCTAAAGAACGTGATTGAAGTAGTATATTAGTTACTGTAAACGCGCACATACTGGATCATGACAATATAATAAGTTTTTTTTTACATTTTACAAATCGTTTTTTGTATTACAGCTTCTATTATCCTCTCTCTCTCTCTCTCTCTCTCACACACACACACATAACCCTCCATCTCTTTCTCTAACCCTAATCCCACCACCACCGCGGTGGCACAAATCGACCCTCCCCTACCATAAATCACCCTATCGATCCAATAAAAACCCCAATCAATAAACAGAACCAGCAAGAAGCTATGTGATCTTACCCCTTTCGCGTTTCCGTATCCCGACTTTTACTTTCAGTCGATTAGGTTCTAATCCACTTCCCTTTTGCAGGTCTCGGTGAAGCTCGGAGTTGGTGATGGTGTGAAGGAAATGTCAGTGGCGGTGCAATCACATGATTAAGGTTTCAGATGTTGAAACCCTAATCGCCCCTTCTTCGATCTTCAATAACAAGTGCAAATAGCTTAGTCTTCTTATGTATTCTTTCCCAGCAAATCTCCTTCTGTAATCAGCTTCCGAAATCCCTCTTTAATTTCTCTTCTGTTTTTGTTCTCTTTCTTTTCTTCCATGTACTGTTAATCATCTTGAGTATTTATAGGGCTTTAGTTAGATTGTTGTTATAATTTGTTCATCCTAGATTTAAGGTTTTAGATCAGTTAGGGATTTGAATCTGTGTAATTAATTTAGTTATTTATTTGATTATGTATATTGTGATTGATTCGTATTGTATTGATTTGATATTGTTTTTAGGTTTTGAGCTATGAACGAATTTGGGATTTGTTTTAATGAAACATATTTGATTTGTACAGTGTTGGTTAATGAAAAAAAACGTACGTAAATTTTGGTCAATTGATATAGTAATTGCTTCTTTTTTTAAATGGGCTCAGTGTTGATTATTACTTACTGCCCAGCTTGTCTTCAATTGAATTTGGGCTTTGCATTGCAAGTTTTCGGTCCATCATGCTATTGCTTGCAAACAACAATTTTTGCGCGGATTGGGCCTATAGGCCTTGTAACAAATTCAAAACAACACTTTTATAAAACAAATAAGTTTTTATAAATATTATAAAACAGTTCACCACCCTTTTTTTAATCTTTTTTAGCAGGTTGCAAAGAAAAAGTTTTCTTAGAAAAATAACAATAACAACAAATGTTTTATAACAATTTTCAAGAATAAGTCAGCAACAAAAAATGACAAATGCACTAATTTTAAAACCCTTAATGGACCTGTAAATTTATAACCATACCCCCTCTTTTCTATTTAATGACAAACGAAAATGGGCCCAACGAAATGGGCTCCCAAATTGAATTTTCACCTCTTCTAATATCAATCATAACAAACCCTTATAATTAAAATCTTAGTTTCCTTTCGTACCAATTTCCAATATTTGAATCTCATGGGCCATTGACCAACATGCTTTATAGATGGGCCTACATATACATGGGTCTTTCTGATTTAGAAATCCCCACTCTCCTGAATTAAAGTACACCCCCTGGTTGACTTGGATTTAAGAATGAGCCATCAGATATTGCTAAACCATCCTTAATTAAAACATTTCTCTTGTATTTTAAATATTGAAAATATGATCATCGAGGTAGGGAAAATTTGGGGTACGGCAACTGCCCCTATTCAATTATTTTCCAATCGAATAGCGTGAGAATACACAAGTCTTGCGCATTCTGATTGGGAGTTTATTGAATACTTGGAATACCCCAAAATTTGTCCGACAAACATAAGGTTACATTGATATAAAGTACCCTTAAGAGTCTTGAGGAAATAGACAAAGCTGATGATATATCGCTTACCATAGTTTGACGACGAGGCATATGAAATAATATTGTATGTCTTGGTTTGGATTTTGCTTATTCATCCTTTTTTTGGAGGGATGAATAAAACAACACTTGATAACGCATGGCTGCTTGGAGACTGATGTAACACCCTGATTTAATTAGAATTGTTTTTGATTAAATAATTAGATAATGTGATATGATATTTTGTTGGGGACTAGATACCTTAGAATTATGAGAGTTGAAGTTTTAGGAGTGTATGGCTAAATGTGTAGAGACATGGGGGTATGTAGTATAATATGGTTTTTTATTACTATTATATTATAATATTAGGATTATTATTATTTTATAATAATAATTAAATAATTACTTAATTGGGATAGTTATTTTAATATTGGGATATATTAGAGTGAGAAGAAGAGAAAGAGAGTCAGTACGTAGAAATAGAGAAAGAGAAGCGTAGAAGTGAGAAGAGGAGAAAGCACTAGGAAGCTAGGGCAGGAAAGTTCATCAATAGGAATCAAGAATCATCACCAATATAAGGTAAGGGGGATTATAAATCTATAAGGGTTTGCCTAATGATGGGGTAAGGTGGTGTTTAGATTCCATAGTTGTATGCTTTTGATTCCTCCCTATTTGGTTGTTTTGGGGTTTTACCCTTTGATGATTGATTTTGATGCATTGTGTGTACCATTGATGTTTGATATATGTGGTAATTGATGTATGATGATAGGAAATGATAATATGGGGTTTGATTATGCATTATCTCATGAAGTTCGTGTTTTTATAATTGAGCCAAAAGGGTTTTCGCACTGCTATTTTTCTGAATCTGTAAAGCTGTTTTTCACAGGGTGCAATCGATTTGCAGTGCAGGTGCAATCGATTTGCACAGTTCAATTTTGATGAAATTTTCTTCTGTTTCAATAAGCAATCGATTTTCAATTTAGAGAAATCAATTTGCACTGCTTAAAAACGTGATTTTTGGCCTCTGGAACAAGGTGCGGTCGACTTTCATGTTAGTGCAATCGATTGCTCGCTGTTTGACAGCATTTTAAAAAACTTGAAAACTCCATAACTTTTGACTCGGTTGTCTGTTTTACGCGCCATTTAGATCGTTGAAAATTTAAAAATATTTTATACAATGTGGTAATAATTTTGATGACAGTAGAATAATATTTTATTGGAAGAATTCTGATGTGTGCGTATGTTGTATGTGTTGTAATGCAAAATGTTGCGATTGAATGTATCAGTGTTGTATAAACAATGTATGAAGGATTTTGCATGATGTATTGCATGATAATGATGATGACGATGGCATGTATTGGTGAAAGATGACCTGTATTGGCGAGAAATTGATAAGTATGAACAATCAATGTAAATCAAGTTATTGCATGTCAGTGTCGCATGCATTCACTAAAGATGGCCTGTATTGGCGGATTTTGTGAAGGCCTGTATTGGCGGATTTTGTGAAGGCCTGTATTGGAAATTTGTGAAGAGGTCTTATCTTGTTCCTCGAGATTACTGGAAAATGTTTATGTTGGGAGTTTTACTCTAATTGGTACCACATGCATAGAGTGAATATCATCCTCATTGCATTACACTGTTATTAGTAATTGATGGTTTGATTATTAAACGAGTTTCTAATTCCGTTATGATGGATGTTTGTGTTATTTGTTGCACATAATTATATTGATGTGTTTCACAGTATGATGAACGATAAAAAGGTGTGAGATAAAGATGTATAATAACGTGTACTTGAATTACTATTTATTCATTATTATGTTTCCTCTTATATTGTTATGATATCTCACCCTTTATGTTTGAATGTTGCCTCTACGTGGGTAACGTGCAGATGATCTGAAGTAGCTCGAGGTCGTGGGTAGCTGAAGAGCTCCTTCAGTTTTATGTAGATTGAGTTGGTGTCTGCTCTGATACGTAACACTTGGGAGTTCCGCGTTTGTTTTATTTCGTTGGAGTGAACTTTGCACTACTCCATTGTTTGAGTTTAATTTATGACTATGCTGAATTTTGAAAGATGATAATTATGACTCCGGTTGGAGAATTGAGATGATTCTTTATTGATGTTTTACGTTGCGAATAAATGAAAGGAAGTTTAACACTTTTGAACATATGAATTGTGTTGCGTATCTTATTTAATGAGCATGTATTATGTATGAAGCACGTGGCATCCTATTTTGATGTTGTATTTTAGAAATTAATTACTCTGATTTTTATATAATTTACCGACGGGGAAATAGGGTGTTACAATTGGTATCATAGCATGTCGGTATGTCTGGTTAAGTTGTTGAGTCAGTGAAGTGTGACAGTTGAATATTACCGACGTGTTGTTCCTTAGTATACGACATGTGTGTGGAACACTGTCGGTGCTTTCTTGTTTTTCTAATCACTTGTTTGCAGGAGTGGGATTGGAAAAAAGTGGGGGAGAAGCTAGTGCTTCTCTGAGATGGTTCAGGTGTGAACAATTGTTTCAGTGTGTCTTGATTTTCATAAGTGTAAATGTTGGTGAGACTCCATTTTTTTTCTTCCAATTTTGAAGGAAGTAACGAATTCAGGATTTATATCTAGCGGTTAGTCGAAGGGTCCTTAAGAGAGAATGATCAGGTACTCGTGTTGTTCACATCTCTAGAAGTGGAGGGCGATATTATGGCTAATGATGTGCTAGTTATGGGTGAGTCTTGATGTTTTCTTGGGGAGAATTACGACTTGTTGAAAGAGTGAGATGTTGGATTAACTTGATGTTATCCTTGGGGTGGACTGGTTGGAGTTAAACCAAGGGACTGCGAATTATTTTAATGAGTTGATGCATATTCTTATGCCGAGAGATATTTGTTAAATAAGTAGGATAACTCCTAGAAGGTGAAGCTCATATGGTCATAATGTTTCAACACTGCATGTTGATCTTGAAGTTGTCAATGTTGAGTTACCATTGTGTGTGCCGTTGTTGTCCTGAGTAATGCTGGAGTGATGAATTGATATGAATTTTATGTTGGAATCATGTATGTGATTGTTGATTGTTGTTGATATTATTGAGGTGTTGTGAATCACGAGTCATATTTGGAATTCAAAGATATGAGTAGATTTGTAAAAAGGACTGGAGCATTGGTGTTTTGGAAAACAGAATTTTTGGAAAATTAATGTGCCTCTTGAGTTATAAGATGAATGGGGTTTTGGAAAAGTGTTGGAATGGGTTTTGTACATAGAAAATCATAAAACATTGCTTCTGTACAGTAAGCAATCGATTGGCATTAGGTGCAATCGATTGCACAGTTAAAAAAATGTGGAAAACTGCTTCTGTACAGGGTGCAATCGATTTCTATTTTGGTGCAATCGATTGCACAGTGCTGGACATCATTTTTGTAAAAACTTCAAAAACTCATAACATGAGTTCTGAATGTCCGATTTGAGTTCCATTTGAAGTGCTAGAAAACTAACGTGATAAACTTTGTTTTAAAAATGGTTCCAGAACTTGGAAGTAATTTAATTGTCACATGAAGACGTTGGATGAGGGGCAGAGTTTACTGTTGATCTGTTCTTGGTATGAGACTTGTTTCTATGGCACCATACAAGATGTAAGCTTCAGAGTTGGATGAATTGAAGAAGCAATTAGAAGAATGGTTGGAAGATAAATTTGTGAGACCAAATGTACCACTTAGGGAGCTCTGATGTTATTAGTTAAGAAGAAAGAAGGTACTACGAGATTGTGCGTAGACTACCAACAATTAATTTCGGTAACGATTGAGATTAAATTTCCACTGCATATGGATTGAATATTTGATGGACCGGCTAGTAGACGAGTATGTCTTTAAGTCTAATAGAATTGAGGTTGGACTACCTTCAGATTCGGGTGAAGGGTGAGGATAGTTAGATAATATCTCTTAGAACTCGGTGAAGGCATTGTGAATATTGGATTGGTTTGTTGCGGTGTTTATCGAGGAAATATCTAAGTTAGAATATAGGCATGTTAAACGTTGCGATTTGAATTTCTGTGTCGAGAGGGAGGAAACTTTATGCTAAGTTGCCAAGGTGTAAATTATGGTTTGACTAGATGATTTTTCTTGAGCATTCTATTTCCGGTGATGGTATCTGTGAATCCATCCAAAGTAAATGCATTTCTACATTGAGAGGCTCTTAAGTTGGTTATGGAGACTAGAAGTTTTTTTTTGGACACAACTTATTACTATTGCAGTTCGTTTGAGACGAGGTCAAGGATGATATGTTGTTAATGAATGAGATATTGGTATTAGTAAGGATATGAAGGTATTGGAGCAAACACATAGAAGTGAATATTATGCCAATTAAGAATGTTTAGAGTGTAGAGATCTTTGAGGATGAGAGAAAGTTAGATGGTAAAGTGGATTACGCTTTGTTGATAATATAATATTGACACGTGTCAAGAAATTTTGGAAGTTTTATCAGCAATCGGGATGTGGAAATGGTGTTATTGAGATTGCGATTGGAATGAGATCCAAATATGAAGTTATATGAATCATTGAGGCTATAAGGCTAAAGGAGAGACTAAGGATTTATTGATGCTATTAAAGCCCTTTACTTGGGTGAATACTTCATTTGGAGCGAAATAACTTGGATTGTACTTGGTGTAGTAGCAATTCCGATATTGGGAGAATATTTAACAATTGTTTTGTACCACGAGTATGTATAAGAGAATATGTGATGGATTTTTGGGTGTTTATATATCATTGACGAGGTTGAAAAGAAGGAAATTAAGAAAATGTTTGTAACTTTTAGAGATGATTGTTGAATATTATGCTTAAGTAACTTTGAGCACAAGATAAAGGACACTATTGTAGTTGAGTAACGATGATTTATGCCACCAATATGGTTATCGGCTACCTATTGACAAATTGAGGAACTGATCACCCTTAATCTCTTGTTGATAATAGACTTGATTGTATTGGATGGGATAAACTTATCTTACTATCTTGATAGTGAGTAAAGTGGATTGACTTTTTATCGAGAGGATAATTTTCACCATTTTGTGTGAACCTAATATAAAAGTGGCTATGAAAGATTTGGAAATTATTGAGTTGTTCGATGACTTGAGTTGGTATGTGAGTTAACGCTGTAGGGTGGAAGGTCGAGAATATCTAAAGTGAACAATGACTTCCTGGTGGATATTAAAGAGATTCAGAAACTAGATGTGAAACTTATAGATCTGATAGTTCATAGAGATAAAAATGAGGACAGTGACTGTAAAGTAGATGAATCAGAGTGGCGCAATTGAAGCGTGATATGGCGTAGTTCGTTATGCGTGTGTGACTTGTTAGGAGTCAACAGTAAAAATCAGAATCCTACGGGGATGATGCAAACCATTGGACATTTCAGAATGGAATTGTTAGGTGAAAGGTTGATATATTTTTTGTGTTGTTGTCATCGTAATAGAGGTATTGATTTTCATAAACTATTAGTGGAACGTAGCATTATGGCACTAAAGTTGTGTGTCAATGTTGTCGGTAATTGGTTGCGTTTATGTTCTTATGACGATATTGTTGTATGATGAAATAGTAGAAACAATGTTTATGTCCTGAGACTCTACGTTCTTAGTCTATGTTGTTGTTTTGTTTCATATGGCAGGGACTCAAGGGTGAGCATAGTTTCCTTATGAAGAGAAATTAGAGAAGTGTTGCCTATAGTGATAGAGAGGATCTCGTTGTGTTCCGGTCCAAGCGTAAACAGGAACATAAAGTAATAGATCATATATTCTGGGGTGATGAGACAAGGAGGAAATTAACATATGCATTCATAACTCAGTAGTAATGAATCTTATTGGATTTGGTGGTTGACGATATGGAAGGTTGGATAGTATTATTCAGAAGGTTTCCAAACATGATGTGGAAGTTGGAAGAAAGGGTGCGAGAGTCGTATCTGGAGTTGTTAGTATCAAGTGGATTTTCGAGGACGAAAATATTCTAAGTGGGGGAGAGTTGTAACACCCCAATTTAATTAGAATTATTTTTAATTAAATAATTAGATAATGTGATATGATATTTTGTTGGGGACTAGATACCTTAGAATTATGAGAGATGAGGTTTTAGGGGTGTATGGCTAAATGTGTAGAGACATGGGGGTATGTAGTATAATATGGATTTTTATTACTATTATATTATAATATTAAGATTATTACTAATTTATAATAATAATTAAATAATTACTTAATTAGGATAGTTATTTTAATATTGGGATATATTAGACTGAAAAGAAGATAAAGAGAGTCAGTACGTAGAAATAGAGAAAGAGAAGCGTAGAAGTGAGAAGAGGAGAAAGCACTAGGAAGCTAGGGTAGGAAAGTTCATCAGTAGGAATCAAGAATCATCAATAATCTAAGGTAAGGGGCATTCTAACTCTATACGGGTTTTCCTAATGATGGGGTATGGTGGTGTTTAGGTTCCATGGTTGTATGCTTTTGATTTCTCCCTATTTGGTTGTTTTGGGGTTTTACCCTTTGATGATTGATTTTGATGATAGGGAATGATAAAATGGGGTTTGATTGTGCATTATCTCATGAATTTAGTGTTTTTAGAATTGCGCCAAAAGGGTTTTCGCACTGCTATTTTTCTGAATCTATAAAACTGTTTTTCACAGGGTGCAATCGATTTGCAGTACATGTGCAATCGATTTGCAGTACATGTGCAATCGATTTGCACAACTCAATTTTGGTGAATTTTTCTTCTGTTTCAGTAAGCAATCAATTTTCAGTATAGAGAAATCAATTTGCACTGCTTAAAAACGTGATTTTTGGCCTCTGGAACAAGGTGCAATTGATTTGCATGTTAGTGCAATCAATTACTCGCTGTTTGACAGCATTTTTGAAAACTTGAAAACTCCATAACTTTTAACTCGGGTGTATGTTTGACGCGCCATTTGGATTGTTGAAAAGCTAAAAATATTTTCTACAATGTGGTAATAATTTTGATGACAGTAGAATAATATTTTATTGGAAGAATTCTGATGTGTGCGTATGTTGTATGTGTTGTAATGTAAAATGTTGCGATTGAATGTATCAGTGTTGTATAAACGATGTACGAAGGATTTTGCATGATGTATTGCATGATAATGATGATGACGATGGCCTGTATTGGAGAAAGATGGCTTGTATGGGAGGGACATTGATAAGTATGAATAATAAATGTAAATTAAGTTATTGCATGTCAGTGTCGCATGCATTCATTAAAGATGGCCTGTATTGGCAGATTTTGTGAAGGCCTGTGTGATCAGTGGGAATGGGAACTGACTGTTTTTTAAGCTGGTTCGCGAAATGTCGCAGAAGCAAGAGTCACCACCGTCTTTTATTTTCTCCAACATGGACAGGACAAAAGCACAACAAAATTCCTTATGAGAACGTTTCTCGGTTCGGGAGGTAGATTTATAGAAAGGGAAGGTGTTAGCACCCTTTCTATCCATGGTTATCCATGGGCTCTTAGATACTTGCTCTTTATGTTTTCAAAATGTTTGCTTTTCAAAGTGTGAGTGGGTTTGAAAAAGTTTCATTGAAAGATTTCTGAATGACTCTTGTATCTGTCCTCAAGAGTGTTTGAAAAATTTGTTTTGAAAGTGTCAGTGTGAAAAGGTTTTTTTGATTTGTTTTTGAAAAGAGCAAGTATCCATGAGTCATCTACCTACCCTAAGGAATTAGGCTGTGTAGAAGTCCTTAAAACAGTGCTATCCCACCATTGAGAGGTAGGTAGCACCGTCGTTGGAGGTATTCGGGTCAATTCGACTGTAGGGACAGTGTGGTCACCGAAGCAATAGTAGGACACCTTAGAAGTAACCCTAATGTCCTAGATCCTTTTTAATCTGAGGCAACCGTTTCGAGGCAACTGGATCTTGGACATAAGAGCGACCACTAAAACGTCCTATACTTGACGACCACGTTTCGAAGGCAACGAGTGAGGCGTACCCTAGAAGTGGTGTGTGTATTGTGTGTTGTTTTCATGTTTATATTTTATCTGGTATTGTGAGCTACGCGTTGTTTTTAATTACCATAAATTCTTTCATGCGAGTTAGCAGTTAGGAGTGCGGAAAATTAAAAGACGGAAATATAAAAGCTACGCTATTACAAGGCGCGAGTCTATACATCGCCAAAATACAAAGACCCGTTTTTGATAAAAGTGCGGAAAGTAAAAAATGCGGTAAACCTAATTACTATTACATCCGGAAAGCAGTTACATAATAATCGATAAGAAAATAATGCGCGAAAGGAATTAAAATCAGGACGTCTGAGGGTTTTGACCCTTTTGAGAAATTAAATTAAATTAGGACCTAATTAATAATTTGATTAAAGAAAAGAAAGTGTTTTTTATGTTTTTGTGTTTATGAAAATAAAGAAAATTAAAATCAAGAGAAAACCCTAATTCTAAGTTTTATTTTAATTATTAATGAAAATGTCAAAGTTGACCTAATTTACTAATTAATTAATTTACATATTTATGTACAAAAATAAATTAGTGAGGAAATTAATAAATAATTAAACATATTTTGTATTTTGGTTTTCTGATTTTATTATGAAAAAAAATTATTTTGGTGAATTAATGATAATTATAAAAAAACAATTAAAAAGAATTAGAAAGAAAAGAAAATTAAATTAAAAAAGGCATGCAAGCCAAGGGGGGTGTCTGGCTCATATGGAGGTCTTTTGAAGTAATTCTGGCCCAATAGAAGTCTAAGCCACGTTGACTTTCTCAATCACATGCGTGCTGTTTGACTGGAACTCACTATGGACGACATCATCTGGCCACTGGATGGAGCATCAGGGGCACTTGGCAAGCTTAGGCGTTAGGACGTATGGTGGACCTTTGAATGAACGCTGCATAAGATTGTGTTAGGAAAAATATTATGGATTATATGGGGGACCTGGGAATCGAACCCAGGTCCCAACACTCACCAAGCGTATCTCCAACCACTGAACCATTCAAGCGCTTTTGTAAACATAATAACAAATAAAAATAATGTATGAAAAGTAACCACTACGCTGGAAAACGTGCGCAGATTTGAATCCACCAACCATGTCTTGCCACGCCCGTCTTCTTCTTCGTTTTCCTGTAAAAGACAAACAAGATAGCGGGGGTTTTAAACCCCCACTAAGTGAAAGTCCTAAAAATAGCGAATAGAAGAGGAATTAACATAAAAAGGGCGCGATAGGTTGGTTGAATTCGTCTGGCCTTGACGAATTCAACCATGGTCATAGCTTAGTCCAATTTTTCCTGATGCCTTAAAGCCCTAATTTGAAGCTTTAGAAACCCTAGGTTTCATCCATGGTGGATTTGGATTCAGGCAGTGTTAGTCCAATTAAGTTATACCAATCGCTTCAGGAGGTACCTATTAGTATGAATCAAGCAAGAAAACAGATTAAAAGCACATGAATCATGTTATGCAAGTTTGAAAAATAAGGCAAACCGTATGGCTTGTTGCCTTTGATTCTTTGCGCGTTTGGACTTATTCTTGATTGCAAATGCTTCCTGGAGACTTAGGCAACGTATTGGAAAAGTTTTTAGGCCTTGAGTTGTACTGCAAGTATGAAATCAGTTTCACAATTTTCTTGGAATTTTTGCAACTTGGTTATGGACTCTCAGCAGCTTTTTCGTGTGTGCTTGAGTAGGGTTTCCTTATGCATATGTATGTGAATGATTCTAGGTCAAAAATAAGCCCACAAGTCCATGGATTAATGACTTGAATATTTGATTGCTAATCATATCTTTTTTCAATCTTTTTCCATGGAAACTTTGCCAATTATGAAAGATCTTGTCTTGTTGATTGAGAAACGACTTGCCAGCTTGCCCTAGTCACATTTGCTGCACAAAAAGATCTAAAAAATCATATCTTTGAATTTTCTTATAATTAAAACCAATTAAATGAATTAATAATAATAAAAATTCAATTAATTAATTAAAAATAAGAAAATAAATCATTTTAAGTTCAATGGGTCGTGCATAGGCTTTGGGTAATGATTCAAGGAAGAATTTGAGGCCCATTAGCAAATTTGAAGCTTTGTAGGCAAAGTTGACTTTTGAAAGTTCCCAAAAATTTCCCAACTTCTCCAATGCATATCTTGCTCAATTTTGAAGCTATGATCATGTTTTTGGACATTTTGGAAAGGTCTTGAAGTCCTCTAACCAATGCCTTTGGTCCCATGTCATTTTGATTTACCAATCTCAAGTTATGGTCTTTGACTTAAAGTGCCTTTTTGTTGACTTTTGAAAATGACCTATAATGTGGAAATTGATAACTTTTTGTGATAGCATTCCTTGGACTTGGAGTGTGAAGATGAGTTGTAGGAAATATCATCCCCTTCAAAATGAGCATTGGATGGGATTTTTCTGATAAACCATGAAGAAGTTATGCCTTGGTCAATTTGCAGTTGACTTTTCAGCTGTCCAAAAATAGAAACTTTTGCATCTTGAGACTTTTTGAGCCATGCTTGTGGAATCATGATCAAGAATTGATCAAATGATGATTGTGGCTTCAAAATAAGATGTTGACCAAAAATTCTGACTTTTGACTGTCAAATGACCATTTTGCCCCTGCAGTTGACTATGGAGCAATTAGGGCTTATGACTGTGCAATTTGCTGCTGTGAGTCTTTAAACTTGACATATGGATGCTTGAAAATGGATATAGGCATATGGGACTTGATTGGACCCTTGAAAACCTCAATTTCTTTTCCAGAACCAAAACCCTAATTTTGACTGTGTTATGAGGCAATTGGACTGTGCAACCCTTGAGAGATTTTGAAGCTTGATCTGGCCAAATCTTGTTGAATATGGGAGGGCAAATTTTGGGGTGCAACAGCCTGTATTGACAAAATGATTTGTGAAGAGGGCTAATGCCTTGTGCCTCGAGATTACTGGAAAATGTTTATGTTGGGAGTTTTACTCCAATTGGTACCACATGCATAAAGTCAGTATCATCCTCATTGCATTACACTGTTATTAGTAATTGATGGTTTGATTATTAAACAAGTTTATAATTCTGTTATGATGGATGTTTGTGTTGTTTTTTGCATATAATTATATTTATGTGTTTCACAGTATGATGAACGATAAAAAGGTGTGAGATAAATATGTATAATGATGTGTACTTGAATTACTATCTGTTCATTATTATGCTTCCTCTTATATTGTTATGATATCTCACCCTTTCTGTTTGAATGTTGCCTCTACGTGGGTAACATGCAGATGATCCGAAGTAGCTCGAGGTCGTGGGTAGCTGAAGAGTTCCTTCAGTTTTTTGTAGATTGAGTCGATGTCTGCTGTGATACGTAACACTTGGGGGTTTCGCGTTTGTTTTATTTCGTTGGAGTGAACTTTACACTACTCCATTGTTTGAGTTTAATTTATGACTATGCTGAATTTTGAAAGATGATAATTATGACTCTGATTGGAGAATTGAGATAATTCTTTATTGATGTTTTACGTTGCGAATAAATGAAAGGAAGTTTAAGACTTTTGAACATATGAATTGTGTTGCGTATCTTATTTAATGAGCATGTATTATGTATGAAGCACGTGGCATACTATTTTGATGTTATATTTTAGAAATTAATTTACTCTGATTTTTATCTAATTTACCAATGGGGAAATAGGATGTTACAACTGAGGCAATGGCTTATGTTCCCGAATCGCTGCGTGGAGTCTTAGGTGACGAGCTAGGTTTGGATTTCGAACACCACGGCATGGAGTCTTAGGCAATGATCTATATTGGGAAGTGTCGCTGTTGTACCCCAAAATTTTCCCTGTTCTTTCAGTCAAAATATGTCCCTCCATACTCCTGGAATTTTCAATCATCCTAAGCTACCGAGGCTTCTCAGGCCTCGTAAAACCTCCAGCTGATTCTTTGTTTTATCAAAGGATCCAGAACCTGCAAGTATTTTAGAACGAATCGCAATTTTCTTATCTATTGGCTCTGGCGCATGTGTTTGATTATTGAAGTATGTGACGTCATTCTTTATAAGATCTTTGAAGCAATCATCCTAATTTTTTTCCGAATTCACTTTCAATTATCAACTAAGATTCATTGGGCTGAAGATTCTTATGGCCACTCTCTTTTCCATGTTTCAAACAATACATTCGTTGAAGGATTCTTCAAAGCGTCAATTACTAGTTGAATCAAGATATCTTTGTTTGAATTGAAATGAATGCAAAAAAAAAATCCGTTGAGAGCAAGGCTTTTGTTGTTATCTTGAAGATTGTTGTTTATTGAGGGGGATTGAAGATTCGGGTCATTATGAATTTATTATTGTAGGAATGTTCATTAAGATAATTATTCTGATCCAATTTTCTAAAATAATTTCATGTCCTAAAGGTAGAAGTTTTATTCGTTTGAAATGAACAAAAGGATAAATGCGAGATTCGATCAAAGATCTCAATTTGTTTCTTTTACTAGCACTATGGCAAGGATTTTAAGTTCTAGGGGTTCACATAAGTTTCTTACAATTTCATTTACAAAATTTGAATCATAAATTCCTATTTTGTTCTAAATACATATAAAAGAGAGGACTCTTCTTCAATCTTCAGGTTCCTCGACTTCATCTTCCAAGACTTCCTTCATCATCATTCCAAACTTGTGTCAACGCATCAATACATGAAACACAAAAAAAAGCTATTAGTAAACACAAACATGGAAATAAGCAAAGAATTGAAAAAAGTATTTCAAGCTCATCATTAGGGTGGTTTATGGAATCATAAAAAAGAAGGGTTTTGTGTGTTAAAGCCTCAAACATTTAAGTTTCTATCATGGGCTAATTTCTATTGCAAATCACAGTTTTATTTGGTTCACAATAGAAGGAAAAGGTTAAAAAAAACAGAATTCCTTCAATCAAGCCCAAACAAAAATTCAATTTAAGCCCAACAGAAAAAAGCCTCATACATGTTGTTTCACAAAATCAGAACATACATCATTGACTTAGAAAATGTTACTTTTTACAAATCACAAATACAAAGTTGGTTCACAAAAAGTACAAAGAAGAATCAAATAAAATTTCAAAAAAGACTCATAATGTTCTCACGCAACCAAAAGAAAGAGCCTCATGTGATTTCATATCAAAAGAAAAAACTCAGAAATCGTAATGTCAAATCATAGGCCAAAGCAACTTTATCGCAAATCTCAAGCAAATATCAAAGAAAATGTTTTGTTCATAGAAAACTCAAAAAATACAACAAGCATCACAAAAAAACCAGCAAAAGAACCAGCAACTTGATTTATCAAAATACAACAAGTACAAAGCCTGCAAAAAGTACCAAAACCAGTATAGTGTACAGAACCCAACAACCAGCAACAAGTAATCGAGCACCAAAAAGTAACCAAGATCCAAAAGTCAGAAAGCAAAGTCAGAAATCAAAGTGACAAGGCAAAGTCCCACAAGTCAAAATCAAACTTGTACAAGAGACGAGGAAGCCAAAATCACAACATAAAAACAGAGCCACCGTTTACAACAAAAGGGGAGAGGATTCACAGAAAAATATAAAGAGAGGATACAAAAAAATACATAGGCCAAAACCTCAACATCATCTTCCACCTTATTGTTTCAAGAAAAAAGTATACAAAATATACAAACAGAGCCAAAAAAACCACCACACAACCAACACCATCATTTTCCAAAACCCCTCAAGATTGTTTACAAAAACATACAGAAGCACAAACCAAACATCAAAACCCTAACAATTTTGTTCATCATCATTTTCCAAAAACCTAATCCTTCAGAGTTCATAAAAGAGTAAGAGGAGGAAAGATCTCCACAAAATCATGTAGAAAAAAGCAAATCGGAACCCTTAGGGTTCCGGTCATCCCATTTTCGATCTACGGCAAACCATGCAAAATCTACAAAATTTACTCATGGATTAGAATAGAGGAGAGAAAGACGACTCCAAAATGAAAGAAAAATGAAGGTTTGAGTTCCACCTCCGCCGTTGCGGTCGTAGGGGCGATTTACTACACGACGTTTCTTCGTCTTTGGCGAAGAAGAAAGTCAAAGAGAGCGAGAGAACCTAAGAGAGTGAAAGAGATTTTTTGTCAAAAAATGAGATGCCATCTCATTTTTGGTTTGTTTTGTTTAAAACAAACCAGACCATAACACCACTGGCCCATGTTCCTTACCCACAGATACCCCCCAATTCCATTCTTACACCCTTCTTTTCCTATCCACCACCAACTCTTCTGGACCTTCCTCAAATAACAACACAGGCCTAACTCCCTTCAGTCATACATGCACCCCCTGTTGCTCATAATACCATGCAAACCCAACATTTTTTTTCTCTTTATTCTGTTTACAAAAACCAATTTGGGCCAGGCTTAACCAAAAATCTGTTTTACACAAAAAAGACCCTACATTCAATTTTTACCCCACGACTTATTTCTTTTATATTTTTTTATTTTTTAATTTTATTTTCTTTCTTTAAATATTATTATTATAATTATTATTTTTTATTAACAAAAAAAGACAAAAAATATTTTATTTTATTTATACTATGTACTTATTTTATTTTTAAGATTAAAAACACAAAAACATTTGTATTACAAAAAATTTATTTCTTTTCTAATCAATTAATATTTAGACTAGGGTTTAATCTTTCTTTCTTTAATTTAAAATTAACTTAGAATTTAGTTTTCTCTTTTAATTAACTAATTTCTTTTATATTAGAATTAAAAATCTTTTTTCTAAAAAAACCCTAAAAAACAAAAACTTGTTTTCTTTAATAAATTGATTTGTTTTATTTAACTTAAATTTCTTAGTTTAATTAATTTTCTTTTAGTTAAATAGGTCAAAATCTTCCCATAACAAAAATCCAAAACCAAATCAATTTTTTCTTGTCCACTTACTTCCTTGTACATTATATATTTTAATTCTTGTATATTTATTCAATATGGTTGTAATAGATAATTAGGGCTTTAATTTTCTTGCAATCCCCATTTATAATTTGTATACCCCCATACCCAAATGATGTAATATCGTAGGACATTTATTTTCCGCAATTTACCGCTTTCATATAAATGCTAGTTAATTAGGGTTTGTATGGCAAGATAAAATCAATCTTAGAAAACCCTAATTCAAGATAAACATGCATGAAAATTAAACACTTGCATACTTGCACCTCTAGGGTTAACTCCATTTGTTGCCTTGAGAATAAATAGTCATGTTATGCATGTGAGACATCTTAGCAAAAACAATAAAAAATACAAAGATCATAGTCCCTCGATGACGCCTCAAATGTTGCCTTATAAATGATCTAGGATCCTTAAGAAATATGCTAAGGTATCTCACAATATTGCATTTTATGACTATATGATGACCCATGCCCGTCCCTTCACATCTAAAGATAGGTTTACTTACCAATCAATGATGAGATAAAAATATCAAAGGAACAGAGAAATGAATAAAAGACTTTTGAGTAGGTAGAACGTTCTTAGTTGCTTGTTCACAATCCATCTTCAAAAAACAAACATCTTTTCAAACATACCAAACAATTTCAAAACATGAAATATTTTCGAAAAGTACAACACTTTGTATGTATTCTTATAGAGACGAGAATCATTACAAAGTTTGCCTAAACGAAGGCGCTTTTCAAAAATACTTTCAAAACCCACCACAAACACATTTAAAACAAAGCATTTTTAAAGTGATCTAGAAATAAACTAAGAGACCATAGATAACTATGGATGAAAAAAGTGCTAACACCTTCCATTTTTATAATCTACCCCCCGAACTCAAGAAAATATCTCAAAGGTCTTTCATGTTCTTTTCACCCTTTCCTTATTGGATAAAAGAAAAGACGGCGGCGACTCTTGCTATCCGCAACAATTGAGATCAAACGCAAAACAACCAAGTCAGTTCTCCCATCATATTACAGAACTGACAACTCTGTTGGGGATGTACTTAAAAGTGAGGTTACCTTAGATCTAGGCCATATTTAATTTCTTTCATTGTTTGATTTGTTTGCTTTACATTTTGTGGGTCCTTGTTTAGGCTTATATTGATCCTCTACTCGGATGTTGGAACACATTATCTATGTTAGTGTGGCACATTTATTGGTACCGGTATCCCTTATGGCGAATTAAGGAGAATACGGGGCCGCTGAGCGGTGTCATGAAGCACTAACTGACCATAGAACCTTTAATTGAACAACCTTGCCATTAGGAATTAGTGAGATATCTGACTTTGGTGCAAAGCTGAAGATTGGTAGATACTCGATACTACGCTCATTGAGATAAGACTTTTGGGATATTTTGGCTGCAACAAATTGTGCTAAAGCAATGCCCAATGAAGAAATATCAATGATATTGAGATTCCCTAGAATCCTATTACTTTGTAGGACAGGTTGAACCAACTAAACTTTAAGAAGGTACTTACCTATGAACTCCATGCAAGCCTAAACCTAAGGAATTGTGTGCTTTGTGTGCGTATGTTTATTTGCACATAACATCATGACATCATGCCATAAGCATTTTCAATAACCATTTCAAGGATCTCAGGTGTGATCGGTGGGAACGAGAACTGACTGTTTTTGGAATGCTGGTTCGCGTTTGCGTTTGTTTTCGCAAAGTGTCGCGGTAAGCAAGAGTCACCACCGTCTTTTATTTTATCCAACAAGGGAAAGAACAAAAGAACAGAAAAATTCCTTTTCGAGATGTTTCTCGGGTTCGGGAGGTAGATTATAGAAAGGGAAGGTGTTAGCACCCTTTCTATCCATGGTTATCCACGGGCTCTTAGGTACTTGCTCACTATGTTTTCAAAAGGTTTGCTTTTCTTTGTGATTGTGGGTTTTAAAAAGAGTTTTTTTTTTGAAGAGAATGTAAGTGCGAAAAGTTTTGTTTTGTTTTAAAAGGAGAAAGTACTTAAGAACCTCTACCTACTCAAAAAGGAATTAAATTGTGCAAATGTCCTTTAGACAGTGCTATCCCACTATTGAGGAGTAGGTAGCACCGTCGTTGGAGTTTTCGGATCAATTCGATTTATGGGACATGTGGTCACTAAAGCAATGTTAGGATGCTTTAGCGGTAACCCTAATGTCTTAGATAATTTTTATCGAGGCAACCATTTCGAGGCAACTTTTGATCTTTGGACAGGAGGGAGACCTCTAAGACTTCCTATACTCAATGACCACGTTCGAGGCAACCAAGTGAGGTGTACCCTAAGAGTGGCATGTGCAAGTGTGTCAATTTTCAGTTTATATTATCTTTGTACATGTTATGGTGAGCTACTGTTGATTTTAAGTTAAGAGTTAATCTTGTCATGCAATCCTAGTTAGCATACATCTAAGCAGTTAATATATATATACAGGAATTTAAAGTGCAGAAATTGTAAATCCTACGCTATTACAAGGCTTCGGGGAAGGGGAATATTTACATGTCCAAAAATTGGGGAAATAAAAGCAGTAAAGTAAAAGTTTTAGTTAAGCTATTACATCCCAGTAGGCAGTTACAATAAAATAAACGCGCGCAAATCTGAAAATAAACTCTAAAAATCCTAAGAATAAAAACTTTTTGTTGTTTTATTTTATTTTGGGAAAATGATCTAAATCTATTTAATTTTAGTTTTTGAGAAAATGTTAAGATAATTAAGAGATTAATTAACAAAGTTAATTTTAATAGAAAAAACTAGCCTAATATTTTTTGTGGTTTTTTTGATTTTAATGTTAATTAAAAAAGATAAAAAAATGTCAATGAAAACAAAAATAAAATACAAGGGGGGGATCCTTCAATCCAGGAAAAAAAAAGGAGTTTCGACCCAGGGAGGGAAATGGTCCTTTCGATTGGGCCAGACAGTAAGGCGTGAGTAGCCTTCGATCCAGGGAAGAGGTGTCTTTCGATCATGGAGGTCATGGCTTTCGATCCAGGAATGAGATGCCTCCTTCGATCCATCATACTAATGGGTTCGATCCAGAGAAGGTGTCTCCTTCGATCTGGGATGTTATACCTGCAAAAGTATGTTAGCGTAATAAAATGCAGGGCCTGGGTATTGAACCCCAGGCCCTTTGATCCTGCGCTTGCTGGGTCTCTTCAGGCTATGTCTGCAGCAAATACTAGCAAATGATGGACATGGCCTGGGTGCCAAACCCAGGCCTCTTGATCCTGTCTAGGATAGAAAATCAAAGGTAACAACCAGTATGGATGTATTATGCAAATATGAGGTTGGATAGTTTACCCTTTCTTACCAGCAGATTGGACTTTTAATTTGGGCGCTTCCTGGATGTAGGCACCTTCGATCTGGACACTTCCTGGATGTAGGCACTTTTGATCTGAGGGCTTCTGGGCGTGGGCACCTTCGATTTGAAGGACTGCTTTGGCTTGGAAAAGTCTGACAACCTTTGATGGATTGTATGGGCAGCGTCTCTCCAATGTTTCTGTTTTTTTTCCTGTGTTTTGTTGTATAATTTTCGTGTCCTGGATATGTATGCTGGCCTCTGTATTTATAGGGGTGTGAGGGTGCAGTAATGGCAAGAGACAGCCATTAAACAGGCCATTAAATGCCATGAGACAAGAAACGGACACATTAAAAGTTTTCCTTTTTTGAAACATTTGTGTCTCTTGAATGAACCTGGACGCTTTTGACTTGAGTGCTCTCTTGATGACCTCCTTCGAATGGCCCTTATCCAAAGATCAATCGAAGGGTACTAATTAAAATTCCAATCGAAAGGCTTTGTTAACAGGCCAATCGAAAGGTGCTGTTTCATGCTAATCGAAGTGCTCTCTCAGAATACCAATCGAAGGGCCTTTCAGAATGCCAATCGAAGTGATCCTTCAGAATACCAATCGAATGGTCTTTCAGAATGCCAATCGAAGTGCTCCTTCAGAATACCAATTGAAGGGTCTTTCAGAATGCCAATCGAAGTGCTCCTTCAGAATACCAATCGAAGGGCCTTTCAGAATACCAATCGAAGTGCTCCTTCAGAATACCAATCGAAGGATCTTTTAGAATGCTAATCGAAGTGCTTGTCCATAATGCCAATCGAAAGGCTCATTCAGAATACCAATCGAAGGGTCTTTCAGAATGCCAATCAAAGTGCTCCTTTAGAATGCCAATCAAAATGCTCCTTCAGGATGCAATCGAAGGATCTTTCAGAATGCCAATCGAAGTGCTCCTTCAGAATGCCAATCGAAATGTTCCTTCAGAATGCCAATCGAAAGATACTTAAAGCACCACTCAAAATTTTTATTTTTCCTTAGGCAAGGGTTTGTGATCAACCATGCAGGGGGAAGACTTTGGAAAACATGAGAGGGAAAATTTTGGGGTGCAACAGTTGCCCCTGTTCAATTTTCTTAAACCTGAGGATATAGATTGGCTTTCTAGCCTTTCGTGATCCGAAGGTGGAAGATAATTGAACACCAGAGTGCCCAGAAATTTGCACTCGCATGGTGTGGTATCAGCATTGTGATGTCGGGAATGGGCTTACAGACGCCATTTAGAGATTTTTGGGAGGAGGATGGGCTTATAGATGCCATTTGCAGGAGTGTCGATCGCATAAGAGATTCCTTAGCGAGAATTTGCATACCTGTTATTGTAGAAGATTCCGCTGGGGAAGTCTAACTTTGGAGGTGAACTGCGTATTTGGACTGAGAAGGAACCTGGGTAAGGTTACTTCATGACGAGTCCATGTAAAACTTCATCTAGGAAGGAGGAACCTGTGTAGGGTTGCCTGATGATGAGTCCATGTAAAACTGCATCTTGGAAAGAGAGGTAACCGGTGTAGGGTTGCCTGATGAGGAGTCCGTGTAAAACTTCATCTTTGGAAAGAGAGAACCTGTGTAGGGTTTCTTGACGACGAGTTCGTGTAAAACTGCATCTTGAAGAGAGGGAACCAGTGTAGGGTTGCCTGATGAGGAGTCTGTGTAAGACTTTATCTAGAAAGGAGGAACCTGTGTAGGGTTTCCTGATGACGAGTCCGTGTAAAACTTCATCTTTGAAAGAGAGAACCTGTGTAGGGTTTCTTGATGACGAGTCCGTGTAAAACTGCATCTTGAAAAGAGAGAACCTGTGTAGGGTTTCTTGATGACGAGTCCGTGTAAAACTGCATCTTGGAAAGAGAGGGAACCGGTGTAGGGTTTCCTGATGACGAGTCCGTGTAAAACTTCATCTTAGGAAGAGGCAACCTGTATAGGGTTGCCTGATGAGGAGTCCGTGTAAAACTTCATCTAAGAAATAGAAGGAACCGGTGTAGGGTTGCCTGATGATGAGTCCGTGTAAAACTACATCTTGGAAAGAGAAGGAACCGGTGTAGGGTTGCCTGATGATGAGTCCTTGTAAAACTACATCTTTAGAAAGAGAGAACCTGTGTAGGGTTTCTTGATGATGAGTCCGTGTAAAACTGCATCTGAAATTTCCTGAGAAGGAACCTATGTAGGGTTGCCTGATGATGAGTCCGTGTAAAACTGCATATGGAATTGAGAAGGAACCAGTGTAGGGTTGCTTCATGATGAGTCTGTGTAAAACTACATCTAGAATTGAGAAGGAACCGGTGTAGGGTTGCTTCATGATGAGTCCGTGTAAAACTACATCTGGAATTGAGAAAGAACCGGTGTAGGGTTGCTTCATGATGAGTCTGTGTAAAACTACATCTGAAATTGAGAAGGAACCGGTGTAGGGTTGCCTGATGATGAGTCCATGTAAAACTGCATCTGGAATTGAGAAGGAACCGGTGTAGGGTTACTTCATGATGAATCCATGTAAAACTACATCTGGAATTGAGAAGGAACCGGTGTAGGGTTGCCTGATGATGAGTCCGTGTAAAACTGCATCTGGAATTGAGAAGGAACCGGTGTAGGGTTGCTTCATGATGAGTCAGTGTAAAACTACATCTGGAATTGAGAAGGAACCAGTGTAGGGTTGCTTTATGATGAGTTTGTGTAAAACTTCAAGAGGAACCTGGGTAAGGTTACTTCGGGCTAGGTTCGTGTGAAACTTCTGGAGGAACCTGGGTAAGGTTACTTTGTGATAAGTTCGTGTAAAACTTCAGGATGAACCGGGGTAAGGTTACTTTGGGATGAGTTTGTGTAAAACTTCTGCTAAGTTCGTGTAAAACTTCTGGAGGAACCTGGGTAAGGTTACTTTGTGATAAGTTCGTGTAAAACTTCAGAATGAACCGGGGTAAGGTTATTGTGGGATAAGTTCGTGTAAAACTTCTGCTAAGTTCGTGTAAAACTTCTGGAGGAACCTGGGTAAGGTTACTTTTGTGATAAGTTCATGTAAAACTTCTGGAGGAACCTGGGTAAGGTAGCTCTGTGATAAGTTCGTGTGAAACTTCTGGAGGAACCTGGGTAAGGTTACTTTGTCATAAGTTCGTGTAAAACTTTGGAATGAACCGGGGTAAGGTTACTGTGGGATAAGTTCGTGTAAAACTTCATTCAGAAATATATGATAAAGGACCCGTGTAGGATTTTTCAGGATAGACCCGTGTGAAGTCTGTTTAGTTTCCGGAGTTAATCTTGAAATTGATGGAAGTTGTTGATGATAATCATCTTTCCTGAAAAGGTACATGATTAATTGTTATGATGCATGACATGCATTGTATGATGATGTTCTCAAAATAAATGAGATTATGATGTATGCAAAATGTATGCGCACGTCATGATGTATGAACATGAAATGCTATTGTGGTACGTCCGAGTTTGGGAAAATAAATCCCTGACTGTTGTTGGAGAATAAAGAGTTTCGCTCGCTGGAGATAACGACTAAAGATAATTGGGAGAATAATCCTGCAGGAAAGAATAACTCCGCTGGGGAATGGACTGACGAGGAAATGACTCTGTGGTGAGTATATACTCTGCTAGAAGATCTGCTGATTTGGAGAAATAAAAGTCAGCTGGGGATCAATTACTGTTGCTGGTGACAGTGAACCCTGTTGGGGATTGAATTTCTGTCTGTGAAAGGAATGAACTTCGCTGGGATAGAAAGAACTTCGCTGGGGGATGATCTTTCAGTTGTAACTTGCTGAGGATAACCCAGTTAGACTCTTGTGAGGATAACCTTCTAAATCTGGCTGAGGAGACTTATTTGTGCTTCGCAGGGTGTTGTACCCCAAAATTTGCCCTCTCATGTTTCCCAAAGTCTTCCCCCTGCATGGTTGATCACAAACTCTTGCCCGAGGAAAAGGAAATTTTTTGAGTGGTTCTTTAAGTACATTTTGATTGGCATTCTGAAGGACCATTTCGATTGGCATTCTGAAGGAGCACTTCGATTGGCATTCTGAAAGACCCTTCGATTGGTATTCTGAATGAGCCTTTTGATTGGCATTATGGACAAGCATTTCGATTGGCATTCTGAAGGAGTACTTCGATTGGCATCCTGAAAGACCTTTCAATTGGCATTATAGACAAGCACTTCGATTGGAATTCCGAAAGACCCTTCGATTGGAATTCTGAAGGAGCACTTCGATTAGCATGAAACAACACCTTTCGATTGGCCTGTTAACAAAGCCTTTCGATTGGAGTTTCGATTAGTACCCTTCGATTGATCTTTGCACAAGGGCCATTCGAAGGAGGTCATCAAGAGGGCGCTCAATTCAAAAGTGTCCAGGTTCATTCAAGAGACACAAATGTTTCAAAAATGGAAAACTTTTAATGTGTCTGTTTCTTGTCTAATCGAAGTGCTCCTTCACACCCTCACACCCCTATAAATACAGAGGCCAGCATACATATCCAGGACACGAAAATTATACAACGAAACACACAAAAACTCTGCAGGAGAACACACACGAAAAAACACACAACAGGAGAACAAAAAACATTGGAGAGAACCTGCCCAGAATTTTCCAAGCCAAAGCAGTCCTTCAACAAAAGCATCCACGCCCAGAAACCCCAAATCAAAAGTGCCTACATCCAGGAAGTGCCCAGATCGAAGGTGCCTACATCCAGGAAGCGCCCAAATTAAAAGTCCAATCTGCTGGTAAGAAAGGGTAAACTATCCAACCTCATATTTGCATAACACATTATTACTTGTTGTTGCCTTTGATTCGCCATCCTAGACAGGATCGAAAGGCCTGGGTTTGGCGCCCAGGTCATGTTCTTCATTTGCCAACACTTGCTGTAGATATAGCCTGAAGAGACCCAGCAAGCGCAGGATCAAAGGGCCTGGGGTTCAATACCCAGGCCCTGCATTTTATTTCGCTAACATGCTTTTGCAGGTATAACATCCCAGATCGAAGGAGAGCCCTTCTCTGGATTGAACCCATTAGCATGCTGGATCGAAGGAGGCATCTCATTCCTGGATCAAAAGCCATGACCTCCATGATCGAAAGACAATCCTCTTCCCTGGATCGAAGGCTAATCACGCCTTACTGTCTGGCCCAATCGAAAGGACCATTTCCCTCCCTGGGTCGAAACTCCTTTTTTTCCCTGGATCGAAGGATCCCCCCCTTGTATTTTATTTTTGTTTTCATTGACATCTTTTTATCTTTTTTAATTAACATTAAAATCAAAAAACCACAAAAAAAAAACATTAGGCTAGTTTTTTTTATTATTAAATTAACTTGTTAATTAATCTCTTAATTATCTTAACATTTTCTCAAAAACTAAAATTAAATAGATTTAGATCATTTTCCCAAAATAAAATAAAACCACAAAAAGATTTTAGGATTTTTAGAGTTTATTTTCAGATTTGCACGCGTTTATTTTATTGTAACTGCTTATTGGTTTGTAATAGCTTAACTAAGACTTTTACTTTACTGCTTTATTCCCCAATTTTGGACATGTAAATAATCCCCCTCCCCGAAGCCTTGTAATAGCGTAGGATTTACAATTCCCGCACTTTAAATTCCTGTACATATATTAACTGTTTAGATGTATGCTAACTAGGCTATGCATAACAAGATTAACTCTTAAACTTAAAATCAACAGTAGCTCACCATGACATGCAAAGATAATATAACTGAAAATTGACACACTTGCACATGCCACTCCTAGGGTACACCTCACTTGTTTGCCTCGAATGTGGTCATTAAGTATAGGATGTTTTAGAGGTCGCCCTCCTGTCTAAAGATCAAAGTTGCCTCGACATGGTTGCCTCGATAAAACTGATCTAAGACATTAGGGTTACCGCTAAAGCATCCTAACATTGCTTTAGTGACCACACGTCCCTTAAATCGAATTGACCCGAAAACTCCAACGACGGTGCTACCTACTCCTCAATAGTGGGATAGCACTATCTAAAGGACATTTGCACAATTTAATTCCTTTTTGAGTAGGTAGAGGTTCTTAAGTACTTGCTCCTTTTAAAAACAAAACAAAACTTTTCGCACTTACACTCTCTTCAAAAACAAAACACTTTTCAAAACCCACAATCACAAAGAAAAGCAAACCTTTTGAAAACATAGTGAGCAAGTACCTAAGAGCCTGTGGATAACCACGGATAGAAAGGATGCTAACACCTTCCCTTTCTATAATCTACCTCCCGAACCCGAGAAACATCTCAAAAAGGAATTTTTCTGTGCTTTTGTCCTTTCCTTGTTGGATAAAATAAAAGACGGTGGCGACTCTTGCTTACCGTGACACTTTGCGAAAACAAACGCAAACGCGAACCAGCATTCCAAAAACAGTCAGTTCTCATTCCCACCGATCAGAGAACTGACGACTCTGCTGGGGATGAATTACTATAAGTAAGGTGTACCTTAGGATTAGATCACTTGTGTTTTCAATTGTATTGCTTTGTATGCTTTTAATTTTGTGGGCTTGTATCGGAGTTCTATAGATCCTAACCCGGATCTGGGGTACCCTTTTTAGGTAAGTAGTAGTAAACTGTGAGGGATCTGTCCGGCTTAGACCGACACGGATGAAGCAGTAGCTACGTTGGTGTGTCATCTTAGTCTGTACCGATATCCCTTGTGTTGAAACGAGGAGAATATGGGTCTTCTAAGGAGTCATTAAGCACCAACTGACCTTAGAACCTTAAATTGACCAACTTGGCCATAGAACAGTAGCAGTATGCTACACTCATTGAGACTAAACTCTCGCGATGGTTCCGGCCGCAAGAAAAGGTTGCTAAGCTGGAATTATGACCGATTGAGGGTAGTCAGTGATATTGAGATCCTCTAGAACCCGGTTACTATTTTTTAGGACAAGTCTTAACCAACTGAAACTGAAAGAGGGTAATGCCTAAACTCCATGCCAGCCTAAACTTAAGGCTATATGTGTGACTTTTGTGCCTTCAAACTTGAACTACTCGCACATCCTTGTTATCTGACAACATGGTTTCCTTGCAGGTTTTGTTTACAGTCCTTATCCAATATTTTGGATTTATTGCAGGGCTTACTTACATCACCTCACACTTTTGCTTAAACTCATAGCATACACATCATAACATCATGCCTTAGCATTTCCTTAACCATTTCAAGGATCTCAAGGGTCTGTGATGCAGGTTATGGTAAATCAAATGTCTAGCAAGGGGCAAGGGGATTTATTTTCCTCTAGCCAATGCCGTCTAGAGATCAAAATGATAACTTGAGTTAGGGGCTATGACCCACTCGATATGGTGAGCTTGACTCTTGAAGAAGGACTCTCAGCAACATGAAGTTCCTTCAACCAATTTACCAGATTCAAATTCTAACAAGTTTCTTGTTTACCCTGCGAGATCCTTGAAAACATTGCATACATATATCATACATATCATTGCATAACAGGTCTCCCAGTACAGGTCTCTTATCTTCTTCACTGTTTATTTCAGCAATCATCATGTCTACTGAACCTTCCACTGAGCAAGCTATCAAGGCCCTCCAGGCCCAGAACGCCCAATTTCAAGAGCTGGTCATGAATCTAGCTAAGGGTCAGCAGGACCTGAAGACCCTGATTCTGAAAGAGAGGAAGAAGAAGAAGAAGAGGACCATCCTGTTCAATACTGGACGCGGGTTTGGAAACGGGCTGCAGAATGAGGTTGATCTGACCACCCCATCTGAGGAGAAGGATAGTCCACAAGAAAGGAGGGCTCCTAGCCCTTTGGTCTCCGACAACGAGACGGACTATGATGAAGAACAATATCCTCTTGCTGAGGATAAGTACAAACAGCTGGAGGACCGGTTGAATGCTATGGAAGTTCAGAAGGTGCCCGGTATGGACTTCGGGGATCTAGGTCTATCATCCGGGGTGGTGATTCCCCATAAATTCAAGGCACCTGCCTTTGCCAAGTATGACGGAGCTTCCTGTCCAAAGCTGCATCTCCGGTCATATGTAAGAAAAATCCAGCCTTACACTGCTGATAAGGACTTGTGGATCCATTTCTTTCAAGACAGTCTATCAGGGACTCAAATGGAATGGTTCTGTCAATTGGAAGGAGCTAACATCCGCAACTGGGAGGACCTTGTTGCTGCTTTTTACAAGCAATACCAGTATAATGCCGACCTTGCTCCCACACGTACTCAGCTTCAGGGTATGTCTATGGTTACAGGCGAAGGCTTTAAGGACTACGCTCAGAAGTGGAGAGATCTTGATGGAAGAGTCCAACCCCCTCTGTCTGATAGGGAGTTGGTGGATATGTTTCTTGGGACTTTGTCTGGTCCCTATTTCAAACACTTGATCGGAAGTTCTTCATCCGGATTCACCGAGCTAATACTGACCGGCAAAAGGGTCGAAGCTGGCATCAAAAGTGGGAAGATTCAAGAAGCTACACCTTCTGATGCTCATAAAAAGCCCTACAATGGGAGGAAAGAGTCCAATGCTGTGAACAGTCAAAAAGGTCACCGTCACCAACACGTAGGGGCAGTCCTGGTCTCTGGTTCTGCGTCACACCGACAACAGCAAAAGGGAAATAAATGAAACCCAGATGAGCCTAAAAGACAGTTCACCAACATCAACATGCCGTTGTCTCAAGCGTTGCAACACTTGTTGAGGATGAATCTAATTACATTGATAGGACCTCATCCAAACCCCAAGACTTTTCCTCCCAACTATAATCCTAATGCGACCTGCACTTATCATTCTGACAGTCCCGGGCATGACACTAACGATTGTTGGGCATTGAAGTACAAGATTCATAATTTGATTGACGCCAAGGAGATTGAGTTTGGTCCTCCAGAGACTCTAGCATAATCACTGCTCCTACGCCAAATCATTGAGAATGTCTTTGTTTCATTTGAATTTTCAAGTTGTAATCTCTTTGTTATTCAAACAATTATCTATTAATGCCAAACTTTTTTTCATTAATGCATTGCATATGTTTGTCTTGTCTTGATCCAATCATTTTCATTACATTTAAACTATGCTTTTACTCACTCTATGACATTCAAATCTTGCTAAAAGTTACAAGCCTTTAGAGGGAGGATGACGAAAATGATATCAAAGTCTCTACAGTATGCTTTTGAACAGACCCCGCTGACGATGTACACGCATTGTTTCAAATCCTAAACAGTGGAGTTATAAGGAAGATAATCCCTAGTCAACCCCTTTGAGCCAAAGAAGTTGGAGTTTTTCTTTTCACAAATTGAAACCTTTAATTTAAACCTGGGGCAGGGTAGTCTCTCAGTTAATTCAAAAGATGCGCATTGAAGTCGCAAAACTCTCGGTTCATAATACAACGAACGACATCAAAAGTATTCCTCTGGAATCAGAAGACAGTGGTGGTTCCTTATTTCATAGGAAGTCAATCTCTCAAAAGAGAAAAGCCCACTGAGCCAAAACCTATAAAGGAGGCTCAAGAAAGCTGGGGCATCCCGCTGACTGTAATCTTGAAAACAGGAACAGTCAGGCAAAAGTTAGGGATAACAAATCGAAAGAACGAGGTCGCTACAAATCCTCAACAACATGAAAAATATTGCAAAAATGACTGCCTTCCAAAATCCAACTTGTGTGAACCATCACCAAAACGTCGTTCCAGACTCGTTTGGAGTTCAAATGCACAATTAACTGAGTTTAGGATTGAAGAACATCACGAAGAGCGGGTGGGTACAAATATACTTTGAGCCTTTATACTTTGTTTCTTAAACCGTGAACCAAGCCACGTTACAACCCTTCAAAAGTCCTAACTGAAGCATGGGTTAGTTCGAAAGCATACTGTTACAAAAGGTATCCTAACTCATGTAAGGCTTTGTCCTAAATCTTGTGTTGAATTTGTCTTATAAAAAGTTTTCTGCTAAAAAACGCATTTTTCAAAACTTCGAGACAAGCATGAACTTTGCATTATTTGAATATCATTGTTCGCATATGGCCATTTGTTTGACAGCGGAGAAATTCACACGATGAATATCCGATGAACGAAAGCTCTCTCAGTGAACAAAATCACTTCAAAAAGGATGACACTTCCATTGAAAAATCTCCTATCCACAAGGGGACTTGACATGTCACTATCCAGCACACCTGGGGCAGTCCAGGCAAGATTTCAAGAAATCTCTGAAGAAGTGCAGAGTAACCAGGGGCAGGCCCCATCTCCGTCACTTGGGGCATTGAACATCAATCTTAGTGAAGGGTTACGTACAATTAAACATTTTCTGGCAATGTCACAAACACTTGCTACTAGGGGCAAGACAAATCCCCCCAAAATCCTTCTCACTGGATGATTCCCCAGCAAGAGTATAATCTCTGACCCCTTTCCCCAGCTGAATCAACCTCAAGACTTCCCTCAACGAAGATGTCACCTCTCTAGCAGACTGACGACATGGTTTATTTCCCCAACAACACCAGGATTCCCCAACTTGAGTTTGCCTCTCCGACTACTACAGATCAAAGGACCACAACTCCTCTTCCCCAGTAGACTCTGGAAGCTTGTCCCATGCGAAGCACAAATAAGTCTCCTCAGCCAAATTCAGAGAAGAGTCTAACTGGGTTATCCTCAGCAACTTGCAACTGAAAGATCATCCCCAGCGAAGTTCTTTCTATCCCCAGCGGAGTTCATTCCTTTCATAGACAGAAATTCAATCCCCAACAGGGTTCACTGTCACCAGCAACAGTAACTCATCCCCAGTTGAGTTTTATTTCTCCAAATCAGCAGATCTTCTAGCAGGGTATATACTCCCCACATGGTCATTTCCTCGTCAGTCCATTCCACTGCGGAGTTATTCTCTCCTACAGGGTTATTCTCCCAATCATCTTCGGACGTTATCTCCAGCGAGTGAAACTCTTTATTCTCCAACAACAGTCAGAGATTTATTTTCCCAAACTCGGACGTACCACAATAGCATTTCATGTTCATACATCATGATGTGCGCATACATATTGCATACAACATAATCTCATTTATTTTGAGAACATCATCATACAATGCATGTCATGCATCATAACAATTAATCATGTACCTTTTCAGGAAAGATGGTTATCATCAACAACTTCCAATAAGATCAAGATTAACTCCAGAAACTAAACAGAGTAATTATCTGCATGATCAAATTCAGCTTTACACGGGTTCGTCATGAAGAAATCTTACACGGGTTTCTCCTAAATACAGCTTCACACAGGTTTACCTTGAAAAATCCTACACGGGTCCTTTATCATATATTTCTGAATGAAGTTTTACACGAACTTATCACAAAGTAACCTTACCCAGGTTCCTCCAGAAGTTTTACACGAACTTAGCCCGAAGCAACCTTACCCAGGTTCCTCCTGAAGTTTTACACGAACTTAGCCCGAAGCAACCTTACCCAGGTTCCTCCTGAAGTTTTACACGAACTTAGCCCGAAGTAACCTTACCCAGGTTCCTCCAGAAGTTTCACACGAACTTATCCCAAAGTAACCTTACCCAGGTTCCTCCTGAAGTTTTACACAAACTTATCCCGAAGCAACCCTACACCGGTTCCTTCTCAATTCCACATGTAGTTTTACACAGACTCATCATCAGGAAACCCTACACCAGTTCCTTCTCAATTCCAGATGCAGTTTTACACGGACTCATCATGAAGCAACCCTACACCGGTTCCTTCTCAACTCCAGATGTAGTTTTACACGGACTCATCATCAGGCAACCCTACACAAGTTCCTCCTTTCCAAATGCAGTTTTACACGGACTCGTCATCAAGAAACCCTACACCGGTTCCTCCTTTCCAGATGAAGTTTTACACGGACTCGTCATCAGGCAACCCTACACCGGTTCCCTCTCTTTCCAAGATGCAGTTTTACACGGACTCATCATCAGGCAATCCTACATCGGTTCCCTCTCTTTCCAAGATGCAGTTTTACACGGACTCGTCATCAAGAAACCTTACACCGGTTCCTCTCTTCAAGATGCAGTTTTACACGGACTCGTTATCAAGAAACCCTACACAGGTTCTCTCTTTCCAAAGATGAAGTTTTACACGGACTCGTCATCAGGCAACCCTACACCGGTTCCCTCTCTTTCCAAGATGATGTTTTACACGGACTCGTCATCAGGAAACCCTACACCGGTTCCTTCTCAACTCCAGATTTAGTTTTACACGGACTCATCATCAGGCAACCCTACACAGGTTCCTCCTTTCCAGATGCAGTTTTACACGGACTCGTCATCAAGAAACCCTACACCGGTTCCTCCTTTCCTGATGAAGTTTTACACGGACTCGTCATCAGGCAACCCTACACCGGTTCCCTCTCTTCCCAAGATGCAGTTTTACACGGACTCATCATCAGGCAACCCTACACCGGTTCCCTCTATTTCCAAGATGCAGTTTTACACAGACTCGTCATCAAGAAACCCTACACCGGTTCCTCTCTTCAAGATGCAGTTTTACATGGACTCGTTATCAAGAAACCCTACACAGGTTCTCTCTTTACAAAGATGAAGTTTTACACGGACTCGTCATCAGGAAACCCTACACCGGTTCCCTCTCTTTCCAAGATGCAGTTTTACACTGACTCATCATCTGGCAACCCTACACCGGTTCCTCTCTTCAAGATGCAGTTTTACACGGACTCGTCATCAAGAAACCCTACACAGGTTCTCTCTTTCCAAAGATGAAGTTTTACACGGACTCCTCATCAGGCAACCCTACACCGGTTCCCTCTCTTCAAGATGCAGTTTTACACAGACTCGTCGTCAAGAAACCCTACACAGGTTATCTCTTTCCAAAGATGAAGTTTTACACGGACTCCTCATCAGGCAACCCTACACCGGTTCCCTCTCTTTAAGATGCAATTTTACACGGAATCATAGTTAAGAAACCCTACACAGGTTCTCTCTTTCCAAAGATGAAGTTTTACACGGACTCCTCATCAGGAAACCCTACACCGATTCCCTCTCTTCAAGATGCAGTTTTACACGGACTCGTCATCAAGAAACCCTACACAGGTTCTCTCTTTCCAAAGATGAAGTTTTACACGGACTCCTCATCAGGCAACCCTACACCGGTTCCCTCTCTTCAAGATGCAGTTTTACATGGACTCGTCATCAAGAAACCCTACACAGGTTCTCTCTTTCCAAAGATGAAGTTTTACACGGACTCGTCATCAGGAAACCCTACACCGGTTCCCTCTCTTTCCAAGATAAAGTTTTACCCGGACTCATCATCAAGTAACCCTACACAGGTTCCTCCTTTCCAGATGAAGTTTTACATGGACTCATCATAAAGTAACCTTACCCAGGTTCCTTCTCAGTCCAGATATGCAGTTCACCTCCAAAGTTAGACTTCCCCAGTGGAATCTTCTACAACAACAGGTATGTAAGTTCTCTCTAAGGAATCTCTTGTCCGATCGACACTCCTGCAAATGGCATCTATAAGCCCATCCTCCTACCAACAATTTCCAAATGGCATCTGTAAGCCCATTCATGATATCACAATGCTAATACTACACCATGCGAGTACAAAATACTGGGCACTCAAGTGTTCAATCATCTTCCACCTTCGGATCACGAAAGGCACGCAAGCCAATCTACATCCTTAGGTTTAAGAAGATTGAACAGGGGCAACTGTTGTACCCCAAAATTTTCCCTCTCATGTTTCCCAAAGTCTTCCCCCTGCATGGTTGATCATAAACTCTTGCCTAAGGAAAAGGAAATTTTTTGAGTGGTGCTTTAAGTACATTTTGATTGGCATTCTGAAGGACCATTTCGATTGGCATTCTGAAGGAGCACTTCGATTGACATTCTGAAAGACCCTTCGATTGGTATTCTGAATGAGCCTTTTGATTGGCATTATGGACAAGCATTTCGATTGGCATTCTGAAGGAGTACTTCGATTGGCATCCTGAAAGACCTTTCAATTGGCATTATAGACAAGCACTTCGATTGGCATTCTGAAAGACCCTTCGATTGGCATTCTGAAGGAGCACTTCGATTAGAATGAAACAACACCTTTTGATTGGCCTGTTAACAAAGCCTTTCGATTGGAGTTTCGATTAGTACCATTCGATTGATCTTTGGACAAGGGCCATTCGAAGGAGGTCATCAAGAGGGAGCTCAATTCAAAAGTGTCCAGGTTCATTCAAGAGACACAAATGTTTCAAAAAAGAAAAACTTTTAATGTGTCTGTTTCTTGTCTCATGGCATTTAATGGCCTGTTTAATGGCTGTCTCTTGCCATTACTGTACCCTCACACCCCTATAAATACAGAGGCCAGCATACATATCCAGGACACGAAAATTATACAACGAAACACACAAAAACTCTGCAGGAGAACACACACGAAAAAACACACAACAGGAGAACAAAAAACATTGGAGAGACACTGCCCAGAATTTTCCAAGCCAAAGCAGTCCTTCAACAAAAGCATCTACGCCCAGAAACCCCAAATCAAAAGTGCCTACATCCAGGAAGTGCCCAGATCGAAGGTGCCTACATCCAGGAAGCGCCTAAATTAAAAGTCCAATCTGCTGGTAAGAAAGGGTAAACTATCCAACCTCATATTTGCATAACACATTATTACTTGTTGTTGCCTTTGATTTGCCATCCTAGACAGGATCGAAAGGCCTGGGTTTGGCGCCCAGGTCATGTTCTTCATTTGCCAACACTTGCTGCAGACATAGCCTGAAGAGACCCAGCAAGCGCATGATCAAAGGGCCTGGGGTTCAATACCCAGGCGCTGCATTTTATTTCACTAACATGCTTTTGCAGGTATAACATCCCAGATCGAAGGAGAGCCCTTCTCTGGATCGAACCCATTAGCATGCTGGATCGAAGGAGGCATCTCATTCCTGGATCGAAAGCCATGACCTCCATGATCGAAAGACAATCCTCTTCCCTGGATCGAAGGCTACTCACGCCTTACTGTCTGGCCCAATCGAAAAGACCATTTCCCTCCCTGGGTCGAAACTCCTTTTTTTCCCTGGATCGAAGGATCCCCCCCTTGTATTTTATTTTTGTTTTCATTGACATCTTTTTATCTTTTTAAATTAACATTAAACTCAAAAAACCACCAAAAAAAACATTAGGCTAGTTTTTTTTAATTAAATTAACTTTGTTAATTAATCTCTTAATTATCTTAACATTTTCTCAAAAACTAAAATTAAATAGATTTAGATCATTTTCCCAAAATAAAATAAAACAACAAAAAGATTTTAGGATTTTTAGAGTTTATTTTCAGATTTGCGCGCGTTTATTTTATTGTAACTGCTTATTGGTTTGTAATAGCTTAACTAAGACTTTTACTTTACTGCTTTATTCCCCAATTTTGGACATGTAAATAATCCCCCTCCCCGAAGCCTTGTAATAGCGTAGGATTTACAATTCCCGCACTTTAAATTCCTGTACATATATTAACTGTTTAGATGTATGTTAACTAGGCTATGCATGACAAGATTAACTCTTAAACTTAAAATCAACAGTAGCTCACCATGACATGCAAAGATAATATAACTGAAAATTGACACACTTGCACATGCCACTCCTAGGGTACACCTCACTTGGTTGCCTCGAATGTGGTCATTAAGTATAGGATGTTTTAGAGGTCGCCCTCCTGTCTAAAGATCAAAGTTGCCTCGACATGGTTGCCTCGATAAAAATGATCTAAGATATTAGGGTTACCGCTAAAGCATCCTAACATTGATTTAGTGACCACACGTCCCTTAAATCGAATTGACCCGAAAACTCCAACGACGGTGCTACCTACTCCTCAATAGTGGGATAACACTGTCTAAAGGACATTTGCACAATTTAATTCCTTTTTGAGTAGGTAGAGGTTCTTAAGTACTTGCTCCTTTTAAAAACAAAACAAAACTTTTCGCACTTACACTCTCTTCAAAAACAAAACTCTTTTCAAAACCCACAATCACAAAGAAAAGAAAACCTTTTGAAAACATAGTGAGCAAGTAACTAAGAGCCCGTGGATAACCACAGATAGAAAGGGTGCTAACACCTTCCCTTTCTATAATCTACCTCCCGAACTCGAGAAACATCTCAAAAAGGAATTTTTCTGTGCTTTTGTCCTTTCCTTGTTGGATAAAATAAAAGACGATGGCGACTCTTGCTTACCGCGACACTTTGCGAAAACAAACGCAAATGCGAACCATCATTCCAAAAATAGTCAGTTCTCATTCCCACTGATCACACAGGGGACAAGCTTCCAGGGTCTACTAGGGAAGAGGAGTTGTGGTCCTTTGATCTGTAGTAGTCGGAGAGGCAAACTCAAGCTGGGGAATCCTGGTGTTGTTGGGGAAATAAACCCTGTTGTTAGTCCTCTAGAGAGGTGACAACTTCGTTGGGGGAAGTTCTCGAGGATTCTTGAGGTTGATTCAGCTGGGGAAAGGGTTCAGAGATTATACTCTTGCTGGGGAATCATCCTATGAGAAGGGTTTTGGGGGATTTGTCATTGCCCCTAGTAGCAAGTGTTTGTGACATTGCCAGAAAATGTTTAATCGTGCGTAGCCCTTTACTGAGATTGATGTTCAATGCCCCAAGTGACAGAGATGGAGACTTGCCCCTGGTTACTCTGTACTTCTTTGAGAGATTTCCTGGAATCTTGACTGGACTGCCCCAGGTGTGCTGGATAGTGACATGTCAAGTCCCCTTATTGATAGGAGATTTGTCAATGGAAGTGTCATCCTTTTTGAAGTGATTTTGTTCACTGAGAGGGCTTTCTTTCATCGGATATTCGTTGTGTGAATTTCTCCGCTGTCAAACAAATAGCCAAATGCAAACAGTGATATTCAAATAATGCAAAGTTTATGCTTGTCTCGAAGTTTTGAAAAATGCGTTTTGTAGCAGAAAACTTTTTATAAGACAAATTCAACACAAGATTTAGGGCAAAGCCTTACAGGAGTCAGGATACCTTTTGTAACAGTATGCTTTTGAACTAACCCGTGCTTCAGTTAGGACTTTTGAAGGGTTGTAACGTGGCTTGGTTCACAGTTTAAGAAACAAAGGATAAAGGCTCAAAGTATATTTGTACCCACCCGCTCTTCGTGATGTTCTTCAATCCTAAACTCAGTTAATTGTGCGTTGAACTCTATTCGAATTTGGAACGACGTTTTGGTGATGGTTCACACAAGTTTGATTTTGTTGGAAGGAAGTCATCATTTTTTGCAACATTTTTCATGTTGTCGAGGATTTGTAATGACCTCGTTCTTTTGATTTGTTATCCCTAACTTTTGCCCGACTGTTCCAGTTTTCGAGATTACAGTCAGCGGGATCCCCCAACTTTCTTAAGCCTCCTTTATAGGTTTTTGGCTCAGTGGGCTTTTTTCTTTTGAGAGATTGAATGCCTATGAGATAAGGAACCACCACTGTCTTTTGATTCCAGAGGAATGCTTTTGATGTTGTTCGTTGTATTATGAACTGAGAGTTTTGCGACTTCAATGCGCATCTTTTTGAATTAACTGAGAGACTACCCTGCCCCAGGTTTAAATCAAAGGTTTCAATTTGTTTAAAAACAGAAAACTCCTACTTCTTTGGCTCAAAGGGGTTGACTAGGGATTATCTTCCTTATAACTCCAGTGTTTAGGATTTGAAAGAAATGCCTGTACATCGTCAGTAAGGTCTGTCCCAAAGCATACTGTATGAGATTATGGCATTGTTTCGTCATCCTCCCTCTAAAGGCTTGTAACTTTTAGCAAGAGTTGAATGTCATAAAGTGAGTAAAAAGCATAGTTTAAATGTAATTAAAATGATTGGATCAAATCAAGACAAACATATGCAATGCATTAATGAGACAAAGTTTGGCATTAATAGATAATTGTTTGAATAACAAAGAGATTACAATTTGAAAATTCAAATGAACAAAAGTCTTCTCGTCTCAGTACTGGTCACTTCAAATGGTGAACCTTGGAGGGATGGTAGAAGAACTTAGCCTGACCATCTTGTGTGAATTCCAATGCTCCTTCATCAATCAGGTCTTGAATTTTGTTGCTCAACGCCCAACAGATGTTAGTATCATGCCCCGGGCTGTTGGAGTGATATGCACACCTTGCATCAGGATTGTACTTTGGGGAGGCTGTGCTGGGATTCTTAGGAGGGTCCCTTAACGTCACCAGATTCAATTTTAACATGTGTTGTAAAGCTTGAGATAGCGGCATGTTGAGCTTGGTAAATTGCCTCCTGGGCATGTTTGGCTTACTTTGATCAACCTGTTGTTTTTGGCGAGGTTGTTGTTGGACCCTTGAGGTAGTAGCAACTTGGAGAGGTCCATTCTTCATCATACCAAACTCTTGTCTTCTTGGAGGCTGATTAATGATTTGATCCCCAGCCTTGACCGTTTGCTTCATGTTGTTGTATCTGTCTTGATGAAGCTGGTGGATCATGGTTCTCAACTCTTCTTGTTCCCGAGCTAAGCCTTGGATAAGAGCCATCTGCCTCAGCATCTGGGTTCTCATTGCATCTACCTCAGCTTGCAGATGTTTCAGCCGTTCGTCCTTATTGTCTTCAGGACTTTTCTTGACCAAGTTCCCCATGAGGAGTGTTCTCAACTCTTCCTGCCCCTTGGATAGGTTTAGGAAGATTTCCCTGAACTGAGTCTCTTAAGTATGAAGATCTTAGTTGTCTTGTTGGAGAGCCATTGCTGAAATAAACAGCGAGAACATGAGAGACCTGTACTGGTACCTGTAATGCAATGATATGTATGATATATGTATGCAATGTTTTCAAGGATCTCGCGGGGAAAACAAGAAACTGTTAGAATCTGAATCTGGTAGCTTGATTGAAGGAACTTCATGTTGTTAAGAGTCCTTCTTCAAGAGTCAAGCTCACCATATCGAGTGGGTCATAGCCACTGACTCAAGTTATCGTGCTTGGATTTCTAGACACCCTTGGCTAGAGGAAAATAAATCCCCTTTTCCCCTTGCTAGACTTTTGATTTACCATAACCTGCATCACAAACCCTTGAGATCCTTGAAATGGTTAAGGAAATGTTAAGGTATGATGTTATGATGTATCTGCTATGCGTTTAAGCAAAAGTGTGAGGTGATGTAATTAAACCCTGCAATAAGTCCAGATTATTGGATAAGGACTGTAAACAAAACCTGCAAGGAACTCATGTTGTTATATAACAAAAATGTGCAAGTAGTTCAAGTTTCAAGGCACACAAGTCGCACATATAGCCTTAAGTTTAGGCTGGCATGGAGTTTAGGTATTACCCTCTTTCAGTTTAGTTGGTTTAAACCTGTCCTAAAAATAGTAACCGGGTTCTAGAGGATCTCAATATCACTGACTACCCTCAATCGGTCATAATTCCAGCTTAGCAACCTTTTCTTGCGGCCGAAACCATCGCGAGAGTTTAGTCTCAATGAGTGTAGCATACTGCTACTGTTCTATGGCCAAGTTGGTCAATTTAAGGTTCTAAGGTCAGTTGGTGCTTAATGACTCCTCAGAAGACCCATATTCTCCTCGTTTCAACACAAGGGATATCAGTACAGACCAAGGTGCCACACCAACGTAGCTACTGCTTCATCCGTGCCGGTCTATGCCGGATAGATCCCTCACAGTTTACTGCTACTTACCTAAAAAGGGTACCCCAGATCCGGGTTAGGATCTACAAAACTTCGATACAAGCCCACAAAATTAAAAGCATACAAAGCAATACAATTGAAAACACAAGTGATCTAATCCTAAGGTAAACCTCACTTATAGTATCCCCAGCAGAGTCGCCAGTTCTGTGATCGGTGGGAACGAGAACTGACTATTTTTGGAATGCTGGTTCGCGTTTGCGTTTGTTTTCACAAAGTGTCGCGGTAAGCAAGAGTCCCCACCGTCTTTTATTTTATCCAACAAGGGAAAGGACAAAAGCACATAAAAATTCCTTTTCGAGATGTTTCTCGGGTTCAGGAGGTAGATTATAGAAAGGGAAGGTGTTAGCACCCTTTCTATCCGTGGTTATCCACGGGCTCTTAGGTACTTGCTCACTATGTTTTCAAAAGGTTTGCTTTTCTTTGTGATTGTGGGTTTTGAAAAGAGTTTTGTTTTTGAAGAGAATGTAAGTGCGAAAAGTTTTGTTTTGTTTTAAAAGGAGCAAGTACTTAAGAACCTCTACCTACTCAAAAAGGAATTAAATTGTGCAAATGTCCTTTAGACAGTGCTATCCCACTATTGAGGAGTAGGTAGCACCGTCGTTGGAGTTTTCGGGTCAATTCGATTTATGGGACGTGTGGTCACTAAAGCAATGTTAGGATGCTTTAGCGGTAACCCTAATGTCTTAGATCATTTTTATCGAGGCAACCATTTCGAGGCAACTTTTGATCTTTGGACAGGAGGGCGACCTCTAATACTTCCTATACTCAATGACCACGTTCGAGGCAACCAAGTGAGGTGTACCCTAAGAGTGGCATGTGCAAGTGTGTCAATTTTCAGTTTATATTATCTTTGTACATGTTGTGGTGAGCTACTGTTGATTTTAAGTTAAGAGTTAATCTTGTCATGCAATCCTAGTTAGCATACATCTAAGTAGTTAATATATATACAAGAATTTAAAATGCAGAAATTGTAAATCCTACGCTATTACAAGGCTTCGGGGAAGGGGAATATTTACATGTCCAAAAATTGGGGAAATAAAAGCAGTAAAGTAAAAGTTTTAGTTAAGCTATTACATCTCAGTAGGCAGTTACAATAAAATAAACGCGCGCAAATATGAAAATAAACTCTAAAAATCCTAAGAATAAAAACTTTTTGTTGTTTTATTTTATTTTGGGAAAATGATCTAAATCTATTTAATTTTAGTTTTTGAGAAAATGTTAAGATAATTAAGAGATTAATTAACAAAGTTAATTTTAATAGAAAAAACTAGCCTAATGTTTTTTGTGGTTTTTTTGATTTTAATGTTAATTAAAAAAGATAAAAAGATGTCAATGAAAACAAAAATAAAATACAAGGGGGGGATCCTTCGATACAGGAAAAAAAAGGATTTTCGACCCAGGGAGGGAAATGGTCCTTTCGATTGGGCCAGACAGTAAGGCGTGAGTAGCTTTCGATCCAGGGAAGAGGATTGTCTTTCGATCATGGAGGTCATGGCTTTCGATCCAGGAATGAGATGCCTCCTTCGATCCAGCATACTAATGGGTTCGATCCAGAGAAGGTGTCTCATTCGATCTGGGATGTTATACCTGCAAAAGTATGTTAGCGTAATAAAATACATGGCCTAGGTATTGAACCCCAGACCCTTTGATCCTGTGCTTGCTGGGTCTCTTCAGGCTATGTATGCAACAAATACTAGCAAATGATGGACATGGCCTGGGTGCCAAACCCAGGCCTCTTGATCCTGTCTAGGATAGAAAATCGAAGGTAACAACCAGTATGGATGTATTATGCAAATATGAGGTTGGATAGTTTACCCTTTCTTACCAGCAGATTGGACTTTTAATTTGGGCGCTTCCTGGATGTAGGCACCTTCGATCTGGACACTTCCTGGATGTAGGCACTTTTGATCTGAGGGCTTCTGGGCGTGGGCACTTTCGATCTGAAGGACTGCTTTGGCTTGGAAAAGTCTGACAACCTTTGATGGATTGTATGGGCAGCGTCTCTCCAATGTTTCTGTTTTTTTCCTATGTTTTGTTGTATAATTTTCGTGTCCTGGATATGTATGCTGGCCTCTGTATTTATAGGGGTGTGAGGGTGCAGTAATGGCAAGAGACAACCATTAAACAGGCCATTAAATGCCATGAGACAAGAAACGAACACATTAAAAGTTTTCCTTTTTTGAAACATTTGTGTCTCTTGAATGAACCTGGACGCTTTTGACTTGAGTGCCCTCTTGATGACCTCCTTCGAATGGCCCTTGTCCAAGGATCAATCGAAGGGTACTAATTAAAATTCCAATCGAAAGGCTTTGTTAACAGGCCAATCGAAAGGTGCTGTTTCATGCTAATCGAAGTGCTCCCTCAGAATACCAATCGAAGGGCCTTTCAAAATGCCAATCGAAGTGCTCCTTCAGAATACCAATCGAAGGATCTTTCAGAATGCCAATCGAAGTGCTCCTTCAGAATACCAATCGAAGGGTCTTTCAGAATGCCAATCGAAGTGCTCCTTCAGAATACCAATCGAAGGGCCTTTCAGAATGCCAATCGAAGTGCTCCTTCAGAATACCAATCGAAGGATCTTTCAGAATGCCAATCGAAGTGCTTGTCCATAATGCCAATCGAAAGGCTCATTCAGAATACCAATCGAAGGGTCTTTCAGAATGCCAATCGAAGTGCTCCTTCAGAATGCCAATCAAAATGCTCCTTCAGGATGCCAATCGAAGGATCTTTCAGAATGCCAATCGAAGTGCTCCTTCAGAATGGCAATCGAAATGTTCCTTCAGAATGCCAATCGAAAGATACTTAAAGCACCACTCAAAAATTTTCTTTTTCCTTAGGCAAGGGTTTGTGATCAACCATGCAGGGGGAAGACTTTGGAAAACATGAGAGGGAAAATTTTGGGGTGCAACATCAAGGGTTTGTGATGCAGGGTTATGTTGAACCAGACATCTATCAAGGGGCAAGAGGATTTATTTTCCTCTAGCCAAACTCTGTCAAAAACCAAACCACGATAACTTGAGTCAAGGGCTATGACCCACTTGACATGGTGAGATTGATTCTCGTAGAAGGAAATTCAACGATTCAAAGTTCTTTAAAGTTGTGATCAAAGTTCAACTTCTAATATTTTCTTGTGTTTACCCCGTGAGATCCTTGAAAACATTGCATCCACATATCATGCATCATATCATGACAGGTTTTCCCCATACAGGTTTTCTCATCCACTTACTGTTTATTTCAGTAAAAATGGCTCTCGAACAAACTGTCAAAGATCTTTAGACCCAAAATGATCAACTTCAAGAGTTGTTCTTGAATCTATCTAAGGGGCAAGAAGAAGTGAAAGCACTCATTGAGAGCATGACCGAGAAGAATCCTGAAGACGACAAGGATGTCCAGTTGAAGCAATTACAAGCTGAGATAGCAACAATGAGAATCAAGATGTTGGAACAGATGGATCTTATCCAAAACTTAGCTCAGGGACAAGAAGAGCTAAGAGCCCTTGTCAACAAGCTTCATCAAGATGGATACAACCATATGGAGAAAATAACTAGAATTAGGGATCGAGTTATTAACCGGTCTCAGATGAAACAAGAAGATTTGGTTGAGAGAACACCTTTCAAAATGGTTGTTACACCAAGAGTCCAACAACAACCTCACCAACCACGACAGGGTGGCACGCGTAAGCAAGATACGCCAAAAAGACAATTTACCGAGATCAGTATGTCCCTGGCTCAAGCATTGCGTCATATATTGGAAGCCAAGTTGGTTACATTAAGGGAGCCTCCTCAAAAACCTAACATTTCTGCTCCCAACTATAAATACAATGAAAGGTGCGCATACCACTCCAACAGTTAGGGACACAACACTAATCACTGTTGGGCGTTGAAGAAAAAGATTCAAGACTTGATCGACAAAGGAGTGTTGGAATTTACACAAGATGGTCAACTGGAGTTTTTCTGTCACCCCTCAAAGACACACTATCTGAAGTGACAAAGTTTAGGCGGAGAAATTTTTGTTCATTCGAATTTCCAGTTGTAATTTCTTTGTTTGTTTAAACATTTATCCTTATGTCAGACTTTGGTTGTTCTCATTAATGCATTGCATATATTTGTCTTGAGTTAATCCATTCGTTTTCACTATACTGAAACTATACTTTTACTCCTTTTTGTATGATATTCAACTCTGGATTATGATCTGTAAGCCTTTAGAGGGAGGATGACGAAAATAATACCATAACTCATACAATATGCTTTTGGACAGACTATGCTGACAATATACAGGCATTGTTTCACATCCCAAAATAGTGGAGTTATAAGGAAGATAATCCCTAGTCAACCCCTTTGAGCCAAAGAAGTAGGATTTTTCTTTTTCGTACAAATTAAAACCTTTAATCAGAACCTAGGGCAGGGTAGTTTTCTCAGTTGATTCAAATGCGCATTTACTCGCAAGCTGTCACTTCACAACAAAAATATCCTTCTGAATCAAAAGATGGTGTTGGTTCCCCATAAATTAGGCAGTCTTTAAAAAAGCACACTAGGTTAAAACCTATGAAGGAGGCTTAAGAAAAAACTGGGGCATCACGCTGACTGCAATCTCAAAACAAGAACAATCAGGCAAAAATTAGGGATAGTAGATCAAAAAGAGGTCACTACAAATACTCGACAACATGAAAAATGTTACAAAAATGTTTGCCTTCCCAAATAAACCTCCAGTATCCGAACCATCACAAAAATATCATTCCAGATTCTAGTAGGAGATAAACGCGTGATCGACTGAGTTTAGGATTGGAGAACAACTTGGGTATAAAAAACTTTGAGCCTTATCCTTTGTTTCTTAAACCGTGAACCAGTCCACATTATAACCCTTTAAAAGTCCTAATTGAATCGTAGGTTACTTCGAAAACATATTGTTACAAAAGGTATCCTGACTCCTGTAAGGCTTACTAAACCCTGAGTTGAATTCATATTGTTACAAATTTTTGTCGCTCTTTAAAAGTGCATTTTTCAAATTTTTTTCTCAAGACAGACATAAACTTTGCTTTGTTTGAATACCACTGTTTGCATATGGCTAACTGTTTAACAACGAAGAAATTCACACGTCAAATATCCAATGAACGAAAGCTCTCTCAATAAACAAAATTACTTCAAACAGAAAGACACTTCCAATGACAAAATCTCTCATAATCAAGGGGCACGACATGACCATTTTCCAACACATCTGGGGCAGTCAAGTCAAGATTCAAAGAATCTCTCAAAGAAATGTTGAATAACCAGGGGTAAATCTCCATCCGAATCACTTAAGGGGAAATGCTACATTGATCATGGGTTTGAACAAAATCCACTATGAAGACTTCTGGTACCACCAAATTGCTTGTATGTGCCATTAGTATCAGATGGTGTCAGTATCATGTCTTCGGATCCTTCCATGACAGTTCTTAGAAAATTCTGAGACTTGACCAAAGATCTTGGGTACCACCAAATTGCTTTTCTGTGCTAGTAGTATCAGTTGGTGTAAGTATCATGTCTTCGAATCCTTCCAAGACAGTTCTTAGAAAATTCTGAGACTTGACTAAAGATCTTGGGTACCACCAAATTGCTTGTCTGTGCCAGTAGTATCAGATGGTGTCAGTATCATGTCTTTGGATCCTTCCATGATAGTTCTTAGAAAATTCGGAGACTTGACTAAAGATCTTGGGTACCACCAAATTGCTTGCCTGTTCCAGTAGTATCAGATGGTGTCAGTATCATGTCTTCAGATCCTTCCATGACAGTTCTTAAAAAATTCTGAGACTTGACCAAAGATCTTAGGTACCACCAAATTGCTTGTTTGTGCCAGTAGTATCAGATGGTTTCAGTATCATGTCTTCGGATTCTTCCACGACAGTCCTTAGAAAAGGTACATAGGAAGTTCAAGTCTATCAGAAATTCGATCAAAACTTCAAACATCAACTGCACCATACTAACTCTAAGGGAAAACAGGCTCCTACATATGAAAGGTCATGTGCGATCGAACAATTAATTTCTGGCATTTCTACAACACTTACTACCATAGACAGTGATAATTCTCTGCATCTTATGAACGTGGACATAGTCAGAAAATACTACGCACTAAAAAAGACCCGCTAGGTTGATATACCTAGGCAAAAATTAGGTATATATATAAAAGATTGTACACCCGGTAAGTCGAAAACCTGAAAAGGTGGCTTGGGAAAAAAAGGGTATCCTATTGGACTGAAAATCTAAAAATACGGTCTAGGAAAAAGTAAGGGATTAAAGAGTACGACTATGTCCCGTTATCTCATCAATTTGTCTATCAGTATAGGATTTGTCACTCTGACAGAATTCAAACTGTCTACAAATCCCCACAAGGCCAATTTCATGGATATCCCCACAAATCGGAATTTATGAAATCCCCAACCAAAGTTTCAATCTCCGGAAAACTCTCTCCTAAATGATTTGGTCTTAAAAGAAGAAGTATTATGGAATTCCTTCCTAAAGAATACACTTCCCCCACAGGTCGTCTGTGATACGGTGGCAGAACCAACTGTTTAATACTGGGTTGCGTTTTACGTTTTTTGTTTGCAAAATGTCACGGTAAGCAAGAGTTGCCACGGACTTTTATTTCATCCAACAAGGAAAAGGAAAAAGAACAGAAAAAACCTTTTTCGAGATGTTTCTGAGTACGGGGGTTAGATTATAGAAAGGGAAGGTGTTAGCACCCTTTCTATCCATGTATTTCCATGGGCTCTTAGGTACTTTCTCATATTTTTTAAGATTGCTTGTGTATGTGCTTTGTTTTTGAAAAAAGTTTTAACTTCGTGATAACCCTTGTATCAGTCCTCAAAGGTGTGACGAAGTTGTTTTGAAAATTTGTTTGAAAAGTGTAAGTGTGAAAAGTTTTGATTTTGAGCAAGTACCTACTAGCATCTACTTACTCGAAAAAGATCGTTTCTATTCTTGTTTCCTTTAGACAACATTATCCTACTATTGAGAAATAGGTAGCACCGTCGGGTGAGTTGTAAGGGTCAAATCGAAAGGGACGCACGATCACTTAAAGCAATATTAGGACGTCTTAGTAATAACCCTAGAGTCTTAAGATCATATTCGAGGCAACATTTCTGAGGCAATATTTCCGAGGAAACATTCGAATGGGACATTTGATCTTTTTAGACAGGAAGGTAACCACTAAGACACCCTATGCTTAATGATAGTTTAACGAAGGCAACCAGAGTGAGAGTATAACCTAAGAGTGATATGTGTGAGTGATTTGTTTTCAGTTATTCATCTTTGCGCATTAGGGTTTTCTAACTGTATTAATTTGTCATGCATTCTTATCATACAATCCTATTAACATACATCTACACAGTTAATTATTTGCGGGAATTAAAAATGCGAAAAAGTAAATCTACGCTATTACAAGGCTTCGGGGAGGGGGATTAATTACATAGCCAAAAACCCAGAAAAAGCGATAAGTAAAAAGTCCTAGATTAAACTATTACAAACCGTGAACAGTTACAAAAATATGGGCAAAATAAATAACACGCGCGCGATGAATCGAATACGAGTGTGATACGGTGGGAGAACTGACTTGATGTTTTGCGTTTCGATCGCACTTGTGCGGATAGCAAGAGTCGCCACCGACTTTTCTTTTATCCCAAAGGAAAGGTAAAAAAGCACAGGAAAGACCTTTCGAGATTATTTCTCGGGTTCGAGGGGTAGATTATGAAAATGGAAGGTATTAGCACCCTTTTCATCTATGGTTTTCCATGGGCTCTTAGTTACTCGTTTAGATCACTTGCTATCATTGGTTAGTGTGCTTGTTGTGTGGGATTTGAAAGTATTTTGAAAATCTCTTTGTAATGGTTCTTGTCTCTATAAGAACGTATACAAAGTTTTGTTTCGAAAAGTGGTTCAAAGATGTGTTTGTGTTTCAGAAAGTGTTTTGAAAAGATGTTTTGAAATGGTTCTCGTCTCTATAAGAACGTATACAAAATGTTTTGTCTTTTTAAAAATACTTTGAAATGGAAGTGTAGGTGTAAAAAGTTTTTATCGTGAGCAAGCGAGTAACTAAGAGCGAATCTATCTACTCCAAAGGTCTTAAATTATTCTTTTCTTCCTCCTTTTAATGGTGCTATCTTACCATTGATTTGGTAAGAAGCCCCGTCGTTGGATGTGAAGGGACAGGCGCGGGTCAATTTCACAATCATCTAAAGCAACTTATGAGACGCTTTAGCAATTTTTGTAAGGGACGAAATCGTTTTATCGAAGGCAACATCAAGGGTCATCGAGGGACTACAATCTTTTTTATCGAAGGGTCATTGCTAGAGCGTCCCATATTCGAGGGACATGATTGTATTTCCAAGGCAACGAGTGAGGTTACCCTAGAGGTGCGCGTGTGAAAAAGTGTGTTGGTTTCAAGTTATTTTATTCTTTGATTAGGTCATCTAGCGATTGATTTTTGAATCTTTCCATACACGCCTAGTTACTATACAGTATATGGAAAACAGTAAATTATGGGAATTGAAATTCTACGCTATTACAAAGTATTCAGGAATGGGGGTATAATTTTTACAAATGGGGATGAATCAAATGAGATAGAAAGGTCCAAATATCAAACAATACAACCAAATCGAATTTTGTATGATTTATATAAAGCTATGATAATCCATGAAAATAAAAGCAACAAAATATGAAAATGAAATGTTAAGTATTTACTTGAAAAGAGAAAAGTAAAACCTATTCTAAAAAATAAAAATAATTGATTAAATTAAAATCTTTATTTTTTTATATTTTATTACTTTAAGTAAATTTAAAGAAAGAAAACAAACTAAATTATTATTTTTTTAGTATTTTATTATGTGTAAAATTAAATCTAAAACAAATTTATTAAGAAAAGAACATGATAAAAATTAATTACAAAACCTAAATCAAATTAATAAAAAAAGTATTTTAAATTATATTAGCATTTTGTATAACAAAAAAAAAGAAAATAAGAAGAAAACCAATTAAAGAAAATGTATGGGCTTAAGTTGATTTTAGAGATGAGGCCCAAAACAAAATGTTCTCTTGCTATAACAAAGGATAAGCCAAGGGGGGGGGGGGGGTATGATCAGTAAAGGCGAAAATGGCTTAAGGAAAAGGCAAGGGGTGATCCAACTAATGTCCAACAAAACAAAATCCAATTCTCTTAAACCAACTTATCCCACGCTTAAGAGAAAATCAGAAAATTAGGGTTCTTGGAACTCTTTGTAATTCACAGCGCCGCTCTTCATCTTCTTCATTCAAACTCTTCCATTTTTACTGAAAACCTCTAAACAAATCTCACTACTTGTCCCTGTCTAGCCTCATGGACGATCGCCCTATTCAGTAACATAATCTCTCCTTATCTCACCGTGATTTACATCTTTTGGAAACCCTAATTTCGGATTTGAACCCTAAAGAAATGAAATTGGTTCATCTCTGACCTCTCTGAAACTCTGTTGCCGGAACGCCGGACCTCTCGCCTCCCTAATCGAGTTCTAAAGATTCTCTAAAAGGGGTAAGATTTCTGTTAAAATGAAAGCCTACAAATTTCATTGATTTTATTTTGATCTTTGTGTTTTCTATTAACTAAGAGATTTCTCTTTTAAATGTCAGAAATATGTGCTTATGGAATATTTGAGAATGAAGCGTTCATACCTGTTGGAGATTTTTCTATGAAATGGGAAAGGGACGGAGAGACTGAGGACGGCGTTCCTTTGGTAGCAGAATTTGCGCGAGGGGAAGAGATGAGGGCGTGGCTTTTCTGACTCATTGGTAACTTCTTCTATTTTTCTCTGTTGAATGATGATGATTAACAGTTTTTTTTTTGGATTTTTATGGTTTGTTACTATTTTTTTTTATGATGGTTTTAGGCTTTTGGAGTTTTGGTACTGGTTTTGTTAGCTTGGCCTGAGGCTTGTCCACTGCGTTTTGGTAACTTGTCTTGAGGCTTGTTTTGGTTTTGGATTCGTTGATGTCTATCAGATTTTGAGTTTGTTACAGGTTTGATAGTTTTCTTGGTGATGGTTGACAGATTTTTAGGTTTTTTTGGCTTGGTTACAGTGTTTGAGATTTTTGGTTTTGGATGTTTGACAGGTTTTGGTTACAGTGTTGAGATTTGTGGTTTTGGATGTTTGACAGGTTTTGGTTACAGTGTTAAGATTTGTTGCTTGAGGCTTGTGTTTTGTTGGAGTTTTTAGGTTTGACAGGTTTTGGTTACAGTGTTGAGATTTGTTGCTTGAGGCTATGTTTTTTTTTTTGGTTTTTTGATGGCTTTAGGCTTGTTACAAGTTTGATGAGTTTTGAGATGGTGACTGGTTTTTGAGAGTTTTGATGGTTTAATGTTTCTGTTATGATGAGGGTTCAGCAGGTTTTTCAGTTTAAGACTTTTGGAGTTTGATACTTACTGATGGTTTTTGTCTTTGAAACTTGTTTCAAGTTTTTTGAGTTTGATGATCTTTCTCTCTTTTTTCACTTCAGAGCTCTATGTTTCTATTGCCCCCCTTCTGTTATATTGACCCTGCTTCTGTTATCCATATTCAAAATGGTGGGAAACCAATAAATTTGAATATTTTAATATATTGTCCTTATGGATTTTTTGTTGCAGTTTTGTTTTCTAGCAAATTCTATGCAACTTGTGACAGGCAGGGCAGCAAGGCTCTGCATTCCAATAACCTAGGTGACTTCTTTCCTCTCTTCTCTCTCAATGACAATAAGAAAGCAAATTGCTCTTTTGCCTTTTTTTCCAATTCTGAAAGGTTTGCATGGAAAATGATGATTTATTGCTTCTCAAGCAAGTTTTTCTATTTGACTTAGCTATTTATGTTTCCATACTCCTGCCTCGTTTTTGTTGATGCTGTTTGTGGTTTTGACAAAGCTGTTTTTTGGTTTTTTGAGGTTGCTGTTTGGACAGTTTGTGGCATTTGGTTTGGACAGTTTGCTGCATTTTGTTTGGTTCCGTTTGCACATTTTGTTTGGTTCAGTTTGCGGATTTTGTTTGGACAGTTTTGTAACATTTGCTTGTTTGGACAGTTTGCTGCATTTTGCTTGTTTGGACAATTTGCTGCATTTTCTTTGTTTGGACAGTTTGCTGCATTTTGTTTGGACAGCTTTGTAGCATTTCTTTTCCTCTTTCTTTTTGTGAACCTAGAAGGGTAACCTTCTTGTGATTTGTAAATAGGAAATAGATTGTGATGAAATAAAATGGCCTTCTGATTCCACTTTGCAAACCTTAATGATGAATACCTTTTGGAAAATTTCTGTTCATGCCAAAGTAATTTGCACTAACCATGTTTTTTTTCTTTCTTTTGTTTTCATGTGAGCACAATTGGATATGACAAAGCAAGGAAGGCAAGAACTCTGTGGCAAGCAAGGAAGTCTTGGAGATAAGCAAAGGAAATTGATACGGCTTCAATCTTTAGACAAACTTAGGCATAGATTAATTCTCCTAGGCCAATCAAACATTTGGATTTTCTTTGTAATTTAGAAAAATCATTCTTGTATTGTATCCAATAATTGTACCAATTCAATCTTTAAATACAATAAGTTGTAAAACATAAAGTATTATAGAATAAATTGTTTTATACCAAATGTTTGAAATCAGAGAAAATCTTGAGTTGTAACATGAAATATTCTGGTGTCAATTGAAATTCTTTATCAACAACAACTTGTAGTTTCTCTTCGCATCCTAATTTATTTTTTGAAATTCCCAATCAAGATATTTGAAACGAAATGCTCTAGTCTGGTAACTTAAATTCCAAGTAATCCCAATAATTCTTGTAACTGCATTTCAAACAAACACGCACTGTATATTTCATTTCCTAGCCAAACAAAAGTTTTAAGGATGTAAATGATTTGGTCAACCTGGATCAAAATCATGATCGTCCTAAATGACAGTCTTAACTTCCATCTCTTGCCCCAAACAAATCATGCCCTGAGAACAAACATTATCTTTTTCAGTAAACTGTGTTTTAAGAAAACTCAAAATCAATCAAATGTCTTGCGATGGTTTGATAATTTTAAAGTTTTCCAAACTCAAATTTATTCTGATTCTTTGAAGATAAACCCACGAGCGACATCACATCTGACCATGAACAGACAAAATTGTCTCAAAATCTTGTAGCTTGAAGAAATCATAAGTATAACCTTGAGGAAGAATGAAGACCTGTGAAAGCCAATTGGATCTTTGAAAATTCATTTTCTTATGAAAATTGCAAAAAACCCTAATTGTTGGTTTACCGCCACAGAAGAGAACCTTTCTGATCGATTCCTGAGCTAAATTGAATATATGAGAAACCCTAGGGTTGTGTCTTCTATGAAAAATGGGAGGGAAAATTTTGGGGTACAACAACTGCCCCTGTTCAACCTTCTTGAACCTGAAGAGTTAGATTGGCGAGTTTTGCCGTTCGTGACTCGAAGGTAAAAGATGATTGGACACTAGTGTGCCCATAAATTTGCACTCGACAAAGGTGTAGTTGAGGGAATGGGCTTAAAGATGCCATTCGGAGAGGTGTTAGAATCTTGTTAGAGATGGGCTTGTAGATGCCATCCAAGAATGTTTGTTATAAATAAAAAAGAATAAGCATTAGAATGGTGTCCGTATTTGGAACGTATCTGAACTATATCTGTACTTGAATCTGAATAAGTAACAGAATGGCTTCCGTGTCTGGAGCGTATCTGGACTGTATCTTGAAATTGAAATCTGAATGAGTGACAGAATGGCAACCGTGTCTGGAGCGTATCTGTACTGTATCTGAAATTGAAATCTGAATGAGTGATAGAATGTCAACCATGTCTGGAGCGTATATGTACTGTATATGAAATTGAAATATGAATGAGTGACAGAATGGTAACCGTGTCTGGAGCGTATCTTGACTGTATCTTGAAATTGAAATCTGAATGAGTGACAGAATGGCAACCGTGTCTGGAGCGTATCTGGACTGTATCTTGAAATTGAAATCTGAATGAGCATCAGAATAGCATCCTTGTCTGGAGCATATCTGTACTGTATCTAGAATATTTACACATTCGTTAATGGTAGCTGTTAATCTTATCCTGAAAAGGGTAAAATGTTAGCTGAAGCACAAAGTTATGTTGCATGAAAGGTATGATGAAATATATGTACTTTATCAATGTTGATAATATATGGATGTAATGTATGCGCATGTAAGCTAATTTGCTGTATTGCTGAGGAAAATAAATCCTTGACTGCTGCTGAGGATTCCGTTGTGAGAGTAATGCCATATACTTCTTGAGGAATCTGCTTGGGGAATCCAGAGAATTTTAATGACTTCTATTGGGGATCATTGACGGGAGTCTTTGTTCTGTCGAGGAGGAATAAAAACTCTGTGGGGAAAAGCTTATTCCTGTTTGGAAAAAGTTCAGGAGTTTCGATCGTCTGCCACCCTACAGGGGAGTTATCCTAGGTTGGGGAGAAACAAAAGTTAACTGTTATCTGGTTGATTTTCAAGCTTCAAGACAACTTGCTGGGGGAACCTGGAGAAACTGGATGATTTTCGCTGGGGATTGAAAGCTTTAACTCCACTGGGGATCCTGATGATGTACTGCAGGGATTATTCAGGGAATAGCCTAGAGATGTTTTCCTATTCTTTCCATCTGTTAGTAATTGTTCTTTTTTGTTTATTTGTAAACAGTAATTATGTTCAAATGCATATCTTCATTAATGAATCATTGGACGTTTTTGAAAATAAAAACATAAGTGTAAAGAAAAAGGCAAATAGTTTTATGTACTTTGAAAGAGATATCTTTGTATTTACTTTGAATAAGTATTTTGTACTTAGGAGACAAACATCCTAGTAAGAGGATGGTGTCATAAATAAGAAATGTTTTTACAAAGAAAGATAGTTATGTGTAATAATCCCATGGGGTTCCCATTCTTCTATAGCCTCCGTATCTCCGAATATCTTGTCCATTTGTTGATTCGTCTGAAGATGATTGAATTGATCGGAAGCTCCAAGTTTGTCCGTGAAGAGATTGTCCGTGAAGAGATTGTCCTTAAAGTGATCCGACGAGACATAGTCATATGCTTTAATTCCCTAACTTTTCCTGGACCACCCTTTCGGGTTTTCAGTCCACCGGGAAACCCTTTTTTTCCCAAGTCTCCCTTTCAGGTTTTCAACTTGCCGGGTGTACAGATTTTTTGTTTTATCCCTAATTTTTGCCCGAACCTTTTGGTTCGCCGGGATGCCCTTGTTTTTCCTAGGTGTGTCAACCTAGCGGGTCTCTTATGTGTAGTATCTTTTGACTATGTCTGTGTTCGCAGGGTGTGGAAGGTCATAACCGTCCATGGTGGTTAAGATCATCGCCCCACCAGAAAAGATGTTCTTGATTACAAATGGTCCTTCATAGGTAGGAGTCCATTTTCCCCTGGGATCATTGTGGCAAGATGATGCGTTTGATCACTAGATCTCCAACTTGATATACTTGGCGTCTGACTTTCTTGTTGAAAGCCTTGATCATCCGTTTTTAATACATCTGACCATGGCAAACAACAGTAAGTCTTTTTTCATCAATCAAGTTTAGTTGGTCAAACCGAGTCTGAATCTAATCTTCTTCATTCAAACCAGTATCTTTCATGATTCTCAGAGAGGGGATTTGAACCTCAATAGGTAAAACGGCCTACATGCCATAAACCAAAGAATAGGGTGTTGCCCCAGTTGACATGCGATCCGTGGTACGATACCCGTGGAGAGAAAAAGGTAGCATTTTATGCTAGTCCTTGTAGGTGACTGTCATTTTTTGTATGATCTTTTTAATGTTTTTGTTCGCAGCTTCGACTGCACCATTCATCTTTGGCCGATAGGGGGATGAATTATGATGTTGAATCTTGAACTGCTCGCACAAGGCGGTGATCATAGTATTGTTAAGGTTTGTACCGTTATCAGTGATGATCCTTTCTGGGATACCGTACTGGCAAATGAGATTCTGCTTGATGAAGCGGGCAACAACATTCTTAGTAACAGATGCGAAGGAAGCTGCTTCGACCCACTTTGTGAAATAATCAATGGCCACTAGAATGAAGCGGTGTCCATTGGAGACTGTAGGCTTGATCTCCCTAATCATATCAATTCCCCACACAACGAAGGGCCAAGGAGCTGTTAAGACATTTAGAGGAACCGGAGGCACGTGTACCTTATCTGCATAGACTTGACACTTATGACAGGTCCGGGAGTGTTGGTAGCAGTTTGCTTCCATGGTAGACCAATAATAGCCCGCCCGTAGAATTTTCTTTTCCATCGTATGCCCACTGGAGTGAGTTCCAAAGGTACCTTCATGCAATTCAGCCATAATCCTTTCATCCTCAGCCTTGTCCACACAATGGAGCAGAATAGAATCATGATTGCGTTTGTACAGGATGCCATTACTTAGGAAGAACTTAGCGAAGAATCTTCTTAAGAACTTTTTGTCATTGACTGAAGCTCTTTCTGGATATTCTTGAGCCTCGAGATACCTTTTGACTTCATGAAACCAAGGCTGGTCCACTACTTCTTCGGTATTAATCTCATGACAGTGTGCCGGTTCGTCCATTCCTTCAATGGTGATCTGGGGAGCCTCATTATCCCAATTAAGTTTAAACATAGATGACATTGTAGCTAGAGCATCTGCTAACTGATTTTCTTCTCGCGGGAAATGCTCGAAGGTAATCTGCTCGAAATGTGGTAACAACGTCAAAACATGTTCTTTGTAAGGGATAAGGTTTGGATGCTTAGTGTCCCACTCTCCTTTGATCTGATTGATGACCAACGCTGAATCCCCAAACACAACTAAAGATTCTATTCCCAAGTTTATGGCAGCCTTGAGACCAAAGATGCATGCTTCGTACTCTGCCATGTTGTTCGTACAGTTGAAGCAAAGTATGGCTGTGAAAGGAGTATGGCATCCTTCCGGAGATATGAGAACAACGCCGATACTGTTGCCAAGTGCATTGGAGGCACCATCAAAGTACAGGGTCCATCAGGTTCCTTGTTCAGGTCCGTCATATAATCCGAATTCTTCAACATTGTCCAATGTCATGATGTCTTCGTCAAGGAAGTCAAATTTCATGGACTGGTAATCTTCTACAGCTTGATGGGCCAGATGATCAGCTAGTACGCTGCCCTTTATAGGTTTTTGGATCGTGTACTATATATAGTATTTTGTTAGGATCATCTGCCATCTAGCTATCCTCCCAGACAAAGCAGGCTTCTTGAATATGTACTTTATCAGATCCATTTTAGATATCAACAAAGTGGTATGAGTCAACATATACTGTCTTAGCCGGCGAGCAACCCATACCAAAGCGCAACAAGTTTTCTCGAGCAGTGAATATCTGGTTTCACAGTCGGTAAACTTTTTGCTAAGGTAATAAATAGCGTGCTCTTTTAGGCCAGACTCGTCATGCTGACCCAGTACGCACCCCATCGATTTCTCTAAGACGGTCAAATACATGATTAGTGGTCTTCCTTCGACTGGTGGCATTAAGACAAGAGGCTCTAGCAAATACTCATTGATTTTATCGAAAGCAATCTGACAGTCATCATTCCATCTAACTACCTGATCTTTCTTCAACAGCTTGAAGATTGGTTCACAAGTAGATGTTAGGTGAGAAATGAACCTAGCAATGTAGTTCAGGCATCCCAAGAAACCTCTGACTTCCTTCTCAGTGCGAGGAGCAGGCATTTCTTTTATCGCTTTGACTTTGGCAGGATCAACCTCGATGCCTTTTTTGCTGACAATGAAACCTAAGAGTTTACCGGACCGGACTCTGAATGTGCACTTGTTTGGGTTCAACCTTAGTTTGTACTCCTTCAATCTGACAAACAGCTTCTGCAAGTGGTCAATGTGTTCTTCTTCAGTTTGTGATCGGGCTATCATGTCATCTACGTAGACCTCTATCTCATGATGTATCATATCATGAAACAAAGATACCATGGCGCATTGATAGGTTGCCCCAACATTCTTCAGTACGAATGGCACCACTTTGTAGTAGAACGTAACCCACTGTGTGACAAATGTAGTTTTCTCCATGTCCTCAGGTGCCATTTTGATTTGGTTATAGCCTGAGAATCCGTCCATGAAAGAAAATACTTTGTGATGGGCTGTATTGTCAACCAGTATGTCGATGTTTGGAAGTGGAAAATCATCTTTAGGACTGACCCTGTTTAAATCTATATAATCCACGCACATTCTCACGTTGCCGTCCTTTTTAGGCACGGGAACAATGTTAGCAACCCATTGAGGATAAGAAGTAACGGCCAAGAACCCAACATTGAACTGCTTCATGACTTCTGCTTTGATCTTCTCTGACATGTCAGGTCTCATGCGGCGGACCTTTTGTTTCACTGGTGGACAATCTTCTCTTAAGGGCAGACGATGTACCATAATGTCTGTATCGAGTCCCGGCATGCCTTCGTATGACCAGGCAAAGATCTCAACATAATCATTCAAAAGATGAATTAGGCGCTCCTTGACACTCGGCTCTAGATTGGCACCCACTCTGATTTCCTTTTTATCTTCCTCAGTACCCAACTTGATTGTATCCAAAAGCTCCTCATGAGGCTGAATAACTCTTTCTTCTTGCTGTAATAGTCTGGCCAATTCCCTTGGCACCTCACAATCTTCCTCACCTTCGTATTCGGCTTGGTAGACCAGATCTTCAGAGTCACTGAAGGCTATAGCAGTATCGTTACCCATGGGATCCAGAGTGGAAGGGTACCTGCATTTGTGAGTGTGGGTGTGCGTAAGGGTATAGCCATCTTAAAACAATAAAATGTAAAAGAAAGACAATGAGCATAAAAGGTTTATATATAAAAAAGTGTCCATGATTCGTTGAATGACATATGAAAATGAAATAAAAACCCTTACAAATGGACCGATGTGCCTTGGGTAAGGCACAAGGTTGAAAATGTACGAATTGTTTGTGAATTATTACAAGCCCAACAGAAATGTAAAAGATAAATTACTGCGATATGAAAGTTATTGGGATGAAGTCTTTGGCTACCCAGTTGCGAAGTCCTCCGCTGATAGTAGGAAATATCCAATCTTCCAAGCTTCCATCTTCTTCACTGTCCTCTACTGCATTGACGCTTTGGTTGCTGATCTTCACAGGTGGCCCTCCGGCACGGGCACGGCGCACAGTCTTCTGAGCAGTTGAAGTAAACCCCAAGCCAAACTTGTCTGATTTGTATGGGATGTCCGAAAGCTGTCCCCAGATGGTGCATCCGCCTTCTTCCACTACTGCCTTTGCATATTTTAGAGATGACATCTGAGGTGGAGGTCTTGTGATCATAGGAATTGAGGATACCTCCTTGGTCGCCTCTACTTATGGAGAGACTTCTTCAAAATGTTGGAAAGGGGTTTCTATGAATTCGCCATTCAACTCTACATACCGGAAAGAATTCAGATGACTAATCATGTATTCCTCCTCCCCATGGACAGTTATGATCTTCCCTTGGACCAGGTACTTGAGCATCTGATGCAAGGTGGAGGTGACAACTCCAGCATTGTGGATCCAGGGGCGTCCCAACATACAGGAATAAGAAGGACGGATGTCCATCACGTAGAAGGTGGAGTTGAACACCTGAGTTCCTACCTTGATCGGGATGTCCACCTCCCTGTGGACCATCCTCTTAGAGCCGTCAAATGCTCTCACAATTATGTTGCTGGGTTTTAAAGTCAGCCCCTCACAATCCAACCTATCAAGGGATTTCTTTGGCAAGACATTTAAATATGATCCAGTATCAACCAAGACATGAGCTAGGGTTGTTCCTCTGCACTCCACTGAGAGATGTAATGCATCATTGTGTTTTCTCCCTCTGGGTGTCAAGTCAGCATCGGAGAAGCCCAGGCCATTATCAGCTGTCAAACTAGCCACACAGTCCTGGAACTGGTCAACAGACGTCTCTTGCGGCACATGAGCTGTCTTCAGAAATTTTACCAGATCCTTGGCATGTGCTTCAGAACACAACATTAGATCTAGCATAGAGATCTTGGAAGGGGTTTGCCCCAACTGTTCAACCACATCATAATCACTCTTCTTTATGATCCTCAGGATTTCTTCCATCTCCTTCTTGGATGTTTCAGGAATAGCTAGTGATTGAGCCTTCGTTCGGACATGCTCCTCTTGAACGTTCTTTCCTTTATTCTCAGCAGCAGAAGTAAGGATAGGAATTGTATTGTCTTTGTCGGTAAGTATGCCTGCAGGTATAATCACTGGTGTGGAGGTAATCTTCAGAACAGCCACGGGTCCAAAGACTGCTGTTGGAGGAGCAATCTCTAGAGAGAAGTGATGGGCTTTTACTGTATAGTCTAAATTATAACTGCAAGTGCACAACCTATCAAAGTAATATATAAGATTATCGAACCATAAATACCAATTGTCAATCTATCGACTCTATTCTTAAGGTGTTTATCTAAGGCAGATCAGTAAGGGATTGAGTTCAGTACAGGGAAATAAAAGCGAATAAAATTAAAGAGATAAAACAAACGAGATCGAATGTAAATCACGAGATCAGACAGTGTCCTAGCATGCATGTATAGTATTTACTTTTGGGAAATATTTTCCATTTATAGCAAAGAACTGTTTAACAGGAACTTGTAGCTTTCGCATACTAAGAACCGAGTTTACTTTTTAAATTAAATTCCTTTATTGTCACTTATAAAGGGTGCCTAACGCATTAAAGAAGTAAACCTATTTTTAAGAAACAAGTTATTTTGACTTAGTGAAAAAGTGTTTTAATTTGGAAAACTTAACTTAAAGGGATCCTTGGCTTTTGACCAAGAATCAGATTTTAATCCCACAAACGCGTCCGTAAATAGTTTCAAAATCATTTTCTAAAATTATATCAAGTAATCCTACTTAACCAAATGAACTGCTTTCGCTCTTTTCGTTTGGTCAAGAACTAATCTGGCTTAATCTTAAGTATGGACGGCTTTTGATCTTACCCATAAACTTTTAAACACATTTAAACCAGTATTAAAAACTAAAACATCCCAAAGGTATTTCTATTAGCATGGCATGCAGAACATAGTTATGATTCGATCCTTACATTCTAACCCTAATAAATTTAGCTAGACACGGTAAGCATTTAAAGTCTATAAAACATGTAGACTATGATAAGAGCGTTTAGAGTCTATAAAACATGTAGACTATGGTAAGAGCGTTTAGAGTCTATAAAACGTGTAGACTATGGTAAGAGCATTTAGAGTCTATAAAACATGTAGACTATGGTAAGAGCATTTAGAGTCTACAAACCATGTAGACTATGGTAAGAGCATTTAGAGTCTATAAAACGTGTAGACTATGGTAAGAGCATTTAGAGTCCATAAAACATGTAGACTATGGTAAGAGCATAAGATAAATGAAAGCAATTAAATTAGAACCTTGCTCCAATCGGAGGCTTGAATCTGATACAAGTCGTGGAAATGTAAAAGATAGTATGATAAACTTCAACCAAAGTGCTCCAAAATTGAATACAAACTCGCACACTCAAGTGTGATAACTTCCCGATGTGAGAAGATTATCACTTTACAAAGTAGTAATATATGCCTAAGCAGTAACTTGACTGGATCTATGTTTGCATCTTAGTTTGGATGAAAACGAAAATGAAATGAACTTGCTATTTATAGAAGATCCTGAAACTCTGTAAAGACAAGCATGCCCCTCAACTGCTTCTGAGCGGGAAATGGTTTGTGAAGGCCGCGGGCGCGGCCACCCTCCCCGCGGGCGCGGTGAGTGAAAATGGAGAGATCGTGGGAACGTGGCAGTTGGCCCATGGGTGAAAGTGCGCCATGTCAGCGTGTTCCCTATAGCCGGCGCGGAGCTGGGCGCCATGTGTGTATTTTCTTGGAAAAACCCTATTTTTCTGGCATTTTCGCTCATTTCTTCTCTGAAGGCTCTGAAAGGACATGTGACCTGAAAACAAAGGAAACAAGGGAATAATACTAGAAAAAAAATAATAAAACTAAGGAAAACATGTGATATTCGAGTCAGAAACATAGTGCGATTCGGTGTTATCAAATTCTCCCACACTTAAACCTTTTCTTGTCCTCAAACAAAACTCTCAGAAGTAGTCAAAGGGATACAAGTGTTTTTTCTAGTTATCGAGCTAAAGCAGTAAGGTTCAAGTGAGAGTGTGTTCGACAAGTACCAACTATTTGAACTAAGAACATCGAAGTGACACTTTACCGCAGAATGCGGACATAAACCTTATTCCTACACAAGTCAACTCCTATTACTCCTACTATGCTAAGACTTCTCTTCTAGGTAAGGTCCTTTTCATTCAGGTGTAATCACATTAAGCTCATTATCTATACATACTCATAGTGTAGTGACCGGTTAGTGATTCTGATCTTTGCAATGGGATTCTGGTACAAGAATTGGTGTAATCCCGTTATTACCTAATTATAGCTGTGGGGGATCAGATCGTAATCTGCCCTACCGAGTTCAGCACCAGATACCTCTGAACCAGCCATAATGGGTAATGCCTTTTATTATCAGTGGAATTAAATGATCGTGTGAGGATCACCCAATTCATAGTCATAACCATACATTTTTGCTTATATATATATATATATATATATATATATATATATATATATATATATATATATATATATATATATATATATATATATATATATATATATATATTTTCAAGGCAAAAAGATCATTCACTTATTTTCATCGATCCTACACGTAGCGCATGCTTAGGCCGGAGCCGACTACGAGAATAAACTACTTCGGACCCGTTTTGTAAAATTAAAATCATAGCATGGGGAGAAGACGAAATTAACTCTAATATTTACAAGGTCTATGGTGTAAAAGACGATGTTGATTTTTCAAAAAGGGTACCTAAGACTAATCACACTCTATCCTAAACCTAAAAACTTTACTTATGGCTCAAAAAACTAAAAACATGTTGTATTCATTTTTAGCAAAATTTTTTTCTCAAGGCTAGGAAGTGGTGGAGAACTTAAGGATACACTGCGCAAAATGACTCGTCAATCACATGTATTTTATTTAACGGCTAAACTACTAAAAGGGAAATAACTAAAAGATACTGAAAAATAAAGTACTAAAAAGGGAAATAACGGAAAAAGAAATAACGGAAAGGAAATAAAAGCGATAAAATGCTCCTCCCACACTTGAATTGGACATTGTCCCCAATGTTCCAAAATAAGTCTAGGTAGGAGATACTTGGTAAAACTAGTGAGGTCCACTAGTACCCTCGCCATCCTGAGGTGAACGTCCGGAACGGCGGCTACGACTACGACGACAGCGATCTCTATCGAGGCTAAACTGTGCCATGCGCTCAGTGAGAGCAGCATTTGCAGTTTGTGTGGCCTCCATTAATTTGAAGTGAGTAGAGAAGCTAGTCTGCTAACAGTGCTGCTAGTTCTGGAAAGCCAATTGACTTTCCATGATGGTAGTCAGAGAGCGGGCATTTTGAATTTGAGACGCCTGCATGAAAGCCATGTTGTCGGAAACCTGTTGCTGGATCGTAGAAAGGAGGGCATCATGTCTCTCCTCTCTAGCCATATGCTCTCTCCACATGTCCTCCGTGACATGGAAGCTTGGGACGGTACCTGCAGGAGGGTTAGAAGAAGATGGTGCAGTGTGTGATGGTGTAAATCGAGGAGGTGACTCTGTTTGAAAGTCATACTCGTCATCAGTGTTGTTCCCCTCCTCTAAAGGAACATTCGGAGGTAACGGACCAGTGAAAGCGGGAGCACTTAAATCATAGGTCCAGTTACGCTCCAATCTAACGTCAGTGCGACGGGTACAGGGGAGGACAACACTTGGTACATCAGCATTACCAATCATAAGGTAATAGCCACCTTCCCTTCTCGCTTTGTAGAGGCGCATATATTTCAAAAATTTTAGGCCTGCAGTACGAGGAGGAAGTGGCTCTAAAGTAGCAAGCTCGGTGGCCAAGCCAAGGGCACGAGCGATAGTAGTAACCATGCCACCAAAAGAAATCGGTGCCCACTTTTTTCGGACATAGCTCATGTGAGCAATCATAAAGGGCATCGGGTTAATTTTGGTGTCGGTGAGGCATGCTTGCATAATAATTAACTCTTTAGCATTCACCTTGTTCGGGTTTTCTCGAGAAAAAATGGTGGATGCTAAAAGGTATCGGAAGACACGGATGGCCGGATTATGGACACTCGAGGCTAGCAGGCCATCAAAAGAATTTGCTTCTTGGTTTGTAAGTTTTTTCCAGAAAGCATAGCCAGTGGTTGTCCATTCCGTATCCAAGGGTGCTTCACAAATAGCACCTTCCCCAAAAGGCATCCCTAACAACTCAGCTAAACCTTCGGTGGAGTAACTATATTCACGATTAAACATTCTAAATTGTACCCCACCTACGGTACTAGCAGTGTTAGGTGTGACATTATAAATAAGTGAACTTAAAAACTCATATGTCAACCTTGGGTAGGTAGGTTCTTTTGCAGAGAAAATATTATGCATGCCTATTTTATCTAATAAATGAAAAACACTATGATAAATACCTAAAGTGTAGAGACAGTCTTCGTCAATATACCTGGTTGAGTAAATTGCCGTAGATTGTAGCTTTTTGAGCAGCTTCCTTTGTGTGGATCCCGGTTTGCCGCTTCGAAGAACATACCCATTGAAGTCCATTTTGATTGTTTTGAACGATTTGGAGAAAGAAAAATAGTATGGTGGAGGAAGAAAATAGTGATTTTTATAGATTTGGAAGGTCTGTAGTGGGAAAAGAAATATAATAGAGAATTAGTTGAAGTGGAGAAATTATGGAAGGTAAGGTATGAAAATATGGGTAAAATGAGGAAGAAAATGGGGTTTAAATAGGAAAAAATGGAGTAACTGGTGAGTTTTCTGAAAAGTAGCCGTTTATTACCGTTGGAGGTCCGCGGACACGGTCCCTCCCTCCGCGGGCGCGACCTGTTGAATTTCTAGCTGGGCCAGATTTTGTTCTTTTGGGCAATTGGGCTTCAAAAATGGTGGCTTGCTCTTGTCACTTGGGGTGTACCTAGCGTTTTAAGGTGAAAATATAATTTTTTTTTTGTAAAATATATGTGTATATCATACACATACATTTTATTTTCTAATTTTTGCAAAATAAAATAAAACAAGTTAAGAGAAAATAAAATAAACACAATATATATGTAAATGTAAGTGAGTACGAAGTGCAACTGAACTGAAAAACTGAAAAAGTAAGTCTGAGAAATAAAATAAAAATAGTATAATAAAAATAGCAATGGTGGACGTCTCATGATCAAATATCAGCAAAGTCACGTCCTCGCAGCTCAGCCACCTGACATCTGAGCTCAACAATCTCGTGTGTCAAATCGTCGATCTCGCCAGCATATGTGGAACCATCTAGCTCTACCTGTAGGGTGAGATCAGCCACCTCCTGGAGAAGTGTAGCCATCTCAGCTCTCATGGCTGCCATCTGCGCTCTCATGTCGGGCCCCTGTAAGGTCAAGTTATTAGTATAAACAACGGTATGCTCAAGCTCAGGTGCAGGCGTGTACTCTGGAGTAGGATTATCTGTAACCAGATCCTCAGTGATCGGGTCGTCTGACTCTGGCTCTAACTGGTGAATACTCTGGCTCTGGAAGGTCAGTGATGTTTATAACTGTCTCGCCCCAACCCTCTAAAGTGTAGTTCCAGTTTGCCCGGTTGGAGACGTAGGTCATCTGTGGATCAGGCAGGGTGAAATAGTAGACAGTCTGATCGTCAATAAGGAGCCTGTACTGATATGGATGAAAAGAAGCTCGGCGCATAAGGCCATGGTCTAAGCAGAAGTCAATGTCGATGCGTGTACTACCACAGTATGGTGTCAGGCGGAGTAACTGGCTATCCAAGCCTAGAGCAGATGCAATCAGCGTCACATTCCCACCAGCGTGCAAGTATCCCTCAGAGGATGATGCAACCATATCTAGACTTTCTATCAAGAAAGCTCCACTCGCAATGGGACGCGACTGACTAGCGCAGTATAAAAATAGTATCTCCTCTGCAGTCACTAAATGATCGCAATAGCTCCTCCCAAAGAAGGTATGACAAAGAATCATCTCAAAGTACCTGAAAGCTGGGTTATGAATCCTCTTAGACAGTTTCTTAGTTGGGTCGAGGCTGCCCTCGTCGGTAATAGCTCTCCAGGATCTGTCTATATCACTGCTCATGAAATACCCTAGAGGAAGCTCAGGGATGGCAGTAAGTGCAATCTCGAATCCAAGCAGATCTCCAAACTGTCTCAAAGTAAAAGCATACTCTGCTCCGAACATGCGAAAACTAATCCGCCCACGATCCTCTCTGGTGCCAACATAAGGCTCATACTCCAGTGAGCTAAGGAACTCCAAGGTGAGGTTCCTGTAGGTCACGTGGATCTCGTCAGCATATGCATCCCAACTGACCTGATGGCACAGATACCGGATACTAGCCTCAATGCCTAGTGCATCCATGCAAGCAGAATCAGGGTATCTAGTCGGAAGCATCGGTCGAGCAGACAGTGTAGCAAATCGCTCCCTCTTAGCGTCGTCTCTGAAGATGACATCGAGTCCATCAATGAAATCCATCTGAAAAAGGTGATATAAGAGCACCTGGTCTTGAAAAAGATATATGAGTCAGTCCAAAATTACAAATTTAATAACATAAAAGAAAAATTAAAATTAAAATTAAAAATAAAGAAAAAAAGATCGTGGGTTGCCTCCCACGCAGCGCTTTGTTTAACGTCGTTAGCTTGACAATAAGATCTCACTTTTCGCGTTGTGATTGGTGGGTCTATCAGAGTCTGACTAGAGTAGTCAATAGGCAGGTCACCTCCTCTATACAACTTCAGTCGTTGTCCATTTACCACGAAAGGAGCGCTTGAGTTATTCTTGATTTCTACAGCTCCTGATACTAACACTTTTGATACCTCGAATGGACCTGTCCATCTTGAACGTAGCTTGCCAGGAAAAGTCGTAATCTGGAATTAAACAGAAGAACAGGATCGCCTACGTTGAATTCTTTCTTAGTAATTTTCTTGTCGTGCCATATCTTTGTTCTTTCTTTATAGATGATGGCATTCTCATAAGCATTTAGGCGAAGTTCTTCCAACTTATGTATGTCCAGAATTCGTTTCTCTCCAGCTCTTAGGTAGTCTAAATTCAAGGATTTTATAGCCCAATAGGCTTTGTGTTCTAACTCGAAAGGTAAGTGGCAGGATTTTCCATAGACCAATTGACATGGGGTAGTTCCAATAGGGGTTTTGTAAGCTGTTCTATAGGCCCAAAGTGCATCTTTTAGCTTTCCGGACCAATCCTTTCTGGATATTGACACGTTTTTTCTAGGATTTGCTTGATTTCCCTATTCGATACCTCCACTTGGCCACTGGTTTGAGGGTGATATGGTGTTGCTACTCTATGTTTGACTCCATATTTGTTTAAAAGTTTATTTAATATCTTGGATATAAAGTGCGATCCTCCATCACTTATGACTAGACGAGGTGTTCCAAATCTAGGGAATATGATGTTCTTGAACAATTTGATCACTACTCTCGTGTCGTTTGTGGGGGCCGCTATTGCTTCTATCCACTTGGACACATAGTCAACTGCCACAAGAATATATTTATTTCCCATTGATGATGGAAAAGGCCCCATGAAATCTATACCCCATACGTCAAAAAGTTCTACCTCTTGAATATTTCTTAATGGCATTTCGTCACGCCTTGAAATGTTCCTAGTGCATTGACACCGGTCACACTTGGTGATGTAAGTGTGGACATCTCGCCATAAAGTTTCCCAGTAAAGGCCTGCTTGAAAGATTTTGGCACATGTCTTTGATGTGCTTGCGTGTCCACCATAAGGCGCGGCATGACAATGTTTTATGACGCTTTCCAGTTCCTCCTCTGGAACACATCGTCTAAAGATGTTGTCTATTCCTCTTTTGAACAAGAGTGGTTCGTCCCAATAAAAGCTTTTGATGTCATTGAAGAACTTTTTCTTTTGTTGAAAACTTAAGTCTGGGGGTATGATGTCAGCAGCTAGATAGTTCACAATGTCTGCGTACCAAGGTACATTTCATATCATTGAGACTTTTTCTGGTTTAAATTCTTTATAGGTTTCAGAGTCATCCTCTCTCATTGTGTTTATCCTAGCTATCAGTCCATCGTAAGTGAAGTGATCATCTATTGGTATTAGATCTGGTTTCAAATGTTCTAGCCTAGATAGATGATCGGCTACTAAATTCTCAGTGGCTCTCTTATCCTTAATGTCTAAAAGTCAAATTCTTGGAGTAAGAGAATCTACCTGAGCAATCTCGACTTAGCGTCTTTTTTATTTAACAGATATCGGATTATTGTGTGATCAGTATAAACTACAATCTTAGCTCCTACTAAATAAGATCAGAACTTATCGATTGCGAATACTACAACTAGCAATTCCTTCTCTGTAGTTGTGTAGTTAAGTTGGGCGGTATCTAGGGTTCTACTGGCATAGTAAATGACATGTAATTTTTTGTCTTTTCTTTGCCCTAAGACAGCCCCAACTGCATAGTCACTAGCATCGCACACGATTTCAAATGGTTTCTCCCAGTAAGGGGGTTGAATGACAGGAGCTGAAATCAGCGCTTGTTTTAGAATGTTGAAGGCTTCAAGACACTTCTCATTAAAGTCAAATTCAGCACCTTTCATAAGAAGGTTAGTTAAGGGTTTTGTTATTTTGGAGAAGTCTTTTATAAAGCGTCGATAGAATCCAGCATGTCCTAGAAAACTTCGTACTTCCCTAACGGTTTTAGGTGGGTTGAGGTTCTCTATAACTTCTATTTTGGCTTTGTCAACTTCTATCCCTCTCTCGGAGATGATATGCCCTAAAACTATTCCTTCGTTGACCATAAAGTGACACTTCTTCCAATTCAACACAAGGTTCACTTCCATACATCTTTCTAAGATTTTCTCAAGGTTCGAGAGACAATTTTTGAAATCGAATCCACATACAGAAAAATCATCCATGAATACTTCCATAATTCCGTCGAGATAGTCCGCGAAAATGGACATCATACAACGTTGGAAGGTGGCAGGTGCATTACAGAATCCAAAGGGCATCCTCCTATAGGCAAACGTTCCATAAGGACAGGTGAATGTAGTTTTTTCTTGGTCCTCTGGGTGAATAGGGATTTGGAAAAATCCGGAATATCCATCTAGATAACAGAAATACGAATGCCTAGCTAGACGTTCGAGCATCTGATCTATAAATGGAAGTGGGAAATGATCTTTCCTAGTCGCCTTATTTAGCTTTCTGTAATCGATGCACATACGCCATCCTCCTTCTGTTCGTTTTGCTACTTTATCTCCCTTATCATTTTCAACAATCGTGATGCCTCCTTTCTTCGGAACCACATGTACAGGACTTACCCACTCACTATCTGATATCTGATATATTATACCAACTTCCAGTAACTTAAGAACTTCTTTCTTAACTACATCACTCATAATAGGATTTATTCTTCTCTGATGCTCTCTAGAGGGTTTCGAATTTTCTTCTAGCATGATCTGATGCATGCATACAGACGAGCTTATCCCTTTCAAGTCAGATATTTTATATCCTAATGCTGAAGGGTATCTTCGTAAGGTATCTAAGAGTTGATTTGTTTCGTTTTGGCCTAGAGTGGCGTTAATTATAACTGGGCGATTCATCTCTTTGTCCAAAAACTCATATCTTAGATTCTTGGGTAGTTCTTTGAGTTCTAGAGATGGCTTTTTCAGACACGGCATAGGATCGGGTGTAAGAGTTAAAAATTCAAAGAGGTTGTCATCAATGTAAGGTTCTTTATATCCATCATCCTCTAGAATGGGTGTTGGTAGTAGTTTAATTAAGGATTCATCTTTCTCAAGTTCGTTTATGCATTCATCAATGATGTTGATTGCATAACATGCATCTCCTATCACAGGTGCCATAAGGAATTTAGAGAGGATAAATTCTATCTTTTTATCTCCTACTTTGAAGGTATGTTTTCCTTTCTTAACGTCGATTATAGCTCCAGCGGTTGACAAGAATGGTCTTCCTAAGAGAATCGGGATTTCGTCATCTTCTTTAATATCCATTACCACGAAATCGATTGGGATATATAACTGACCTATTCTAACTGGTATATCCTCTAATATCCCTGTGGGGTACTTGACAGAACTATCAGCTAGTTGTAAAGACATTTTGGTTGGTTGTAGTTCTCCTAAGTTTAACCTCTTGCAGGCTGCCAAAGGCATTAAGCTTACGCTTGCTCCTAGGTCTAAGAAAGCTTTGTTGATCATATGATTTCCTAGGATGCAAGGAATAGAAAAACTTCCAGGATCTTTGTCCTTTTTTGCAAGTTTATTTTCAGAGATGGAATGACATTCTAGGGGTTTAGGATCGTCGAGTTTGCGTTTGTTTGACATGATGTCTTTTAAGAATTTAGCATATGATGGTATTTGGGTAATCGCTTCGGTAAAGGGAATCTCTACATGGAGTTTCTCTATTACTTTGATGAATTTTTGGTATTGGCTTTCTATCTTGGTTTGTTTAAGTCTTTGTGGGTATGGTATTGGAGGTTTATAGGGTGGAGGTGGTGTATAAGTTTTATCTTTCGATTCTTCCACCTGGTTCTGTTGGGTTCTTGGTTCCTCTGGTTTGTCTACTTGGTCCTCAGGTATGCTATCTTTTTTTGGTTTTTCGGGTACACACATCGTTGGAAGTTTCGGTCCATCGTAAGCCGTTCCACTTCTTAGAGTGATAGCATTCGCTTGTCCTTTAGGATTAGGTTGAGTTTGTCCAGGGAATTTTCCTCCAAGTGTGGTTTGCGTGGCTTGTGTTTGAGCTACTTGCGAGATCTGAGTCTCGAGCATCTTATGATGGATCATCATTTGGTCAAACTTAGTTGCTAGTTGTGTTACTAGTTCGTTTGTATGGACGTTTTGGTTCATAAATTCTTTGTTTTGCTGAGTCTGGGTTGCGTTAAAAGTATCTAGGGTTTCCCTAAGATTTGGTCTTGGTGGCACATCTTGCATAGGTTGGTTTGATTTTTGAGGTTGAAAACCTTGCGGTCTGGGTGTTCCAGGATGTTGGATTGGATTGTTTTTTTTATAGGAAAAATTCAGTTGATTCCTCCATCCAGGGTTATAGGTGTTCGATAACGGGTTTACTTGGGTGTAATTGACTTATTCTAAGCTAGACTCATTCAATAGGTAACAATCTGAAGTTGGATGTCCTTGGGTTCCATAGAGTTTGCATTCCGAGTGGAGTGCAACTATTGTGGCAGGGTTTTGGGATATGTTATCTACTCTTAAGGCTAGGGAGTCCATTTTAGCTTGCATCATGTTCATGCTACTTATCTCATGCACCCCTCCTTGGGTCTCCTTCTTCTCCACTGTCGCTCGTTCTGCCCCCCCATTGGTAATGGTTTTGGGCCATATCTCCGATCAGGGCACAAGCTTCAGGGTAAGGTTTGTTCATCAACGCACCACCTGCGGCAGCGTCGATAGACATTTTGGTATTCTAATGGAGTCCATTATAGAAGGTGTGAATGATCAACCATTGCTCTAGGCCATGGTATGGACAAGCTCTTAAAAGGTCTTTATATCTTTCCCAAGCTTCAAATAGAGATTCTCCCTGGTTTTGGGTGAATCTAGTGATCAGGTTTCTAAGAATAGCGGTTTTGCTAGGGCGAAAATACCTGGCAAGGAACACTCTTCTAAGGTCCTCCCAAGTTGTTATCGAATTGGAAGGGAGGGAATCTAACCAATCGTGAGCTTTCCCTCTTAGATAGAATGGAAACAATCTTAGGCGTATTGCTTCAGATGTGGCACCATTTGCTTTGAGGGTGTCGGATAATTGGATAAATGCCTTCAAGTGTTGATTCGGGTTCTCGGTAGTGAGACCAGCGAATTGGTTTTGTAGAACTAATTGTAATAGTGAGGGTTTTAGTTCGAAGTTGTTAGTTGTTATAGCTGGATTTACTATACTAGAACTATGTTCCTTGTTAGATGGTTGGGCAAATTCCTTAAGCGGTCTTTGATTACGGTCCTCGGCCATAGCTTTCTTCAACTTTCATATAAAGAGACGGGCTCGAGCGAAACGTTCAGGTTCTACTAAAGGATCTGTTAGGTTACCGGTGCTACGATTTCTACGCATCTATCGCCTAAATAAGTAGCCTTAGTCTAAACGGGATAACAAAAAGGGTACGAAATTTGGCAAAGTTGGTCCCCGACAACGGCGCCAAAAACTTGATGGGCTTTTACTGTATAGTCTAAATTATAACTGCAAGTGCACAGCCTATCGAAGTAATATATAAGATTATCGAACCACATAGACCAATTATCAATCTATCGACTCTATTGTTAAGGTGTTTATCTAAGGCAGATCAGTAAGGGATTGAGTTCAGTACAGGGAAATAAAAGCGAATAAAATTAAAGAGATAAAACAAACGAGATCGAATGTAAATCACGAGATCAGACAGTGTCCTAGCATGCATGTATAGTATTTACTTTTGGGCAATATTTTCCATTTATAGCAAAGAACTGTTTAACAGGAACTTGTAGCTTTCACATACTAAGAACCGAGTTTACTCTTTAAATTAAATTCCTTTATTGTCACTTATAAAGGGTGCCTAACGCGTTAAAGAAGTAAACCTATTTTTAAGAAACAAGTCATTTTGACTTAGTGAAAAAGTGTTTTAATTTGGAAAACTTAACTTAAAGGGATCCTTGGCTTTTGACCAAGAATCAGATTTTAATCCCACAAACGCGTCCGCAAATAGTTTCAAAATCGTTTTCTAAAATTATATCAAGTAATCCTACTTAACCAAACGAACTGCTTTCGCTCTTTTCGTTTGGTCAAGAACTAATCTGGCTTAATCTTAAGTATGGACGGCTTTCGATCTTACCCATAAAATTTTAAACACATTTAAACCAGTATTAAAAACTAAAACATCCCAAAGGTATTTCTATTAGCATGGCATACAAAACATAGTTATGATTCGATCTTTACATTCTAACCCTAATAAATTTAGCTAGACATGGTAAGCATTTAAAGTCTATAAAACATGTAGACTATGATAAGAGCGTTTATAGTTTATAAAACATGTAGACTATGGTAAGAGCGTTTAGAGTCTATAAAACGTGTAGACTCTGGTAAGAGCATTTAGAGTCTATAAAAATGTAGACTATGGTAAGAGCATTTAAAGTCTATAAAACATGTAGACTATGGTAAGAGCATTTAGAGTATATAAAACGTGTAGACTATGGTAAGAGCATTTAGAGTCTATAAAACATGTAGACTATGGTAAGAGCATAAAATAAATGAAAGAAATTAAATTAGAACCTTGCTCCAATCAGAGGCTTCAATCTGATACAAGTCATGGAAATGTAAAAGATAGTATGATAAACTTCAACCAAAGTGCTCCAAACTTGAATACAGACTCGCACACTTAAATGTGATAACTTCCTGATGTGAGAAGATTATCACTTTACAAAGTAGTAATATATGCCTAAGCAGTAACTTGACTGGATCTAAGTTTGCATCTAAGTTTAGATGAAAATGAAAATGAAATGAACTTGTTATTTTAGAAGATCCTGAAACTCTGTAAAGACGAGCATGCCCCTCAACTGCTTCTGAGCGGGAAATGGTTTGTGAAGGCCGCGGGCGCGGCCACCCTCCCCGCGGACGCGGTGAGTGAAAATGGAGAGATCGTGAGAACGTGGCAATTGACCCCTGGGTGAAAGTGCACCATGTCAGCGCGTTCCCTGTAGCCGGCGCGGAGCTGGACGCCATGTGTGTATTTTCTTGGAAAAACCCTATTTTTCTGGCATTTTCGCTCGTTTCTTCTCTGAAGGCTCTGAAAGGACATGTGACCTGAAAACAAAGGAAACAAGGGCATAATACTAGAAAAACAATAATAAAACTAAGGAAAACATGTGATATTCGAGTCAGAAACATAGTGCGATTCGGTGTTATCAAGAAGATCCTACCACTGCGGGTGATCTTGCTAGTTCCAACAATATTGCTAATGTAGGAATTGTCCTCTTCAGAGCTTTGTTCTTTAGCAGTCAGTTCAATCTGTTTAATACCGTGGTAATAGATTTCTCCGCCATAATTCCATGGTACTATTCTATCTGATTTGTATGGGGCGGGCCCGGACATTGTAATCTTAAGCGGAGTAGTCTTCGAAGCAGGTGTAATCCTAACGGGTGTTTTAGGGGCCCTGGAAGGATTGGCGTAGATGGTAATTATTGAAACTTCTTTAACTGGAATGGGTGAAACAGGAACATTCTCAAACAGAATTTCTTGGTTATCCATCAGTCGTTGGATACCTTTTTTCAACAGTGGTCAGTCAAATGATGAAGCTAGGCAAACATGACAGTCTTTGTCACAACCTGGGAAAATTCCAGCTTTCAATAAATTCAACTTAATAGTTGGGAGCGGAGTTAACAGTTCACCCACAGTAGAAACAAACAGATCTTCCTCAACAACATTGGCATTGTGACCATGCCTCGACATCGGAGCAGAGATAACATTCGATTTCTCAGGCGCTTTAAACTCAACTTCCTTTACGTCTATCAGGTCTTGAATTTTATTCTTCAGAGCCCAACAATTGTTGGTGTCGTGCCCTGGACTTTCAGAATGGTATGCGCATCTGGCGTTGGGATGGTAGTGTGGAGACGTAGTATTAGGATTCTTTGGGGCCTCTTTTATCATGGCCAGATTCAACTTCAGAAGATGTGGTAGGACTTGAGCTAGAGTCATGTTAATCTTGGTGAATTTCCGTACTGGCCTTTCCACCCTTGGCTGATTATTTCTTGGCTGGTCTGATGTAGGCTTCAGAATCATAACGGCCCCCACCGTTGGTTGGTGCTCAGTTCTTCCCTGATTTCTCTGTGAATAGACAGCAGACACTTCCTTCTTCCCAGTGAAGGGCTTTTTTACAACTGCAGAGGCAGACGCGTCTTTCTGAATTTTTCCACTTCTTATACCAGCCTCTACTCTTTCGCTGGTTAAAATCAATTTGGTAAACCCTGCAGAGGAGCTCCCAATCAGATGATTAAAGAAAGGGCCTGATAGAGTTCCCAGGAACATGGCCACTAACTCCCTTTCAGATAAAGGGGGTTTCACCCTTCCGGCTAGATCCCTCCATTTTTTAGCATACTCTTTGAAGCCCTCATTTGATACCATAGCCATACTTTGGAGTTGAGTACGGGTTGGTGCCAAATCGGCGTTATACTGATACTGTTTATAGAAAGCTGCCGCCAAGTCTTCCCAATTGTGAACATCGGCCTTCTCTAACTGATAGAACCAATCAAGCTGCGTTCCTGATAAACTGTCTTGGAAAAAGTGGACCCACAAATCTTTGTCAGCAGAATGTGGTTGAATTTTACTGACATATGATCTGAGGTGCATTTTCGGACAAGACACCACATCATACTTGGAAAATAGTGGCACTTTAAACTTTGGCGGGATTATAATTCCTGACACTAGCCCTAACTCCTCAAAATCCAGACCCGGTACTCTCTGTATTTCCATAGCAGCTAGACGCTCTTCCAGGTGTTTGTAGTTGTCATCAGTCGGAGGGTATTGTTGTTCAGAGTAGTCCTCTTCTTCTTCTTCTTCTTCTGCTTCAGAATCTGATGGTACTTCCATTTCTTTCCCCTTCCTCAGATGTTGTTGGAAAATCTAAGCTCCTTCTGGCTTGTCCTTGAAACCTTTTGCCCATGATCACCACACCAGCTGGCTTCTTCTTCTTTTCTCTTTGGCTAGCAGAGTCTTTAACTCCTCTTTCCCTTTTGTCAGATCCATGAGCATTTGTTGAAACTGGGCATTCTGCGCCTGAAGATCTTTCACAGTCTGTTCAACATCCATCTCACTGTAATAAACAATATAAGGCTAAGGCGACCTATTATGAGAAACCTGTATGATGTTATGATGAATGAAGATGCAATATGCAAATGATTTCAAGGAAATTTAGAAGATTTAAATTTGTCCAAACCAAAAGAGAACACACGTCATATTAAATGAAACCAAGTTTGAATACATCATGCCTCCTTGGGCTTACAAAGAAAGAAACAAAATACAACAATAATTCTCAAGACAAAAATACTGAACGCATCCTCTTTGGAGCAATGTAGGTATTTAGATTCTTCTCTTCATGAAGCAGTTTGGTGAGCTCCAGAACCTTCTTCTCACTGGCGTAGTACTGGGTTTCAAAGGTGTCTCGTTCTTCCTTCAAGTGAATCCAAGCTTTCTGCAGGTCTTCGAGAGAGGTAGGCATGTCAGAATGAAGAACGGTGTATGGGACGTCTCCTTCAATAACAGGCTCAATGATGATAGGAAGGATGGAAGGGTAAGGCATTAAGAGACTTTGGGCATGAGCCCGTACTCACTTAAGGTAAGGCTCGAGAGGGATAGAGTTTTTATGTCCCAAAGTCCTACTGTCCACCTTGTTCACCATTCCCCAAGCATGTGTAAACCTCTGGTGGTAACCTTGGTCTTCTTTGTCATAGTCGAAAACTAGACCCTGGACGAGCATCTCATGAGGGTCGTCTCTTCGGGCATACCCAAATTGCCGAAGATCTAAACACGGGTTGTAGGTGATACCTCCCCTAATACCAAGCAGAGGTACATTAGGGAACTCCCCACAGCGGTCAATGATATAGATATCTTCCAAAGATCTTGAGCACCATCGGATATCAGAGTGAGTGAGAGACATCATCCTTTGAGACCAAGTCAATCTTTGCTCGTTCTTCAATGCTGACTGAGGCAGGTGTGAAGTGAACCACTTAGCGAGTAGGGGTATACAACACAAAAGGGTACCTCTTTTCTTCATGGTACAGGTATGAAGGCAATGCAAGATGTCTCCTAGCAAGGTGGGTATAGGATTGCGAGAGAGAAAGACTTTGATGGCATTAACATCTATGAATTGGTCCTAATTAGGAAACATAACAAACCATAAATGAGGAGATCTAGCACGTCTTCAAAAGCTTGGAAATCCATGTCATCCCAGAATGAACGAGCTTTTTCCAATAGAAACTTAGCTAAAAAACCTTTAACCCTACTTCTTGTCTCCCAATTGGCTGTGACGTCGACCCTCTTCACATGTAAAGCTTCGGCGATGACTTCAGGTTTCAGAATCCCTTCTAGACCGGTGAACGGTATCTGATTAAGCATAGGCAGCCCTAAGAGTAGAGAGAACTCTTCCAATGTAGGTACCAACTGATAGTCCGGAAAAGTAAAACAATGATGTACGGGATCAAAGAATTGGAATAGTACACACATCATCTCTTCTTGGAAGTTGGATGTAGCCAAACTAAGGAGTCAGCCATACTTCTTGGTAAAAAGAGAATCCCCGGGCATTCTTGAGGCTAGCTCTTGAAGTTGAGGATGTGCTTTTACAAAGCTGATTCAGATGGTGTTTCTTCGGAGAGAATTCATATCCTACAAAACAAAAACAAAGATAAATTTCTAAATCCTTGAAATGGTTAGTGAGCATGCATATGATGTTAATGATGTTTATGATGTTTATGTACAAGAAAAAATATAAACACACAACAAACATATCCCTATGTTTCAGGCTTGCATGAGTTTGTAGGTAAGTACCCTCTTGAAGTTTTAGTTGGCTTATCCTGTCCTAGAAATGATGATTGGGTTCTAAAGGATCTCAATATCATCGACCTTTCTCTTAGGCATTGTCTCAGCACAACAATCTTTTTCTTGCGGCCGAGATATCCCAAAAGTCTAGCCTCAATGAGTGTAGTATCGAGTGTCAACCAATTTTCAGCTTTACACCGAAACCGGTTACCTCACTACGTCCTAATGGCCAAGTTTGTTCAATTAGGGTTCTAAGGTTAATTAGTGCTTCATGACGCCACTCAGCGGCCCCGTATTCTCCTCTATTCACCACGAGGGATACCGGTACCCATAAATGCGTCACACTAACATAGCCATTGTCTCAACCATATCGGTCTACGCCGTACAATCTCCAGAATCTATTGCTATTTACCTAAAAAGGTGCCCCAAATCCTGGTGGAGGATTAAAGCAAGCCCAATACAAAGAACTGAATATAAAGCACACAAATCAAATAATGAAAGCGAGTAAAGGTGATCTAACCCTAAGGTAACCCCACTTTTAATTGATCCCCAGCAGAGTCTCCAGTTCTGTGATACGGTGGGAGAACTGACTTGATGTTTTGCATTTCGATCGCACTTGTGCGGATAGCAAGAGTCGCCACTGACTTTTCTTTTATCCCAAAGGAAAGGTAAAAAAGCACATGAAAGACCTTTCGAGATTATTTCTCGGGTTCGGGGGGTAGATTATGAAAAGGGAAGATATTAGCACCCTTTTCATCCATGGTTTTCCATGGGCTCTTAGTTACTCGTTTAGATCACTTGCTTTTATTTGATAGTGTGCTTGTAGTGTGTGCTTTTAAAGTATTTTGAAAAATCCCTTTGTAATGGTTCTTGAATCTATAAGAACGTATACAAAGTTTTGTTTCAAAAAGTGGTTCAAAGATGTGTTTGTGTTTCAGAAATTGTTTTGAAAAGATGTTTTCCAATGGTTCTCGTCTCTATAAGAACGTATACAAAACGTTTTGTCTTTTTGAAAATGCTTTGAAATGGAAGTGTAGGTGTAAAAAGTTTTTATCATGAGCAAGCGAGTAACTAAGAGCGAATCTATCTACTCGAAAGGTCTTAAATTATTCTTTTCTTCCTCCTTTTAATGGTGCTATCTTACCATTGATTTGGTAATAAGCCCCATCGTTGGATGTGAAGGGACATGCGCGGGTCAATTTCACAATCATCGAAAGCAACTTATGAGACTCTTTAGCAATTTTTGTAAGGGACGAGATTGTTTTATCGAAGGCAACATCGAGGGTCATCGAAGGACTACGATCTTTTTTATTGAAGGGTCATTGCTAGAGCGTCCCATAATCGAGGGACATGATTGTATTTCTGAGGCAACGAGTGAGGTTACCCTAGAGGTGCGCGTGTGAAAAAGTCTGTTGGTTTCAAGTTATTTTATTCTTTGATTAGGTCATCTAGCGATTGATTTTTGAATCTTTCCATACACGCCTAGTTACTATACAGTATATGGAAAACAGTAAATTGTGGGAATTAAAATTCTACGCTATTACAAAGTATTCGGGAATGGGAGTATAATTTTTACAAATGGGGATGAATTAAATGAGATAGGAAGGTCCAAATATCAAACAATACAACCAAATAGAATTTTGTATGATTTATATAAAGCTATGATAATCCATGAAAATAAAAGCAACAAAATATGAAAATGAAATGTTAAGTATTTACTTGAAAAGAGAAAAGTAAAACTTATTCTAAAAAACAAAAATAATGATAAAATTAAAATCTTTATTTTTTTTTATATTTTATTAATTTAAGTAAATTTAAAGAAAGAAAACAAACTAAATTATTATTTTTTTAGTATTTTATTATGTGTAAAATTAAATCTAAAACAAATTTATTAAGAAAAGAACATGATAAAAATTAATTACAAAACCTAAATCAAATTAATAAAAAAAGTATTTTAAGTTATATTAGCATTTTGTATAACAAAAAAAAGAAAATAAGAAGAAAACCAATTAAAGAAAATGTATGGGCTTAAGTTGATTTTAGAGATGAGGCCCAAAACAAAATGTTCTCTTGTTGTAACAATGGCTTAAGGAAAAGGCAAGGGGTGATCCAACTAATGTCCAACAAAACAAAATCCAATTCTCTTAAACCAACTTATCCCACGCTTAAGAGAAAATCAGAAAATTAGGGTTCTTGGAACTCTTTGTAATTCACAGCGCCGCTCTTCATCTTCTTCATTCAAACTCTTCCATTTTTACTGAAAACCTCTAAACAAATCTCACTACCTGTCCCTGTCTAGCCTCATGGCCGAATCACCCTATTCAGTAACATAATCTCTCCTTATCTCACCGTGATTTGCATCTTTTGGAAACCCTAATTTCGGATTTGTACCCTAAAGAAATGAAATTGGTTCATCTCTGACCTCTCTGAAACTCTGTTGCCAGAACGCCGGACCTCTCGCCTCCCTAATCGAGTTCTAAAGATTCTCTAAAAGGGGTAAGATTTCTGTTAAAACGAAAGCCTACAAATTTCATTGATTTTATTTTGATCTTTGTGTTTTCTGTTAACTAAGAGATATCTCTTTTAAATGTCAGAAATATGTGCTTATGGAATATTTGAGAATGAAGCATTCATACCTGTTGGAGATTCTTCTGTGAAATGGGAAAGGGACGGAGAGACTGAGGACGACGTTCCTTTGGTAGCGGAATTTGCGCGAGGGGAAGAGATGAGGGCGTGGCTTTTCTGACTCGTTGGTAACTTCTTCTATTTTTCTCTGTTGAATGATGATGATTAACAGTTCTTTTTTGGATTTTTGTGGTTTGTTACTGTTTTTGTTTGATGATGGTTTTAGGATTTTGGAGTTTTGGTACTGGTTTTGTTAGCTTGGCCTGAGGCTTGTCCACTGTGTATTGGTAACTTGGCTTGAGGCTTGTTTTGGTTTTGGATTCGTTGATGTTTATCAGGTTTTGAGTTTGTTACAAGTTTGATGAGTTTTCTTGGTGATGGTTGACAGATTTTTAGGTTTTTTGGCTTGGTTACAATGTTTGAGATTTTTGGTTTTGGATGTTTGTCAGGTTTTGGTTACAGTGTTGAGATTTTTGGTTTTGGATGTTTGACAGGTTTTGGTTACAGTGTTGAGATTTGTTGCTTAAGGCTTGTGTTTTTTGGAGTTTTTAGGTTTGATAGATTTTGGTTACAGTGTTGAGATTTGTTGCTTGAGGCTATGTTTTTTTTGGTTTTTTGATGGCTTTAGGCTTGTTACAGGTTTGATGAGTTTTGAGATGGTGATTGGTTTTTGAGAGTTTTGATGGTTTACTGTTTCTGTTGTGATGAGGGTTCAACAGGTTTTTCAGTTTGAGACTTTTGGAGTTTGATACTTACTGATGGTTTTTGTCTTTGAAACTTGTTTCATGTTTTTTGAGTTTGATGATCTTTCTCTCTTTTTTCGCTTCAGACCTCTATGTTTCTATTGCTCCCCTTCTGTTATATTGACCCTGCTTCTGTTATCCATATTCAAAATGGTGGGAAACCAACAAATTTGAATATATTAATATATTGTCCTTATGGCTTTTTTATTGCAGTTTTGTTTTCTAGCAAATTCTATGCAACTTGTGACAGGCAGGACAACAAGGCTGTGCATTCCAATAACCTAGGTGACTTCTTTCCTCTCTTCTCTCTCAATGACAATAAGAAAGCAAATTGCTCTTTTGCCTTTTTTTCCAATTCTGAAAGGTTTGCATAGAAAATGATGATTTATTGCTTCTCAAGCAAGTTTTGCTATTTGACTTAGCTATTTATGTTGCCATACTTCTGCCTCGTTTTTGTTGATGCTGTTTATTGTTTTGACAAAGCTGTTTGTTTGGTTTTTTGAGGTTGCTATTTGTGATGCTGTTTGGACAGTTTGTGGCATTTGGTTTGGACAGTTTGCTGCATTTTGTTTGGTTCAGTTTGCGTATTTTGTTTGGTTCAATTTGCGCATTTTGTTTGGACAGTTTTGTCACATTTGCTTGTTTGGACAGTTTTCTGCATTTTGCTTGTTTGGACAGTTTGCTGCAATTTGTTTGTTTGGAAAGTTTGCTGCATTTTGTTTGGGCAACTTTGTAGCATTTCTTTTCCTCTTTCTTTTTGTGAACCAAGAAGGGTAACCTTCTTGTGATTTGCAAATAGGAAATAGATTGTGATGAAATAAAATGGTCTTCTGATTCCACTTTGCAAACCTTAATGATGAATACCTTTTGGAAAATTCCTGTTCATGCCCAAATAATTTGCACTAACCATGTTTTTTTTCTTTCTTTTGTTTTCATGTGAGCACAATTGGATATGACAAAGCAAGGAAGGCAAGAACTCTGTGGCAAGCAAGGAAGTCTTGGAGATAAGCAAAGGAAATTGATACGGCTTCAATCTTCAGACAAACTTAGGCATAGATTAATTCTCCTAGGCCAATCAAACATTTGGATTTTCTTTGTAATTTAGAAAAATCATTCTTGTATTGTATCCAATAATTGTACCAATTAAATCTTTAAATACAATAAGTTGTAAAACATAAAGTATTATAGAATAAATTTTTTTGTACCAAATGTTTAAAATCGGAGAAAATCTTGAGTTGTAACATGAAATATTCTGGTGTCAATTGAAATTCTTTATCAACAACAACTTGTAGTCTCTCTTTGCATCCTAATTGATTTTTTGAAATTCCCAATCAAGATATTTGAAACGAAATGCTCCAGTCTGGTAACTTAAATTCCAAGTAATTCCAATAATTCTTGTAACTGCATTTCAAACAAACACGCACTGTATATTCCATTTCCAAGCCAAACAAAAGTTTTAAGGATGTAAATCATCTGGTCAACCTGGATCAAAATCTTGATCGTCCTAAATGACAGTCTTAACTTCCATCTCTTGCCCCAAACAAATCATGCCCTGAGAACAAACATTATCTTTTCCAGTAAACTTTGTTTAAGAAAATTCAAAATCAATCAAATGCCTTGCGATGGTTTGATAATTTTAAAGTTTCCAAACTCAAATTTCTTCTGATTCTTTGAAGATAAACCCATGAGCGACATCACATCTAACCATGAACAGACAGAATCGTCTCAAAATCTTGTAGATGGAAGAAATCATAAGTATAACCTTGAGGAAGCATGAAGACCTGTGAATGCCAATTGGATCTTTGAAAATTCATTTTCTTATGAAAATTGCAAAAAACCCTAATTGATGGTTTACCGCCACAGAAGAGAATCTGTCTGATCGATTCCTGAGCCAACTTGAATATCTGAGAAACCCTAGGGGTGTCTTCTATGAAAAATGGGAGGGCAAATTTTGGGCTTCAACAACGAGACAACTAGGGTTTTGACCCTTGCCTAAACCTAATTGCGATTAATTAAGAAAATGTTTTTGTTTTGTTTTGTTATTTTAAGAAAATAAAGAAATCATTACAAAGAAAATCCTAATTCTAATTAATTTTAAATCAAGAAAAATAAATTAATTTATTCTAAAACCTATTTTTGTATTTTTATTTATTTGAGAAAAAGAGAAAAATTAAAATAAATCAAGAGTTTTTAACCTAATTTCTATTTTGATTTTATTTATAAAAATAAATTATAATTTTCCTAAGTTAAACTAAATTGAATTAATTTTGAAACTAATCCTAATTTTTGTGAATTATGAAGTCTTGATTTTATGATTTTTTATGAAAAAATAATTAATTTGTTAATTAAAATGATTAAAAGAAAATTAAAATGAATTGAAGAAAATAAAAATAAATATTGAAAGATTTAAATAAACTAAAAGAAAAAGAAAGGAATAATGGGCCTGTGCTTTAGCAATTAGGGGGGGTATGACGTTGGTTTTTTTGGCCCAAAACTCCAAGGCCTGTTTGACTTCGTTCAATCCAGTATGCGCGTTGACTTGAGGAGCATGGTAGGCCCCCTTGCTACATGACGTTGGATCCACCTGGCTGATAGACCTGATGGTGGAACACAAAGGTGTATGGTAGGTGTGCACTACTGCAATGCATGAGATCTGCCTGAAATAAGTAAGAAAATAATAAAATGCACACGCCTGGGATCGAACCCAGGACGTGTGCATCAAAGGCCTTCGCCTCAGCCATCTGAGCCATGGTGTTAACTTGTAAGTGATATGAAAATATAATATAATATGCAAAAACAAGTTAGTGGAGCCAACCAACACGCGAAATTCAAATAAGCGAATCAAACGTTGCCACGCCAGCTTCTTCTTCCTCTCTCTGTCGCCTTAGCATATCGAACTTTTACCTACAAACGCTTGGTGTAGGTATAACTTTGTCCATCTCCAAAATTGCATAGGTTCAAGATAAATGACTATGGTTGGTACCAATTAACTCGTATCATCCTCACGAGTGTCATGGTACCAGAGTTAACGCCCAATTTTTCCTTTACGAAAAAGCCCTAAACAAGAAGACAAAACCCTAGCCATGGCAGATTCACGTACAATCATCAAAAATACAATTGAATAGAACAATTAGCTTGCAAACATGATGATAAACATGAGTATGGAAATCAAAAACACTAAATATGCATAGATTAGTGAAATCAAAATCATATTTTGGGATAAACCGTGGGAGACGTGGAACACGATTCTTGAGGTTCAGGTCGTGTGAATGCTTGCTTCAAGTTCAGTGCGTTCCTGGGAATGTGAATTGATCCTTGGAAAAGTTTGAAACGACCTCTAGAGCAAGATCAAATCTCCACTTTTCTTTGAAAATTTGGAACTTTGTTTGACACTTTCAGACAAGTTGCGCGTCCAAAAACTCCTCCTCTAGGTCTTTAGGATCCTAGCATAAGTAGTGAATCAATCTAGGGTAATAAAATTGGAAAGAATCCAAAGAATAATGGTATGATTTTAAGAGAAAATAAAATCTTGAATAAGGGCCCAAATATGGATATTTTGTGTCTATTCTTGGCTTGCACGATTTGCTTCTCATTTGACAGCACATAAGGTATTCCTTCAATGCAAAAACCATCCCTAAAACACATTATATGATTTATTTAGATTTATTTGATTTTATTTGAATTATAAGTGAATAAAAATCAAAATAAATAAATAAATAAATAAATAAATAAAATATGGAGGGTCTAATAGGTCGTGGACTATGCTAGGAATGATATTCAATCTTGAAAAGATGGGTCCATGTAGAGAAAATGCAAATTTAAGCACATTTGACTTTTGGTAATTTTGCAAAAATGGTTAACTTGGCCAATGCATAACTCTCTCAATTTTGACCCTAGAGGGGTGTTCTTGGTTTTTTAGAAATCTTATGATGTCCTATAAGCAACCCTTTTGGTCTCATCTCAATTGAGTCTTCCACGTTCATGTATGAAGCTTTGACCCAAAAGGTGTTTTTGTTGACTTTTCAAAATGACCTATAATGTCAAAATTCATATCTTTTTGTGAGTGCCAATTTTGAACTTGGGAGATATAGATGAATTGTAGGGAAATTCATCCTCTTAAAAATTAGCTTTGAAGGGGTCATTTCTGATAAAGTATGAGAAAGTTATGCTTGGTCAAAGTTGAGTTGACTTTTCCTGCAAAACCCTAATTTAGCAACTTTTGGGTTTTGATGAATTATGAGAAATATTTGATGAATCATGATCAAACTTTGGTCAAATGATGGGTAATACTTCAAAATGAGGATGTTGACCAAAAATCTTGAAGTTTAACTGCATGTGGGCCACAGTTGACTTTTGACCTAGCACAATCGATTTTAAGGCCTTTGAGCAATTGATTGAGCAAACTTCTTCTGCAAGGCTTGAAACTTGACATGGATGATCTTGAGAACATATTAGGACAATGGTGAGCATTTGGGATCCTTTGGACTCAAGCATCTTGATGCAAAATGAAACCCTAATTTGAGGTAGACTGCCTTAGGAGAGTGTTTGTCTAGTCAACTCTTGAACCTCCTTGAGTAGTTTGGGGACTTCACATGACATTTGTTGAGAAATATGGGAGGGAAAATTTAGGGGTACAACAGCTGCCCCTATTCAATATTCTTAAACCTGAGGGTGTAGATTGGCTCGTCTTCCTTTCATGATCTGAAGGTAGAAGATGATTGAACACTAGTGTGCCCAGAAATTTGCACTCGCATGAAGTGATACTTGATTTATGATATAGGGAATGGACTTATAGATGCCATTTGGAAGTTGCTAGAGGATTGTCGGAGATGGGCTTAAAGATTCCATCCGAGGAAGCGTCGATCGCATAAGAGATTCCTTTGCGAGAACCCGTACACCTGTTGTTTGAGGAGGACTCCGCTGGGGAATGCTGGTCTCTATCTTGAGAGAAATAGAGTTTTAGGAGCTTCAGTTGTCCGTTACTCTACTGGGGAATAATTCCGGTTTAGGAAGAAGAAGTGAACTATGTGTTTGGTCAGGGTATATGTTGCACCGCGACTTTCTGGGGAAATGTGAAATCAAATGTGTTTGATCGGGTCTCGGTCTTACAGTGTTGTCGACTGTTGTCTGGAGATGAAAGAGGAAGAACCCGGATAGTAAGATTATGAGAAGGAACCTGAATAGTAGGGTTGCTTCGAGATGAAAGCCTGGATAGTAGGGCTGTAAGAAGGAACCTGGATAATAGGGTCACTTCGATATGAAAGCCTGGATAGTAGGGCTGTGAGAAGGAACCTGGATAGTAGGGTTACTTCGATATGAAAGCCTGGATAGTAGGGCTGTGAGAAGGAACCTAGATAGTATGGTTACTTCGATATGAAAGCCTGGATAGTAGGGCTGTGAGAAGGAACCTGGATAGTAGGGTTGCTTTGATATGAAAGCCTGGATAGTAGGGTTGTATGAAGGAACCTGGATAGTAGGGTTACTTCGATATGAAAGCCTGGATAGTAGGGCTGTGAGAAGGAACCTGGATAGTAGGGTTACTTCGATATGAAAGCCTGGATAGTAGGATTGTGGGAAGGAACCTGGATAGTAGGGTTACTTCGATATGAAAGCCTGGATAGTAGGGATGTGAGAAGGAACCTGGATAGTAGGGTTGCTTCGATATGAAAGCCTGGATAGTAGGGCTGTGTGAAGGAACCTGGATAGTAGGGTTACTTCGATATGAAAGCCTGGATAGTAGGGTTGTGAGAAGGAACCTGGATAGTATGGTTTCTTCGATATGAAAGCCTGGATAGTAGGGCCGTGTGAAGGAACCTGGATAGTATGGTTACTTCGAGATGAAAGCTTGAGTTGACATCACAGTTTTACAAAAAAAACTTGTTTTACTAAAAAATGAATTTTCAAACTTCAAGACAAACATAAGCTTTGCATTCTTAAAATAACATTGTTTGCATATGACTATTTGTTCAACAGCAGAGAAATTCGCATGACGAATATCTAGTGAATAAAAACCTTCTCAATAAAAAGGATCACCTCAAGTGGAAAAACACTTCCAACCAAGGGGCACAGCATGATCATTGTCCATCATTTGGGGAAGTCAAGTCAAGATTCAAGGAATCTCTCAAAGATGCCAAATAGCCAGGGGCAGATCTCCATCTGAATCACTTGGGGCATTGGACATGAACTCCAGCAACGAATCTTGTATGATCAAACGAGCATCTTCTAGCAGTGCGGCAACACTTACTACTATGGAAAATTCTCCGTACCCGGTAAACATGGACATATTTAGAAAAGACTACGCATGAAAAAGACCCGCTAGGTCGACTGGCCTAGGAAAAAATAAGGGCATCCCGGCGAACCAAAAAAGGTTCGGGCAAAAGTTAGGGATATACATATGAAAAAAACCATACACCCAGCAAGTCGAAAAACTGAAAAGGCGGCTTGGGCAAAAAGGGGTATCCCGGTGGACTAAAAACCCGAAAGGGTGGTCCAGGAAAAAGTTAGGGATCAAAGCGTACGACTATGTCCCGTTATCTTGTCACTTGCCTATCAATATAAGACTTATCATCCTGATCAGCATCCATAAATCCTCCGTGGGTACTTTCTCCAGCAAGTACAGGGGCAGAAAATTCTTGATGCGAAGTCATTGTCATATCCTCAACAGGTATCCCAGTAACATCTACACTCCCCACAGAGTAGAGGAAACCAAATTTTTAATCTCTGCTTCCCCAAACAGGAGTTACTTTCCCCAACCAAGCTCTTTAGGAGAGCCGACGTCTATATTCCTAAGCCGAATTTTGTAATCGCAAGCGGTTCATATAGTTTTCTCTCGAATAGAGTTTATTTCTCTGAATATAGAAGCTCAATCCCTGATAGAGTTTATCCCTTCAGCTATGCAAGCTTCTCTCTTCAACGGAATTATTCCCCCGCAGAGTTGTTCTCAAGCAGAGTCTCTCCTCGGTAGAATATCCGTAAACAAGGGGCAAATCCCCAACATAGTCATCTCCGGTTCACCATCCCCAACGGAAGTAGAAGAACCACTTTTTCTATCACGGCCAGGAACTCAATTTCCGTTACTCTCCAGCAGTGGTCAGGGATTTATTTTCTCACTCGGATATGTCACAATAGCATTTCATGTTCATACATCATGACATGTGCATACATTACATATAACATAGTCTCATTTATTTTGAGAACATCATCTCACAATTCATCTCATGCATCGCACATAACTAACCCTGTACTCCTTTCAGGAAAGACAATTATTATCAACAATTCCAAGCAGGCCCATGATCAACACTCAAAGCTAAACAGAGTAATCATCGGTGCGACAAAAGCAACCTTACCCAGGTTCCCTCTGCAGTTTTACCCAAATTCATATCAAAGTAACCCTACTATCTAGGTTCCTTCTCACAACCCTACTATCCAAGCTTTCACATTGAAGTAACCCTACTATCCAGGTTCCTTCTCATAGCCCTACTATCCAGGATTTCATATTAAAGTAACCCTACTATCCAGGTTCCTTCTCACAACCCTACTATCCAGGCTTTCATATCGAAGTAACCCTACTATCCAGGTTCCTTCTCATAGCCCTACTATCCAGGCTTTCATATCGAAGTAACCCTACTATCCAGGTTCCTTCTCACAGCCCTACTATCAAGGCTTTCATATCGAAGTAACCCTACTATCCAGGTTCCTTCTCACAGCCCTACTATCCAGGCTTTCATATCGAAGTAACCCTACTATCCAGGTTCCTTCTCATAGCCCTGCTATCCAGGCTTTCATACCGAAGTAACCCTACTATCAAGGTTCCTTCTCACAACCCTACTATCCAGGCTTTCATATCGAAGTAACCCTACTATCCAGGTTCCTTCTCATAGCCCTACTATCCAGGCTTTCATACCGAAGTAACCCTACTATCTAGGTTACTTCTCACATCCCTACTATCCAGGCTTTCATATCGAAGTAACCCTACTATCCAGGTTCCTTCTTATAGCCCTACTATCCAGGCTTTCATACTGAAGTAACCCTACTATCCAAGTTCCTTCTCAGCAGCCCTACTATTCAAGCTTTCATATATAAGTAACCCTACTATCCAGGTTCCTTCTCACAACCCTACTATCCAGGATTTCATATTGAAGTAACCCTACTATCCAGGTTCCTTCTCACAGCCTTGCTATCCAGGCTTTCATATCGAAGTTACCCCATTGTCTAGGTTCCTTCTCATAGTCCTACTATCCAGGCTTTCATACCGAAGTAACCCTACTATCCAGGTTCCTTCTTACATCCCTACTATCTAGGCTTTCATATCGAAGTAACCCTACTATCCAGGTTCCTTCTCACAACCCTAATACCCCGGCTTTCATCCCGAAGTAACCCTACTATCCAGGTTCCTTCTCACAGCCCTACTACCCTGACTTTCATCCCGAAGTAACCCTACTATCCAGGTTCCTTCTCACAGCCCTACTATCCAGGCTTTAATCCCGAAGTAACCCTACTATCCAGGTTCCTTCTTGCAACCCTACTATCCCGACTTTCATATCAAGGTAACCCTACTATCCAGGTTCCTTCTTGAAGCCCTATTATCCCAGCTTTCATATCGGAGTAACCCTACTATCCAGGTTCCTTCTCACAGCCCTACTATCCCGAATTTCATATTGAAAGAAACCCTACTATCCAGATTCCTTCTCATAACCTTACTATCCGGATTCTCCCGCTCTTATCCCCAAGACAGTAGTCCATAACACTGTAAGACCGGGACCCGATCAAACACAATCGATGTCACATTTCCCCAGAAAGTCACGGTGCAACACATACCCCGACCAAACACACAGTTCACTTCTGCTTCCCAAACCGGAATTAGTCCCCAATAGAGTAACGGATAACTGAAGCTCCCAAAACTCTATTTCTCTCAAGACAGAGACCTGCATTCCCCAACGAAGTCCTCCTCAATAACAGGTATACGGGTTCTCGCAAAGGAATCCCTTATGCGATCGACACTTCTTTGGATGGCATCTTTAAGCCCATCCCCAACAATTCTCTAGCAACCTCCAAATGGCATCTGTAAGCCCATTCCCAATATCACGAGACAAGTATCACTTCATGCGAGTGCAAATTTCTGGGCACTCTAGTGTTCAATCATCTTCCACTTTCAGATCACGAAAGGAAGGCATCCAATCTACATCTTTAGGTTTAAAAAGATTGAACAGGATCAGCTGTTGTACCCCAAAATTTACCCTCCCATATTTCTCAATATATGTCAAGTGAGATCCTCAATTTGCTCAAGGAAGTCCAAGAGTTGACTAGACAAACTCTCTCCTAAGGCAGTCTACCTCAAATTAGGATTTCATTTTGAATCAATATGCTTGAGTCCAAAGGATCCCAAATGCTCACCATTGTCCTAATATATTCTCAAGATCATCCATGTCAAGTTTCAAGCCTTGTAGAAGAAGTTTGCTCAGTCAATTGCTCAAAGGCATGAAAATCAACTATACTAGGTTAAAAGTCAACTGTGGCCCACATACAGTCAAACCTCAATTTTTTGGTCAATATCCTAATTTTTAAGTATCATTCATCATTTGATCAAGGGTTGATCATGATTCATCAAGGATTGCTCACAATTCATCAAAACCCAAAAGTTGCTAAATTAGGGTTTTACTGGAAAAGTCAACTCAACTTTGACGAAGTATAACTTTCTCATACTTTATCAGAAATGACCCATCCAAAGCTCATTTTGAAGAGGATGAAATTACCTATAATTCATCTTCATCTCCCAAGTTCAGAATATGCACTCACAAAAGGTTATGAATTTTGACATTATAGGTCCTTTTGAAAGGTCAACAAAAACACCTTTTGGGTCAAAGCTTTATACATGAACATGGAAGACTCAATTGAAATAAGACCAAAAGGGATGCTTATAGGACATCATAAGATTTCTAAAAAGTCCAAGAACACCTCTCTAGGGTCAAAATTGAGAGAGTTATGCATTGTCCAAGTTGACCATTTTTGCAAAATTGCCAAAAGTCAAATATGCTCAAAATTGCATTTTTTCCACATGGGCCCATCTTTTCAAGATTGCATCTCATTCCTAGCATAGTCCACGACCTATGGGACCCTTCATGCTTTATTTATTTATTTATTTAATTTATTTTTATTTTTATTCATTTAAAATTCAAATAAAATCAAATAAATCCAAATAAATCATATAATGTGTTTTAGGGATGATTTTTGCATTGAAGGAAGATCTTATGTGCTGTCAAATGAGAAGTAAACTGTGCAAGCCAAGAATAGACACAACATATCCATATTTGGGCACTTATTCAAGATTTGATTTTCTCTTTAAATCATACCATTATTCTTTGGATTCTTTCCAATTTTATTACCCTAGATTGATTCACTACTTATGCTAGGATCCTAAAGTCCTAGAGGAGGAGTTTTTGGATGCGCAGCTTGCCTGAAAGTGTCTAACAAAGTTCCAAATTTTCAAAGAAAAACGAATATTGGATCTTGCTCTAGAGGCCGTTTCAAAATTTTCTAAGGATCAATTCACATTCCCAGGTACACACTAAACCTGAAGCAAGCATTTACACGACCTGAAACCTCAAGAATCGTGTTCTACGTCTCCCACGGTTTGTCCAAAAATTTGATTTTGATTTCACTAATCTACGCATCTTTAGTGTTTTTGATTGCCATACTCATGTTTATCATCATGTTTGCAAGCTAATCGTTCTATTCAATTGTATTTTTGATGATTGTATGTGAATCTGCCATGGCTAGGGTTTTGTATTCTTGTTTAGGGCTTTTCGTACAGGAAAAATTGGGCGTTCACTCTGGTACCATGACACTCGTGAGGATGATACGAGTTGATTGGTACCAACCATAGTCATTTATCTTGAACCTATGCAATTTTGGAGATGGACAAGGTTATACCTACAACAAGTGTCTGTAGGTAGAAGCTTGATATGCTAAGGCGACAGAGAGAGAAAGAAGAAGCTGGCGTGGCAACGTGTGATTCGCTTATTTGAATTTCTGGCATTGGTTGACTCCACTAACTTGTTTTTACATATTATATTCTGTTTTCATATCACTTACAAGTTAACACCATGGCTCAGATGGCTAGGGTGAAGGCCTTTGATGCACACATCCCGGGTTCGATCCCAGGCGTGTGCATTTTAATATTTTCTTACTTATTTCAGGCATATCTTATGCATTGCAGTAGCGCACGCCTACCATACACCTTTGTGTTCCACCATCAGATCTATCAGTCAGGTGGATCCAACGTCATGTAGCAAGGGGGCCTACCATGCTCCTCAAGTCAGTGCGCATAGTGGATTGAACGATGTCAAACAGGCCTTGGTGTTTTGGGCCAAGAAAATCAACGTCATACCCCTCTAATTGCTAAAGCACATGCCCATTATTCCTTTCTTTTTCTTTTAGTTTATTTAAATCTTTCAATATTTATTTTTATTTTCTTTAATTCTTTTTAATTTTCTTTTAATCATTTTAATTAAAAATTAATAATTTTTTCATAAAAAATCATAAAATCAAGACTTCATAATTCTCAAAAATTAGGATTAGTTTCAAAATTAATTTAATTTAGTTTAACTTAGGAAAATTGTAATTTATTCTTATAAATAAAATGAAAATAGAGATTAGGTTAAAAACTCTTGATTTAATTTAATGTTGCCTCGAATATGATCTTAAGACTCTAGGGTTATTACTAAGACGTCCTAATATTTCTTTAAGTGATCGTGCGTCCCTTTCGAATTGACCCTTACAACTCCAACGACGGTGCTACCTATTTCTCAATAGTAGGATAGCATTGTCTAAAGGAAACAAGAATAGAAACGATCTTTTTTCGAGTAAGTAGATGCTAGTAGGTACTTGCTCAAAATCAAAACTTTTCACACTTACACTTTTCAAACAAATTTTCAAAACAACTTCGTCACACCTTTGAGGACTGATACAAGGGTTATCACGAAGTTAAATTTTTTTTCAAAAACAAAGCACATACACAAGAAATCTTAAAAAAGATGAGCAAGTACCTAAGAGCCCATGGAAAACCATGGATAGAAAGGGTGCTAACACCTTCCCTTACTATAATCTACCCCCGTACTCAGAAACATCTCGAAAAAGGTTTTTTCTGTTCTTTTTCCTTTTCCTTGTTGGATGAAATAAAAGTCGGTGGCGACTCTTGCTTACCGCGACATTTTGCAAACAAAAAACACAACGCAAACCAGCATTCAAACAGGCGGTTCTGCCACCATATCACAGAACTAGCGACTCTTCTAGGGAGTGTAGATGTTACTGGGATGCCTATTTCTTTTCGACATGAGAGCCTGGATAGTAGGGCTGCTTCGAGATGAGTTTGGGTAAAACTGCAGAGGGAACCTGGGTAAGGTTGTTCTTGTTGCGCCAATGATTACTCTGTTTAGCTTCGAGTGTTGATCATGGATCTGCTGGAAGTTGTTGATAATAACTGTCTTTCCTAAAAGAAATATAGGGTTAGTTATGTGCGATGCATGAGATGTATTGTATGATGACGTTTCTCAAGATCAATGAGACCATGCTATATGTAATGCATGCACATGTCATGATGTATGAACATGAAATGCTGATATAATAATCTGAGTCGGGGAAAATAAATCTGATTTCTATAAAAACCATAGTTCGTCTACTTCTGTTGGGGATGGTGAATCAAAGATGACAGTGCCGGGGATTTGCCCCTTGAATGGTAAACATTCTGCTGGACGAGACTCTGTCTGAGGACAACTCTGCGGGGAATAACTCTGTTGGAGAGGAGATACTCTGTTGATAGATCTGCTGACTTGGAGAAATAGCTCTGCTGGGGATGAACTACCATTGTTGGTGATAATGAATTTTGTCGGAGATTGAATTCTGCTTGAGAGAAATAAACTCTGCTTAGGGAAAAATTTACCGACTCACCCGCGATTGCGGACCTCAACTGGGGGGAGTTATGTCCCATTCGGGAAAGCTAACATCATTGCCTTTGGATATTTTCTACTCCATGGGGAGTGTTTGCACCACTACTCATGCTCTCAAGCTGGCTCTATCCTTGTACCTGATGGGCAGAGTAATTGTAAGGTTTGGGCACTTCATGTTTGTCCCTGTTCCTGGTATTACGAATAATTTGTCTTTTGTTTCTTATGTGAATATTTATGAGCATCAATTATTTTCAAATGCATATATAAAAAATGAATCATTGGACGTTCTTGCACAACAAAACAGAAAAAGAAAAACAATTTGGAATTTCTTGTGAAAATGAATTGTATTGATTTTGAAGTTGGCCTATAATAGGCGCTTTTGTACAAAGAGGCTGACGTCCTAGTAAGAGAACGCCACCAAAAGAAATTATAATTTGTGTAACAGAAAGAAAAAAACACAGCTACGTGAAACAATCCCACTGGGTTCCAACTCTGCTATTGCCTTTATATCTTTAAGCGTCTCATCACTTTGCTACTTGGCTGAAGGTTGATCAGATTGATTGGCGCTGTCCGAGCTTGATAGTTGATACCGAAGTCTGGTCGCAAGATGATCCAATGAGACATAGTGTTACGCTTTAATCCCTAATTTTTGCCTGGACCGCCCTTTTGGGTTTTCAGTCCATCGGGATACCCTTTTTTCCCCAAGTCGCCCTTTTAGGTTTTCGACTTGCCGGGTGTACAGTTTTTTTCATTTTCATCCCTTAGTTTTCCCCGAACAACTTTTGGTTCGCCGGGAAGCCCTTATTTTTTCCTAGGCCAGTTGACCTAGCGGGTCTTTGATTATGCGTAGTATCTTTTTACTATGTCTGCATTGACAGGGTGAGGAAGGTCGTCACCATCCATGGTGGTTAGAATCATAGCTCCTCCCGAGAAAATGTTCTTAACTACAAATGGCCCTTCGTATGTAGGGGTCCATTTGCCCCTGGGATCACCTTGCGGTAGTATGATGCGCTTGATCACCATATCCCCAAATTGATATTCTTGACATCTGACTTTCTTATTAAAAGCATTGATCATTCGCTTTTGATAAGTCTGACCATGATAGGTAGTAGTAAGTCTCTTTTCATCGATTAGATTCAGCTGATCAAGTCGGGTTTGGATCCAGTCGTCTTTGTTCAAACCCGCATCCTTCATAATCTAGAGAGAGGGTATCTGGACTTCAATGGATAGGACTGCCTCCATGCCATATACCAGAGAGTAGGGTGCTTCCCCTGTCGACGTCCGTGCTGAGGTACGGTACCAATGAAGAGAGAATGGTAACATATCGTTCCAGTCTTTGTATGTCACTGCCATCTTCTGCACAATCTTCTTGATGTTCTTGTTATCCGCCTCAGCGCCATTCATCTTCGGCCGGTAGTGAGAAGAGTTGTGATGTTGAATCTTGAACTGTTTATAGAGCTCAGTGATCATCGTATTTTTGAGATTTGTACCATTGTCAGTAATAATCCTCTCTGGTACACCATATCGATAGATCAGATTGTGTCGGATAAACCGCGCCACGACGTTCTTGGTTACTTTAGCAAAGGAAGCTTCCTTAACCCACTTGGTGAAATAATCAATTGCTACCAGAATGAAACGATGCCCGTTAGATGCATTAGGTATGATCTCGCCGATCATGTGGATGCCCCACATTTCAAAGGGCCAAGGAGCTATCAAAACATTCATGGGAACCGAAGGCACATGCACTTTATCAGCATAGACTTGGCACTTATGACATGTTCGAGAATGCTGATAACAATCGGCTTCCATAGTGGACCAGTAATATCCTGCTCGTAGGATCTTCTTCGCCATGGTATGTCCACTGGAATGAGTTCCGAAGGTACCCTCATGTAATTCTGCCATGATCCTTTCTGCCTCGCTCTTGTCCACACACCGCAATAAGGTTGAATCATGGTTACGCTTATAGAGGATTCCATTAATGAGGAATAACTTCACAACGAACCTTCTCAGAAACTTTTTATCATTAACAGATGCCTCCTCGGGGTATTCTTAAGCCTCAAGATACCTTTTTACTTCATGAAACCATGGTTTATCTGCTACCTCTTCAGTCTCAATGTCACAGCAATGTGCGGGTTCGTCCAACCTCTCAATGGTAATCTGGGGAGCCTCATTGTCCCACCTGATTTTTAACATAGAAGACATGGTAGCTAGCGCGTCCGCCAACTGATTCTCCTCTCTTGGGAAATGTTCAAAAGTTATCTCTTCGAAGTGTGGGAGCAATGTCAGTACATACTCTTTATAGGGAATAATATTCGGGTGCTTCGTATCCCACTCGCCTTTGATCCTACTTATCACCAAAGCAGAATCTCCGAATACACTCAAGAACTTAATTCTCATGTCAATAGCAGCTCAAAGACCCATGATACACGCCTCATACTCTGCCTTGTTATTGGTGCAGTTAAAACATAATCGGGCGGTGAACGGAGTATGACAGCCTTCAAGAGATATGATTACAGCGCCAATGCCATTACCCAACGTGTTAGAGGCTCCATCAAAATACATAGACCATCGGGATCCCTCCTCGGGTCCTTCATTTGGTCCAGGTTCTTCGCAGTCGGTTACCAACATGATATTCTCATCCGAGAACTCGAAATTCATGGACTGGTAATCATCCATGGCCTGATGCGCCAAATGATCCACCAATACACTCTCCTTGATTGCCTTTTGGGTTGTGTATTAGATGTCGTACTCGGTTAAGATCATCTTCCATCTTGCTATTCTTCCGGACAAGGCAGGCTTCTCGAAATTATACTTGATCGGATCCATCTTTGATATCAACAAAGTGGTGTGAGTCAACATATACTGTCTCAGCCGGCGAGCAGCCCATGCCAAAGTGCAGCAAGTTTTCTCGAGCAATGAGTATCGGGTCTCACAGTCGGTAAACTTTTTGCTAAGGTAGTAAATAGCATGCTCTTTTCGGCCAAACTCGTCATGCTGCCCCAACACACACCCCATTGAATTGTTTAGCACTGTCAAGTATAAAATCAAAGGTCTTCCTTCAACTGGAGGCATCAAAATTGGTGGTTCTTGAATGTATTCTTTGATTCTTTCAAAAGCAGTCTAGCATTCATCATTCCACCTTACCACTTGATCTTTCTTCAACAGCTTGAAGATTGGCTCACAAGTAGCAGTCAGATGTGAAATGAACCTGGCGATGTAATTAAGACGTCCCAAGAAACCTCTAACTTCTTTTTCTGTGCGGGGAGCCGACATCTCTTGTATGGCTTTTACCTTTGCGGGGTCCACCTGAATACCCTTATCACTGACGACGAAACCCAGAAGCTTACCAGAACTTACCCCGAAGGTACACTTGTTCGGATTCAACCTCAGCTTGTACGTCTTCACCCTGTCAAACAGTCTTTGGAGATGATCATGTCATCAACATAAACCTCGATCTCGTGGTGAATCATATCGTGGAACAAAGAGACCATGGCGCGCTGATAAGTTTCCCCAACATTATTCAACCCAAAAGGCATTACCTTGTAGCAGAAGGTGCCCCACTATGTAACAAAGGTTGTCTTCTCCATGTCTTTAGGAGCCATCTTGATATGGTTGTAGCCAAAAAAACCATCCATGAAAGAGAAGATCTTATGCTGCGCGGTGTTGTCGACTAAAACATCAATGTGAGGAAGTGGGAAGTCATCCTTGGGGCTTGCCCTGTTCAGATCTCTATAGTTCACACACATTCGTACCTTACCGTCCTTCTTAGGTACCGGAACAACGTTAGCAACCCACTGCGGATAAGAAGTGACAGCTAAGAATCCTGCGTCGAACTGTTTCATGACCTCTGCCTTGATTTTCTCGGACATCTCAGGGCACACACGATGGACCTTCTGCTTTACCAGAGGGTTGTCTTCCTTAGTCGACAGGCGATGTACCACAATATCAGTGTCCAAACCAGGAATGTCTTCATAGGACCAGGCGAAGATTTCAACGTAGTCGTTTAGCATCTGTATTAACCGTTGTTTGACACTAGGCTCCAGATTCGCACCTATCTTAACCTCTTTCCTGTCTTCCTTCATACCCAAATTCACTGACTCCACTGGCTCTTCATGAGGTTGTATGGCCCTCTCTTCCTGCTGTAATAGTCTAGCAAGTTCTCCAGGCACCTCACAGTCATCCTCACCTTCGTCCTCGGCTTGGTTGATCGGATTATCGAAGTCATAACTGGTAGTAGCAGAGTCGTTATCAATGGGATCCAGAGTGGATATGGATCTGCATTATGCTATGTGAGTGTGTGTAAGAGAATAGCTGTTTTGATAAAGTGAGAGACATAAAATAAAAACAAAGAGCGCAAAATTCGAAATGCAAGAAACGTCCAATGCTTTATTAATGATATATGAAATGACAAATAATAAGCCCTCACAAGCAAAGCCAAGGTGACTCGGGCAAGGCACCGGGCCGTAAAGTTTCATACTGTTTATTACAAATCTTAAAACAAATGTTAATTACTGCGGAATAAAAGAAACGGGTATGAAGTCCTTCACCGTCCAGTTGTTCAGTCCACCATTGGTTGTTGGGTAGATCCAGCTGTCGATGTCTGAATCTTCTTCACTGTCCTCAATTGCGTTAACTCCCCGATTGCTGATGTGTAGAGGAGGTCTTCCAATCCGTGCGCGCCTAATAGCCCTTTGAGCCCCTTCTTCAACTGCAGCCCTGGCATCCTTGAGAGAATCCATCTTCAGCGGAGGTTTATTGGTAGTAACTTCAGTTGACGCCAAAGTCTGAGGGACCTCTTCAAAGTTTTGACAAGGCGTTTCTATGAACTCCCCGTCCATCTCTACATAGAGGAAGGAATTGAGGTGACTCACCATATACTCTTCTTCACCTTGCACCATGAAAATCTTCCCCTTCACTGGATATTTTTGTATTTGATTGAGTGTGGAAGTAACTGCACCAGCCTTATGAATCCAAGGACGACCCAGCAAGCAAGAATATGATGGCCTGATATCCATCACGTAAAAGGTGGATGCAAAAGTCTGAGAACCCACTTTGACAGGGATGTCCACCTCCCCGTGCACCATTCTTTTTGAACCATCAAAAGCCCTTACCACAATGTTACTCGACTTTAGAATCAAACCTTCACAATCCAGACGGTCTAACGCTTTCTTTGGCAGAACATTCAGTGAGGACCCGATATCTACCAGCACATGAGCCATAATGGTGCCCCTGCACTCGATCGAGACGTGCAGAGCATAATTATGATTTCTTCCTTTTGGTGTTAAATCCGCATCTGAGAAACCCAACCCATTGTCAACAGTCAGGCTGGCCACACAATCTTTGAACTGATTTGCTGAAGTTTCCTGCAGCACATGCGCAGTCTTGAGAAATGCAATCAAAGCCTTCGCATGGTCTTCATAACACAACATCAAAGATAACATAAAGATCTTTGACAGGGTCTGCCCCAGCTTCTCGACCATATTGTAGTCGCTCTTCTTGATAATCTTCAGTATTTCCTCTATTTCTTGTTTAGAGGCTTCCACAACGATTTTCTTTGGTGCCTCCGTCCGGGAAGGCTCACCTATGATTTCTTTGCCCCGAGTCCCAGATGGCTCAGTAGCATGGGTGATAACTGGAGTAAGAACAAGAATAGTAACAGGTGTACTAACTGGAGTAGGAACAGGAGAGCTATCAGGAGTGCTGGTTGGAGCAACAGTTAGAATAACGGTAGGATTGATGATAGTCTTCGGGGAAATCTCGGGAGAGAAGACCCTTCCACTTCGGGTAACCTTACTAGTCCTGAAAATATTACTGACATTAGTATCAGCTTCTTCGTTCTTCAATTCTTGCTTAACACCATGGTAATACGCATCAACACCATAATGCCATGTGATAACCGTATCTGAGGTGTACGGAAGGGGGCCAGGAACAGTGATTATTAGCGGAGCAACTCATGGAACAGGTGTAATCCTAACAGGTTTTCTCGAGGAAACCTTAGAAGGATTGGCGGAAATGGTTATAATGATAACGTCTTCATTGGGAACAACGAGAATCATAGTCTTCTCGAACAAAATCTCTTTATTATCCATCAGGCACTGAACACCTGACTTCAATAAACAGCAACCACCAGGTATAATCGAACAAATGTGGAAACCTTCACCATAACCCAGAAATAAACCGGCCAATAGCAAATTCCTTTTAACAATCATCATAGGAGTAGAAATTTCTTCAATAGAGGTCACAAACAAATCAGTGTCAACATCATTAACTCCACGACCATGTTTGGGCATGGGAGCAGTTATAACATTCGGCTTTTCTGGAGCGTCAAACTCAATCTCCTTGGCTTCGAGAAAATCTTATACTTTGTTTCTCAGGGCCCAACAATCATTTGTATCATGGCCCAGACTCTTGGAATGGTAGGCGCACCGCACGTTGGGATTGTATCTGGGAGTAGTGTTTGGATTCTTGGGAGCCTCTCTCAAGGTTGCCAAGTTGGATTTTAACAGATGAGGCAGAACTTTGGCCAAAGTCATGTTGATGCGGGTAAACTGCCGTTGTGGTCTCTCCACCCTTTGTTGATTGTTTCATTGTGGAGCAACTGCGGGTCTTGGTATTACTACAGCATTTACCGTTTGACGGTGTTCAGATCTGCTCTGGCCCCTCGGGCTATAGACTGCACTAGCTTCCTTTTTACCATTGAAAGGCTTCTTTACCGAACTCGAAGAGGCGTCCTTCTCTATTTTACCACTTCGAATGCCAGCTTCCAATCTTTCTCCAGTCAAAATCAACTCAGTAAAACCAGATGACGAGCTGCCGATCAAGTGATTGAAAAATGAACCAGATAGCGTCCCCAGAAACATGTCAACCAACTCCCTACAGACAAAGGGGGTTGGACTCTTCCAGCCAAGTCTCTCCACTTTTAAGCATAGTCCTTAAAACCTTCACCTTCACCCATGGACATACCCTGGAGCTGAGTACGAGTAGGAGCAAGGTCGACGTTATACTAATACTGCTTGTAGAAAGCAGCAACAAGATCTTCCCAGTTTCAGACACTGGCTCCTTCCAACTGGTAGAACCATTCAAGCTGAGTCCCTGATAGACTATCTTGAAAGAAATGCACCCACAAATTTCTATCAGTGGTGTGGGGTTCGATTTTCCTGACATACAAGCGGAGATAGAGTTTTGGACAGGATACTCCATCGTATTTAGCAAAAACTGGAGCTTTGAACTTATGAGGGATGACCACTCCCGATACTAGTCCCAATTCTCCGAAATCAAAACCAGGGATTTTCCGAATCTCTATAGCACTCAGACAGTCTTCTAGCTGCTTGTATCTATCTTCGACAGGAGGATATTGCTCATCGTCGTAATCTGTATCATTATCAGAAACTGCAGGACTAGGGTCCTTTGCCCTCTCTTGGTTCTCCCCGTCCTTGGATGAGGAGGTCAAATCAGCTGGTTGTCTAAACCTTTCTCCAAATCTTCTACCCATGCTCATAATACTGACCTTCTTCTTCTTCTTCTTCTTCTTCTTCTCTTTCAGAATAAGGGTCTTCAGATCCTCCTGCCCTTTAGCCAGACTTATGAACATCTGTTGGAATTGGGCGTTATATGCCTGAAGATCTTTGATGGCTTGATCGGAAGAAATTTCTGCTGAAATAAACAGCGAAGAAGATGAGAAACCTGTAAGGGTACCTGTAATGATGTGCATGATAATGGGATGCGCATGTAATGATTTCAAAGACTTTGGGAGATTTAAATTTGTAAACCAAAAATAAACAAAACTTTATTAGTTTAACTTTGAAAGGTTCAACAATGCCTTTAAGGCGTTACAAATAAGTAAATAAAACAAAATCTAAAACTAGAAAAAGCAAAATCAAAAGTCCCATGGTCGCTTCCTCTTTGTGCTGATGTAGTCATTGATCACTCTTTCTTTCTCGAGCTGCCTGGTGAGCTCATTCTTCAACTGAATCCAAGACCTCTGAAACTCCCCATGATCAGTAAGCATGTAAGGATAGAGAACCATGTAATGAATTCCTTCTTCATTAGTGGGCTCCATAATCACTGGTAATACGGCCTCATAGGGCATCCCAAGCTTCTGGGCACGAGCTCGGACCCATTAGAGGTAAGGCTGCATAGGAAGGGAAGTCTTTGGTCCCAACTCTTGGGGGTCAGATCTGTTCACCATTCCCCAATCTCGTATAAACCTCCGACGATGCTCCTTAACGTCCTCCTTATAGTCAAATACAATGTCCTCAAGAAGTAACTCATGGGGACCATCTCTTAGAGCACGAACAAATTGTCGCAAAGCCAGACAAGGATTGTAAGTTATACCCCCACTGATTCCAAGCAATGGGACATTAGGGTATCCCCCATAACGGTCAATAACAGTAGTGTCTTCCATAGCCCGGGAACACCAAAGAATATTTGTATGGGAAAGTGAAATTATTCTATACGACCAACCCAAACCTTCTTCGTTCTTCAGCACAAACTTAGGGATGTGCGAAATAAACCACCTTGACAGCAACGACATGCAACACATAAGAGTCCCTCTTCTCCTCATAGTACGAGTATAGAGAGAATGCAAGATATCCCCAAGAAAGGTAGGCACAGGGTTGCGAGAAAGGAAAATCTTGACAGCATTCACATCTACAAAGGAATCCGAATTCGGGAAGAGAACCAAACCGTAGATAAGAAGGGCCAAGATATCTTCAAAAGCCTGAAAATCCAAATCATCCCAGGATAGCTGAGCCTGGTCTATCAGAAATTTGGCTAGAAAACCTTCGACCCCACTTTGTGTTTCCCAATTGGATACTACATCAACCTGTTTCAAATGCAGAGCTGAGGCAATGTCTTCTGGTCTAGGAACTTCTTCCATACCTGTGAAGGGTACCTGTTCAAGGATGGATATGCCTAATAAATGAGAGAACTCTTTCAAGGTGGGTACTAGCTGGTAATCTGGAAAGGTGAAGCAATGATGCACGGGATCGAAGAACTGGAAAAGTACACTCATCATCTGCTCATCAAGATTTGAAGTAACCAGGCTGAGAAGTTGACCGTGTCTCTTAATGAACATATAAGTCTCAGAAACTCTTGAGGCTAGCTCTTTAAGTTGGGCAGGTATTTGCACAAAGTTGACTCAGATGGTATTTCTATGCACGGAAGCCATAATCTGCAAAACAGAACAAAGATAAATCCCCTTGGTCTTTGAAATGCTTAGTCTAATAAAGTATGAATGCCATGTTATGATGCATGATGTCATGGTAAACCACAGGTATAGCAAACACAGATATTGCAAATACAGTCAAATCACACAAAACCCTTAGTTTTAAGGCTTGCATGAGGTCAAAGGTAATACCCTCTTGAAGTTAAGTTGGTTCAAACCTGCCCTAGAAAAAGTAACTGGGTTCTAGAGGATCTCAATATCACTGACAATCCTTCATCGGTCATGGTTTCAGCTCACACAATCTTTTCTTGCAGCCGGAACTATCTCGAGAGTATGGTCTCAATGAGTGTAGCATCGAGTATAAACCAGTTCTCAGCTCTACACCGAGGCCGGATATCTCACTACTTTCTAATGGCCAAGTTGGGCGATTAAAGGTTCTAAGGTCAGTTGATGCTTAACGACACCATGCAGCGGCCCCGTATTCTCCTCGTTTCTCTAAAAGGGATACCGATACCAACCAATGTGCCACATCAACGTAGCTACTGCTTCAACCGTATCGGTCTATGCCATACAATTCCCTCACAGTCTATTGCTACTTACCTAAAAGCTATCCACAGATCCGGGTTAGGATCTATAGTAACCCCAAACAAAAACCTTGAAAGTAAAACAAACAAAGTAATCAAGAGAAGCAATTATGATGAACTAGATCCTAAGGTATACCCCACTTATTCTTCTCCCCAATAGAGTCGCCACTTCTGTGATAAGGTGGCAGAACTGACTGTTTAATACTGGTTTGCGTTTTGCGTTTTTTGTTCGTAAAATGTCGCGGTAAGCAAGATTCACCACCGACTTTTATTTCATCCAACAAGGAAAAGGAAAAAGAATAGGAAAAACCTTTTTCGAGATGTTTCTGAGTACAAGGGGTAGATTATAGAAAGGGAAGGTGTTAGCACCCTTTCTATCCATGGTTTTCCATGGGCTCTTAAGTACTTGCTCATCTTTTTTAAGATTGCTTGTGTATGTGCTTTGTTTTTGAAAAAAGTTTTAACTTCGTGATAACCCTTGTATCAGTCCTCAAAGGTGTGACGAGGTTGTTTTGAAAATTTGTTTGAAAAGTGTAAGTGTGAAAAGTTTTGATTTTAAGAAAGTACCTACTAGCATCTACTTACTCGAAAAAAAGATCATTTCTATTCTTGTTTCCTTTAGACAGCGTTATCCTACTATTGAGAAATAGGTAGCACCGTTGTTGGAGTTGTAAGGGTCAATTCGAAAGGGACGCACGATCACTTAAAGCAATATTAGGACGTCTTAGTAATAACCCTAGAGTCTTAAGATCATATTCAAGGCAACATTTCCGAGGCAACATTTCTGAGGCAACATTCGAATGGGACATTTGATCTTTTTAGACAGGAAGGTAACCACTAAGACACCCTATGCTTAATGATCGTTTACCGAAGGCAACCGAAGTGAGAGTATACCCTAAGAGTGATATGTGCGAGTGATTTGTTTTCAGTTATTCATCTTTGCACATTAGGGTTTTCTAACTGTATTAATTTGTCATGCATTCTTGTCATACAATCCTATTAACATACATCTAAACAGTTAATTATTTGCGGGAATTAAAAATGCGAGAACGTAAATCTACGCTATTACAAGGCTTCGGGGAAGGGGATTAATTACATAGCCAAAAACCCGGAAAAAGCGATAAATAAAAAGTCCTAGATTAAACTATTACAAACCGTGAGTAGTTACAAAAATATGGGCAAAATAAATAACACGCGCACGATGAATCGAATACGAGACAACTAGGGTTTTGACCCTTGCCTAAACCTAATTGCGATTAATTAAGAAAATGGTTTTGTTTTGTTTTGTTATTTTAAGAAAATAAAGAAATCATTAAAAAGAAAATCCTAATTCTAATTTATTTTAAATCAAGAAAAATAAATTAATTTATTCTAAAACCTATTTTTGTATTTTTTATTTATTTGAGAAAAAGAGCAAAGTTAAATTAAATCAAGAGTTTTTAACCTAATTTCTATTTTGATTTTATTTATAAAAATAAATTACAATTTTCCTAAGTTAAACTAAATTAAATTAATTTTGAAACTAATCCTAATTTTTGTAAATTATGAAGTCTTGATTTTATGATTTTTTATGAAAAAATATTTAATTTGTTAATTAAAATGATTAAAAGAAAATTAAAATGAATTAAAGAAAATAAAAATAAATATTGAAAGATTTAAATAAACTAAAAGAAAAAGAAAGGAATAATGGGCATGTGCTTTAGCAATTAGGGGGGTATGATGTTGATTTTCTTGGCCCAAAACTACAAGGCCTGTTTGACTTTGTTCAATCCAGTATGCGCGCTGACTTGAGGAGCATGGTAGGCCCCCTTGCTACATAACGTTGGATCCACCTGGCTGATAGATCTGATGGTGGAACACAAAGGTGTATGGTAGGCTTGCACTACAGCAATGCATGAGATCTGCCTGAAATAAGTAAGAAAATAATAAAATGCACACGCCTGGGATCGAACCCAGCACGTGTGCATCAAAGGCCTTCGCCCCAGCCATATGAGCCATGGTGTTAACTTGTCAGTGATATGAAAACATAACATAATATGCAAAAACAAGTTAGTGGAGCAAACCAACGTGCGAAATTCAAATAAGAGAATGACACGTTGCCACGCCAGCTTTTTCTTCCTCTCTCTGTCGCCTTAGCATATCAAGCTTTTACCTACAGACGCTTGTTGTAGGTATAACCTTGTCCATATCCAAAATTGCATAGGTTCAAGATAAATGACTATGGTTGGTACCAATCAACTCGTATCATCCTCACAATGTCATGGTACCAGAGTGAACGCCCAATTTTTCCTGTACGAAAAAGCCCTAAACAAGAATACAAAACCCTAGCCATGGCAAATTCGCATACAATCATCAAAAATACAACTGAATAGAACGATTAGCTTGTAAACATGATGATAAACATGAGTATGGCAATCAAAAACACTAAAGATGCGTAGATTAGTGAAATCAAAATCAAATTTTTGGACAAACCGTCGGAGACGTAGAACACGATTCTTGAGGTTTCAGGTCGTGTGAATGCTTGCTTCAGCTTTAGTGCATGCTTGGGAATGTGAATTAATCCTTGGAAAAGTTCGAAACAGCCTCTAGAGAAAGATCCAATCTCCACTTTTCTTTGAAAATTTGGAACTTTGTTTGACACTTTCAGGCAAGCTGCGCGTCCAAAAACTCCTCCTCTAGGTCTTTAGGATCCTGGCATAAGTAGTGAATCAATCTAGGGTAATAAAATTGGAAAGAATCCAAAGAATAATGGTGTGATTTTAAGAGAAAATAAAATCTTGAATAATTGGAGGGTCCCATAGGTCGTGCACTATGCTAGGAATGAGATTCAATCTTGAAAAGATGGTCCCATGTGGAGAAAATGCAAATTTAAGCACATTTGACTTTTGGCAATTTTGAAAAAATGGTTAACTTGGCCAATGCATAACTCTCTCAATTTTGACCCTAGAGGGGTGTTCTTTAACTTTTTAGAAATATTAGGATGTCCTATAAGCAACCCTTTTGGTCTCATCTCAATTGAGTCTTCCATGTTCATGTATGAAGCTTTGACCCAAAAGGTGTTTTTGTTGACTTTTCAAAATGACCTATAATGTCAAAATTCATATCTTTCTGTGAGTGCATATTTTTAACTTTGGAGATGAATATGAATTGTAGGGAATTTCATCCTCTTCAAAATGAGCTTTGAATGGGTCATTTCTGATAAAGTATGCGAAAGTTATGCTTGGTCAAAGTTGAGTTGACTTTTCCTACAAAACCCTAATTTAGCAACTTTTGGGTTTTGATGAATTGTGAGCAATCTTTGATGAATCATGATCAACCTTTGGTAAAATGATGGATAATACTTAAAAATGAGGATGTTGACCAAAAATCTTGAAGTTTGACTGCATGTGGGCCACAATTGACTTTTGACCTAGCATAGTCGATTTTTAGGCCTTTGAGCAATTGACTGAGCAAACTTCTTCTGCAAGGCTTGAAACTTGACATGGATGATATTGAGAACATATTAGGACAATGGTGAACATTTTGGATCCTTTGGACTCAAGCATCTTGATGCAAAATGAAACCCTAATTTGAGGTAGACTGCCTTAGGAGAGGGTTTGTCTGGCCAACTCTTGAATCTCCTTGAGAAGTTTGGGGACTTCACATGACATTTGTTGAGAAATATGGGAGGGAAAATTTTGGGGTACAACATCGTCTAAATATTCTCTTCAGCATGGTTTATTCCCCTGTCAAACTATAAATTCCACACCTTGAGTTTGTTTCTCAGACTATTACAAATTAATGGACAAAACCCCTTAACCTCCGGTTAAGTCATTACAGCCCCCAATGAAGTCGTTGCTATCACAAAAAGTTATTGTAAAGCCTGTAACCCTACTAGATAACACTTGACTCTTTTCCTCAAAAGAAAGTTACTATGAAGCCTGGACCCGACCAAATAACATTTCTAGTTGCTGAAACCTGGACCCGACCAAGTACCAGTTAACAGTTCAAGTTACTAAAACCTGGACCCAACCAGATACCAGTTAACCCTAGTTCAAATTATTAAAGCCTGGACCCGACAAGATAACAATTTAATTCCTATAAAATCACTAACAAAACTCCTCTTCCTCGGCAGAGTTTGCCACTATCCCTAGTGATTTGCTGTAAATCCTGGAATCTGACCAGATAACAAATAAACTTCCATCCTCTCTAATCAAGAGATAGCTCCCCGATAGAGCAATAGACAGCTAAAACTCCCGAATTCTTGTTCCCAAGCAGAAATATACACTCTCCGCATAGTTTTCTCAAGCCAAAGTCAATGCTTCCCAGAGGAGTTCTCCTCATCAAAATAGGAATTCCTAGCGGAAGCATTCTAAGAAAACTTGAAGATGCACATACTCTCCATCCTCAACAACCATCTAGGATTTAAACTTTCCAAGGCTCCCCAACAGTTGTCAAGGATTTATTTTCTAGACAAGGATACGCTGCAATAACATTTCACGTTCATACATCATGGCATACGTGACAAATGCATATAGAATAGCCTCATTTATTTTGAGAACATCATTACGCCATGCATACATCTGCATGCAACTAATTCCTTTCCTTGCAGAAAAAGTTCAATCAACAATCAAAGACCTCTTCTGGTTAGATTTAGTTCTTTTAATTAAAGGCATGCGAATCAAAGACCTCTTCTGGTTAGATTTAGTTCTTCTAGTTAAAGACAGACGAATCAAAGACCTCTTCAGGTTATATTTATTTCTTCCAGTTAAAGACAGGCGAATCAAAGACCTCTTCTGGTTAGATTTATTTCTTCCAATTAAAGATAGGAAAACAAAGATCTCTTCTGGTTATATTTATTTCTTCCAGATTAAAGACAGGCGAACAAAGACTTCTTCTGGTTAAATTTATTTCTTCCAAATTAAAGACATGGCAACTATCTACATGAGCAGATTGAAGATTAACTCCCGAAACAGGGTGGAGAAACTATCTTTCTTTCTCTTTGATTAAATAAAGATCAATTCCCAAAACAGGACGGGGAGAATATCTTTATCACCAATGGTATGAATACCCGAAATAGGACGAGTTTACCAACAAACTGATTGTAGATTAATACCTAAAACAAGACAGGGCAACTATCTACATGAGCAGATTGAAGATTAACTCCCGAAACAGGACGGGGAAACTATCTTTCTTTCTCTTTGGTTAGATAAAGATCAGTTCTCAAAACAGGACAGGACGACTATCTTTATCACCAATGGTATGAATACCTGAAATAGGACGGGTTTACTAACAAATTGTTTGTAGATTAATACCTGAAACAAGACAGGGCAACTATCTATATGAGCAGATTGAAGATTAACTCTCGAAAGAGGATGGGGAAACTATCTTTCTTTCTCTTTGGTTAGATAAAGATTAATTCCCTAAACAGGACTGGGGACTATCTTTATCACCAAAAAGTATGAACTCCCGAAACATGATGATTTACCAACAAATTGATTGTAGATCAATTCTCAAAACAAGACGGGGCGACTATCTATATGACAAACACTTCCTTTAAGATATATGCTGATTCAGTTTAAATCGACCATTGATTTATCCTGATTTCGTTCCGGTATACACTTTCCCTGGTTCAGTTAAATCTCCCTGAATATTTATACTGATTCGTTATCTAGTGAAAGATTATTCAAGACATCTGTTGTTTCAGTATAAGTCGATCAAAGATTTATTCTAATATTCCTTCCAATCTCTACCTACAGTTACTTTGAATGGCATCTATAAGCCCATCTCCAACGACTCCCTATCACTTTGGATGGCATATGTAAGCCCATCTCTGAAAAACTTTCAATTTTCTCTAGATGGCATCTATAAGCCCATCTCCGACAATTCTCTATCACCTTTGGATGGCATCTGTAAGCCCATCTCTGACAAAAATTCCACTATTCTCCAAATGGCATCTTTAAGCCCATTTTCGACACAATCAACCAATACATCAGCGAGTGAAAATTTCTGGTACTCTAGTGTTCAATCATCTTATACCTTCAAGCTACGAACAAAGACATTCCATTCTCACTTTTCAGGTTTAAGAAGATTGAACAGGGGCAGCTGTTGTACCCCATAATTTTCCCTCTTCTTTCATTCAAAAAATGTCCCTCCATACTCCTGGGATTTTTAATCATCCTAAGCTACCGAGGCTTCTCAGTCCTCGTAAAACCTCAAGCTAATTCTCTATTTCATCAAAGGATCCAGAACCTGCAAGTATTTTGGAATGAATCACAGTTTTCTTATCTATTGGCTCTGGCGCATGGGTTTGATTATTGAAGTGTGTGACGTCATTCTTTATAAGATCTTTGAAGAAGTATCATCCTATTTTTTGTTCGAATGTGCTTAAAATTATCAACTAAGATTCATTAGGCTAAAGATTCTTATGGCCACTCTCTTTTCCATGTTTCAAACAAGACATTCATCGAAGGATTCTTCAAAGCGTCAATTACTAGTTGAATCAAGATATCTTTGTTTGAATTGAAATGAATGCAAAAAAATCGGTTGAGAGCAAGGCTTTTGTGATTATCTTGAAGATTGTTATTTATTGAGGGGGATTGAATATTTGGGTAATTATGAATTTATTATTGTAGGAATGTTCATTAAGATAATTATTCTGATCCAATTTGCTAAAATAATTTCATGTCCCAAAGATAGAAGTTTTATTCGTTTGAAATGAACAAAAGGATAAATGCGAGATTCGATCAAAGATCTCATTTTTTCTTTTACAAGAACTATGGCAAGGATTTTAAGTTCTAAGGCTTCATTGATTACAATAATATATTTCAAATGTTTCAAGCAAGAATGTATTCAAGGGGTTCACATAAGTTTCTTACAATTTCATTTACAAAATTTGAATCATAAATTCCTAATTTGTTCTAAATACATATAAAAGAGAAGACTCTTCTTCAATCTTCGGGTTCCTCAACTTCATCTTCCAAGAATTCCTTCATCATTGTTCCAAACTTGTGTCAACACATCAATACATGAAACACAATAAAAGAGAGAGCTATTAGTAAACACAAACATGGAAATAAGCAAAGAATTGAAAAAAGTATTTCAAGCTTATCATTAGGGTGGTTTATGGAATCAGAAAAAAAGAAGGGTTTTGTGTGTTAAAGCCTCAAACATTTAAGTTTCTATCATGGGTTAATTCTTATTGAAAATTACAAAGTTTTATTTGGTTCACAATAGAAGAAAAAGGTAAAAAAAAACAGAATCCCTTCAATCAAGCCCCAACAGAATTTCAATTCAATCATAACAGAAAAGAGCCTCATACATGTTGTTTCACAAAATCAGAACATACATCATTGGCTTAGAAAATGTTACTTTTTGCAAATCACAAAGACAAAGTTGGTTAAAAAAAAGTACAAAGAAAAATCAAATCAGATTCAAAAAAATACTCATGATGTTCTCACGTAACCAAAAGAAAGAGCCTCATGTGATTTCATATCATAAGAAAAAACTCAGAAATTGTAAAGTCAAAATCATAGGCCAAAGCAACTATACTGCAAATCTCAAACAAATATCAAAGCAAATGTTTTATTCACAGAAAACTAAAAAGAATACAACAAGTATCACCGAAAAACCAGCAACTTGATTTATCAAAATACAACAAGTACAAAGCATGCAAAAAGTACAAAAACCAGTACAACAGGTACAGAACCCAACAGCTAACAACAAGTAACCGAGTACCAAAAAGTAACCAAGAGCCAAAAGTCAGCAAGCAAAATCAAAAATCAAAGTGACAAGGCAAAGTCCCTCAAGTCAAAATCAAAATTGTACAAGAGACAAGCAAGCCAAAATCACAGCATAAAAACAGAGCCACGATTTACAGTAAAAGGGGAAGAGGATTTACAGAAAAAATATACAGAGAGGATACAAAACCATATAGAGGCCGAAACCTCAACATCATCTTCCACCTTCTTGTTTCAAGAAAAAAAAAACACAAAATATACAAACAGAGCCAAAAAACCACCACACAACCAACACCATCATTTTCCAAAACCCCTCAAGATTGTTTACAAAAACATACAGAAGCACAAACCAAACATCAAAACCCTAATAGTTTTGTTCATCATTATTTTCCAAAAACCTAATCCTTCAGAGTTCATAAAAGAGTAAGAGGAGGAAAGATCTCACCAAAATTATGCAGAAAAAGCAAATTGGAACCCTTAGGGTTTCGGTAATCCCTTTTCCGATCTACGCCAAACCATGCAAAATCTTCAAAATTTACTCATGGATTAGAATATAGGAGAGAAAAACGATTCCAAAAATGAAATAAAAATGAAGGTTTGAGTTCCTCTGCCGCCATTGCAGAGGCGATTTCCAGCGCAACGTTTCTTCGTCTCCAACGAAGAAGAAAGTCAGAGAGAGCGAGAGAGCCTAAGAGAGTGAAAGAGATTTTCTGTCAAAACAGGAGATACCATCTCATTTTTGGATTGTTTTGTTTAAAAAAAACCTGGACATAACACCACTGGCCCATCTTCGTTACCCACAAATACCCCCCCCCCCCCCCCCCAATTCCATTCTTACACCCTTCTTTTGTTATCCACCACCAACTCTTCTGGGCCTTCCTAAAATAACAACACATGCCCAACTCCCTTCACTCATACACGTACCCATTGTTGCTCATAGTACGACGTAGGCCCATCATTTTTTATTTTTCTTTATTCTGTTTACAAAAACCAATTTGGGCCAGGCTTAACCGAAAATCTGTTTTACACAAAAAAGACCCTAAATTCAATTTTTACCTCCTAACTTATTTCTTTTATATTTTTATATATTTTTATTTTATTTTCTTTCTTTAAGTATTATTATTATTATTATAATAAATAATTTTTATTAACAAAAAAAGACAAAAAATATTTTATTTTATTTATACTATATACTTATTTTATTTTTAAGATTAAAAACACCAAAAGATTTGTATTACAAATTTTTTATTTCTTTTCTAATCAATTAATATTTAGACTAGGATTTAATCTTTCTTTCTTTAGTTTAAAATTAACTTAGAATTTAGTTTTCTCTTTTAATTAACTAATTTCTTTTATATTAGAATTAAAAAAAAAAATCTCAAAAAACCCTAAAAAACAAAAAACTTATTTTATTTAATAAATTAATTTCTTTTATTTAACTTAAATTTAATTTTCTTAGTTTAATTAATTTTCTTTTAGTTAAATAGGTCAAAATCATCCCATAACAAAAATCCAAAACCAAATCAATTTTTTCTTGTCCGTTTACTTCCTTGTATATTATATATTTCAATTCTTGTGTATTTATTCAATATGGTTGTAATATATAATTAGGGCTTTAATTTTCTTGCAATCTCGATTTTTAATTTGTATACCCCATCCCCAAATGATGTAATATCGTACGTATGACATTTATTTTCCGCAATTTACCGCTTTCATATAAATGCTTGTTAATTAGGGTTTGTATGGCAAGATAAAATCAATCTTAGAAAATCCCAATTCAAGATAAACAAGCATGAAAATTAAACACTTGCACACTTGCACCTCTAGGGTTAACTCCACTTGTTGCCTTGAGAATAAATAGTCATGTTATACATGTGAGACAACTTAGCAAAAACAATAAAAAATACAAAGATCATAGTCTCTCGATGGCCTCGAATGTTGCCTTATATATGATCTTAGACCCTTAAGAAATATGCTAAGGTATTTCACAACATTTCATTTTATGACTATACGATGATCCATGCCCGTCCCTTCACATCCAAATATAGGGTTAGTTGCCAATCAATGATGAGATAATAATATCAAAGGAAGAGAGAAATGAACAAAAGACTTTTGAGTAGGTAGAACGTTCTTAGTTGCTTGCTCATAATCCATCTTCAAAAAGCAAATATCTTTTCAAACACACCAAACACTTTCAAAATATGAAACATTTTCAAAAAGTCCAACACTTTGTATGCATTCTTATAGAGACGAGAATCATTACAAAGTTTTCCTAAATGAAGGCGCTTTTCAAAAATACTTTCAAAATCCACCATAAACACATTTCAAACAAAGCATTTTTAAAGTGATCTAGCAAGAAACTAAGAGCCCATAGATAATTATGGATGAAAAGGGTGCTAACACCTTCCCTTTTCATAAACTACCCCCCGAACTCAAGAAAATATCTCAAAGGTCTTTCCTATTCTTTTCACCCTTTCCTTATTGGATAAAAGAAGAGTCGGTAATGGCTGAAGAGAGGGAAACACATCGTTACATGGAGTCTTAGACAGTGGGTCATGTTACATTGCAGCATGGAGTCTTAGGTAATGAACTAAGTTTCGTGCATTACGGCCTGAGGGTCTTAGGTAATGGGTAAGATGAGGGGATTACATCTCTGCATGGAGTCTTAGGCAATGTACCGAGTTTTGTACATTACTGCATGGAGTCTTAGGTAATAAACTACATTGTTAAGGGAAAACCTCACTGCGTGGAGTCTTAGGTGATGGGCTGAACACGTCACGGCATGGAGTCTTAGGTGGCGGATCTTATTTGGCTTTCGAACATTGTATCATGGAGTCTTAGGCAATGTACTGGGTTTTATACATTACGATATGGAGACTTAGGTAATGATACATTGTAAGGAACACATCACTGCATGAAGGCTTAGGTGATGGGATGAACACATCATTGCGTGGAGTCTTAGGTGACGGGTTGGATTGTAGAAGAAGTGTACTTTATTGATTGACCCTTAGATAGCTAAGTCGAGGGTGAGATTGTTGGTTTGCTATTTGTATGTGCATGCTGTATGATATTGATATGGAACCCCGAGTGTATGTGTATTGAATGTTAGTATATGCAAAGTGTGTGCAAAGTGTGTGTATGTCTTGAAATGTTATGAAAACTGTTTCTAATTTTTCTCTCCTTTAAACCACTAGTTTTGAGTTACCAATTCCCTGGCGTTCTATGTTGTATTGTCATGGTGTGTTTGAATTGATTGGAACATGAGGAAGAGTGTTAGCAAGATTTTCAATTGTTGTAGACTTTTGTGTTGTAAGTGTAGGCGTAGGAGTAGACATGTGTATGGATTCAGACGTGAAATTTCTTTTTGATGCCTTTTCTAACAAAAATGATTTTCGATGTTTTATCAAATGCTTTTATTTATCAATTTCCCAGAAATGTTTTTGACACAATATTCACAAGCAATATTCGTAGTATTTTGTAAACAAGTCTGAGAAAAGAAAAAAAAACAATTTGAAAGATGAAAAGAAAGCAAATGTTTTACTGATATGCCCCTGAATAGGCGAAATAACAAGATATAATTCCTTAAAAGAGGTAATTAAATGAATTTTCAAAACTATAAATGGCAATGAAAATGATAATTTCTATTGTTGTTTCCCCAATTTCCTTTTAATGGCTTTTATCTCCCTTTCTTCTGAGTCGTATGATTTGAATCCATCTCTCCATGTGTGGTTCGTAGTCGTAGTTCGTAGATCGCAGTCTTTTTGTTCTTTATTTCTTTTTGAATAAAATCCCTAACTTTTTCCTGGATCTCCCTTTCGGGTTTTAAATCCACCGGGATAGCCCTTTTTTTGTATGTCCCTAATTTTTTCTTGGATCTCCCTTTAGGTTTTTTGATCCACCGAGACGCTCCTTTTTTCCTAAGTCTCCCGTTTGGAGTTCGAGCTTAGCGAGCTTTTTATACATAGTATTTTTTACTGCGTCTGAGTTTTTCGGATGCGTTAGTTCTTCCCCATCCATTGTTGTGAGGATGAGACCACCATCGGAGAATGTTGTTTTCACTATGTATGGACCTTCGTAGTTGGGTGTCCATTTACCACGTGCATCGAGGTGAGGTAGCAGAATATTCTTGAGTACTAAATCTCCTTCTTTGAATATTCGAGGATGAAATTTCTTGTCGAAGGCCCTCTTCATCCATTTTTGATGTAGTTGACTGTTGCATAGAGTTTTCAAGCGCTTTTCTTCGATGAGGTTGAGCTGATCGATTCGTGTCTAAACCCATTCTTATTCTTCCATCTTTGTTTCCATGAAGACCCAGAGTGATGGTATTTCTATTTCAAACGGAAGTACTGCCTCCATTCCATATACCAGAGAGAAAGGAGTCGCTCCTATTGACGTGCGCACGGAAGTGCGATAACCATGTAGAGCAAACGAAAGCATTTCATGCCAATCTTTGTACGTCTTCACCATTTTCTGAATGATCTTGATATTTTTATTGGATGCTTCAACGACTCCATTCATCTTGGGTGTTTATGGTGAGGAGTTGTGAGGTTCGATCTTGAAATTGTTGCACAGTTGCTTTATCATCTTGTTGTTCAAATTGGACCCATTGTCTGTAATAATCCTGCTTGGAACCCCGTATCTACATATGCGATTCTTCTTGATAAAACCTCTTCTCTGATTTTGCTAGACATATCTGGGCGAGTTCTCCTAAGATTTTTCCTAACTGGAGAATAACCTTCTTTGAGAGGTAGTCTATGCACCATAATGTCTGTATCTAATCCCAACACGTCTCTGTACGACCAGTCAAATATATCCATGTACTCATGCAATAGCTTGATCAGCCTTTCTTTGACGCTATGCTTTAACATTGCTCTTAGCTTGATTTCTTTCGGATCTTCCTCTGTGCCTAGATTAATGGTCTCAATAGCCTCTTGATACGGTTGTATGTTGTCAGCCTTTCGCTATATTTCCCTTGCCATTTTTTCAGAGAGTTCAAGATATTCATCACCTTCCTCTTCAACTTGGTTGATGGGAGCATCAAAATTATGCTGGGTCGCAGCAGTAACATTATTGGTGATTTTGGGCATAGATCTGTACATTTATCATGTTTTGGTGCAGATTTTAGTATATGAACTTTTGAAAATGCATATGTAGAGAAAGTATTGCCATTTTTAAATTTGAGAGATAAATGCAAGAGAAAGACAAAGATCTTAGTTGAAAACAAAATATAACTTTCATTAATTGTAAATATTGTCTAAAACAAAATGGGGGAACCCTTACAAGAAACCTCTATGCCTTGGGCTTGACATAGGTTCTTTCAAAACAAGAAAAGTTACATAGGAAAGAAAAAGATCTCGGGAATCTCGACGATAGTCCAGCTTTTGAGTTTTTCTCCTAGGGGGAATTCTCGGATGAAGTCGGTTTCCCTTTTGGTGTTGACTTTGTTGGATATCATCGCCACATGTCCTCCATGCTCTATTCCCTTGTTGACAAAGGTCTATTGGATTAGGGGAAACCGTGATTTACCCTTCCGAGTAGCTTTCGATGATTCATAGCCCACACCAAAGCGATTCTTATTTTCAAGTATTTCTAGGAGTTTTCCACACCCTTTCGAGGCATCACATTCCATGGTTGTTTGCAAATCTCTTCATGAGGTCACTTTAGGCTTATTACTTTTCTCCATGGGTAAAGTAACCATTGAAGCAATTTCCAGGGCTTCAAACAGGGTGGCTATACAGTCTTCATTGGCACTGATATATCTGTATGATTTGATGTGACTTACGAAGATGTCCTTCTCACCGTCGATTATGATTAATTTCCCTTCCACTAGGAACTTTAACTTTTGATGTAAGGTCGAAGTGACTGCCCCTGTTGCATGAATCCAAGGTCTCCCCAGTAAGCAAGTGTACGCCGGCTTTATGTCCATGACTTGGAAAGTGATATAGAAGATATGCGACCCAATTTTGACTGGAAGGTCCACCTCTCATAATACCGAGCTTCGAGAACTGTCAAATGCTTTCACTATTGTAGAGGTTGGCTTCATCACAACAACGTCTAATGTTAACTTCATCAGACTTGACTTTGTTAACACGTTGAGGGCATATCTAGTATCAGTGAGTACTCTGGATAGGCTGGTAGTAACTATTTTCATAAGTATATGGAGCGCTTTATCATGTGCTTGGCCTTGTGGTGGTAATTCATTGTTATAAAACCCAGATATGATCTGGATGTTAGATTTGCTACAACATTATCAAACCGATTCACGATAATTTCCTCTGCCACATGTGCTGAACTCAGTACCTTCATTAAAGAATCTCAGTGTGCTTCAGAGTTCATGAGTAGTGAGAGTATGGAGATTTTAGCTGGAGTTCAGTGAAGCTGATCACCACCCTATAGTCACTTCTTTTGATTAATTTCAGAAACTCCTCTGCCTCTTGATCAATAAAGTTTTTGCTTGGAAGTTCTTTTTCTTGACTCGTTTCCACCACTGCTTTTCCTTTGTCTTTTTCGAGGTCTTATCTTTCTCCTTTGGTGGTTCAGGTCCAAAGACTCGACCGCTTCAGGTCATACCCCCTGTCCCTGCTATATTTGAAATTTTGGGTCCTTGACATGACAATGGCTTGTTTTCCTGTTTCACTCTGTTAATGTACACGGCTGAGTCGTGACTCCATGGCACTGCTTTTCTACTTTCATAAGGGATGGGTGACAGTCCCTTGATTATCATCGTGGCCTTTGGAACTGCTGATATTTGGAGAACTTTCTTTGGTTCCGCCCCTGGGATTTTTTTCGATTCTTCCCACGGGATCACTAGAGTCTTCTTGTAAAGATTTGGGCCTTGGCAAGGGATTAACAATGGCTTCTTTCCTTCAATCGCTGCTACATATTTTTCTACAGGGTATGATCCAAATTGGACTATCCCCTAGTCCACTAGCTTTTGTAGTGTTCTTTCAAAGGCTTCATTATGCTCAAGCAGGAACCCACATTCCCATAAATACTCCTTCAACAAGTTTATCGGGGCTTTTGCTTGTCTGGTTGACCCAAAGTTAGTGAGTACTTCAATTGCTTTTATTGTTGGTCCACCATGCGGAGGCATATGGTTTGATTTGATGTTAGGCTTCTCAAATATGGTGTCTTAAGATTCTAACAAATCTTGGACCTTGTGCTTGAATGCCAAACATTGTTCTATGGTCTTCCCAGGAGAATTAGCATGGTATTCGCATCTGGCGTCGACATTGTACTTTCGCGGGAGTGGCCCGACTGGTGGAGCTAGAGGCTTGAGTTCCACCAAGGATGCCTTGACCAAGTGTTGTAATAACTGGCTAGGTGGCATGGGGAGTGGATCAAAATTTCTTTGCAGCCTTCCAAATCTGCCTTGTTGATGTCCTTGTGGGATCATTAATGGTTGATGGGCCCTTGGTTATGAGGCTACAATATTAATTTCTTCCTCTTTTCTTTTTGGGAAGTTTTAAGCAGGCCTTTTTAAATTGTAGGGGGCATTTGATGGTCCCCCTGTTATTTTCCCACTTTTATTCCAGTCTCAATTCTTTCTCCAATAGTCACTAGATCCGCAAATCCTGAAGAGATACTTCTAACCATCTTATCATAATATAACCCTTGCAATTTTCCCATGAACATGTCTACTAACCCCTTCTCCAACAGTGGTTGTTGCACACGGGATGCCATCTCCCTCCATCTCTGAGCATATTCTTTAAAGGACTCTTCTTTCTTCCGGGATAGATTCTAGAGTTGCATGCAGGTAGGATCCATGTCCAGGTTATGTGTATAATGCTTTAAGAAAACATTAGTAAGATCTGTGCATGTTCAAATGTGCACTCGCTCCAATTGCATATACCAATCTAGAGATGCCCCGCTCAAGCTGTCTTGAAAATAGTGAACCATCAGCTTTTGATCGTGGGCATGGGCATGCATCGTCCTGCAATACATTATCAGATGATTTCTTGGACAAGTGAGCCCCTTGTACTTTCCAAAGTCAGGCACTTTAAATTTCAGGGAAATTACCACATCAGGAACTAAACCCATTTCGAGAGCATCTACTTCGAAAGCATCAAATCCCTCCATAACTTTCAGCCTTTCTTCCAGAGCTTTATATTGACTTATCACCAGTGGATTATCGATAACATGAGTACCAGTCATTTTTAGGGATGCCTGATTGACATCCTCTAGATTATGGTCTCCATACTGCAGGTCCAAGTAGTGGTCTACATTGTCGATTGGAATTTCTAGGGTATGTGATTCCCCTGCTTTTGATGGTGGTGGAACAAACCCTTCAGTTTCAGCTTCTCTTGTCTCTTGTTGGGCCATGATGGACTTTTAGGGTCCTTTCCTTGGCTCTTTTCTTAGTTGGTGACCGCTTGATACACCAATTGTTTGGGATACTTCTTCAAAAGCAACCCTGGGAATTTGATCTTGTTTGTCGATGATGTTCTTTAGAGCTAGGAGAACCTGACTCAGATCTCCTTTCATTGGACTCACATCACCCTTTACTTGGTTGAGATCCTCCTTGAATGCAACCTGATTCTCATCGATTTGTTCCATTGCTTTTTGTTGATAGGTCATTGTTTGATATGGAGGCCAAGGAGGTGGTGATCTTCTTCTACCAATGGTTTAACTGGAGATATTTTTTATAAAAAATAGAGCCTGGGTATGAAATGCAGGTGTTTGCAAATGCATACATGCGAATGAATATGTATGAACATGAAATGGGTTAAATGTATTATTCACTTGGGTATATATTTATATTTTGCTTCTCTTATTTTTTTATTTGGTGAATATATTAAAAATAGGTACGCAAACGAGATACGGAAACATTGAAGGCTATGCGTCGACTCAACTGCAGTCTTGTTCAATTGAAACTTTGAAGCAACATAACTTTTGCGTCGGGTGTCTGTTTCGCGTATGGTTCGAATCGTTGGAAAGCTTGAAAATCATAGAATATCCACGACACAAAATGGAAACCAAAACAACAAAAATTATACGAAAAATTCCCCGATCTTAGCTCGATCGAAATATGAATTCATGATCCAATTTCATGAGTTTCAACGCAATTTTCATCGAATCAAAAACCAAATTCATATTAGTTATGCTATGACCATAGCACAAGGAAATTTGTAATCAACCAAAAATAAATTGAATCACGCGATAAGATCAAGGCACAATGACTGAAGCATTTTGTCAAACACATAATCTCCAAAATTTAACTCATGACTTTTGCACCCTTAGAGATCCAAATTATACCATACATAATCAATCAAGAATCATCAATTAAGCTTGAAACAACTTCAACATTTTGTTTTCTCAAATAAGCAATTTCATGAAAATCAATTAATTGAATAAGCATTTATTTAATCATCCAATTCCGGATTTGCACGTCATGATTCAAGATCAATTCACATTTTCATAATTGAAATCACTTCCACAATTCAAATTAGATCAAAGTTCAATTTATTGATCCACAAAAGTGCTTATTTAAGAATCAGTTATTTGAAAAGTGCTTAAATCAAGAAAAGCTTACCGTAGAATTGAAGATGAAGCTTATGTATAGTTATCGCAATAATCGGATTCGAGATGGGAGAAGAATTGAGCTTCTTTGACATTTTGGATCTAGAAGAAGTTTGTTGGAAAAGTTGTTGGTGTTCTTGATGAAAATGAGAGAAAGTTGCTCTTTGATCCTTGAGCAAGATGAGAGAAAGTTTTTGAGTGTTTTTGAGAATTGATCAATTATGAGATTCCTTTGGAAAATTGGAGGGAATAAGAATATATAGTGTGTCCCTTTTTTGAATGAATGAGCCTCCAATAAACACAAGCAAATGTGCCAGTTTTCAGTTCATCAGAGTCCGACACCTTAAGGTCAAATTCTCAGGTCACTCAGAGTGACTTTCGAAGTTGAAATGTGAAATTAAAATGTAGCCAAGGTCGAGAACAACCCTGTGTCCAAAGATGGGATCAATCAGATAAACAGTGATTTAGTTATGATTTTTTGAAGTTTCATCTCAGATGAAAATATTTCTCGATTCAGGATTTTCAAATGTGTTGCGCGCGTTTTGGACAAAAAACGAAGGCCTTCGGGATACCGTTCTAACTAGAAAGCCGAAAGAAATATTTATCCAACTCAATTTGTGAACTAATTCCATCGGAACCAACTCAATACAATAAGAATCGACCGAGTTATGGTTTTTTGAAGATGAAGCAGGTGAACATTAGTCACAATTTTCCTGTGCGAACATATTTGATAAATTCATACATTCAAAGACCCTCTGAGTAGAACTGGCTTCCGGCCATGAGATATGAAATGCATATGACATCAAGATGGAATTTTGGCCACTGTAACGGGTTCAAAATGATAAAAGGTCTTCGAGTTATGAATTTTAGTGTGCCAAAAATGCACTTTCAACACCTTTTCCTTTGTATTTTTCACCATATGACTTCCAAAAGAACCGCGTATCCGAAGACTTTCCTTTAAGAATTATATTTTGGTTTGAACATGAAAATTGAAGAGAATATCGAGATGGTTTCATAACCTCAAGAATTAACCCAAAACACCATTCCAAGTTGGAGATGCGAATTTTCAAACTCAGATCAGTCAAAACACTGTTTCCAATTCGCACTATTTTAAATTTACCGAAAACACCCAAATATTCCACAACTCAAACACGCTTTGAAAAATTATGAGAGCTTTATTGTGTTGATCAAATACCTTGATCCCATGCCAAATTATTTTATTCATGATGCATGATGTGTTAAATGACCTAATGGAGGGTATGCAGGTGGAATGGGAAGCGCAAAATGCATAAACCAGATAAAAGTGAAAGGGTAGGATAAATTTGGGATATTACAATTGGGGATTACTCTGTGGGGATTTATTGACGACTTGGACGTTATCCCAACTCCTAGAGTCTTGAGCAAATGCTTATTCCAGTTTTTTTATGCATATTTGGTAACAATAATCATATTCATATGCATATGTTCATTCAATTTAATCATTGGATGTTTTTTTTGCAGACAAAACAGAAAAAGTAAAATAAAAGTTGGATTCAAAATTATATTCGTATTGATAGTATGCCTATAAATAGGCGATTGTTGTACAAAGAGACATAAATCCCAGTAAGAGGAAGTCGTCATGAAATGAAGAGAGTACAAAGTGAAAATAATATATATATATATATATATATATATATATATATATATATATATATATATATATATATATATATATATATATATATATATATATATAGCTATGTCTAAATGATCTCGTCAGGTTTCAACCCTACTATTGCCCCTATGTCTTCGAGTATCTCATCCCTCGCTGTCGGAAAAAGTTCATTGAATTGATCGACACTATTCAAACTTGTCGTTGATAATAAAGATGGTTTTAAGTGATCTAACGGGACATAGTCGTACACTTTAATCCCTAACTTTTTCCCGGACCTCCCTTTCAGGTTTTCAGTCCACTGGGATACCCTTTTTTTCCCAAGCCGCCTTTTCAAGTTTTCGACTTCTCGGGTGTATGATCTTTTATATATATCCCTAATTTTTCCCGAACCCTTTTGGTTCACCGGGATGTCCTTATTTTTTCCTAGGACAGTCAACCTAGCGGGTCATTTTTATGCGTAGTATCTTTTAAGTATGTCCGCGTTCACAGAGTGTGGAAGATCTTCACCGTCCATGGTGGTAAGTATCATAGAACCACCCAAAAATATATTCTTAATTACAAATGGTCCTTCATAGGTGGGAGTTCATTTTCCCCCGGGATCACCCTGCGGTAGGATGATGCACTTTATTACCAAGTCACCAGCCTGATATACTATATGCTTGATTTTCTTATTAAAGGCTTTGATCATACACTTCTGATACAATTAACCATGAAAGACACCCACAAGTCTCTTCTCGTCAATTAAATTCAACTTATCTAGCCTAGTTTGAATCCATTCGTCTTCGTCCAAGTCTGCATCTTTCATAATTATCAAGGAAGGAATATGAACTTTGATAGGTAAGACAGCTTCCATACCATAAACTAGAGAGAACGAGGTTTCCCCAGTTGATGTCTGAGCTGAAGTGTGATAACCGTGAAGAGAAAATGGTAACATATTGTGCCAATCTTTGTAGGTCACAACCATTTTTTGCACAATCTTTTTAAAATGTTCTTATTGGCGGCTTCCACTGTTCCATTCATCTTCGGTCGATATGGAGAAGAATTGCGGTGTTTGATCTTGAACTATGTGCATAGTTCCGTGATCATATTATTGTTGAGATTGGTACCATTATCTGTAATAATCCTCTCAGGAATGCCATACCGACAGATAAGTTTATGCTTAATGAATCTGGCAACAACATTCTTAGTAACAGAGGCAAATGAGGCTGCTTCGACGTACTTTGTGAAATAATTAATGGCGACGAGGATGAAGCGATGTCTGTTGGAAGCAGTAGGTTTGATCTCTCCAATCATATCAATGCCCCACATTGCAAACGGCCAAGGAGCAGTCAAGACATTCAGAGGTGCTTGAGGCAGATATACTTTATCAACATAGATCTCACACTTATGCCAAGTTATTGAGTGGTGATGGCAGTCGGTTTCCATAGTCGACCAATAATAACCCTCTCTCAGAATCTTCTTATCCATAGTATGTCCACTGGAATGAGTACCAAAGATACCTTCGTGCATATCTTCCATAATCCTCTCCGCCTCTTTCTTTTCCACACAATAAAGTAGAGTCGAATCATGGTTGTGCATGTACAGAATTCCGTTGTGTTGTACCCCAATTTTTGCCCCTAAGATCCCTTCATCATACCATGGTGATTCATTCACAACAAGATCACACTAGGATTCTTGGTTCCCCTTCCTATAATTAGCTTTTTCCTTTTGAGGAATCACCAAGCACCTTGACTTATGTTCTTTTGTGATCATGAATATTGTTTTTGTCTTGATTTCTTCTTTTAACTAAATAAAATGCAATGTTGGTTTGACTTGCTTGTTATCCATCTAGGTAAAGTCAATGGGATTTAACAAGTTACCCCATGGGTTCATGAGTTTATTTCCATGCCCTAGTCAATAAAGCTTGAGAAGTTCAAACCTCACCATTATATTGGTTTTGGAAGAATTGGCATGTCAAGGTTGTTTTGGTTCATCACATTTCAAGGTTACCAAATTTGGTTGAAAAGCACAAGGGATTGATTGGAGAAGTTGTCATGGTTGGACAAGATTTTATTCCATTTGGTAACAAGTGCATATTTCTCTCAATGTTTAAGATATGGAAGTGGTTTTGTATGGATATGAGTTCTCATTATCATCCTCAACAACTTCTATTTACAAATCATGTGTGTTGTTACAAGAAGTTTGTTCAAAATTGTCAAAGTTCCTCAAAGCATTCTCTTGATCTAAGGAGCTAGGGTTTTGAACTTCAAAGGAATATATCTTGCTCATCTGTTGGTATTTTTTAGTGATTCCGAAGACATCTTTCTCTTTAAAGGGTTATCAACAAATCACTTCAAAATATTTAAGGAGTTGTCATGAGGAAGAGACTTAATGAGGAAGAAAGATTACAAGTCCTCCAGATGAATCCCCAATTTTCCATGTGTGACTTCAAATGATCATAACTTGGTCAATTTTTATCACCTTGAGCCCATTCTTTTTCCATAATGATCTTGAAGGTGTGAACTTTATTCCTTATTTTATGTGCAAAGTGAGAAAATGGATAGAATTTTCCTTAAGGATGCAAAAGATTATAGGTCATTTCATGATTTTTTTGCCATCTTCAACAATTCATAACTCTCTCAATTTTTGAATATTTTGAACGGTTCAAGTTTCAAAATGTCATTCAACAGATCTACTTCATGCCATCTTTTTTGGTCAAGAGCAAATTCCAAGTGGAAGGCCATGTTTGGATGCATGAAATTATAGGTCATTTTTGAAGAAGAACTTGATATATTTCTAAGTATGGAAAATCAACTCTTTTTCTCTAACTTTGACTCAACACAACTTTCAGCTCAAGCATCCAATTGATTCCATTCTTTTTCTGTTGCAAATATTGTAACCTCATCTTTCTAAAGCATCAAGAATCATGCCCTAAGACCCATTCAGCTAATAATGCCATGATTTTGAAATTGGTAACTTGGAACTGAAGTTTCCTCACAAGTCAGATTTTGAAATCTTTGTTTTGGCTTCTAATCACAAGTTTTCCACGTGTTTTTTCCTCTAAATATGTTTAGTGAACTTCCAGAATGGATTATCCCACCAAAACGCGCGTTTTGGATGAGTTTTGACCAAGTTTGAAGTCACACTTTTCTTTGTTGCAACTTCACACGATTTCCCTCCAAACTTCATCATTTCACACGCTTGAACATTCCATTTGATTCCCTATAAATAGAGGGTCATTCCCCATTCATTTTCTCAAGCTTGGATAGCCAGAATCACCCTGCCAAACTTGTTCCACAACTCAGAATTCAGTAACTTCAAAATCCATTCTCAAGCCTTTTTCAATCCAATTTTTCCATCAATTCACCTTCCTTGATCTTCCCTGAAGCTAACCATATAATTACATTCAAGAATCGTGCCCTATATTGCTCCATAGAAGTCCAGTTTTAGAGCTCTACAACTCAACTTTAATAGGTAGATTCCTTCATCAATTCTTCAAAACTCTGATATCATTGTGTTGCTCTCATTTCTCTGGTTCTAGTCGCAACACTTACCTTTTACTGGAAACATGTTTTGACCATGAAATTTTAAATCCCTTTTCAAAACTTTCCTTCTAAATTGCTTGAGCTACAGTTTATATAAATTTGGCGCGAGGGTGTGGTTATTTTCGTCTTGAAGAGACGAAGCGAATGGCATAGGTCTGAGCTTCTGATTTTATAGTTTGAGAGACCTGCAAATCATGTTAGCTGGAGGTTGAAGATGACCTACATGTCATCTTCCAACCAATGATGGCACGCCACTTGTTATTTTTGAAAATCTGATTTATATTTGATTCTGTATTTTATTCACTAATGACCATGATATGCATAGCGCGCTAGATCCCTTGGATTTGATTACTAACGCGTTTTGACTCTCATCCAACGGTCCACATATTTTTACTTTTATTTTCTTTTCTGATTTTTATATTTTAATTGTTTTAAATTTGAAAAAAATCATAGAAAATTCATTTGAAGTCAAAAAAATCTTAAAAAATTATGAAAAAATATTTTGATTATTCTCTTTCTGATTTTTATTTTTTCACAATTTAATTGTGGATTTTGGTATTTTTTATAAATTTACACTTTATTTGAATTGTTTTAAATATTTAAAAATACTTTTATACATTTTTAAATTCTGAAAAATCTATGGAGTTATCCAATGATATTGTGACAAATATCGGTGACCTTATTTTATTTTTGTTTCTGAATTTACTATTTTTTTATCATTTTTGGTTTATTTTACCCATTTCTTTTTATTTTAAAAATAGTTTCTGACTTTAAAAAATTACCAAAAAATTTGTAAAATTATTTGAGCCTTTTTCTGATTTTTCTATTGTCTTACTTTTTATTTCTTGATTAATTTGAACATAGTTGATATTTTTCTCTTTATTTTCTATTTTTTAACATTATTTTTAAACTGTTTTGTATATATTAAAATGCAATATTATTTTATGACTATTTTCTGACTGATCTTGGGTTAAATTTTGGATCATGAACTTTATTAACATCATTGGATCCATGGTGTTGAGTTTAACTCCACAAAAATGGATGAATGATTTTAATAATAGTTTGATTAAATTTAATTCAAAAGTGGTTTGTATATTCTCTCTCATCCCTCTTCATCTCATTCCCTTCTTATTGCACTAAATGTTGTTGGAGCATGATCTCTATATCATGTCTCAAAACAAATGGTGCATAGATTGCTATTGACCGGCCTCAAAATAGGTGCGACTTCTATATAAGTCCACTTACGATTACTTAACACATCGCTAAATTTTGTCCAGATTCGAATAAATGATCATTCGTGGCCCAAACTTATGTTTGCAAGCCCAAGTATGTTAATTTGATCTCTTTGATCCAATAACCTTGAGATTCATTGTGTGGAGGCTTTGGTTCTACCAATCCTCTAATGGATCTACAATACCTTTGGTCAACGCGGATCACTTAAACATCGTTGATCATTAAATGGCACTTGTGAGAATTCTAAATGGATGATATACTTGACAAAAAGAAAATGCAACTTGTTGTGTGGAGGCTTTGGTTCTACCAATCCTCTAATGAGTTCCAAATGAAAGCTTCAAGATGGTCATCCAACTAACCACTAATTATATACTTGTTTTACTTTATGCTTTTTTTTATGCTTTATATACCATTTACTTTTAGAATTTACATTTAATGCCATTTTCATCTCTGCTCATTTGACCATTTACTTTCTTGTCATTTTTTACTTTGCTCACTTGAGCTTTTTTTTAAGATGCTTAATAATCAACATAAACCATAAAAATCTTTAATTGTACTTGGACTATTTGGTTACTATCCTTGGCATTATGAAGCATGAAACTTTTTTCTTGGACTTAGGATTAGAAACCTTGGCCTATCTTGGAGACCTTGTGATCTTATCTGATTATTTTGTCTGGAGTTCTTGAGGTTTACCTCAAGACATTGGATTATTTGTTTGTTTTTGTGTGCAGGCTTTTGTGATTACACCCTTTGTTTGTAATCTGGAATTCACCCGTATACAGCCGTTACTCTGCCCAATTTTTGTGAAGACTTAATACACTTGAAGTTTGGTTCTCTCAAGAGGTCTAGTATTTTTTTGCTTGATTGGTTTCAATGCAAGGAATGGAAATTCTATCTTGGCTCATAATGTCAAGTATTGACTTCTTGTTGGTTAGATGGTTCTTATCCCTATCTTTTACCTTATGCTTTAGGATAGTCCCTTCTTCTCCTCCCATCTTCTTTAATATCAAAACTATTCTTCCTCCTTTTGAAAACTCTTCCTGTTTTTAAACTTGAACCACTTTCATAATAAACTTGGACTTACGTCCATGCATATTAAAAACATTTTCATAAAAAAACTCCAATCAACTTAATAATACCTTGACATTTTTAGTGAGAAGACTAAAAGTTAATCAATCTCATTTCAAACCATTTTGCCACTTTGGCTTTTATCTTTAAACTTTTCTCAAAAGATTGAACTCCTGTCAATCCTTGTAGTGATGCAAACAACTATACCTCTACAATATGTAGTCAAGAGAGACATTTTCAACTTGGGTGTTGAGTGAGGCATTGTTGATTTTAAGATCAAGGCCATATCCTCCACTTTGAGATGATGCAAATTCTCCTTTCTCATAATTGTGGGTAGTATGCATGTTTTCCACACGGACAGTGGCGATGATGTTTTATCTCATAAAATTAACCAACACATTTGTATTTTAAATTTTTAAAAGAGGAACTACGTGTACCCTGACCCCCTATTGCATGAAAAGGTGGTACGCAGGCACTAAAGGTTTGCAACCGCGGCGGGTGCAAAAATTATAAAATAAATATATTTATTTTCTCACCTCCACCATCCATTTTTATACAACATTTTTCATAGCCAAAATATACATATTTCATAAAGAGATTCCCGCGGAGTACCGTAGATGTTTAGGGGGCTAATACCTTCCCCTTTCATAACCAACCCCCTTACCTTGAATCTTTCCCCTTCTTTTTGGGTTATTCGCTCTTTTCCCATTCCTCTGGAAACAATAAAGCACGATGGTGATTTTTATTTTGATTTGTATAAAGTCTAGTCAACCCAATGGCTTAGTCTTAAACATTTTTACCGCTACACGTTGCTCAAGAAGAACTTAGCTGAGAACCTCCATAGGAATTTCTTGTCATTGATAGATGCCCTTTCAGGATACTCTTGAGCCTCAAGATATCTTTTCACTTCATGAAACCAAGGCTTCTCTTCTACTCCATCAGTGTCAACTTCGTAACAGTGTACATGTTCGTCTAGCCTTTCAATGGTGATTTTGGGATCCTTGTTATCCCATCTGACTTTGAACATAGATGACATGGTAGCCAACGCGTCTGCCAATTGATTCTCTTCTCATGGGATATGCTCAAAAGTGATCTCCTCGAAGTAGGGGATTAAGGTCAACACATGCTCTCGGCACGGAATGATATTCGAATGCTTAGTGTCCCATTCTCCCTTGATCTGACTGATTACTAGGGCTGAGTCTTTCTTGAGAATATTACTAATTATCGAGTTAATCGTGAAGTTGGTAATATCCGAAGGAAGGATGTAGACTCTGGGAACCTCTAGAACCTTGTTCGGAAGGTGATAACTTTAAGACCGACACCTTATGGGTAGTACCTTCGACCTCATGCTCGTGACGTTGAACCTATGAACCATTTATGTGTGATCTTATGTGTGATTGTTGCATCATGCATCCATGCACTCATAAGCATCTTTTGAAGAAACCATATTTCAAGGGATTTAAAGGTTGACCATTTGTGAAATACCTTAGGTACTTTCTAACCATGGATTCTGGAAAGAGAAAGACCGGGAAATACAATTTCAAGAATCCCAAGATAGATGAGTTGATCAGTCTAATTCCCGAGATCGAGTGTTCTGCAGACTTTCAGAAGAAGTATGGATCCATTATTCCTCTCATGAAGCTAAAGATGAAGGAGGGTATTCTCTCGACCTTGGTCCAGTTCTATGATCCAATGTATCATTGCTTTACTTTTCCCGACTATCAGTTGATGCCCATACTGGAGGAGTATTCTTATCTATTAAATTTACCTGTTATCCATCGTGTTCCTTTTACTGGTTTGGAGGGTGAGCCAAAACCACATGAGATTGCTGCTTTGATTCATCTGGGGAAATCTGAGGTGGAAGCCCATACGACTACTAAAGGAGGAATTAGAGGATTACCAGCTCAGTTCTTATTGGAGAAATCTCGTTACTTTTCCAGAATGAAAAGTACATTTGCTTTTGAGGCCATCTTTGCTCTACTTGCTTACAGGTTGTTTTTATTTCCTAATGTGGACAAGTTTGTTGACATTAATGCTATCAGGATCTTCATGATTTGAAACCCAGTTCCTACATTGTTGGGTGATGCTTATTACTCTATTCATCTTCGGAATTCTTATCATTGGGGGATGATTATCGGTTGCACGCATCTGTGTTACCGGTGGTTTATCTCTCATATGCCTCAGTCTGATGCTTTCTGAGATGTCAAGAAGGAACCCCGTTGGGCTCCTAAGATCATGGCACTTACTCACTCGAATATTGATTGGTATCATCGAGCTTACCAGGATATAGAGATTATTGACAGTTGTGGTAGTTTCCCCAATGTACCTCTTCTTGGTACAAAGGGTGGAATTAACTATAACCCTGTTCATGCACGGCGGCAACTTGGTTATCCGATGAGGGATAAACCAAATAGTATTCATTTGAGTAGTTTATTTCTGAAGGAAGGAGAAGACCATAGGGAAGATAGGGAGAAGATTGCGAAGGCCTGGCGTCACATTCATAAGAAGAGTAGGAAGTATTTGGGACCTAGGGGTGATGTTTCTTTGGAGCCATATCTTCAGTGGGTCCGATCAAGAGCTATTCAGTTATAGATGCCGTATACCCGGGAGACACCCATGCCTGATCTGTTTATGAAGATCACTCCTCCCTTATTAGATGATCTAGATGAGTTGCAACTTGCTTTGGTTAGGATGCAACAGTAAAAGGATGCTTGGAAGAACAAGTTCTAAACTTTAGAGAGTTCCTATAAAGCAGACTTGAACGAGAAAGACGACTTGATTGAGATCTTTGAGAGTCGAGCGGTAGAGTCTATGGAGAGGCAAGGGGATTTATTTTCTTCTACGCCTCAATCAGGTACTGATTACTCACTTCCTAATAGATGATTGGAAGGAGGTTGCCATCAGATATGCGGAAGAGAACCAGAGGTTGAAGGCTCAGATTGCCAGGCTCACGGGGAAGCGCCAACGTATAGAGTGATCTCCATCAGTTCTATTTTCTCAGGGTTTCAGATTTTATTTTCATCTTGTACTTGGGATCATTAAAACTTGTAATCCATTTTGAAGATATTATAATAAATTTTTCAGTATTTCCAACGTGTTATTACTCTAATGTTTGCAATGTGTCTATAAATCTATAAATCCATTGAAATATTAAATAAAAAAGTAAAAATAATCATGTGCATTACATATCATGCATCATATTGCACATTTTTCTTGCATTTGTGATGCATATCCAGGTGTCTTGCCAAGCTTCTTTACTTCGCTCAGCAAGCTGACTTATCACTACAACACTCGGGCTAATTTCAGAAAGAAGATGGACAACTTAGAACAAGAGAATCGTGAGTTGCGCGAGGAATTTTCTGCTTTGAAGGCCGGCATGGCCAATCTGACTACTCTAATGAAAGCTCTGATGGCTGTTCAGAATCAGCCACCGAGTGTTCAACCTCAACCAACAAGGGCAACTACTGAAGCTCCGACTGTTCCCATATTTGCTACTCTAGCTGTTTTTCAGAATCACATGCCCCAATGTTATCCATGGGGAATACCAGAGAATTTTGCACTTGAAGGTTTCAATCTTGGTCCTCCAGATACTCCAGTTGTTCAGAATATTGTTACTTCTACACCTCCTGTGGTGCATGTTCATGTTGCACCTCCTTCGGTGAATATGGTTCCATTTGTTAATGATGATGTGTGTCGTCCTTTCCCTTCACTGAGTGAAGACTTGGGTCTTTATGATAGAATGGATGATTTTCAAGAGCAGTTTGACAAGATGCAAAGAGAGATAAAGGCCATCAGGGGAAAAGATCTATTTGGGAAGAATGTAAATGAGTTATGCTTGGTCCCGAATGTTAAGATACCTGCTAAGTTTAAAGTCCCAGAGTTTGAGAAGTATAAGGGCAACACTTACCCTCGTGCTCATCTGGTGATGTACATAAGGAGAATATCTACCCATACTGATGATCAGCGTCTGCTGATTCACTTTTTTCAGGATAATTTGATCGGTGCTGTGCTGAAGTGGTATATGAGTTTGGACAACGCCAATATCCATACTTTTAATGATTTGGGAGAAGCATTCATCAAAAAATACAAGTACAACGTGGACATGGCGCCTGACCGTGATCAACTCAGGGCCATGGTTCAGAAAGACATGGAATCTTTCAAAGAATATGCGCAGAGATGGCGTGAGGTAGCCGCCCAGGTGATTCCTCCCATGGAAGAGAAGGAGATGAATAAGATTTTCTTGAAGACTCTGGGTGCTTTCTACCACGAGAGGATGGTAGCAAGTGCACCAAGTGACTTTACTGAAATGGTAGGAATGGGTATCCGCTTAAAAGAGGCTCTAAGAGAAGTCCATTTAACAAAGAGTGAAGGATCTGGAGGTGCGAAGAAGCCATCTTGTGGGTTTACCAAGAGGAAAGAAGGAGATGCAAATGTTGTTATACAAGAGAGGAGGGTAAACACTCCTAGAGGGAATTATCAGCGTCATCAGCACGTCGCCTCAATTACTCCTGTTATGAATGCCGCTCAAACTACCGTTGCTTATCAGAGACCGTCCCAGCAGGGGAATCAAGGGTATAATCAAAGAAGGGAGAGTTATGACCCTATTCCCATGAGCTATATAGACTTACTACCGAAATTGATTCAGAAGAAGTTGGTTCAGACCCGACCACCTCCCGCCGTACCATCACCATTGCCTCGGTATTACAAGGCAGACCAAACATGTGCTTTTCATTAGGTAGAACTAGGGCATAATGTTGAGAATTGTTATCCTTTGAAGACTGAGGTACAAAAATTAGTGAAGTCTGGTGTTCTATCTTTCAAGGACGTGGGACCTAATGTGAAAGATAATCCTCTACCCAAGCATGGGGGAGTAAATGTTGTGAATATGGTAGCCGGTTGTCCAGGCGACTTCCTGATTTTTGATATTAATCTGGTTAGAGGAGATTTGGTTAAAATTCATGCAAACCTCTGTCAATTTCACTACTATACGCATGACCATGCCGATTGTGCTATTTGTAGTATAGACATACAGGGTTGCGATAAGATAAAGGCTAATTTATAGGAGATGGTGGATGATGGCCTAATCCATATAATCAGGCCTAGGGCAGAGTATGAAGAGGAAGTGAATATGGTTTCTGGATGTCCTAGAGAATTCATAATTTTTGATGTAGAGTATATGAATGAGGACCTCGTGTAATTGCATGCTACCTTCTACCATACGGCTGGTCAGGTGGAACACCAATCTGGATCTTGTCGAGTTTGCTGTCGAGACCCCCGAGGATGTTCAATCGTGAAGAAGGGTGTTGAGTTGTTGTTAGACAATGGAACTATCAAGGTCACAAGTCAGAGGGATGATTACCATAAAGTTGATATGGTTGAGGTTTGTTTGAATGAAGAAGAGTCAGATGAAGAGTATGCCTCTGCAGATGAGTATTTCTCTTCAGATGAAGATTTGTTATCCAGAAATGACTTATTAATGACTGATTATGTTGAAGAATGGGTAAACATCATTGGGCCTTGTTTTGGTGCACCCGCCAATTTTGAAGTTGAGTATCATAGCAGGCCAGCTGTTACCCTATTGGTGATTAGTTTGCCGGGTCCTATCCCCTACAAGTTAGATAAGGCTGTGCCTTACAAATACAATGCTACAATCTTAGAGGATAGAGTGGAAGTTCCCATCCAGCCAATGCCTCATGTTGGAAATATAGCTGAAAATAGCAGGGTGACCCGCAGCGGTCGTGTGTTTACACCAGTTGTTCGAAGAGATGTTGGTGCTGGAAATAAAATTGCTGAGAATGATGAACCTAAGAAGGCTACGAGTGAGACTAGTGGAGCTACGTTAGAGAAAGAAGTGGATTCTATTTTGAAGATAATTAAGATGAGCGACTAAAGAATTGTAGATCAGCTACTGCAGACTCCTTCAAAAATATTTATCTTAGATTTATTGATGAACTTCTCTACTCACAGAGAATCCTTGATGAGGGTACTGGACCAAGCTTTTGTGGAGAGTGATATGCCAATAGACCAATTTAGCAGCGTAATAGGAAACATTACTTCATGTAATAACTTGTGTTTCTGCGATGATGAATTACCAGATGAAGGAAGGAATCACAACTTGGCCCTTCACATCTCTATGAACTGCAAGAATGATTCACTATCCAATGTGCTAATTGATAATGGATCCGCATTGAATGTTATACCAAGGAGTACGCTTATGAAGTTGAAATATCAAGGAACGCCTATGCACCCGAGTGGCATCATTGTGAAAGCGTTTGATGGGTCAAGGAAATTTGTTATTGGTGAAGTGGACTTGCCTATTCATATAGGACCACATTTGTTTCAGATAACTTTCCAAGTCATGGACATTGTTCCAGCTTATAGCTGTTTGCTAGGATGGTCGTGGATACATGAGGTAGGGGCTGCCACTTCAACTTTACACCAGAAGCTTAAGTTTGTACGTGAAAGGAAAGTAGTGATCATAAATGGGGAGCAGGCATTATTGATATCTCATTTGTCCTCTTTCAGCATTATAGAGGCGGATGAAAATGTTGTTGGAACCCAGTTCCAAGCCTTATCCATTGATAACATAAGAGGAAATGAGAATTCCATGGTTTCGCTGAAGGACGCGCAACAGGTTGTGCGTAATGGTCATAATGAAGTTTGGGGACGAATTGTGGATCCACCTGTGAACAAGAACAAAACTGGCTTGGGGTTCTCTTCGAAGAATGACAAAGGTAAGGGCATGAAGCTGAAGTCTGTTGTAGGAAGGTATCAAGACATTTTCTGTAGCGGGGGTTATCTTCATCCGACTGTTTCCAGGATTAACGCCATTGTGGAAGATGAAGAAGAGCAGGAAATGCCGAATTATGTGATGCACGAAGTTACGGTTCAAAGTAATTTGATTTGTTAATCTTTTTGAAAAAGCTTTCACTCTGCCCAAGGTGGAAGTATTAATGTTGTACAGCTTATCTATTTGCTGTGACTTTTAAAATCAATAATAAAAGTTGTCTTTGTTTCACAAATTATGTCTTTATTTTATGCTTTTTCTTGGAAAATGGTAATCAGAAAAAACCTTTCAAAATAAATAATAACTGAAATTCAATCTGCATGATCACTTGTTATATGTGTCAGTTTCTAAATGCAATCACAAATCATATGTGCAAATTAATTAAAAAAATTGTTGAATACAATAACCCTGCACCCTCTCCCAACTTTGAATGCCATGTGTATGGGGCTGAAGAAGAAGATTATGATGAGATTCCAGAAGAGGTCTCACGGTTTCTTGAGCATGAGGAAAATACCATTCAGCCATATAAAGAGCCATTGGAAGTGATCAATTTTGGTTCAGAAGAAGATCTGAAGGAAGTCAAGATTGAAGTATTGCTGCATCCAGATGTGAAGAGTAGGTTGATTGAACTGTTGAAAGAGTATGTGGATATTTTTGCTTGGTCTTATCAAGATATGCCTGGTCTAGATACAGATATTGTAGAGCACCATTTGCCGTTGAAGCCAGAGTGTCCGCAAATCAAACAAAAGTTGAGAAGAACTCACCCAGATATGGCAGTAAAAATCAAAGAGGAGGTTCTAAAGAAGATTAATGCTGGTTTTCTTGTGACGTCAGTGTATCCTAAATGGATTGCCAATATGGTCCCAGTACCAAAAAAAGACGGAATGGTCCGCATGTGCGTAGATTACATAGATCTAAATAAAGCTAGTCCAAAAGATGATTTTCCATTTCCACACATTAATATGTTAGTGGATAGCACAACAAAATTTAAGGTATTCTCGTTCATGGAAATATTTTATTGGTATAATCAAATAAGAATGGCTCCAGAGGACATGGAAAAAAAACACTTATCACACCCTAGGGAACATTCTATTACAATGTGATGCCCTTCGGGTTGAAGAATACTGGTGCAACGTACCAGAGGGCTATGACAACCCTATTACATGATCTGATGAACAAGGAAATCGAAGTATATGTTGATGATATGATTGCCAAATCCCAGACTGAAGAAGGGCGTGTAGAAGATTTGTTGAAGTTGTTTCAGCGTTTGAGGAAGTATCGTCTCCGCTTGAATCCAAATAAGTGTACCTTCGGTGTACAATCATGGAAATTGTTGGGTTTCATTGTTAGCCAGAAAGGAATTGAAGTTGACCATGATAAAGTCATGGCGATTCAAGAGATACCAGCACCAAGAACTGAAAAGAAAGTCAGAGGTTTCCTCGGGCGTTTGAATTATATTTCCAGATTCATCTCTCACATGACTGCAACATGTGAATCAATCTTTAAGTTGTTAAAGAAAGATCAAGGTTATATTTGGACGGATGATTTCCAAAGGGCATTTGAAAGTATTAAAGAGTATCTGCTTGAACCTCCTATCTTGCTCCCTCCTGTAGAAGGAAGACCGTTGATTATGTATCTGACAGTGTTAGATAAATCCATGGGATGTATTCTGGGACAACAGGATGAAACAGGGAAGAAGGAGTTCGCCATTTATTATCTTAGTAAAAAATTCACTGATTGTGAGTTGCGGTATTCCATGCTAGAAAAAACATGTTGTGCTTTGGCCTGGGCGGCAAAGTGTTTGCGGCAGTATATGTTGAATCACACTACTTGGTTGATCTCCAAAATGAATCCAATCAAGTACATTTTTGAAAAGCCTGCTCTTACTGGGAGAATTTCCCACTGGAAGATGTTGTTATCTGAATATGATATCGAATACCGCACTCAAAAAGCTATTAAAAGCAGTGTGTCAGCAGATTATCTTGCTCACCAACCAGTGGAGGATCACCAGTCTGTAGAATATGAATTCCCTGGTGAGGATGTGATGTTCCTGAAAGTGAAAGATTGTGATGAACCATTGCCTGAGGAAGGTCCTGACCCTGAATCTCGTTGGAGTATGTTATTTTATGGAAGCTGTACTCCCTGTCGAGGTTGAGATTCCCTCTTTACGTGTGATAATGGAAACCAAATTGATAGAGGCTGAATGGGTCCAGAACAGGTTTGACCAATTGAATTTGATTGAGGAGAAAAGGATGACAACTTTATGTCATGGGTAGTTATATCAGAAAAGAATGAAGAAAGATTTTGATAAAAAAGGTCAAGCCTCGTGAATTCAGAGAAGGTGACCTCATGCTCAGGAAGATCATGTCTTTCAACGCTGATTCTAGGGGCAAGTGGACTCCCAATTTTGAAGGCCCATATGTTGTCAAGAAATCCTTCTCTGGTGGTGCATTAATTCTTTAAACTATGGATGTAGAGGAGTTCCCACGTCCCATGAATGCTGACGCAATTAAGAAATACTTCGCCTAAAGAAATAAAGCAACAGCTCGCTAAGTTGAAAACCCGAAAGGGAGACTTAGGCAAAAAAGGAGCGTCTCGGTAGGCCAAAAATCCGAAAGGGATGTCTAGGAAAAAATTAGAGACCTAAACAGAATAAATTTCCCGCTAAGTTGGAAACCCGCAAGGGCAGCTTAAGAAAAAGTTAGGGACTTTCTTGGCAAGTAACTACGTCAGATAAGACTTGATCGTTGACGTGACAAACTTCTCGGATCCTCATCATACTTCAACAGAAGCTGATGCTCAGGATTTCAAAAGTTGTTAGAGGGGATAGTGGTCATTGTATCTCAATGTATCTTTTCCATTATATATTACCATTTTTCAAACTTTGTAATCATCTATGGAGTCTCGCCATTCGCAGACTACCATTCTATTAATGAAATTTGAGCTTTTACCCAATTCTTTGTATTTCTTATTTTATTTAGCTTGCAAAGACTCCATTTATTATTGATAATAACTTTCAAAGCAAAAAAGATTAAATAACAAAATTGATTTTTCAAAAAAAGATTTTATAATCTGCTTTTACTTTGAGATTTGTGATGAAACAATAACAACAAAAATGGTGATCCCAGGAATGGACAAACTCCAGTTATTTTGAGAAGTTTTTGTTCCCCTCGGTAAGGTTTACTCAAGATGTTTTCGCCATATTGGGTTTATGATTCCAGTATCCTCGGTCAAGTTTGGATTCATTTCTCCTCTTTTCTGAGTTTTTATGATGTGAAGTTTCAATCCGCATTTTCTCCAGTGAAGTTTTTGTTTGGCCTAATATAAGTTCTTTTTCCAGAGAAGTTGGTATCATAACCACTCTTGAAGAATGAAGGTCCCTGGTTTCTCTAAGTGAAAGACGTATTATGGTTTTCCCTTTGTGGATGTGGTGTTAACCTCCCCAATGAAGTAGGCCTGAATTCCTCAGTGAATGTTTTGATGTTTTGGTGTCAGTCTGCATTACTTGAGACTGGTTTTGCAATCTCCAGTAGGAATGTTACTTTTAAAAACACTTATTTCCCCAGTGAAGCCTGAAGAAGGATGTTCTATCCCTGTATCTGTACTATTCTGTCACTTTGTTTTGCTTACTTCCGGATTATGTCGCTCCCTAGTAAAGCTAAAGCATCCAGTAGGTTTTGTTTCCTCAGTTGGCATTTACTTTTTCTTGGAATGATCATCTTGGCTGAAGTTTAGCCGAGTGTTGTTTGTGCCCGAGGTGGTTTTGCCTGGTTATTCCTAATGTTGTATACCTGTTTTGTCAGCATACGCACGATAAAACTCATACATTCGTACATACATCATGCATAGCTAAAATTGGAAAATCATTGTTCATTGGAATTTGTTAATATTTTTGTTGATATATCATCCTGTTTTGCAGAGTTACATTGTCTTCTCTTTAATAGACTGTTGGTCTTAAGCAGAAATCCTATATTCTTTCAATTTCCCCACTGAGTTGTCCCTAGTGGAAGATTTTTGCTTTAGCCTTCCTGTACAGCTCCTGGTTTGGATGGATTTGGTTTTCCCTCTTGAGTTTATTTCTCAAAGGATGTATTCTGGTTGACCGTTTCATTCCAGTTTATTTCAGGTTTGAACTTGTGGTTCCACAACAATATTATTTACTTTGGATTTCTGAAAACTTCATGTTTTGGTTGGTGCATTTATTTTGCACGAGAAGACTTTATCTCCTCAGCAGGAATATCGTGGCATCTCTCCAGGAAGTCATATTTCTTCCCCCAGAAAGTCATATTTCTTTCTCCAGGAAGTCGTATTTCTTTCCCCAGAAAGTCATTTCTTTTTACAATCCTCCATGACAACAAGTAGCAGGTCTCTTTATTTGAGTAACTTGTGCTTCCCCGTAAAAGTCGACGTAACTTTTTTTGCTATCTCCTCTGTGAGTGAATAGTTTGCAGTTTATTGTCAGATTACGCCAACGGATGGCAAGACTTTCAATATCACATAAACAACTCGTTGTGAAATCTTTGCAAGTGGAAGTCTCTTTATTTGACACAACTTATATATTATTCTTTCCAGGCGGAGTGCCTTGGTTAAAGAAGAAGTTGAGACCCGTTCTAGGTGAAATTACAGAATCTTGGGGAAACTTGTTATCTTTTTGATACCTTCAATGAACGTTGGTAGTTCATCGTCAGTGAATGGCGATGCTATGATATATTCTCTTTCTACCTTCAGTGAAATTTGGTAGATCGCCATCAGTGAATGTTGGTGTTTGTTATCTTTTTGCTACCCTCAGTGAACGTTGGTAGTTCATCGTCAGTGAACGGCGGTGCTATAATATATTCTCTTTCTACCTTCAGTGAAAGTTGGTAGGACATCGGCAGTGAACGTTGATGTTTGTTATCTTTTTGCTACCCTCAGTGAACACTGGTAGTTCATCGTCAGTGAACAGTGGTGCTATGATATATTCTCTTTCTAACTTCAGTGAAAGTTGGTAGGACATCGGCAGTGCACGTCGATGTTTGTTATCTTTTTGCTACCCTCGGTGAACGTTGGTAGTTCATCTTCAGTTAACGGCGGTGCTATGATATATTCTCTTTCTATCTTCAGTGAAAGTTGGTAGATCACCATCAGTGACAGTTGGTAGATCACCATCAGTGAAAGTTGGTGTTTGTTATCTTTTTGCTACCCTCAGTGAATGTTGGTAGTTCATCGTCAGTGAACGGCGATGCTATGATATATTCTCTTTCTACCTTCAGTGAAAGTTGGTAGGACATCGGCAGTGAACATCGATGTTTGTTATCTTGTTGCTACCCTCAGTGAACGCTGGTAGTTCATCGTCAGTGAATGGTGGTGCTATGATATATTCTCTTTCTACCTTCAGTGAAAGTTGGTAGGACATCGACAATGAACGTCGATGTTTGTTATCCTTTTTCTACCCTCAGTGAACGTTGGTAGTTCATCATCAGTGAACGGCAGTGCTATGATATTTATTTTCTCTCTACCTTCAATGAAAGTCAGTAGGACATCGGCAGTGAACGTCGATGTTTGTTATCTTTCTCTCTGCCTTCAGTAAACGTTAGTAGCTCCGCCTTCGATAGAAGTTGGTGTATCCTTTGACCATTCTACCATCCTCTTTGATTCAAGTCTTTTGATCCAACAGTGATTTATTTTCCTGGTGTGGTTTCACCCTTGTTTCTTTATTTTGTTACATCCCTAGTGGTGATTTGCATCCCTTTGGAATTGTCCATGTGCATTCATGATCATAAACATTTGCATGGCATCTTAGGGCCAAAAATAGGGTTTGTTTTATATTTAAGTATCTTCGATCGCGTCGACACAAATATTTTTAACCTTCGTATCTCCGGATAGAAGAAACTTAAATAAGGGCAGCTGTTGTACCCCAATTTTCCCCCTAAGATCCCTTCATCATACCATGCTGATTCATTCACAACAAGATCACACTAGGATTCTTGGTTCCCCTCCCTATATTTAGCTTTGCCCTTTTGAGGAATCACCAAGCACCTTGACTTATGTTCTTTTATGATCATGAATATTGTTTTTGTCTTGATTTCTTCTTTTAACTAAATAAAATGCAATGTTGGTTTGTCTTGCTTGTTATCCATGTAGGTAAAGGCAATGGGATTTAACAAGTTACCCCATGGGTTCATGAGTTTATTTCCATGCCCTAGCCAATAAAGCTTGAGAAGTTAAAACCTCACCATTAGATTGGTTTTGGAGGAATTGGCATGGCAAGGTTGTTTTGGTTCATCACATTTCAAGGTTATCAAATTTGGTTGAAAAGCACAAGGGATTTATTGGAGAAGTTGTCATGGTTGGACAAGATTTTATTCCATTTGGTCACAAGTGCATATTTCTCTCAATGTTCAAGATATGGAAGTGGTTTTGGGTGGCTATGATATCTCATTATCATCCTCAACAACTTCTATTTACAAATCATGTGTGTTGGTACAAGAAGTTTGTTCAAAATTGTCAAAGTTCCTCAAAGCATTCTCTTGATCTAAGGAGCTATGGTTTTGAACTTCAAAGGAATATATCTTTCTCATCTCTTGGTATTTTTAAGTGATTCCAAAGACCTATTTCTCTTCAAAGGGTTATCAACAAATAACTTCAAAAGTTTCAAGGAGTTGTCATGAGGAAGAGACTTAATGAGGAAGAAAGATTACAAGTCTTCCAGATGAATCCCCAATTTTTCATGTGTGACTTCAAATGATTATAACTTGGTAAATTTTTATCACCTTGAGCCCATTCTTTTTCCATAATGATCTTGAAGGTGTGAACTTTATGCCTTATTTTATGTGAAAAGTGAGAAAATGGATGGAAGTTGCCTTAAGGATGCAAAATATTATAGGTCATTTCATGATTTTTTTTGCCAACTTCATCAATTCATAACTCTCTCAATTTTTGGTGATTTTAAATGGTTCAAGTTTCAAAATGTCATTCAAGAGATCTACTTCATGCCATATTTTTTGGTCAAGAGAAATTCCAAGTGGAAGGCCATGTTTGGATGCAAGACATTATAGGTCATTTTCGAAGAAGAACTTGAAATATTTCTAAGTATTGAAAGTCAACTCTTTTTCTCCAACTATTACTCAACACAACTTTCAGCTCAAGCATCCACTTGATTCCATTCTTTTCCCCTTGCAAAAAGCATGTAACCTCATCTTTCTAAAGCATCAATAATCATGCCCTAAGACCCCTTGAGCTGATAATGCCATGATTTTGAAATTGGTAACTTGGAACTGAAGTTTCCTCACAAGTCAGATTTTGAAATCTTTGTTTTGGCTTCTAATCACAAGTTTTCCATGCGTTTTTGCATCTAAACATGTTTAGTGAACTTCCAGAATGGATTAGCACACCAAAACGCGCGTTTTGGATGAGTTTTGATCAAGTTTGAAGTCACACTTTTCTTGTTTGCAACTTCACAGGATTTCCCTTCAAACTTCATCATTTCACATTGTGATCGGTGGGAATGAGAACTGACTGTTTTGGAATGCCGGTTCGCGTTTTGCGTTTGTTTTTACAAAATGTCACAGTAAGCAAGAGTCTCCACCGTCTTTTATTTTATCCAACAAGGAAAGCACAAAACCACAGAAAAATTCCTTTTTGAGATATTTCTCGGGTTCGGGAGGTAAATTATAGAAAGGGAAGGTGCTAGCACCCTTTCTATCCGTGGTTATCCACGGGCTCTTAGATACTTGCTCATTGTGTTTTCAAAATTTGCTTTTCTTTGAGTTTGTGGGTTTGAAAGATTTTTTGTTTGAAAGGAGTGTAAGTGCGAAAAGTTTTGTTTTGTTTTAAAAGGAGCAAGTACTTAAGAACCATCTACCTACTCGGAAAGGGAATTAAACTGTGCAAATGTCCTTTAGACAATGCTAGCCCACTATTGATGAGTAGGTAGCATCGTCGTTGGAGTTTTTGGGTCAATTCGATTAAGGGACGTGTGGTCACTAAAGCAACGTTAGGATGCCTTAGCGGTAACCCTAATGTCTTAGATCATTTTTCCGAGGCAACTATGATCTTTGGACAAGAGGACGACCTCTAAAACTTCCTATACTCAATGACCACGTTCGAGGCAACCAAGTGAGGTGTATCCTAAGAGTGCGCATGTGCGAGTGTGTTATTTCGGTTAATTTTATCTGTACATGTCATGGGTGAGCTATTGTTGATTTTAAGTTCATACATTGGGTCTTGTCATGCATTCCCTATTATCAAACATCTAACAGTCAATATTGTGCGGAAATTAAATTTGCGGAAATTAAATCTAAAACTATTACAAGGCGTCGGGTATTTACATCGCCAAAAACAAACCCTTTAATTTAAATTGCGGAAAGTAAAATAAAGCGATAAATAATTAAAGTCCTAATTAAAAGTTATTACATACCGGGAGCAATTACAACATTAAAAATATGGATCGCGTGCGAAAAATTAAGACGGCGCATTTTTAGGGTTTTGACCCTTTTTGAAAGAAAGCATGCTTTTTTGTTATTTTTGAATTAAATTAAATTAAACCTAAATTACTTAATTAATAAAAAAATATATTTTTGGGTTTTTTATATTCAAGGAAATAAAAATAAAATGGTTAAAAGTTAATGAAACCTAATATTCTAAATTGATTTTAATTTATTGCAAAAATGTTTAAAATTAACCTAATTAACATTAAATTAATTAATTAATATTTATTTACAAAGTAGAATAATTAAATTAATAAAAATAATATTTTTTATGTTTTCTGATTTTTATTAGGAAGATGAATTATTTGGTTAATTTAAACAATAAAAATAATAATCAAAATAAAAAAAGAAAGATAAAATGTAAATATAAAAGGGAAAGAAATAACCCAAGGGGGGTATGGGCCCAAACTGGTGGTGAGAAGACAAAATTCCAAGCCCAATAGATGTCAGCCTTGTTTGACTTTCAGGGTCTCATGCGCGCCTGTGGACTAGAGTGTATGGTGAGCTTGCAGTTTTGACCAATGGATTTGATCTGAAGCCACTTGGCAAGTATCTGGACAAGGGCGTATGGTGAGCCCTGCTTTGGGCGCTGCATGGAATTGCCTGGAAAAAAATCACAACAAATATTGGGGGACCTGGGATTCGAACCCAGGTCCCAAGGGACTTTGTGATAGTGCGCTTACCAACCCAACCATTGTGCTTGTTTGTTAATGAGATACATAACAAATATTATATTGAAAACATAACGCTATGCCTGAAAATAAAAAAAAAATATGGCGCAAGTTTTGAATGGACCAATGGGAAGAAGACACGTCTTCGTCTTCCCTATAAATCTCTGGTTTGTTTCCTGCGGATTTGGTTCCGTATCAAAATCCGTGGCATCATCATAACATGAGTTATAGGCCACCTAAATGCAAATGGAGGACATCACTGTGTTCGTCTCCCTTCCCTGAAGACAACCATGTCCATGGTTGGTCTTAATTATTCATGCAAAACAAAACCCCAAATGCAAACCTCAAAAACCCTAAATTTGGGCAAGGCGATATAGGCTACAAAAACAAAATTAAATAATGCAGAAATACTCTAAATGAATCGACTAACATGATAGTATCAAGATTTTGGCAAAAAGATGCAAGATTCAGAGGTTATGAATTCGTGCACAGGGTCGTGTTTAGGACGACTTACAGTGAGTTTGGGGTTGTCTTAGGGCTTGATTATGATTGCTTTAGCTCCACTGGATGGCAGGCAAGAGAGCTATGTGGAGATTTTGCTTCAAAAACGCCTCTAATGTGGATTTCGATCTCCAACTTTTCAAGGTTTTTTTTCCAGTTTTGGTTTGGCCGTCTCTGCAGTTCTTAGGTCGTGTCTTTGATGTGTATGGCTTGTGTGTGTATATGTGAATGAATTAGGTCAAGAGTTGGGCTTGAATCCATGTGCATTGAAGGTTTGGGATTTGATATGATCACCATTGATAAAGTTTCCAAAATTGTACCAAATCTGATCTTTTGTGCACAACAATTCTTGATACGAATTTGATTAGGTGTATCTTGGTAATGAATACCTGTAATCATCAAAAAAATCTCATTCCATTAATTTTTGGATTTTATTTGAATTAATATTGATTTAAAATGAATTAAATTAATAAAAATTAAATAAAATAGAAAAATAAATGATTGGTCATGAAATTGAAGATGAGACACGTGTGTGGTGTGAAAAGACCAAATAAAGTGGAAAAAAGTGGGCCCTTTTGTCAAAAATTGGAGTTTTGAGGATAGTTGACTTTTGGCACTTTTGGAAAAATGCCCAACTTCAACAATGCATAAATTCTTCAATTTTGAACTTTTGGAAGTGTTCTTGGACTTTGTAGAAACCTTGAGATGTCCTCTAACCATCCCTTTTGGTCTCATCTCATTTTGATATCCCATCCTCAAGTTATAAGCTTTGGAAAAAAATGTGTTTTTGTTGACTTTTAAAAATGACCTATAATGTCCAAATTTGTAACTTTTTGTGAGTGCATTTCTTGATCTTGGGGTGTGAATATGGATTGTAGGAAATTTCATACTATTAAAAATGAGCTTTGTATGGGTCATTTCTCATAAAGTATGAGAAAGTTATGTCTGGTCAAAGTTGGGTTGACTTTTCCTACAAAACCCTAATTTAGCAACTTTTGAATCTTGATGAATCTTGAGCAATCCTTGATGAATCATGATCAACCCTTGATAAAATGATGAATTATCCTTCAAAATGAGAATGTTTACAAAAAATATTGAGGTTTGACTGTATTTGGGTCACACTTGACTTTTGCCCTTGCACAGTCGATTTTTAGACCTCTTGAGCAATTGAGTGACCAAACTTCCTCTACAAGGCTTGAAATTTGACAAGGATGAACTTGAGAACATATTAGGAAATTAGGGAGCACTTGAGGTCATTTGTATGTAAGGACCTTGATGCAACACAAAACCCTAATTTTGAATTGACTTCCTTATGAGATGATTTGACTGTCCAACTCTTGAGTAATCTTGAGCCATTTGAAGATTATTCTTGACATGTCTTGAGAAATATGGGAGGGAAAATTTTGGGGTACAACAGTTTCCCTTGTTCAATCTTCTTAAACCTGAGGATATAGATTGGCGTTCGGGCCTTTCGTGATCCGAAGGTGGGAGATGATTGAACACTAGAGTGCCCAGAAATTTGCACTCGCATGAAGTGGTGTCAGCCTGGTGATGCTGGGAATGGGCTTACAAATGCCATTTGGAGATTGTTGGTAGGTGGTTTTGTCTTTGTTGTCGGGTTGTCTCTATTGACAGGTTGTCTCCATTGACAGGTTGTCTCCATTGACAGGTTGTCTCCATTGACAAGTTGTCTCCATTGACAGGTTGTCTCCATTGACAGGTTATCTCCATTAACTGGTTGTCTCTATTGACAGGTTGTCTCCATTGACAGGTTGTCTCCATTGAAAGGTTGTCTCCATTGACGGGTTGTCTCCATTGACAGGTTGTCTCCATTGACAGGTTGTCTTTATTGACAGGTTTTCTCCATTGACGGGTTGTCTCCATTGACGGGTTGTCTCCATTGACAGGTTGTCTCCATTGACAGGTTGTCTCCATTGACGGGTTGTCTCCATTGACGGGTTATCTCTATTGACAGGTTGTCTCCATTGAAAGGTTGTCTCCATTGATGGGTTGTATCCATTGACGGGTTGTCTCCATTGACAGGTTGTCTCCATTGACAGGTTGTCCCTATTGACGAGTTGTCTCCATTGACGGGTTGTCTCCATTGACAGGTTGTCTCCATTGACGAGTTGTCTCCATTGACAGATTGTCTCCATTGATAGAGTGTCTCTATTGACGGGTTGTCTCTATTGACAGGTTGTCCCCATTGACAGGTTGTCTCCATTGACGGGTTGTCTCCATTAACGGGTTGTCTCCATTGACAGGTTGTATCTATTGACGGGTTGTCTCCATTGACGGGTTGTCTCTATTGACATGGTTAAGATTTTAACTGCATCCTTCCTGAAAGGTAAAGGTCAGTCATATGCAATGTATGATATGGATCAGGCAATGATGTTCTCAACATAAATGAGATTGTATGGTATGATGCGTATATGCATGTGTCATGATGTATGGAAATGTAATGTTTTAGTTGGGAAAATAAATCCCTGAGCTGCTGGAGAATAGAGTTGAGTTCTTCGTTTCCGTTGGGGATGATGAACGAAGATGATTGTGAGAATAAACCTTCAGGAGGAGATGACTCCGTTGGGGAATAAACCGATGAAGAGATTACTCCGAGGGGAATTACTCTGTGGGGAAGAGATGCTCTGCTGAGGATTTTAACGATAAACTCCGTTGGGGATTCCGTTGATAAGCTCTGTTGGAGATTTTAATGATGAACTCTGCTGGGGATGGATTACCGTTGCTAGTGATATTGAATCTGTTGAGGATTGAACTCCTGTTTGGGGAAAGAACTTCGCTGGGGATGATCTTTCAGTTGTGAATTGCTAGGGATAACCCTGTTAGACTTTTGTGGGGATAATCCTTTGAATTTGGCTGGGGAGGTTTATTGTACTCCGCCGGGGATAAACTTCCAGAGTCTACTGGGAAAGATGATTCAACTCAGTTGGGAAAGCTTTTTTAGACTGCGCTGGGGAAATGGCTCCACTGGGGGTATCTTGTATTCCGCCGGGGAACATTCTTATACTCTGTTGAGGAATATTAAGACTGTCGGGGATACTCTTATACTTGCTAGAGAATATTCTTATACTCCGCTGAGGAATATTAGGACCTTCGGGGGATACCAAACCTTTTTATGGCTGATGGTAGATTAATTCTGCTTGGGGAGAGTATTGCTGATTCGTTCACGATTGCAAGTCTCAGCTGGGAGGGAGCTGCCATTACTGTCTTACTCTGCGGGGAGTGAAGGTATCTTGGTAATATTCTTCAGCTGAACTTACCTTGGTACCTGGTGGACAGAGCAACTGAACAGTTCGGACAATTCTTATTGCCCTTGTTTCTGCGGGAGAAGGTGCCTGCGGAGGCCCTGTGGACCGAGTATTATCCCCACCTATGAGGCGCTTGGTATCTTTCGGTTAAAATGACAAGTCTTCTTTTTGTAGGCCAGTGACGAGATGACGAGACATAGTCGTACGCTTTGATCCCTAATTTTTGCCTGGACTGCCCTTTCGGGTTTTCAGTCCACCGGGATACCCTTTCTTGCCCAAGCCGCCTTTTCAAGTTTTCGACTTGCCGGGTGTACAGATTTTTTATTTTCATCCCTTATTTTTGCCCGAACCCTTTTGGTTTGCCGGGAAGCCCTTATTTTTTCCTAGGTCAGTCAACCTAGCGGGTCTTTGATTATGCGTAGTATTTTCTGACTATACCCATGCTCTCAGGGTGTAGGGAGGTGTCACTGTCAGTAGTGTTATGTTGCCATACTACCGGAAGATCTACGTTTGATCATGCAAGATTCGTTGCGGGAATCCATGTCTAATGCCCCAAGTGACTCAGATGGAGATTTGCCCCTGGCTATTTGGCATTTTGAGAGATTCCTTGAATCTTGACTTGACTGCCCCAGATGATGGACAATGATCATGTCTGCCCCTTGGTTGGATGTGTTTCTTCCACTTGAGGTGACCTTTTTTATTGAAAAGGTTTTTGTTCACTAGATATTCGTCGTGCGAATCTCTCTGTTGTTTGAACAAATAGTCATATGCAAACAATGTTATTTTAAGAATGCAAAGCTTATGTCTGTCTTTTGAAATTTTTGAAAATGCATTTTTTCAGTAAGATAGGAAAATTTTGTAAAATGTGACGTCAACTCAGGATTTACAGCAAGCCCTACAGGAGTCAGGATATCTTTTGTAACAGTATGCTTTCGGACTAACGCATGCTTCAGCTAGGACTTTTTAAGGGTTATAACGTGGCCTAGTTCACGGTTTAAGAAACAAAGGATAAAGGCTCAAATTTTATTTGTACCCACCCGTTCTTCGTGACGTTCTTCGATCCTAAACTCAGCTAATCGTGCATTAGATCTTGTTTGAGTCTTTGCTCTGATATACCAGTGATGGTTCGGATACTGACAGTTTATTTTGAACAAGCAGTCATTTTTGTTGAGAGTTTGTAGGATCTCTTTCTTTTAGGTTTTCATTATCCCTGCTTTTTGCCTGAACTGTTTCTTTTTGCGATTACAGTCAGCGGGATGCCCCAGTTTTTCTTAAGTCTCCTTCACAGGTTTTGACTTATTGGGCTTTTATTTTGAGAGATAATGACTGCCTGCCCTTACGATTATACGAAACCATCACCATCCTTTGTTTCAGAAGGACTTCTTTGCTGCCATTCATTGTGCACCCGAATTAACTAAGAAACTACCCTGCCCCAGGTTATAATTACGGGTTTTAATTTGTGAAACGAAAAACTCCAACTTCTTTGGCTCAAAGGGGTTGACTAGGGATTATCTTCCTTATAACTCCGCTGTTTAGGATTTGAAACAATGCCTGTACATCATCAGCAGGGTCTGTTCAAAAGCATACTGTAGAGATTTTGGTATCATTTTCGTCATCCTCCCTCAAAAGGCTTAGAATTTTTTAATCGAGAGTTGAACATCACAAAAATGAAAGCAATTTGAATATAGTGAATACGAATGGACTGATTCAAAACAGAGATATGCAATGCATTGATAAAGTAATAAAGTTTGACATGAATAAATGTTCGAACAATCAAAAGAAAATCACAGCTTGAAAATTCTAATGAGCAAAAGTCTCTTAGTTCGAACTAGTCATTTCAGGTGGAGAACCCTCAGCGGAAGATTTTCATCTCGCCATCTGGCATGAATTTCAGCACTCTTCTGTCAATCAAGTCTTGGATCTTGTTTTTCAAATCCCAACAGTCGTCGGTGTCATGCCCAGGACTATAGGAGTGGTATACACAAAATGCGTCAGGGTGATAGCCAGGAGCAGAGGTATTGGGATTCCGGAGAGGATCCTTTAAAGGAATCAGATTGACCTCCAACGAGCGTTTCAGTATTAGAGATGATGGTATATCAGTCTCAGAGAAATGTCTTCCAGATGTATTTTACTTACGCCGATTACCCCGTTGACGCTGGCAAGGTTGTTGTTGGGCTTGTGACCCTGAAGCAAGCTGGGGAGCTTTTCCCTTGTCTTCTTGTCTCAAAGGAAGTTGAATGATGACTTGATCTTCAACCCTAGTTGTTTGCCCCACTTGGTTATTTTGAAGTAGTTTGTTGATGAGGACCCTGAGCTCTTCTTGTCTTTGAGCCAGGTCTTGAATGAGAGCCATCTGGCCCACCAACTGTCCTATCATCTGGATCTTCATTGTTGCCAACTCAATTTGTAGCCCTTCCAACTGATCATTCCTGATGCCGCCTGGATTCCCTAGGACCAAGCCCCTTGTGAGGAGAGCTTTTATTTCTTCCTGCCCCTGGGATATGTTCAAGAACATTTCTTGAAGTTGAGCGTTTTGAGCCTGGATATCTTCGACATTTCTCTCTAGGGCCATCTCTACTGAAATAAACAGTTGGAGAATAAGGAAACCTGAAAGGTAAAACCTGTCATGATGTGGATGCATGTTATGTGGATGCATGTTTTCAAGAATCTCTCGGGGTAAACAAGAAACTTGTTAGAATTTGAATTTTGCAGCTTTGATTGAAGAACTTCATGTTGTTAAGAGTCCTTCTTCAAGAGTCAAGCTCACCATATCCAGTGGGTCATAGCCCCTGACTCAAGTTATCGTGTTTTGATTTCTAGACAACCTTGGCTAGAGGAAAATAAATCCCCTTTGCCCCTTGCTAGACATTTGATTTACCATAACCTGCATCACAGACCCTTGAGATCCTTGAAATGGTTAAGGAAATATTAAGGCATGATGTTATGACGTGTATGCTATGCGTTTAAGAAAAAGTGTGAGGTGATGTAAGTAAACCCTGCAATAAATCCAAATTATCGGATAAGGACTGTAAACAAAACCTGCAAGGAACTCATGTTGTCAGATAACAAGAATGTGCAAGTAGTTCAAGTTTGAAGGCACACAAGTCACACATATAGCCTTAAGTTTAGGCTGGCATGGAGTTTAGGCATTACCCTCTTTCAGTTTAGTTGGTTTAAACCTGTCCTAAAAATAGTAACCGGGTTCTAGAGGATCTCAATATCACTGACGACCCTCAATCGGTCATAATTCTAGTTTAGCAACCTTTTCTTGTGGCCGGAATCATCGCGAGAGTTTAGTCTCAATGAGTGTAGCATACTGCTACTGTTCTATGGCCAAGTTGGTCAATTTAAGGTTCTAAGGTCAGTTGGTGCTTAATGACCCCTTAGAAGACCCATATTCTCCTCGTTCCAACACAAGGGATATCGATACAGACTAAAGTGCCACACCAACGTAGCTACTGCTTCAACCGTGTCGGTCTACGCCGGACAATTCCCTCACAGTTTATTGCTACTTACCTAAAGGGTACCCCCAGATCCGGGTTAGGATCTATAGAAACTCCAATACAAGCCCACAAAATTAAAGCATACAAATCATACAATTGAAAACAATAGTGATCTAATCCTAAGGTACACCTCACTTATAAAAAGTCCCCAGCAGATTCGCCAGTTATGTGATCGGTGGGAATGAGAACTGATTGTTTTGGAATGCCGGTTCGCGTTTTGCGTTTGTTTTTGCAAAATGTCGCGGTAAGCAAGAGTCGCCACCGTCTTTTATTTTATCCAACAAGGAAAGGACAAAAGCACAGAAAAATTCCTTTTTGAGATATTTCTCAGGTTCAGGAGGTAGATTATAGAAAGGGAAGGTGCTAGCACCCTTTTTATCCGTGGTTATCCACGGTCTCTTAGATACTTGCTCATTGTGTTTTCAAAATTTGCTTTTCTTTGTGTTTGTGGGTTTGAAAGAGTTTTTGTTTGAAAGGAGTGTAAGTGCGAAAATTTTTATTTTGTTTTAAAAGGAGCAAGTACTTAAGAACCATCTACCTACTCAGAAAGGGAATTAAACTGTGCAAATGTCCTTTAGACAATGCTAGCCCACTATTGATGAGTAGGTAGCATCGTCGTTGGAGTTTTTGGGTCAATTCGATTAAGGGACGTGTGGTCACTAAAGAACCGTTAGGATGCCTTAGCGGTAACCCTAATGTCTTAGATCATTTTTCCGAGGCAACCGTTTCGAGGCAACTATGATCTTTGGACAAGAGGACGACCTCTACGACTTCCTATACTCAATGACCACGTTCGAGGCAACCAAGTGAGGTGTACCCTAAGAGTGCGCATGTGTGAGTGTGTTATTTCGGTTAATTTTATCTGTACATGTCATGGGTGAGCTATTGTTGATTTTAAGTTCATACATTGGGTCTTGTCATGCATTCTCTATTATCAAACATCTAACAGTCAATATTGTGCGGAAATTAAATTTGCGGAAATTAAATCTAAAAGTATTACAAGGCGTCGGGTATTTACATCGCCAAAAACAAACCCTTTAATTTAAATTGCGGAAAGTAAAATAAAGCGATAAATAATTAAAGTCGTAATTAAAAGTTATTACATACCGGGAGCAATTACAATATTGAAAATATGGATCGCGTGCGAAAAATTAAGACGGCGCATTTTTAGGGTTTTGACCCTTTTTGAAAGAAAGCATGCTTTTTTGTTATTTTTGAATTAAATTAAATTAAACCTAAATTACTTAATTAATAAAAAAAAATATTTTTGGGTTTTTTATATTCAAGGAAATAAAAATAAAATGGTTAAAAGTTAATGAAACCTAATATTCTAAATTGATTTTAATTTATTGCAAAAATGTTTAAAATTAACCTAATTAACACTAAATTAATTAATTAATATTTATTTACAAAGTAGAATAATGAAATTAATAAAAATAATATTTTTTATGTTTTCTTATTTTTATTAGGAAGATGAATTATTTGGTTAATTTAAACAATAAAAATAATAATCAAAATAAAAAAAAAAGATAAAATGTAAATATAAAAGGGAAAGAAATAACCCAAGGGGGGTATGGGCCCAAACTGGTGGTGAGAAGTGAAAATTCCAAGCCCAATAGATGTCAACCTTGTTTGACTTTCAGGGTCTCATGCGCGCCTGTGGACTAGAGTGTATGGTGAGCTTGCAGTTTTGACCAATGGATTTGATCTGAAGCCACTTGGCAAGTATCTGGACAAGGGCGTATGGTGAGCCCTACTTTGGGCGCTGCATGGAATTGCCTGGAAAAAAATCACAACAAATATTGGGGGACCTGGGATTCGAACCCAGGTCCCAAGGGACTTTGTGATAACGCGCTTACCAACCCAACCATTGTGCTTGTTTGTTAATGAGATACATAACAAATATTATATTGAAAACATAACGCTATGCCTGAAAATAAAATAAAATATGGCGCAAGTTTTGAATGGACCAATGGGAAGAAGACACGTCTTCGTCTTCCCCATAAATCTCTGGTTTGTTTCCTGCGGATTTGGTTCCGTATCAAAATCCGTGGCATCATCCTAACATGAGTTTTAGGCATCCTAAATGCAAATGGAGGACACCACTGTATTCGTCTCCCTTCCCTGAAGACAACCATATCCATGGTTGGTCTTAATTATTCCTGCAAAACAAAACCCCAAATGCAAACCTCCAAAACCCTAAATTTGGGCAAGGCGATATAGGCTACAAAAACAAAATTAAATAATGCAGAAATACTCTAAATGAATCGACTAACATGATAGTATCAAGATTTTGGCAAAAAGATGCAAGATTCAGAGGTTATGAATTTGTGCACAGGGTCGTGTTTAGGATGACTTACAGTGAGTTTGGGGCTGTCTCAGGGCTTGATTATGATTGCTTTAGCTCCACTGGATGGCAGGCAAGAGAGCTGTGTGGAGATTTTGCTTCAAAAACGCCTCTAAATTGGATTTCGATCTCCAACTTTTCAAGGTTTTTTTTCCAGTTTTGGTTTGGCCGTCTCTGCAGTTCTTAGGTCGTGTCTTTGATGTGTATGGCTTGTGTGTGTATATGTGAATGAATTAGGTCAAGAGTTGGGCTTGAATCCATGTGCATTGAAGGTTTGGGATTTGATATGATCACCATTGATAAAGTTTCCAAAATTGTACCAAATCTGATCTTTTGTGCACAACAATGCTTGATACGAATTTGATTAGGTGTATCTTGGTAATGAAGACCTGTAATGATCAAAAAAATCTCATTCCATTAATTTTTGGATTTTATTTGAATTTATATTGTTTTAAAATGAATTAAATCAATAAAAATAAAATAAAATATAAAAATAAATGATTGGTCATGAAATTGAAGATGGGACACGTGTGTGGTGTGAAACGACCAAATAAAGTGGAAAAAAGTGGGCCCTTTTGTCAAAAATTGGAGTTTTGAGGATAGTTGACTTTTGGCACTTTTGGAAAAATTCCCAACTTCAACAATGCATAACTTCTTCAATTTTGAACTTTTGGAAGTGTTCTTGGACTTTTTAGAAACCTTGAGATGTACTCTAACCAACCCTTTTGGTCTCATCTAATTTTGTTCTTCCATGCTCAAGTTATAAGCTTTGGAAAAAAAGGTGTTTTTGTTGACTTTTAAAAATGACCTATAATGTCCAAATTTGTAACTTTTTGTGATTGTATTTCTTGATCTTGGGGTGTGAAGATGTATTGTAGGAAATTTCATCATATTAAAAATGAGCTTTAGATGGGTCATTTCTCATAAAGTATGAGAAAGTTATGCCTTGTCAAAGTTGGGTTGACTTTTCCTACAAAACCCTAATTTAGCAACTTTTGAATCTTGATGAATCTTGAGCAATCTTTGATGAATCATGATCAACCCTTGATAAAATGATGAATTATCCTTCAAATTGAGAATGTTGACAAAAAATCTTGAGGTTTGACTGTATTTGGGTCACAGTTGACTTTTGCCCTAGCACAGTCAATTTTTGGACCTCTTGAGCAATTGACTGACCAAACTTCCTCTGCAAGGCTTGAAATGTGACATGGATGAACTTGAGAACATATTAGGACATTGGGGAGAACTTGAGGTCATTTGTATTTAAGGACCTTGATGCAACACAAAACCCTAATTTTGAATTGACTTCCTTATGAGATGATGTGGCTGTCCCACTCTTGAGCAATCTTGAGCCATTTGAAGATTATTCTTGACATGTCTTGAGAAATATGGGAGGGAAAATTTTGGGGTAAAACACACATGCTTGGAAATTTCATTTGATTCCATATAAATAGAGGGTAATTCCTCATTCATTTTCTCAAGCTTGGATAGCCAGAATCACCCTGCCAAACTTGTTCCACAACGTAGAATTCAGTAACTTCAAAATCCATTATCAAGCCTTTTTCAATCTATTTTTTCCATCAATTCACCTTCCTTAATCTTCCCTGAAGCTAACCACATAATTATATTCCAGAATCGTGCCCTATACTGCTCCATAGAAGTCCAGTTTCAGAGCTCTGCAACTCAACTTTAATAGGTAGATTCCTTCATCAATTCTTCAAAACTCTGATATCATTGTGTTGCTCTCATTGCCCTAGTTCTAGTCGCAACACTTACCTTTTACTGGAAACACGTTTTGACCATGAAATTTCAAATCCCTTTTCAAAATTTCCTTCTAAATTGCTTGAGCTACAGTTTATATAAATTTGGCGCGAGGGTGTGGTTGTCTTCGTCTTAAAGAGATGAAGCGAATGGCATAGGCCCGAGCTTCTGATTTTACAGTTTGAGAGACCTGCAAATCACGTTGGTTGGAGGTTGAAGATGACCTACGTGCCATCTTCCAACCAATAATGGAACACCATTTGTTATTTTTAAAAATCTGATTTATATTTGATTACTAACATGTTTTGACTCTCATCCAATGATCCACATATTTTTACTTTTATTTTATTTTCTGATTTTTATATTTTAATTGTTTTAACTTTCAAAAAAATCATAGAAAATTCATTTTTAAGTCCAAAAAATTTGAAAAAATAATGAAAAAATATTTTGATTATTCTCTTTATGATTTTTAATTTTTCACAATTTAATTTTGGGCTTTGGTATTTTTTATAAATTTACACTTTATTTGAATTGTTTTAAATTTTTTAAAATACTTTTATACATTTTTAAATTCTGAAAAAATTCTGGAGTGATCGAATGATATTGTGACAAATATTGGTGACCTTATTTTATTTTTGTTTATGACTTTACTATTTTTTATCATTTTTGGTTTTATTTTACCCATTTATTTTAATTTTAAAAATAGTTTCTGACTTTAAAAAATTACCAAAAAATTTGTAAAATTATTTGAGCCTTTTTCTGATTTTTCTATGGTCTTACTTTTTATTTCTTGATTAATTTGAATATAGTTGATATTTTTCACTTTATTTTCTATTTTTTAACATTGTTTTTAAACTCTTTTGTATATATTAAAATGTAATATTATTTTGTGACTATTTTCTTACTGATCTTGGGTTAAAGTTTAGATCATGAACTTTATTAACATCATTGGATCCATGGTGTTGAGTTTAACTCCACAAAAATGGATGAATGATTTTAATAATAGTTTGATTAAATTTAATTCAAAAGTGGTTTGTATATTCTCTCTCATCCCTCTTCATCTCATTCCCTTCTTATTGCACTAAATATTGTTGGAGCATGATCACGATATCATGTCTCAGAACAAATGGTGCATAGATTGCTATTGACCGGCCTCAAAATAGGTGCGACTTCTATGTAAGTCGACTTACGATTGCTTAACATAGTGCTAAATTTTGTCCTGATTCGAATAAATGATCATTCGTGGCCAAAACTTATGTTTGTAAGCCCAAGTATGTTAATTTGATCTCTTTGATCCAATAACCTTGAGATTTATTATGTTGAGGCTTTGGTTCTACCAATCTTCTAATGAATCTACAACACCTTTGGTCAACACATATCACTTAAACATTGTTGATCATTAAATGGTACTTGTGAGAATTCCAAATGGATGATATACTTGACAAAAAGAAAATGCAATTTGTCGTGTGGAGGCTTTGGTTCTACCAATCCTCTAATGAATTCCAAATGCAAGCTTCAAGATGGTCATCCAACTAACCACTAATTATTTACTTGTTTTACTTTATGCTTTTATTTTTTTTATGCTTTTATGTACCATTTACTTTTAGCATTTACATTTCATGCCATTTTCATCTTTGCTCATTTAAGAATTTACTTTCTTGTCATTTTTACTTTGCTCACTTGAGCTTTTCTTTTCTTATTTTTAAGATACTTAATAATCAACATAAACCATAAAAATATTTAATGGTACTTGGACTATTTGGTTACTATCCTTGGCATTATGGAGCATGGGACTTTTTTTGTTGGACTTAGGATTAGAAACCTTGGCCTATCTTGGAGACCTTGTGATCTTATCTGATTATTTTGTCTGGAGTTCTTGAGGTTTACCTCAAGACATTGGGTTGCTTGTTTGTTTTTGTGTGCAGGTTTTTGTGATTACACCCTTTGTTTGTAATCTGGAATTCACCCGTATACAGCCGTTACTCTGCCCAATTTTCGTGAAGACTTAACACACTTGAAGTTTGGTTCTCTCAAGAGGTCTAGTATTTTTTTTTGCTTGATTGGTTTTAATCCAAGGAATGGTAATTCTATCTTGGCTCATAATGTCAAGTATTGACTTCTTGTTGGTTAGATGGTTCTTATCCCTAGCTTTTACCTTATACTTTAGGGTAGTCCCTTCTTCTCCTCCCATCTTCTTTAATTTCAAAAATCTTCTTCCTTCTTTTGAAAACTCTTCTTGGTTTTAAACTTGAACCACTTTCAGAATAAACTTGGACTTATTTCCATGCATTTTCAAAACATTTTCATAAATAAACTCCAATCAACTTAATAATACCTTGACATTTTTTTGTGAGAAGACTAAAAGTCAATCAATCTCATTTCAAACCATTTTTCCACTTTGGCTTTTATCTTTAAACTTTTATCAAAAGATTGAACTCTTGTCAATCCTTGTAGTGATGCAAACAACTATACTTCTACAATATGTAGTGAAGAGAGATATTTTCCACTTGGGTGTTGAGTGAGGCATTGTTGATTTTAAGATCCAGGCCATATCCTCCACTTTGAGATGATGCAAATTCTCCTTTCTCATAATTGTGGGTAATAGGTATGTTTTCCACACGGACAGTGACAATGATGTTTTATCTCATAAAAATAACCAACACATTTGTGTTTTAAATTTTTAAAATAGGAACTACGTGTACCCTGATCCCCTATTGCATGAAAAGGTGGTACGTAGGCACTAAAGGTTCACAACCGCGGCGGGTGCAAAAATTCTAAAATAAATATATTTATTTTCTCACCTCCACCATCCATTTTTATACAACATTTTTCATAGCCAAAATATACAAATTTCACAAAGAGGTTCTTGCGGAGTACCGTAGATGTTTAGGGTGCTAATACCTTCCCTTTGCATAACTAACCCCTTACCTTGAATCTTTCCCCTTCTTTTTGGGTTATTCTCTCTTTTCCCATTCCTCTGGAAACAATAAAGCGCGGTGGCGATTTTTATTTTGATTTATATAAAGTCTAGTCAACCCAATGGCTTAGTCTTAAACATTTCTACCGCTACACGTTTCTCAAGAAGAACTTAGCTGAGAACCTCCATAGGAATTTCTTGTCATTGATAGATGCCCCTTCAGGATACTCTTGAGCCTCAAGATATCTTTTCACTTCATGAAACCAAGGCTTCTCTTCTACTCCATCAGTGTCAACTTCGTAACAGTGTACATGTTCATATAGACTTTCAATGGTGATTTTGAGAGCCTCGTTATCCCATCTAACTTTGAACGTAGATGACATGGTAGCCAACCCGTCTGCCAATTGATTCTCTTCTCGTGGGATATTTTCAAAAGTGATCTCCTCGAAGTACGGGATTAAGGTTAACACATGCTCTCGGTACGGAATGAGATTCAGATGCTTAGTGTCCCATTCTCCCTTGATCTGAATGATTACCAAGGCTGAGTCCCTGTAAACATCCAAGAACTTGATTCCCATATCAATAGCAGCTTTGATATCTATGATGCACGCTTCATATTTGGCCATGTTGTTGGTATAGTCAAAGCAAAGTCTAGAAGTGAAAGGCATATGGCAGCCCTTAGGAGAGATAATCACAACACCAATTCCGTTACCAAGTGCATTAGAAGCTCTGTCAAAAACTATAGTCCATCGGGATCCTGGCTCAGGTCCTTCTTATGGTTCAGGTTCTTAACAATCTATAACTAGCATAATGTTCTCGTCCGAGAATTTGAAGTTCATAGATTGGTAGTCGTCTATGACTTGATGAGCCAAACGATCTGCCAATACACTCCCTTTGATTACTTTTTGAGTAGTGTATCAAATGTTGTATTATGTTAAGACCATTTTCCATCTGGTTATCCTTCCGAAGAGAGCGGGTTTCTCGAATATATACTTTATGAGATCCATTTTAGAGATCAACAAATTAGTATGAGTAAACATATACTGTCTTAGTCGGCAAGCAGCCCATGCCAAAGCACAATAAGTTTTCTCGAGCAGTGAATATCTTGTTTCACAGTCAGTAAACTTTTTTCTAAGGTAGTATATCGCATGCTCTTTTCGACCAGACTCGTCATGCTGCCCCAATACACACCCCATTGAGTTATCTAACACTGTTAAATACATGATCAAAGGTCATCCTTCAACTAGTGGCATCTGAACTAGAGGTTCTTGTAGGTACTCCTTGATCTTGTCAAAGGCTATCTGGAAATCGTCATTCCATTTTACTACCTGATCTTTCTTCAGCAACTTAAAGATTGGCTCAGAAGTAGTGGTCAAATGAGAAATAAATATGGAAATGTAATCAGTCATTTTGAGAAACCTCTGACTTCCTTCTCAGTACGGGGAGAAATAATTTCTTGAATAGTTTTGACTTTGGCGGGATCAACTTCAATACCTTTACCACTGACCACAAAACCCATGAGTTTACCAGATCTCACCCTAAAGGTGCACTTGTTCGGATTCAGCCTCAGCTTATACTTCTTTAGTCTCTCAAACAACTTATGTAAATGGTTCATATGCTCTTCTTCAGTCTGTGATATGGCTATCATACCATCGACATAAACCTCTATCTCGTGATGAATCATGTCATGTAATGAAGCTACCATCGCACACTGATATATTGCGTCGACGTTATTTAACCCAAAAGGAATAACCTTGTAGCAGAATGTGCCCCACTGTGTAACAAACGTAGTCTTTTCCATGTCTTCAGGTGCCATCTTGATCTAATTATATCCTGAGAAACCATCCATGAAGGAGAATACCTTATGTTGAGCGGTGTTGTTGACCAAAACATCAATATGTGGAAGCGGGAAGTCATCCTTGGGGCTCGCCCTGTTCAGATCCCTGTAGTCTACACACTTATGTTCCTTGTCGTCTTTCTTTGGTACGAGAACCACATTCACAACACATTGAGGATGTGATGTCACTGCTAAGAACCTTGTGTTGAATTGTTTCATAACTTCAACCTTGATCTTCTCTGACATCTCGGGAAGCATACGACCAACCTTCTATTTTATCAGAGCACAACCCTCTTTCATCGGTAAACGGTATACCATAATATCGGTATCAAGCCCTGGCATGTCTTTGTATGACCAAGCAAAGATATCAACATATTCTTGCAACATCTGTATCAACCTGTTCTTGACACTGTCCTCTAAGTTGGTTCCTATCTTGACCTCTTTTCTATCTGTTTCGGAACCCAAGCTTACCACTTCAACTGGCTCTTCATGCGGTTTAATAGCTTTCTCTTCTTGCACTAACAGTCTGGCAAGTTCTCCTGGTATCTCACAATCTTCCTCACCTTCGTCCTCGGCTTGGTAGATCAGATTTTCAAAATCATAAGTGGCAATAACAGAATTGTTATCAACAGGATCCAGAGTGGATGTGGATCTGTAATGTATTGTGTGGGTGTGTGTAAGAACACATAGCTATTTGAAAGTGATAAAAGTGAAAACAAAGAAAGAGAGTACAAAATCAGAATGAAAAACATCCAATGCTTTTATTAAATGAAAATATTTTTATGAAATGACAACCCTTACCAAACGAATCGTTGTGCCCCGGGTAAGGCACAAGGATTAAAGTCATAGTTCAAATATTACAAAGCCAAAACTTGAAAGTAATAAAAAATAGAAATGCAGCTATTACTCCTGACTAAAGGAGATAGAAATAACGTTCTAGGCCTTCCAGTTGCTGAGCCCATTACTAACGGTAGGAAAGATCCAGCTGTCAAGGTCATAATTACTGTCAGCATCTTCTATTACATTGACTCCGTTGTTGCTTATATAGAATGATGGTCTTCCAACTTGAGCACGACGAACAACCCTCTAACCCTCTACAGTGAAACTCAAACCAAACTTGTCAGATTTATAGGGGATGTCAAGAAGCTGTCCCCAAATAGTACAACCACCTTCTTCTACGGTAGCTTTAACATCTTTTAATGAAACCATCCTGGGCAGCACACTGGTAACTTTGGGAATTGCAGTAACATCTTCAATTGAGGCAGGAGGTATGACTTCAAAAGTTTGACAGGGAGTCTCGATGAATTCTCCATCCATCTCTACATACCGGAAAGAGTTCAAGTGGATAACCATATACTATTCTTCACCGCAGACACTAAAATGCTTTCCGTTCACAGGATATTTTAACTTCTGATGTAGGATATAGGTGATAGCTCTCGCCCCATGGATTCAGAGGCGTCCCAGTAAGTAGGAATAAGCTGGCCGAATGTACATTACATGGAAAGTAGATTCAAAGATCTGCAAACCTACTTTGATCGGAAGATCCACTTCTCCATGTACCATCCTTTTTGACTCGTCAAAGGCTAAAACTACAATAACACTGGGTTTCAGTATGACACCTTCACAATCAAGTATGTCAAGAGCGCCTTCCGGTAGAACATTTAGCGAGGACCCAATATAAACCAAAACATGAGCCAGAGTAGTGCCCTTGCGTTCAATGGAGACATACAGGGCCTTATTGTGGTTTCTTCCCTCAGGATTTAGATTAGCAACATAACTTCCAAATTGATCGGTAGAGATCTCTTGTGGCATGTGAGCAATATTCAAGAATTTAACTAAAGCTTGTGCATGAGCTTCAGAATATAGTAACAAGGATAACATAGAGATCTTAGATGGGGGATTCCCTAACTGTTCAACAATTTTGTAGTCACTCTTGCGAATAATCTTCAATACCTCTTCTAACTCTTGTTTAGAGGTGTCTTCAACTGTAGCTTCCTTAGGTGCCTCCTTCTGGGCAGGCTCTGTCACTTGCTCTTTTCCCCGAGCCTCAGAAGTTGACTCGGTAGAAGTAACTTTAATAGGTGTAACAATAGTGTTCAGAGATATTTCCGAATAGAAAACCCTTCCATTTCTAGTGGCCTTACTGGTCCCAACAATATTTTCAATGCCGGGATCGACAACTTCAGTAACTTCATCTTCAACAGTCGGTAGTTCTTGTTTGACACCATGGTAGTAGACATCGGATCCATAGTTCCAAGGAATAGCTTTATCCGAAGAATATGGGATAGGTCTATGTGTAGTGATGATCAGAGGAGCAGCTTTTGAATTGGCCGTAATTCTTACAAAACCTTTGGACGTGATCCTGACGGGAGGGCCAGAAATTACGGATAAGTCTTGACATAGATTCTCAGCAGATAAAACCTTCTCAATCAAAATTATATTATTGTCTGTTAGGCGTTGAATGCCTTCCTTCTGTAATTTGCAACCATTGGGTTGGGCTGTACAATAGTAACATTTTTTAATACAACCCGAAAATAAACTAGCCTGCAACAGATTCTTCTTGATTATTAGTAGAGGAGTCACCAATTCACTTACAGTAGCAACATAAAGAACATCATCAATCGCACTTATTCCTTTGTCATGATTCGACATTGGCGCAGTAATTACATTTGGAGTCTCTGGAGGATCAAACTCAATTTCTTTGTTGTTAATTGTGATACGTTGGCAGAACCGGACTGGTTTTAGGAAAATGCTAGTTTGCATTTTGCGTTTGTGTTCGCAAAATGTCGCGGTAAGCAAGAGTCGCCACCGACTTTTATTTTATCCAACTGGAAAGGAAAAAAGCACAAAAACATTCATTTTTCGAGATTTTGAGTACGGGGGGTAGATTATAGAAAGGGAAGGTATTAGCACCCTTTCTATCCGTAGTTTTCTACAGGCTCTTAGGTACTTGCTTATCATTTAAAAATTGCTTCCGTGTTTGTGTGATTTGAAAAGTTTTTTTTTGTTTTTAGTTCGTTCTAACCCTTGCTTCTGTCTTCAAGAGTGTTACGAAGTTGTTTTGAAAACTTTGTTTGAAAGAGAGTGTAAGTGTGGAAAAGTTTGTTTTGAGCAAGTACCTATTAGCATCTACCTACTCGAAAAAAGAATGTTTCTATTCTTGTTTCCTTTAGACAACGCTATCCCACTATTAGTGAGTAGGTAGAACCGTCTTTGGAATTATTAGGGTCAATTCGAAAGGGACGTACGATCACTAAAGCAATGTTAGGATGTCTTAGTAATAACCCTAGTGTCTTAAGATCATATTCGAGGCAACATTTCCGAGGCAACCTTTTCGAGGCAACCTTTCTGAGGCAACATTTCCGTACGGGACTTTTGATCTTTATTTAGACAATAGGGCAACCACTAAAATACCCTATGCTTAATGACCGTTTACCGAAGGCAACCGAAGTGAGAGTATACCCTAGGAGTACGCATGTGCGAGTGATTCAATTTCAAGTTATTATCTTTGCATATTTAGGGTTTGCTAGCCATTTTAAAATTAACATACATTTTTGTCATGCAACCCTATTATCATGCATCTAACAGTTAATATTCTCGAAAATTAAAATGCGGAAAACAAAGCTACGCTATTACAAGGCTTCGGGTGAGATTAATTACATAGCCAAAAAACCCGTCAAAACGATAAATGAAAAGAAAAAATGAGATTAATTACAAAGCCAAAAAACCCGTCAAAACGATAAATGAAAAGAAAAAAGCCTAATTAAACTATTACATCCCATGAGAAATTATATCAATATTGTAAAAATAAATAAGCACGCGATGACACGAGAACGGGAGAAAAATAGGGTTTTGACCCCGTCTAACCTAATTAAAAGAAACATTATTTTTGTGGTTGTTTTTGATTATTTTAAGAAAATAAGGTTTAAATATAACAAATCTAATTACTAATTAATTTACATTAAGAAAAATTAATTAAATTTGACCTATTTTTGTGTTTTGGATATTTTTAAGAAAAGAAAATAGAAATTAGATTAAGAAAAAACCCTAGTTTCTAATTTATTTTAATTTATTTACAAAAGAATTAAAGTTACCCTAAAATTAAATAAACTAATTAAATTAATATTTGATTAAAAAACAAAACCTAAATCTAATTTGATGAAAATTGATTTTATGATTTTATATAAAAAAAATAATTAATTTTTTGTGTTAGTAAAATAATTAAATGAATTAAATGAAGAAAATATAAAAAGAAAAGAAAAAGAAAATGGGCCTGGTAAACAGCAGTTTTGAGGGGTGTCATTAGCAATTTTCTGGGCCCAAGAACCTTGGTCCATGTTGACCTATATGCTTCCATGTTGTACGTTGACCAAGATGCACTATGGTCCTCCAATGATGGCCTTTGGATTAAATCTACTTTAGATCTTGTGGCTGCAAGCTGATGGCACATGGTGGGGTGTCATGAAAACCTGCGTATAGGAATATGCATAGAAAAAATATATTGAAGAAACAAGGGGACCTGGGAATCGAACCCAGGTTCTATGGACTTTTTCACATGCCTCCCACCAACTGAGCCAAGCACGCTTGTTGTACATAGAGAAACAAATAAATAATATATTAAAAAAACACCACTTGTTAATTTCTTGCTCGCGAAATTTCAAATAGGAAAATGGGGTGGTGCCACGCAGGTCTTCTTCTTCCTCTCTCAGTTGGTAGAAGTTATGGACTTTTACCTACGGACAAAGGTCTGTAGCTATAACCCCTGCACATTTGAAAATCTCACACAGACACGATAAATGAAATCTAATGATGTAGATCAAATCGCCTTGACCTTGTGAGCATCATGGTGCCCTTCTTTTGGGCCAATTTTGCCTGTACAAAAAAGATCCCAAAACGAGACAAAAAACCCTAACAATGGCATATTTATATAGGGTTAGAAAAAAATGCAATTAACTGTTATGAATAGCTTGCAAATGCTTCCAGGATTCAGAATATATACATGATTCATGCTATAAATGCTTAAACAATGATATTCGATTTCAAGAATATGTCAAATCCGTGAACCACTTACAACGGGTTTTAGTGCACGAAAAGGCTTGCTTTTGATTGTTATGGCTTCCTTGAATGCCCAAGAAACGAAAGGGATGCTTGGAAAGGCTTGAAAGTACCTGGAAATAGGAAAACAAATCACCACTTTTTCTTGATTTTTTTGAAGTTTGTTCTTCAACCTACACGCCTCTAAAAAATTTTGTTTTTGGTCTGCCTTTTTCAACTATATACCAATGGTCGAATTAGGTTTAAAAATATGACTTCAATCTTTTTCAATTATGGTATTTGATCATGATTTGATTCTCATGAAGATCTTTCCAAAATAAGCCAAAAATAAATCTTTTCATGCACAAACATGCCTTGCACGATTTGATTCCCTTGCTGGCTGTATAAGAGACCTGAAATATCCATAAAATCTTAAGGTTTGAATGATTTGGATATTTCCATGATTTATTTTGATTTAATTTGATTTAATTGAAATAAAAAATCAAAATAAATGGCACAAATAAAATAAAGGCAAGTGGGAAGAGTTAGGGCTCGTGGACTATGTTACAAACTCAAAATAAGTGCAAAAAGTTGGGCCCATTTGACAAAAATTGAAATTTGAGGCACTTTTGACTTTTGGCAATTTTGCAAAAAAGGTCAACTTCACCAATGCATAACTTCTTCAATTTTGAATCTATGAAAGTGTTCTTTGAATTTTTAGAGAACTTGAGATGTCCTCTAAACAACCTTTTTGGTCTCATCTCAATTGAGTCCTCCATGCTCATGTATGAAGCTTTGACAAAAAAGGTGTTTTTGTTGACTTTTCAAAATGACCTATAATGTCCAAATTCATAACTTCTTGTGAGTGGATATTTTGAACTTGGGATATGAAGATGAATTGTAGGTAATTTCATCCTCTTAAAAATGAGCTTTGGATGGGTCATTTATCTTAAAGTATGAGAAAGTTATGCTTGGTCAAAGTTGAGTTGACTTTTCTTGCAAAACCCTAATTTAGCATCTTTTGGGTTTTGATGCATTGTGAGCAATCCTTGTTGAATCATGATCAAACCTTGATAAAATGATGAATAATACTTCAAAATGAGAATGTTGACCAAAAATCTTGAAGTTTGACTGTATGTGGGCCACAATTGACTTTTTCCCTAGCAAAGTCGATTTTTCAGGCCTTTGAGCAATTGACTGAGCAAATTTCCTCTGCAAGGCTTGAAACTTGACATGGATGATCTTGAGAACATATTAGTACAATGGTGAGAATTTGGGATCCCTTGGACTCAAGTATCTTGATGCAACATGAAACCCTAATTTGAGGTAGACTGCCTTAGGAGAGAGCTTGTTTGGTCAACCCTTGGACTTCCTTGAGCAATTTGAAGACCTCACTTGAAATGTATTGATATGGGAGGGAAAATTTTGGGGTACAACAGCTTCCCCTGTTCAATCTTCTTAAACATGAGGATGTAGATTGGCTTGTCTGCCTTTCGTGATCCGAGGGTTGAAGATGATTAAACCCTAGAGTGCCCAGAAATTTGCACTCGCATGAAGTGGTAATTGTCTTGTGATGTCGGGAATGGGATTATAGATGCCATTTGGAGGTTGATGACGGAAGATGGGCTTAAATATGACATCCAAAGGAGGGTCGATCGCATAATAGATTCTTTAGCGAGAGCTTGTATACCTGTTGTTGAGGAAGATTCCGCTGGGGAATGTTGTTCTCTGTCCTGGTAAGAGTTGGATTTTAGGAGCTTTAGTCGTCCGTTATTTTATTGGGGAATCGTCTCTTGGTCGAAGAGGTGAAAATGAACTACTATCTGGTCGTGATCCTGGCTTCATAGTGATAAGATCGACTACTATCTGGTCGTAATCCAGGCTTTACAGTGACTTACTGGGGAGATGAGATTAAACTTGATATCTGGTCGTAATCCAGGCTTCGCAATTTCTCAATTCTTATCTGGTCGTACTCCAGGCTTCAGAAGGAATTAAGTTGTTATCTGATTGCATCCGGGCTTCAACTTGAATTTAGGGCACACTAATATCCGTCGACTCCGGGCTTCTTAGTAATTGTCCAGGTAAAACTGCTATTTGGTCGAAATCCAAGCTTCACAGTGTCTTGTACCACTATCTGGTCGTAATCCAGGCTTCACGATGTTTCATACCATTATCTGGTCGAATCCAGGCTTCACGGTGTCCTGTATTGCTATCTGGTTGATTCTAGGCTTCACAATACCTTACTTCTTATCTGGTCGAAATCCAGGCTTCAGAAGAAATCAAGTGGTTATCCAGTCGCATCCGAGCTTCCATTTGATTTTAAGGCCTACTAATATCCGGTCGACTCCGGGATTCATAGTAATTGGCCGGGTAAACTGCTATTTGGTCGAAATCCAAGCTTCACAGTGTCCGTTACTGTTATCTGGTCGTAATCCCAGGCTTCAGTGTTATTTACCGCTATCTAGTCGTAATCTAGGCTTCACGATGTATTATACCATTATCTGGTCGAATCTAGGCTTCATGGTGTTCGGGGAAATCAAGATATTATCTGGTCGAATCCAGGCTTCATAACTTGCATTAAAGATATACCACTATCTGGTCGGCTCCAGGCTTCGTAGTATTCTTGGCTGCTATCTGGTCGTAATCCAGGCTTCACAACGCCTTATACCATTATCTGGTCGAGTCTAGGCTTCATGGTGTCTTGTATTGCTATCTGGTCGTAATCCAGGCTTCACAATAACTTGTTAAGATGCTATCTGGTAGATTTTTGGGCTTTACGGCTTGTGTTTATGATATACCACTATCTGGTCGAATCTAGGCTTCATGGTGTCTTCGTACTGCTATCCGGTCGTTATCCAGGCTTCACAATACTTGCTGGGGATTAAACTACTATCCGGTCGAATCTGGGCTTCATAGCTTGAATCTGAGATAAACCACTATCTGGTCGATTGCAGGCTTCGCGGTATTTGATACTGTTGTCCGGTCGTTCTCCGGGCTTCACAATATGATGGAGGAATCAAGATATTATCCGGCCGGATCCGGGCTTCATAGCTTGAACTTTGTGAGAATTTAATTGTATCTTTCCCTGAAAGGTAAAGAGTTAGTCGTATGTAATGCCATGATGCATGAAATATATTGAGCAATGATGTTCTCAAAATAAATGAGATTGTGTTGTATGATGCGTATATGCATGTCATGATGTATGGATGTGCAATGTTCTCGTGATGTTTTCTAGTTGGGGAAAATAAATCCTGGACTGCTGCTGGAGAATAAAAGAGTTTTGCTCGCTGGGGATAACGAACGAAGATGATTTGAGAATAACTTGGCAGGAGAATAATTCTGCTGGAGAATAAACTTGTGAAAGAATGACTCTGTGGGGAAAAGATACCATGCCAGAAGGTCTACTAACTTGGAGAAATAACCTTGGCTGGGGATGAATTACTGTTGCTGGCGATAATGAACTCTGTCGGGGATAAAGTTTCTGTTTGTGGAAGAAATAAACTCCATTGGGGATGGTCTTCCATGGTTGGTGAAAGATGAACTCTGCTTGGGAAGAATTAACATCACTGTATTCTGGTACCTCCTACCCTGCGGGGAGTGTATGCATCTTTAGTCATATTCTTCAGCTGGGTCTATCCCTGTACCTAGTGAATAGAGCAACTGTAAGGTTTGGACATTTCTGTTTGCCCCTGTTCTTGGAATTACGAGTAATCGTCTATTGTTTCACATGTAAATATTTATGAGCAGCAGTTATTGTCAAATGCATATATCAAAAATGAATCATTGGGAGTTCTTGCAAAACAAAATAGAAAAAGAAAAACAATTTTGCAATTTATTGTAAAATGAATTGTATTGATTTTGAAGTTGGCCTGTAATAGGCGTTTTGTACAAGAGGTAGACGTCCTAGTAAGAGAACGCCGCTGAAAGATAGAAAATATACAATTTGTGAAAAATAAAGAAAAACAGCTATGTGAACAATCCCACTGGGTTCCAACTCTGCTATTGCCTTTATATCTTCGAGCGTCTCATCACTTTGCTACTTGGTTGAAGGTAGATCATATTGATTGGTGCCGTCACAGCTTGATAGTTGATACCGAAGTCTGGCTGTAAGATGATCCAAATGAGACATAGTGTTACGCTTTAATCCCTAATTTTTGCCTGGACCGCCCTTTCGGGTTTTCAGTCCACCGGGATACCCTTTTTTGCCCAAGCCGCCTTTTTAGGTTTTCGACTTTCTAGGTGTACAATTTTTTTTCATTTTCATCCCTTACTTTTGCCCGAACCCTTTTGGTTCGCCGGGAAGCCCTTATTTTTGCCTAGGCCAGTCAACCTAGCGGATCTTTGATTATGCGTAGTATTTTTTCACTATGTCTGCATTGACGAGGTGAGGAAGGTCGTCACCATCCATGGTGGTTAGAATCATAGCTCCTTCTGAGAAAATGTTCTTAACCACAAATGGCCCTTCGTACGTAGGGGTCCATTTGCCCCTGGGATCACCTTGAGGCAGTATGATGCGTTTAATCACCAGATCCCAGATTTGATATTCTTGTCGTCTGACTTTCTTGTTAAAAGCCTTGATCATCTGCTTTTGATACGTTTGACCATGACAAATACCAGTAAGTCTCTTTTCATCGATTAAGTTCAGCTGATCAAGCCGGGTCTGGATCCAATCGTCCTCACTCAAACCTGTATCCTTCATAATCCGGAGAGAGGGTATCTATTCTTCAATGGGCAGGACTGCCTCCATGCCATATACCAGAGAGTAGGGTGTTGCCCCTGTCGAAGTCCACGTTGAGGTACGGTACCCATGAAGAGCGAATGGTAGCATCTCGTGCCTGTCCTTGTATGTCACGTCATCTTCTGCACAATCTTGTTGATGTTCTTTTTAGCCGCTTCAACAACCCCATTCATCTTCGGCCGATAAGGAGAAGAGTTGTGATGTTGTATCTTAAACAATTTGTAGAGCTCGGTGATTATCGTATTGTTGAGATTTGTACCATTGTCCGTAATGATCCTCTCTGGTATACCATATCGACAGATCAAATTGTGTCGGATGAATCGCGCCACGATGTTCTTGGTTACTGTAGCAAAGGAAGCTGCCTCAACCCACTTCGTAAAGTAATCAATAGCTACTAGAATGAAACGATGCCCGTTAGACGCAGTAGGCCTGATCTCGCCAATCATATTGATGCCCCACATTGCAAAAGGCCAAGGTGCTTGCAAAACATTCAGAGGAACTGGAGGTACATGCACCTTATCAGCATAGACTTAGCAATTATGACAGGTCCGAGAATGCTGATAACAATCGGCTTTCATAGTAGACCAATAATATCCTGCCCGTAGGATTTTCTTCACCATGGTATGTCCACTGGAATGAGTTCCAAAAGTACCTTCATGTAATTCAACCACGATTCTTTCTGCCTCGCTCTCGTCCACACATCGCAGTAAGGTTGAGTCATGGTTATGCTTGTAAAGGATACCATTACTGATGAAGAACTTCGCTGTGAATCTCCTCAGAAACTTCTTATCATTAACAGATGCACCCTCGGGGTATTCCGGAGCCTCAAGATACCTCTTGACTTCGTGAAACCAAGGTTTATCTGCTACCTCTTCAGTCTCAATATCACAGCAATGTGCGGGTTCATCCAACCTCTCGATGGTAATCTAGGGAGCCTCATTGTCCCACCTGACCTTGAACATAGAAGACATGGTAGCTAGCGCGTCCGCTAACTGATTCTCCTCTCTGGGGAAATGTTCAAAGGTTATCTCCTCGAAGTGTGGAAGTAATGTTAGTACATACTCTTTGTAAGGAATAATATTTGGGTGCTTCGTATCCCACTCGCCTTTGATTTGACTGATCACCAGAGTGGAATCTCCAAATACACTCAAGAACTTAATCCTCAGGTCAATAGCTGCTCGAAGGCCCGGGATGCATGCTTCATACTCTGCCATATTGTTGGTGCAGTTAAAAAATATCGGGCGGTGAACGGAGTATGACAGCCTTCGGGAGATATGATCACGGCACCAATGCCATTACCCAATGCGTTTAAAGCTCCGTCAAAATACATAGACCATCGGGATCCTTCCTCAGGTCCTTAATCCGGTCCAGGTTCTTCACAGTCGGTCACCAACATGATGTTCTCATCCATGAACTCAAAATTCATGGATTGGTAATCATTCATGGCCTGATGTGCCAAATGATCCGCCAATACACTCTCCTTGATTGCTTTCTGGGTTGTGTATTGGATGTCGTACTCAGTTAAGATCATCTGCCATCTTGCTATTCTTCCAGACAAGGCAGGATTCTCGAAGATATACTTGATTGGGTCAATCTTTGATATCAACAGGGTAGTCTGAGTTAGCATATACTGTCTCAGTCGGCGAGTAGCCCATGCCAAAGCGCAACAAGTTTTCTCGAGCAACAAGTATCGGGTCTCGCAGTCGGTAAACTTTTTGCTAAGGTAGTAAATAGCGTGCTCTTTTTGGCCAGACTCGTCATGCTGCCCCAACATGCACCCCATTGAATTGTCGAGTACTGTCAAGTATAAGATCAAAGGTCTTCCTTCAACTGGAGGCATCAGAATTGGCGGTTCTTAGAGGCATTCTTTGATCCTTTCGAAAGCGGTCTGACATTCATCATTCCATTTTACCACTTGATCTTTCTTCAGCAGCTTGAAGATTGGCTCACAAGTAGCAGTCAGATGCGAAATGAATCGGGCAATGTAATTCAGACGTCCCAAAAAGCCTCTAACTTCCTTTTCCGTTCGGGGAGCTGGCATCTCCTGTATAGCCTTCACCTTTACGGGATCCACCTGAATTCCTTTATCAGTAACAATGAAACCCAACAGCTTACCGGACCTTACCCTGAAGGTGCAATTGTTCGGGTTTAACCTCAGCTTATACATCTTCAACCTGTCGAACAGTTTCTGGAGATGGTCAAGGTGTTCTTCAGTCTGGGACCTTGCAATCATGTCATCAACGTAAACCTCAATCTCATGATGAATCATGTCGTGGAACAAGGCGACCATGGCGTGCTGATACGTTGCCCCCGCGTTCTTCAACCCGAAAGGCATTACCTTGTAACAGAAGGTGCCCCACTGTGTAACGAAAGTTGTCTTCTCCATGTCCTCGGGAGCCATCTTAATCTGATTGTAACCAGAAAAACCATCCATAAAGGAGAATACCTTATGTTGCGCGGTGTTGTCGACCAGAACATCGATGTGAGGCAGTGGGAAATCATCTTTGGGGCTTTCCCTATTCAGATCTCTATAGTCCATGCACATATGTACCTTACCATCCTTCTTAGGCACCAGAACTACGTTGGCAACCCACTGCGGGTAAGAAGTAACAGCTAGAAATCCAGCGTCAAACTGTTTCATGACCTCATCTTTGATTTTCTCAGATATCTCGGGGCGCATACGGTGAACCTTATGCTTTACCGGAGGACAATCTTCTTTGGTTGGTAGGCAGTGTACCACAATATCGGTGTCCAAACCAGGCATATCCTTATAAGACCAAGCGAAGATCTCAACATAGTCGCGTAGCATCTGTATCAACCGTTGTTTGACACTAGGCCCTAGATTTGCACCTATCTTGACCTCTTTCTTGTCTTCCTATGTACCCAAATTCACTGATTCCACTGGCTCTTCATGAGGCTGTATGGACCTCTCTTCCTGTAGCATCAATCTAGCAAGCTCCCCAGGCACTTCACAATCATCCTCACCTTCGTCCTCGGCTTGGTTGATCGGATTTTCAAAGTCATAACTAGCAGTAGTAGAGTCTTTATCAATGGGATCCAGAGTGGATATGGATCTGCATTATGATATGTGAGTGTGTGTAAGACAATAGCTGTTTTGATAAAGTGAGAGATAGAAAGGAAAAAACAAGGAGCGCAAAATTTGTAATGCAAGAAAACGTCCAATGCTTTATTGATGATATATGAAAATGACAGATAATAAGCCCTCACAAACAAAAGCCAAGGTGCCTCGGGCAAGGCACCGGGCCGTAAAGTTTCAAACTGTTTGTTGCAAATCTCAAAACAAAAGTCAATTACTGTGTAATAAAATACACGGGAACGAAGTCCTTCACCGTCCAGTTGTTCAAGCCACCATTGGTTGTAGGGTAGATCCAGTTGTCGATATCTGAATCTTCTTCATCATCCTCAATTGCATTCACTCCCTGATCATGTTTGGGCATATGAGCGGTTATGACGTTGGGTTTCTATGGAGCGTCAAACTCAATCTCTTTAGCTTCGATCAAATCTTGCACTTTATTCTTCAAGGCCCAACAGATGTTCGTATCATGACCTGGGCTATAGGAGTGATAGGCACAGTGGGCGTTCGGATTATATAGCGGAGATGTGGTGCTGGGACTCTTCGGGGCTTCCCTCAGAGTTACCAGGTTGGTCTTTAACAATTGCGATAGAATTTGTGACAAGGTCATATTGATCCGAGTGTACTGTCTTTGCAGTCTCTCCATTCTTTGCTGATTGTTGCATTATGGGGCAACGGGGGGTCTTGATATTACTACCGCATTCACTGCTTGGCGGCGTTCAGGTTGGTTTTGGCTCCTCGAACTGTAAACTGCACTGGCTTCTTTCTTACCGGTGAAAGGTTTCTTTACTTCACTTGACGACATATCCTTCGGTATCTTACCACTTTGGATACCAGCTTCTACTCTCTCCCCAGTCAAGATCAATTCAGTAAACCCAGATGACGAACTGCCGATCAGATGATTGAAAAATGGACTGGACAACATCCCTAGAAACATGTCAACCAACTCCCTGTCAGACAAAGGGGGTTGGACTCTTCCATCCAGATCTCTCCACTTCTGAGCATAGTCCTTAAAGCCTTCGCTTTCACCCATAGACATACCCCGAAGTTGAGTACGAGTGGGAGCAAGGTCAGCATTATACAGGTACTGCCTGTAGAAAGCAGCAGCAAGGTCCTCCCAGTTTCGGACAATAGCTCCTTCCAATTGATAAAACCATTCAATCTGAGTCCCTGACAGACTATCTTGAAAGAAATGTACCCGCAGATTCCTATCAGCAGTGTAAGGTTGAATTTTTCTGACGTATGAGCGGAGATGGAGTTTTGGACAGGATACTCTATCGTACTTAGCAAAAATTGGAGCTTTGAACTTATGAGGGATCACCACCCCCGATGCTAGTCCCAAATCTTCGAAGTCCAACCCAGGAACCTTCTGAATCTCCATAGCACTTAGACGGTCCTCAAGTTGTTTGTACCTATCCTCAGCAGGAGGGTATTGTTCATCATCAAAATCAGTATCATTATCAGAGACCACAGGACTAAGACCCTTTTCTTCTTCTTGATTCTCTCCTCCTTTGGATGAATGAGACAGATCAGCTTCCTGTCGCAACCTATTCCCAAATCTGTGACCCATATTCAGAAGAACCACCTTCTTCTTCTTCGTCTTCTTCTTCTCCTTTAGGATGAGAGTCTTCAAATCTTCTTACGCTTTAGCCAAGTTCAAGAACATCTCTTGGAATTGGGCATTCTGTGCCTGAAGAGCTTTGATGGCTTGATCGGTAGGTATTTCAGAAGACATTTTGTGCTGAAATAAACAGCGAAGAAGATGAGAAACCTGTAATGGTACCTGTAATGATGTGCATGATAATGGAATGCGTATGAAATGATTTCAAAGACTTTGGGAGATTCAAATTTGTAAACCAAGAAACAAACAAACTTTATTAGATTAAATTTGTAAAATGTTTAACAATGCCTTTTAAGGCGTTTACAAAGAAATAACTGAAAAGCAAATCTAAACTAGAAACAATAAAAGATGTCAGAAATCCCATGGTCGCTTCCCCTTCGTGCTGACGTAATCATTGATTGTCCTTTCATTCTCAAGTTGCCTCGTGAGCTTTAAGATCTTCCTTTCTTGCTCATGATACTTCTCCCGGTAGGTATCCCTCTCCTCCTTCAATTGGATCCAGGATCTCTTCAATGCCCCAATATCAGTAGGCATATAGGGATAAAAGACTGTATAAGGAACGCCCTCTTCATTGGTAGGCTCCACAATCACTGGCAACACAGCTTCATAAGGCATCCCAAACTTTTGAGCCCGAGCTCGGACCCACTGGAGATAAGGTTGCATAGAGAGAGATGTCTCCGGTCCTAGCTCGTGAGGGTCAGACCTGTTCACCATGCCCCAAGCCTGTATAAACCTTTGGCGATGCTCATCCACATCCCCCTTGTAGTCAAAGACAATATCTGTAAGAAGTAGCTCATGAGGACCATCTCTCCGAGCGCGACCAGACTGTCGTAGAGACAAGCAAGGACTGTAGGTTATTCCTCCTCTAATTCCAAGTAATGGGACATTAGGGTATCCCCTACATCGATCAATGACAGCAGTTTCCTCCATAGCCTTAGAACTTCAAAGAATGTCCATATGGGCAAGGGACATTATCCTGTAAGCCCAACCTAAACCTTCCTCATTATTCAATACAAACTTGGGGAGGTGCGAAATAAACCACCTCGCCAGCAGCGGCATGCAACACATGAGGGTCCCTCTTCTTCGCACAATACGAGTATAGAGGGCATGTAGGATATCACCCAGAAGAGTAGGCACTGGGTTGCGAGACAAGAAGATCTTAACCGCATTCACATCTATGAAGGAATCTGGATTCGGGAAAAGAACTAAGCCGTAGATGACGAGAGCCAAGATGTCTTCAAAAGCCTGAAAATCCAAGTTATCCTAGAACTGTTGAGCTTGATCCATCAGAAACTTGGCCAAGAAACCTTTAACCCCGCTCCGTGTCTCCCAGTTAGATACTACATCAGCCCTTTTTAGATGTAAGGCTGAAGCAATATCCTCGGGTCTGGGAACCTCTTCCAAACCTGTGAAGGGTGTCTGCTCGAGGATGGATATGCCCAGTAAGTAAGAAAACTCCTCCAAAGTGGGAACTAGCTGATAATCCGGGAACGTGAAACAATGATGCACCAGATCGAAGAACTGGAAAAGCACGCTCATCATCTGCTCATCCAACTTTGAAGTGACCAAGTTAAGGAGTTGACCATGTCTTCTGACGAATGAAGACGTATCAAGAACTTTTGAGACTAACTCTTTGAGTTGAGTAGGTATTTGCAGGAAGTTAACTCGAATGTTGTTTCTGCGCATGGAAGCCATAATCTTCAAAACAGAACAAAGATAAATCCCCTCGGTCTTTGAAATGGTTAGAATAATGGAGTATTCATGCTATGTTATGATGCATGATGTCATGATAAAACGCTCAACAGTTATAGCAGATAACAGACATGGTAAAGGAAAACAAGTCACACAAGAATCCTTAAGTTTCAGGCTTGCATGTGAAAGTCTAAGAGTGCCTAAGAGGGGGGTGAATTAGGTATATAAACATTTATTCGGTTTTATGAGAATACTTGTAGTAATTTGTGGTTAAGTGTTTGAAGGTTTTTGACTATATCTTATCTTTTCTTGATTATGGTGATGAAAACGATAAAAGCGGAAAAGTAAAGAACACGGCGATATATCCTGGTTCCCCTCACAATCTGAGAGTACTCCAGTCCCCTTTCCAACACGAAAGAGATTTCACTATAGTTTAGAATGATTATACAGCCTATGCTTACTATCTAACCTATAGGGTGACCAAAGGTTCTTAACACCTTTAAGGTCAAACAAACACTAATGTGAATGAAGAACAATCCTCTTCAAATCACAACACTTACTTCCAACAATCCTGGATAGTAAGGGAATACGGTTCTTAACACCTTTAAGGTCAAACAAACACTAATGTGAATGAAGAACAATCCTCTTCAAATCACAACACTTACTTCCAACAATCCTGGATAGTAAGGGAATACTTTCTTTTTGTAATACAATGATTTATTTGAAAGAGATGGAGAGCACTATCAATCTTTGATTGATCTTCTTCTTCAAGAAAGAAACAATTCTCAAGCAATGATTATAAATGTTCACAATGAATGTATGAAACTTGTAATGATTTCTTAATGAAAATGTATATGGCAAGTTTCACAAAATTTATGATTTGTAAGAACACTTGAAAGTTTGTAAGAATATGCAAATTTGAATGATGAAAATTGTTAATTGAAGAAGGTTATTTGAATTTGAAAATCTGCACAATTTATAATGTCACAAATACCTCTTCATTCATGCCATTTGATACGAAAAGATGCAATGCAATCATGAAAGAATACCATTTGAATTATGTTCAAAAAACAAAAGAAAATCTGTACTGGTTCACTGAGAACCGGTTCTGACCCAGGCAGAACCCGGTTCCTAGTGAACGTTATAACCCAGAATTCAAAAATAACACACAGGAACCGGTTCCCCTATAGGTACAACCCGGTTCCTGGTACAAATTCCAGGGAAGTGATTTTTGAACAAGTTTGGAACCCGGTTCCTTGTTAGGTAGGAACCGGTTCCTGAAAGTTTATTTTCAAAAAATCCTTTTGAAAAAGATATCAAACATAGTTTTTCTTATTGTTAAAAATGTGGGATATGTATATGATTATGAATGCATATTTGTGAACATCTATATTCAAGTTTAAGAATTATTTATACCTTTTGACATTTGTTGTTTCTTTAATAATTCTTCTTCTAATCTTCAAGACTTGTAACAAGGTTTTATATGATATTGATAAACTTTTTGCACATCCTTTGAATGTTGATATCCATGTTGTCTTCATCAAAACCAATGCTTTAAACATGACTTGAGAAGCTTGCAATTACAGCATGGGGTCTAGGTACTACCCTCTTGAAGTTTAGTTGGTTTCAACCTGTCCTAATAATAATAACCGGGTTCTAGAGGTTCTCAATATCACTGACCATCCTCCATCGGTCATGGTTTCAGCTCACGCAATCTTTTCTTGCGGCCGAAACTATCTCGAGATTATGGTCTCAATGAGTGTAGTATCGAGTATCAACCAGTTCCCAACTTTACACTGAGACCGACTATCTCACTACTTCCTATGGCCAAGTTGGTCAATTATAGGTTCTAAGGTCAGTTAATTCTTAATGACACACATAGTAGCCTCGTATTCTCCTCGTTTCTCCACAAGGGATACCGGTACCAACCAATTTGTCACATAAACGTAGCTACTGCTTTAACCGTATCGGTCTACACCGTACAGTTCCCTCACAGTTTATTTCTACTTACCTAAAAGGTGTCCCCTAGATCCGGGTTAGGATCTATAGTAACTCCAATACAAAGCCCTCAAAAGTAAAGAAATCAAATCAAACAGTAGAAGAAAATATGATGAACTAATCCTAAGGTATACCCCACTTATATTATCCCCAACAGAGTCACCAGTTCTGTGATACGGTGGCAGAACCGGACTGGTTTTAGGAAAATGCTGGTTTGCGTTTTGCGTTTGTATTCACAAAATGTCGCGGTAAGAAAGAGTCGCCACCGACTTTTATTTTATCCAACTGGAAAGGAAAAAAGCACAGAAAAATTCCTTTTTCGAGATTTTGAGTACGGGGGGTAGATTATAGAAAGGGAAGGTATTAGCACCCTTTCTATCCGTAGTTTTCTATGGGCTCTTAGGTACTTGCTCATCATTTAAAAATTTCTTCCGTGTTTGTGTGATTTGAAAAGTTTTTTTTTGTTTTTAGTTCGTTCTAACCCTTGCTTCTGTCTTCAAGAGTGTTACGAAGTTGTTTTGAAAACCCTTTTTGAAAGAGAGTGTAAGTGTGTAAAAGTTTGTTTTGAGAAAGTACCTACTAGCATCTACCTACTCGAAAAAAGAATGTTTTTGTTCTTGTTTCCTTTAGACAACGCTATCCCACTATTAGTGAGTAGGTAGCACCGTCGTTGGAATTGTTAGGGTCAATTCAAAAGGGACGTACGATCACTAAAGCAATGTTAGGATGTCTTAGTAATAACCCTATTATCTTAAGATCATATTCGAGGCAACATTTCCGAGGCAACCTTTTCGAGGCAACATTTCCGTACGAGACTTTTGATCATTGTTTAGACAAGAGGGTAACCCATAAAATACCCTATGCTTAATGATCGTTTACCGAAGGCAATCAAAGTGAGAGTATACCCTAGGAGTGCGCATGTGCGAGTGATTCAATTTCAAGTTATTATCTTTGCACATTTAGGGTTTGCTAGCCATTTTAAAATTAACATACATTATTGTCATGCAACCCTATTATCATACATCTAACAGTTAATATTCGCGAAAATTAAAATATGGAAAATAAAGCTACGATATTACAAGGCTTCGGGTGAGATTAATTACATAGCCAAAAAACCCGTCAAAACGATAAATGAAAAGAAAAAAGCCTAATTAAACTATTACATCCCATGAACAATTACATCAATATTGTAAAAATAAATAAGCGAGCGATGACACGAGAACGGGAGAAAAATAGGGTTTTGACCCCGTCTAACCTAATTAAAAGAAACATTATTTTTGTGGTTGTTTTTGATTATTTTAAGAAAATAAGGTTTTAAATTAAATATAACAAACCTTATTACTAATTAATTTACATTAAGAAAAATTAATTAAATTAGACCTATTTTTGTGTTTTGGTTATTTTTAAGAAAAGAAAATAGAAATTAGATTAAGCAAAAACCCTAGTTTCTAATTTATTTTAATTTATTTACAAAAGAATTAAAGTTACCCTAAAATTAAATAAATAAATTAAATTAATTTTTGATTAAAAAACAAAACCTAAATCTAATTTGATGAAAATTGATTTTATGATTTTATATAAAAAAAGAATTAATTTTTTGTGTTAGTAAAATAATTAAATGAATTAAATGAAGAAAATATAAAAAGAAAAGAAAAAGAAAATGGGCCTGGTAAACAGCAGTTTTGAGGGGTGTCATTAGCAATTTTCTGGGCCCAAGAACCTTGGTCCACGTTGACCTCTATGCTTCCATGTTGTACGTTGACCAAGGTGCACTATGGTCCTCCAATAATGGCCTTTGGATTAAATTTGCTTTAGATCTGGTGGCTGCAAGCTGATGGCACGTCGTAGGGTGTCATGGAAACCCGCATATAGGAATATGCATAGAAAAAATATATTGAAGAAACAAGGGGACCTGGGAATCGAACCCAGGTCCTATGGACTTTTTCACATGCCTCCCACCAATTGATCCAAGCGTGCTTGTTGTACATAGAGAAACAAATAAATAATATATTAAAAAAAATACCACTTGTTAATTTCCTGCGCGCAAAATTTTAAATAGGAAAATGGAGTGGTGCCATGCAGGTCTTCTTCTTCCTCTCTCCGTTGGTAAAAGTTATGGACTTTTACCTACGGACAAAGGTCCGTAGCTATAACCCCTGCACATTTCAAAATCTCACACATGCACGATAAATGAAATCTAATGATGTAGGTCAAATCGCCTTGACCTTGTGAGCATCATGGTGCCCTTCTTTTGGGCCAATTTTGCCTGTATAAAAAGATCCCAAAATGAGACAAAAAAACCCTAACAATGGCATATTTCTATAGGGTTAGAAAAAATGCAATTAACTGTTATGAATAGCTTGCAAATGCTTCCAAGATTCAGAATATATACATGATTCATGCTATAAATTCTTAAACAATCATATTCGATTTCAAGAATATGTCAAATCCGTGAACCACTTACAACGAGTTTTAGTGCACGAAAAGGCTTGCTTTTGATTATTATGGCTTCCTTGAATGCCCAGGAAACGAAAGGGATGCTTGGCAAGGCTTGAAAGTACCTGGAAATAGGAAAACAGATCAACATTTTTTCTTGATTTTTTTGAAGTTTGTTCTTCAACCTACACGCCTCTAAAACTTTTTGTTTTTGGTCTGCCTTTGTCCACTATATACCAATGGTCGAATTAGGTTTACAAATATGCCTTCAATCTTTTTCAATTATGGTCTTTGATCATAATTTGGTTCTCATGAAGATCTTTCCAAAATAAGCCAAAAATCAATCTTTTCATGCACAAACATGCCTTGCACGATTTGATTCCCTTGCTGGCTGTATAAGAGACCTGAAATATCCATAAAATCTTAAGGTTTGAATGATTTGGATATTTCCATGATTTATTTTGATTTAATTTGATTTAATTGAAATAAAAAATCAAAATAAATGGCACAAATAAAATAAAGGCAAGTGGGAAGAGTTAGGGCTCGTGGACCATGTTACAAACTCAAAATAAGTGCAAAAAGTTGGGCCCATTTGACAAAAATTGCAATTTGAGGCACTTTTGACTTTTGGCAATTTTGCAAAAAAGGTCAACTTCACCAATGCATAACTTCTTTAATTTTGACTCTATTAAGGTGTTCTTGGACTTTTTAGAGAGCTTGAGACGTCCTATAAACAACCATTTTGGTCTCATATCAATTGAGTCCTCCATGCTCATGTATGAAGCTTTGACAAAAAAAAGGTGTTTTTGTTGACTTTTCAAAATGACCTATAATGTCCAAATTCATAACTTCTTGTGAGTGCATATTTTTAACTTGGTAGATGAAGATGAATTGTATGGCATTGCATCCTATTAAAAATGAGCTTTGGATGGGTCATTTCTCATAAAGTATGAGAAAGTTATGCTTGGTCAAAGTTGAGTTGACTTTTCTCTCAAAACCCTAATTTAGCATCTTTTGGGTTTTGATGCATTGTGAGCAATCATTGATGAATCATGATCAAACCTTGATAAAATGATGAATAATACTTGAAAATGAGAATTTTGACCAAAAATCTTGAAGTTTGACTGTATGTGGGCCACAATTGACTTTTGCCCTAGCAAAGTCGATTTTTCAGGCCTTTGAGCAATTGACTGATCAAATTTCCTCTGCAAGGCTTGAAACTTGACATGGATGATCTTGAGAATATATTAGGACAATTGTGAGAATTTGGGATCCCTTGGACTAAAGTATCTTGATGCAACATGAAACCCTAATTTGAGGTAGACTGTCTTAGGAGAGAGCTTGTCTGGTCAACCCTTGGACTTCCTTGAGCAATTTGAAGACCTCACTTGAAATGTATTGAGAAATATGGGAGGGAAAATTTTGAGGTGCAAAATTAATCATATCCTGAATTTTGTTTTTCAGGGTCCAACAGTTATTGGTGTCTTGCCCGGGACTGTTAGAATGGTAGTCGCATCTCGCGTTTGGATTGTACTTAGGAGAGGAGGTGTTAGAATTTTGAGGAGGATCCCTTAGCGTAATCAATTCTTCTTTTAGTAAATGTTGTAACGCCTGAGACAATGGCATATTTATCTTGGTAAATTGCCTTCCCAAAGCGTCTGACCTACGCCTATTGTCATGTTGTTGTTGAACAGGCGCATGATTAAAAATCAATATCGCTCCCACAGACTGATTATGGTCACTTTTACTACGGCCCTTATGGCCATAAACAACATCGGTCTCCTTCTTACCACTGAATGTCTTCTTCACAACAGTCGAAGAAGTAGCCACTTTAATATTTTTGCTCTTAATATTGCTTTAAACTCGTTCTCCAATTAGAATCAACTCAGTAAAACCAGATGAAGAACTCCTAATCAGATGATTAAAGAATGGACCTATTAGACTGACCATGAACATATCAACTAGCTCTCAATCAAACAAGGGGGGCTTCACCCTTCCAGCTAAGTCTCTCCACTTCTTGGCATATTCTTTGAGTCCTTCATTCGAACCCATAATCATGTTTTGTAATTAAACACGAGTCGGTGCAAGGTCAACATTGCATTGATACTGCTTGTAAAAAGCAGCAGCCAGGTCCTCCCAAGTATGGATATTGGTTTCCTCCAGCTGATAGAACCACTCGAGTTGTGTACCAAATAAACTTTCCTGAAATAAGTGAACCCATAACTTTCTGTCAGCAGTATGTGGTTGGATCTTCCAAACATAAGAACACATGAAGTTTCAGACAAGACACACCATCATATTTAGCAAAAATAGGGACTTTGAACTTGTGAGGAATAACCACTTCCGGAATAAGACCCAACTCTCCAACATCCAATCTAGGAAATTTTTGGATTTCCAAAGCCTTAAAATGGTCTACTAGCTGCTTGTATCTTCATCCTCGGAAATTTTACCAGAACCAAGGTTATTTCCACCTTTATCCCTAACACTTCTACCATCCCCCTCTTGGTTGTCATCTTCATCAAAGGTGATATCAACAATTTTCACTGATTTAGCAGGACCTTTGAATCTTCTTCCCATGTTAAGGATAACAATTGGCTTCCGAGTCTTCTTGTTTTTGGCGATGAACACCATCATATCTTTCTATCCTTGAGCTAGGTTTAGAAGGGTCTCCTGGAATTGGGCATTATGAGTCTGGAGTTCCTTAACAGTCTGTTCAACAGTCATCTTTTACTGAAATAAACAACAAGAAGATAAGAAAACCTGTATGGGAAAACATGTTTATGTAATGATGCATGATATGCAAATGCAATGTTTTCAAGGATCGTTGCGGGTTTTAAATTTGTTTAAACAAAAGGAAACAAGAGAAATTTTAGTAATAAACTCAAATTATAATTTCTTTTAATAAAAATAGTTACAAAATAGAAAAAATATAAATTCAAGTCTTCCATGGACGCTTCCTCTTTGTGTTGGCATATGTGTTAAGGCTTTGTTCTTCGTGGATTCGTTTCGTCAGCTCTAGTACTTTCTTCTCACTAACATAAAACTAAGCTTCAAAGGTATCACTTTCTTCCTTTAGTTGAATCCATGATTTCTGTATTTCTTAGAAGTTAGTAGGCATATCGGGATGAAGAACGGTATAAGGAACATCCCCTTCAACCACGGGGTCTACGATCACTGGTAGTATAGCAGCATATGGCATTTTGAGATTCTGAGCATGAGACCCCACCCATATGAGGTAAGGCTCTGGAGGAATGGAATTCTTGTATCCCAAAGTCTTGCTATTGAAACAACCGGCTGAAAATCATCAAACAATGAAGTCGCCATCGAATGTCTTTTATCCCACATGTAGGGAAAGGTAAACATCGAGAAAACCTGAGAAGGGAGAAGTCACGATCTTGCGACCGAGAGATAGGGTAAGGGAGTCTATTACGCGAGGGGAAGGTATTAACACCCCACACACCCGTAGTACTCTATGGTATCCACTCTTGTTATCTATCTTATGGGTGTGTTTAATCTATGCTTACTGTTTACTATACTACTGAAGGGGAGGATGTATGCAAAAGAAAGGGGAAAATGTAGGGAAAATAAAATTATGCTTGCTTGGGCCCTACCCCAATGCCTACGTATCCGTTTTGAGGAATCAGAGCTACCGTAGTTCGGCTTATATGTTTTTGTTTGTTTGTGTTATTTGTGGACGAAGTTAATTCTGCCTTCTACCACAGCTCGACCTTTGGAGACTTATGCGTTGGCACATAAGTAAATTAATCGTGTCCTTACCTGAAAAGGATTTTTAAAGAAAGGTGCTCGAGCGCACAAAAATGGTTTGAGTTGGTTTGTATTTTTGTTGCAGATAATGACTAATTGACCTCAAGAGAGAGATATTAGCCACCTTTCTACTTAGTCATGAAAGGAATCTTTGAGAATTGAACCACACCTAGGCTTGAGATGAAGAACAATAATATCGAGAAGAGACCCACTTATCATTTCTCATACTAAGCAAAGGCGTGATCCTTATCAGTAGATTTAAAGTGTTTTGAATTTTGAAAGAAAGAATTTTAGTTTTAGATGCATATGCAAAAGGGAAAGAAAAGTTAAAAGGAGACTAGCCTATTTCTAAACCTAATTTTATCGTGCGTTGTTAGACCTAAAGTTAGAATTTTGAAGGGATTCTACCTAATGTTTGCATGCTTAGATTTATAATCCTAACGTCCAATTTTGGTTCAATTGAATCGAAGATTAAATTTGAACAAAATATCCTAAGGGATTATGACAGACTATACAAACAAGTGAAATTGGTAGCAAGTATTAAAGTATTACATACGATTCATACTCGAAAATTGCAAACAAAATACATGATATAAAATGAATAAAACTAATGATTAAAATTGGCTAAAAAGTTGGTGAAAAGAAGAAATATATTCCTAATTAATTTCTAAAGTGCCTTCTAATATTTTTACCATTTTTATTATATATTTCGTTATAAAAAAAAGAAGGAAAAAAACATTGAAATTAAAAAAAGAGGCTAAGAGAACCAGGGGGCGTGAGGACCAAACAATGGTGTGGATAGAGATTCATTGGTAGGCCCAGGCACATCCGGCCCAATCCGGTTTAGTGACAAAAACCAAAGAGTGTGTCGTGATGGACCAAACAGGGGTATGGATAGCAAAATCAATGGGCTAGTGTGCCATTAGATCCCAAACACTAAACATCCAGACTCTCAAAGGAAACAGCATCGTTTCAGACGCCAAGGTTCAGAAAAGGGATCGGTTCATCTTCCTCTCTCAAACGCAGCGGCGCGATGGTCTCTATCCTCTCCCTCAAACGACCATGACAGTGTCTCCCTGGATGGTTCCCTTAATCACTAACCTCCCTACTCAACACCAATTACCAACCTCAACTGCGATGGCTCAATTTATCCATTATCTTCAATCTGGCCGCATCGGCTCTGCTTATCCCTCCTAAATCTCACCAAATAATAGAAAACCCTAGGGGCTTCAAGATCCAACTGAATGGTGGTAAATTCGTTTAGAGAAGATTTGAGGTTAGCTCTACGCTTACACCATCTATTATTTCCATATGTATCAAAGGTTAAGCGAAAAGATGAAGGAGAGAAGGGATTTGCAACGACTTACCTATCAAAACCACTCCGGTGATGATTCAATAGTGAAGAAGGTGAGAAGGCCAGAGACGAAGCTTGCAAAGCCTAGGCAATAGTTGTTTTCTCCCATACTTTTCACTTCTGGTTTTGAATCTTCTTTCACTATCTCTGAATTTGCGCGTTTCTTGTTACAGTAGTGATGTAGTGTTGTGCTTTGATGCAAGCATTTGGTGTTTCCTAAGGTGAAGAATCTTGTTGATATCGTTGATGAAGATCGAAGGTGGAAATGGAAGGTTAAAGGTGAAGGTTGACGCTGGTTTTCAGAGAGAGATTGAAGGGAATTTTTGTGGTGATTGTTCTGGAAAAAAGGATTGAAGAAGAGTGAAAGAGGTTGAGATGATGAAGGATGCAGAGGGAGTGAATTCAATAGTTTTTGGTGAGTTTCTCTATATCTAATTTTCTGACTTTTCTGGTTTGTTCACTCGAAAGCCCCTGCATTCTGTTATTTTGTATTCTATTGTGAATCTGATTATGTATCGTGTATGACGAGAGAGTTGGAGGGAGTTTTTTCTCTGAGTTTATTTGCGTGAAAGCTTTGAATCCTCTCTCTTTTTTGTGGCTGAATCAGAAATTCTGTTATATAGTGATAGATTTTTGTTACAGGGTTAGTTAGAGGAGGGTTAGAAATCTGTTAGAAGGTTAGGATTAGTTTGAATCTGTTAGAGGAGTTTGTTGAGTTAGTTATGAATCTGGTTTGGTTATTAGGAAGTAGTTATGATTGGTTAGCGGGTTATAGGTTTATTAGGTATTCTGTTTGGTAGTTGGTAGAAGTTAGGGAAATTAGAAATTCTGTTAGAAGTTTGTTTTTTCTGTTTGTATGAGTCTAAATGAAAAATAATGAAGTGAAAGTGTAGGAAGAATGCAGTATGTAGCTAACTTAGACAGGGTAGGATCGATAGTACTTTGATTGTTCTCTTATTTTTCTATTTTCCTTTGGTAATTGATGAATGCAGGTCTAGAATTTGGTGGCTGGTACGAACACTTACATTTGGTCATGAAATGAAGTGGACCTGTTCTGAGCTTTGTTTATTTTCTACTTTAAAGTGAATGTGCTGGTATTTTCTTGATGCATGGAACAATGAAGAATGAATGGAATCAGTTTATACTTTGGTACTTAGGTAAAGTCAGCTTAATCTTGACTGAAAACCTAAAGCGTATAGGGCTGTATGTGGTCAATTCAGTTATGAGTGTAGAGTATGTGTTATGAGTGTGATAAATTGGTTTGATTTAAGTACATAACACTTGGTGTAATTGCTGATTTTTGTACTTCAAATTGAATTGACTTGATTATACATTGGCACTGAACTTGCTTAGAAAATGGTCGTTTATGCAGGTTTTCTTTTGGCATGAAACATGGACTAAGGCTTGGATATAACCAAGTTGGAATAAAGCAATCTTGGAAGATAATGGCTTGAAGATGAATAAGCTTAGAAATGAATGATGTATACCTCGATTTAGGATTCTTTAGCTTTAGGCCACTTGAAGATTTAGTGTAAATTTTTGTTTTGATTTAGTAATCTTGGATGTAAATGGCCTTTGTAATCTTCTCTTGTAATGCTCCAATGACACAGCTTGTAAATTGCATGGTTATGACCTCGAATGAACGAGAATGAATTTGGATAACCCTTTGACAAATCATGCGTGATGCTTAGAACTTGTAAAGATCATATCATTGAATGAATGTGAACCCTTGGATCTTAATGAGTTTTTATTAACAAAACTAATTGATTAACCTTGAATGATGTTATGACTTATAATTCTTTGCAAATTTATAACTTGTACACCAAGAGAACCACATTAACGACTCTTCCAACCTTATCTTGAATAAACCATTGCCAAATGACGAAACTGAAACCTTGAGCTAATATCAATCTTGAGCATAATTAGTAGTTTCGATGAATCCAAATTGACTTCAATTCTTAACGAACAAAAACCTTAATCAGCTTGCCTTCTTGTTAAAAATCCTAACCTCAATCTCAAATCCATATTATATTTCTCTACAAGCAATAAGAAATTGAGAGGACAATAATGCCTTGGTCACAAGGAACTCACATCTTCATCTTTGTATCATAACTCAAATGCTTTTGCACCTCAATCTTCAAAGATATCTTGACTTGCGGAGCACACAATGTAAATGCCTTAAAGAACTCTTGGAGATGGATGATGCGGCTCGAAATGGTGAAGAGGAACCAAACCTAGCTCAAAGCAATCTCTACTGAAAAACAATATTGAAACCCTAATTCCTGAAGGTTCTCGCCCCCTTGTGAAGTTATGTTGTTAGCGGATGTATGCAATGTTAAATGAACTAATTGAGTTATGTACCTGAGAAAAGCGCGACAGTGCATAAACTAGATACAAGTAAGAGGGTAGGACAAATTTGGGGTATTACAGCTATCAATCCCGTTGACCGCGCCCGAAGCACGCATAAACTTTTGGTGGTAGTTTTGAGGATCGTTCTCATAGTCGAATATAATACTCTGGATGAGAATATCATGAGGACCATCCCTTCGAGCATAACCAAACTGACGCAGAGCTAGAGAGGGATTATAAGTGACGCCCCATCTTATACCAAGGAGTGGTACATTAAGGAATTCCCCACAGTGATCAATAATAGTGACATCTGCCTGAGATCGAGAACACCAATGGATATTTGCATGAGTGAGCGACATCAATCTTTGAGACCATCTCAAACCCTGTTCATTCTTTATCATCGATCAGGGCATGTGAAAAATAAACCACCTTGATAATAGAGATATGAAACACATAAGAGTTCCTCACTTCTTCATAGTACGAGTGTGGAGGGAATGCAGATAAGGCACTTAGAGTAACTTAGAGAATTCTTTCATTGTGGGTACCAATTGATAATCTGGGAAGGTAAAACAGTGATGCTTCAGATCAAAGAACTAGTAAAGAATGCTCATCGTGTATTCTTGAAAGCCAGTGGTAACCAAACTGAGTAGATGTTGTCTCTTGATGAATTGAGAATTGTCAGGAACCTTTGAGACTAATTCCTTAAGCTAAGAAGGCATCCTTAAGAAGTTGATCCAGATGGTATTCCTACTACTAAAAGCCATGACCCTGCAACATAGAACAAAGATAAATCTCCTAGATCCTTGAAATGGATAGTCATGATGCTATGATGTTATGATGTCATGATATCATGTTCAAATAGATAATCAAACACAAGAAAAGCACACAAAGGCCTTAGGTTTAAGTCTTGATTGGGGTTTGTAGGTAAGTACCCTTTTGAAGTTTAGTTGGCTCAACCTGTCCTAAAGAAGTAACCGGGTTCTAGGGATCTCAATTTCATTGATTTTTCCAACAAGCTTCGTCTAGCACGACAACTGACTTTCCACCAAACAGCACTCGAGAGTCGAATCTCAATGAGTGTAGTATCGAGTATCAACCAACTTTGGACTGCACCAAATCCGGCTATCTCAGTACCTTCTAGTGGCTAAGTTGGGCCAATTAAGGTTCTAAGGTCGGCTAATGCTTATGACACCATGCGACATCCTAGTATGCTCCCCGACTGACTTGAGGGATACCAGTATGAACTAATGTATCGCACTAACGTAGCCATCACTTCAACCATATCATATATGCCGTATAGTTTCCATGATCTATTTCTACTTACCTAAAATGCCCCCAAATCCGGGTATAGGATCTTTGCAAGAAATAACCCAAACAACCCTTTTAAAAATAAAGCAGATAAATCAAACAAGGAAAGCATTTCAAAGTGATCTAACTCTAGAGTAACCCCACTTTTATTTTTCCCTAGCAGAGTCGCCAGTTCTGTAATACGGTCAGAGAACTGACTTGTTTTTGCGTTTTATCACAAATGTTGCGGATAACAAGATTCACCACTGAGTTTTATTTTATCCAATAAGGAAAGGGTGAAAAGAATAGGAAATACCTTTGTGATTTTTCTTGAGTTCGGGGGGTAGGTTATGAAAAGGGAAGGTGTTAGCACCCTTTTCATCCGTAGTTATCTACGGGCTCTTAATCGCAAGCTCACTTTGAAAATTCTTTGTGAATGTGTTAGTTAGAAAATATTTTGAAAATGCCTAAGTACGACAAGACTTTGTAATGGTTCTTGTATAAGTTAAGAATGCGTACACAGTGTTTGTTTTTTTGAAAATATTTCAAAGAAAAGTGTTTTGGGTAAAAGATTTTTTGTTTTTGTGAGCAAGCGATTACGATCTATCTACCTACTCAAAAGTCTTTCGTGTTATTTTCCCCCTCCTTAGATAGTGCTATCCTACCATTAATTAGTAGGAAGCCCTATCGTTGGAAGTGAAGGGATAGGCGTGGGTCATCGTATAGTCATTGAAGGAAACCTGTAGAGATGCTTTATCAATTTATCGTAAGGGACTAAGATCGTTTACCAAAGGAAGCATCAAAGGGTCATCGAGGGACTACGATATTTTATATCGGCGGGACTTTGCTAAAGCGTCCCGACGTTCGAGGGACATGACTGTTCTTTATTCAAAGGCAACAAGTGAGGTTACCCTAAAGGTGAGTGTTGTACCCCAAAATTTGCCCTCCCATATTCTTCAAGAATTGCCAAGAGCAAGCTTCAAAATTCCCCAAGGGTTGCACAGTTCAAGGGCCTCCTAACAGTCAAAAATTAGGGTTTTGGTTCTGACAAAGAAACTGAAGTTTCCAAGGGTCCAAGCAAGTCCTACATGCCTACAAATATGGTCAAGCATCCTCATACCAAGTTTCAAGACTTTCAGCACAAAATTGCATAGTCAAAACCCTAATTGCATTACAGTCAACTGTAGGGGCAAAATGGTCATTTGACAGTCAAAAGTTCAAATTTTTGGTCAACATCTCATTTTGAAGCCACAAACATCATTTGATCAATGCTTGATCATGATTCTCAAAGCTTGGCTCAAAATGTCTCAAGATGCAAAAGATTCCATATTTGGACAGCTGAAAAAGTCAACTGTAACTTGACCAGGGCATAACTTTCACATGGATTATCAGAAAAATTCCATCCAAAGCTCATTTTGAAGAGAAAGACATTTCCTACAACTCCTCTTCACACTTCAAGTCTAAGAAATGCTCTCACAAAAAGTTATCAATTTCAACAATATAGGTCATTTTCAAAAGTCAACAAAAAGGGACTTTAAGTCAAAGGCCATAACTTGAGATTGGTAATTCAAAATGACATGGTACCAAAGACATTGGTTAGAGGACTCAAATTCCTTTCCAAAATGTCCAAGAACATGAGCAAAGCTTAAAAATTGAGCAAGTTATGCCTTGTGGAAGTTGGGAAATTTTTGGATATTTTGAAAAGTCAACATTGATTCAAATGACCTAAAAATGCTAATGGGCCTCTTTTTCTTCCACAATTCATCATCCAAGGCATATGCACGACCATTTGGCCCAAAGGGAAGTTTTTTATCATTTTTATTTATTTATTTGGATTTTTTATTATTAATAATTCATTTAATTAAATAAAATACATGAAAAATACCAAACCTAATGTTTTGAATCTTTTTGTGCATAGAATAGGATCAATATTTCGTGTACAATCAAATATGGAAGGAATTATGGTGATTGGATATGATTGAGAGCAAATGTGCATGAAAAGATTTGAAAGTTATGGCATGGAAAATCAAATATTGTTTCATCAATTCATGGATCTTTTTGATCAAATACCAAACCTAATCACTCACATACATATACCAATGCAAACCCTATTCCAAAAGAGGTCCAAGCTGCGCCAGAAATCCATAAACAAACCTGGAATTTTTCAAGAAAAACTCAAATCTGAAAACCATCTTCTGGGTCGATTCAAGCCAAGAGACTTGTTCCATTACCTTCCTGAGGCTTCAAGGAAAGTTGTCCAATCAAAATCAGTCATCCTAACACCAAGAAACGTGAGAACGATGGTGACCTGTACATAAAATATTTGATATTCTTGCATCTCGATTCATGCATTTTTCATAATTTTTGATGTTTGATTTGTGTTCATTATGTAATTCTAAAGCTAACCACGTAATTTAATTGTGTTTTTGTGCACTATACGCGATTCCACCATTGTTATCTTTTAGGGTTTCTCAAGCTTTGAATTGGGCGTTTCTAAACGCTGTAAAATTAGAACCTCACAGTGCCATAACTGGATTCAGCGTGCTTGGACGATTTGGACGCCACCCTCGCGCTCAATTTATGAGCCTCCCTGAGCTAATCGCTATTTTGGAATATGGGGTATAAGGGGACAGTTCCAAAACCGTTGCCAATTTCCTTTTTGTTTCAGGAAAAAATCATGGAGGAAGAAGATGACTATGTGGTCAGCTATGGTTGGTCTGTTTGAAATTTCACGCTAATTCTCTCACTAACCATGTTTTTCTCTTATATTAATTATTAGTCATTATATATCCAAAGGCGCATGAGTGGCAGAGTGGTGAAGCGTGGCATTGGTAATCTTCAGGACCTGGGTTCGAGCCCCAGGTCCCCACCCCCTTTCATATTATTTTTTATTTAATGCTTGTGTACAATTTCAATGCTAGGGCGCATCATACAACTCACCATCCAGCTTGCCACGCATACGCCAAGATCAATCAGAGGGCCACAGTTTGAGGAACACTATGGACGTGAGTCAACGCCTGGGCACGCATCCTGAAAAGTCCACCAGGCCAGGGACAATTGGGCCCAAAAATACTAATCAAAACCTCCATTTGGGGACAGACCCCCCTAGGTTTGCAAACTTCTCTTTATATTTTTTTCATTTTTATTTTGATCCAATTATTATTTTTAATATGTTCTTTAATTTAAATATTTTCATAAAAAAATATAAAAAACAATATAAAATCAGAAAAGACAAAAATAAGTATTTTATTTAATTAATATATTTTTTTTGTAAATAAATATTATTCATTAATTTTAGTTATTAAATTAGGTTTAATTGTAATATTTTCCTTAATCAATTTAAAATTTGGTAGAATTAGGGTTTGTAATAATTCTTATCCTTTTTTTTCTTTTCTGTCATAATAATTAATTATTAAAACATTATTTATTTTTATAAATCAAAATTGCATGTAAATAATTAGGTTAATTTAGGTTTAACTTTAATATTTTTTTATAAATAAAAAAATTGTAGAATTAGGTCTTTAATTTCATTAAATTCTCATAAATACAAAAAACCAAAAAAATAATTTCTTTTTCTTTTAATTTAATTAATTTAACAATTTAATTTAATTCCATTAAAAAGGGTCCAACGCCCTCATTTCTAATTTTAAATTTCAATTCGCGTATTTATTTCTTTTCCTTTTAATATTTATGTACCTCTCCCAAAGCTTTGTAAACTCGGACATTTTAATCTTTCGCACTTTACTTTAATTATTTACTTTCTGTCAAATCGGGTCCTGGAAATTTTGGCGATGTGGACCCGCGCCTTTGTAATAGTTTAAAACTTTTAATTTCTCGCAATTTTTTTTAACTGTTAACAAAATGGCATGCAAGAATGAATGAAAAAATAAAAACAAACGCGTAGATCACCAATGACATGACAAGACAAAATAAATGAATCTGACACACAATCGCACACACCACCCCTAGGGTACGCCTCACTGTTGCCTTGCCTCGAAAGGTGATCGTCGAGTAGAGGATGTCTTAGTAAGTCCTCATGATCCGGGAACCTGGCATGAGGGTAGCTTCTAAGGTGTCTTCCCATTGCTCTGGTGATCACCATGTCCCGAACCTCGAATTGACCCGAATACCTCCAACGGTGGTGCTACCTACCTCTCAATGGTGGGATGGCACTACTTTAAAAGACATTTACACAGACGAATTCCTTAGGGTAGGTAGGTTCTCGTAGATACTTGCTCTAATTTCAAAAACAAATTCAAAAACTCTTTTCACACCAACACATTTTCAAAAGCTTTCGAAAGCAAATTTTCAAACACTCTTGAGGACCGATACAAGAGTCGAACTGGAATTTTCAAAGAAACCTTTTTTAAAACCCACATTGAAAAGCAAACAAACCATTTTTAAAAACACAAATGAGCAAGTATCTAAGAGCCCATGGATAACCATGGATAGAAAGGGTGCTAACACCTTCCCTTTCTATAACCTACCTCCCGAACCGAGAGCAATCTCTATAAGGAATTTTTCTGTGCTTTTGTCCTTTCCATTTGGAGAAAATAAAAGACGGTGGCGACTCTTGCTTCCGCGAAATTTCGTGAACCAGCATTAAACAGTCAGTTCCAGATCCACCGATCACAGTGAGTGTGTGAAAAAATGATTCAATTCAGTTATTTTATCTTTGAGAATAGGGTTTTCTATCGTTTCATTTTAGATCTTTCCATACACGCCTAGTTACTATACAATGTGATACGGTGGGAGAACTGATTTGGGTGTTTTGTGTTTGATCGCAAATGTTGCGGTTAGCAAGAGTCGCCACCGACTTTTCTTTTATCCAAAAGGAAAGGTGAAAAATCACAGGAAAGACCTTTGAGATTATTTCTAGAGTTCGGGGGGTAGATTATGAAAAGGGAAGGTATTAGCACCCTTTTCATTCATGGTTTTCCATGGGCTCTTAGATACTTCCTAGATCACTTGCTTTTGTTTGAAATTGTGCTTTGTGTGGTTTTGAAAGTATTTTTGAAAAGAGGCCATTGTTTAGGCAAACTTTGTAATGATTCTCGTTCGTAAGAATGTATATAAAGTGTTTGATCTTTTGAAAATGTTTTCAAGTTTTGAAATATGTTTTGAAAGAGTTGGTGTTTGTTTTGAAAATAGAAAGGATGTTTTTGTTTTGAAATGGAGCAAGTAACTAGGAACATTCTACCTACTCAAAAGTCTTTTATATTTATTTGTTCTTTCCTTTGACATTATTATCTTGCCATTGATTTGGTAAGTAACGCTATCTTTGGATGTAAACGGGACAGGCGTGGGTCATTGTATAACCATGGTTAATAATGTTGCAAGGTATCTTAGATTTTTCTTTAGGGACTAAGATCATTTTGAAAAGGCAACAAAGATAGCGTCATCGAGGGACTATGATCTTGTATTTTGCTTGTTTTTGCAAAGATACCTCACATGCATAATATGGCCATTTTTGTAAGGTAACAAAGTGGGTTTACCCTAGGGGTGTTTGTGTGCAAGTGGATTGACTTTCATGCTTGATTTATCTTTGATTATGGTTTTGCTATTTGTTGGTTTTAGTCTTTCCATACAATACCCTAATTACTAGCATTTGTATATAAAGTGATAAATTATGGAATTTAAAATTACTACGCTATTACAATACTTAGGGGAGGGGGTGTACAAATTACAAATGGGGAATACTGCAAGAATTTAAATCTAAATAAATATTACAACCATATTGAAATTTGAATAAATGTACAAAATGAACAAATAAAATACAAGGATGTAAATGTGAAAAGAAATATGATCTTTGTTTGTTTTTTTTTATGAAAAGGGTTTTTTAACCTAATTAATTAAAAATAAAATAATTAACTAAAAATAAGAAAATTAAGATTAAGTTAGTAAAAATAATTAATTTAAAGAAAACAAGTTTTTTAGGGTTTTTGTGTAAATTATCTAAGTAAAAAAAAGAAGAAATTAATTAAAGAAAAGGCTTTTGTTCTTATATTTTTGTAAAGAAAAATAAACTAAAATAAATAAATAATTAAAATATAAATATTTTGGATTTTTATGATTAATGAAAATAATAATAGTAACAATAATAATAATAATATTATTAATAATAATAATAAATAAAAGATAAAAAAATGAAATGAAATAGAAATAAGTCAGGGAGGTGGATTAGTAATGCAGGGGGTGTTGTGAGAAAGAAAAAAAAGGTCCTGCTGGGGCTTAAACCCAAGACCTAAGGGTGACAGACGCGTGATTTAACCACTTGGGTGGTGATACATCGTTTAACTTGTGTGAAAGGATAAATACATAACATAAAACGCGCCCTGATTACACTTCATCTTCAACCTCCGGCCAAATGATCTATAACTTGCTCATTTCTCAACCATTTGCAAAAATGTAAACATGAAAATTGCTCCATTTTGTCACACGAATTCAACCATATAAATATCATAAGTTATAAATCAAATATGAATGAGAATTTCTAAAAGTACCAAATTTTGACCTAAATATTTTAGAAAGTTCAAACTCAAAATTCTCACAGCTCAATCAAAATAAATGAAATCTATCGACATGTATAGTTTCAGGGCAATGATGTCTACATTTTATCTTCACAATAGCAAGCCTAATAATGCCTAAACATGAAGATAGAAGTTCAAGAAAAATACCTCAAAACTGGAAATCGTGAAATGGATTTGAGCTTGTTTCAGGCAGTGCTGATGATCAGGTTAGCTTCCTTGGACCTCTAGGAAGCTAATGCAATGGCTGGCTTGAGCTGAGGGTGGCTGGAATGGTCTGGAGAAGTCCAACTGTGATACTCTGTTTTTGAACTTAGAAATGGATGAAGATGGTGTTACATTCATGTAACAGCGATAAGAATGGCTTATGTATGATGTTTGGAAGCTTTTGGAAGCAAAAGGCCAAGAAACGCACGAGTGAAATGGAAGTTTGAAGTTCTTGGTCAGAAAATGCAACAATGGTGGTTTGTGATGCACTTCTGAGCTTTGGAAGTTTTCAAGGCTTGTCTGTTCATGCGTTATCTTACAAATAGTGTGAGTATTTATAGGCAAGAGGTTTTATGTCTTATATCAAGTCAGAATTTGAAAATCAAATGTTGTAGCATCTTTCTTGTTTTTGAAGCAAAGTTGAAACATCTTGTTCCAAGGAAAAGTACAAGGCTTCATAGAGTGGTTAGTACTTTGGACATGCTTTCTTTTGGTTTATAGGGTTTGTGTGTGCAGAAAGAACAAGTTCAATGCTCAAGGAGAGTGGACTTTGTGATTAAAGCCACTTTTCAAGAATATCAATGGTGCCTTTCTTCGAAAAATGGAAATGCAACTTGGATAATGGTTCAAATGCTTGGAAAATGGCTCCATATGTTGTGTAAAAATTTAATTAAGGAGTGAATTGCAAGTTAGAATCCTGAAAAGTGAGATTATGCAGCATGGCTATGTGATTTGGTCCATTGTGCATCACAAATTCTGCCTTGTAAAACAACTTGAAACCCTAACTTCTGACCTTTGATTCTCCTTGCTCACAAATGATCTCAAGGAGTTATTGGACATTTTGGAAAGCTTGTAATGTTATATAAAACCCCTCTTTGAGTCACTCTTAAAAATTCCTCTTGGAACTATATGAAAAAGTGCAATGAAGTTAGGTCAAAATCCTGCCTAAACTAGGGCAAAATTTCACTATGTGTTTAGTTTCAAGACTATGACTTCATGAATTAATAACTTGAGATCCAAGCACTTTTAGGAGAAGTTGTGTAAATAAATGTTGTATATATCATGGAGATCTACAACTTTCATGTTGAAAGTTTCTTTTGAATCATCTTGCATCATGGTGAAAAATTGGCCCAAATTTGTGAAAAAACATGAAATTTTAAACACTTAGAAAAATTTCTAAGTTAGAAAACTTTGACTTTTCAAAATGAAATCTTGACTTTTTGATTTCTTGATGAATAAGTTTCATATTTTGACATTTTTTGATGAATTGTGATCTTTGACATTGGATCTTGACCAAAAAGTCAAAGTTTGACTTTTCAGTGTATAGTTGACTTTTGATCAGTTGACTGAAAATTCACTATAAATCCAATTGATCTTGAGCAATGTTTTAGGTCATGCAATTAGGTCAAAATGATGCAATTGAAATCTTGAGATCATGCTTCAAACCAATTGATCATTTTCTAGGTCAAAAATCAGAAATTGCCCCTTCTCAGTCAAAACCCTAATTTTTACCATTTTCCCTTTTAATGATTTAATGAAATTTCTTGAGGAATTGTAGTCCAAACTTGATAAAATGATACATGTGAGTTTATAATTTTTATGTGGATAAAAAATTATGAAGTTTGATTGTAAATTGGCCATAGTTAACTTTTTCCCCAATACAGTTGATTTTTAGGTCAACTGCTCAATTGACTGAGCAAAAGTGTGATCCAAGGCTTGAAATTTGACATCAGTAATCTTGGGGGTCCATAATGATCCATGAAACTCATGAGGAATTGAAATTTCAATTATCCTTGTGAAATCTCAAACCCTAATTTTGGTCATCAGTGCTTAAGGAGGTGTCTTGAGTTGATCAACCCTAGTGCAGTCTTGAACCAAGAGAGATCTTTTTGTGAGAAAATAATTGATAAGTGAGAGGGAAAATTTTGGGGTACAACATACAGTAATAAGGAAAGCGGTAAATTGCGAAAAGTAAATGTCCTACGCTATTACAAAGCTTCATGGAAGTGGGTACAAACCACAAAATTGGGGAGAAAGAAAGAAAATAAAACCCTAATTAAAACTATTACAACCCTTTAGTAGTTACATAGTTGGGAAAAAATCTAAATGTGAAGATGATAAAGGTACGCCAAGATTGTAAAGTAAGAGGAAAATTGTTTGATGAAAAAACTTGATGATTAACAAAAAGTCTAATTGATTTTAATTCAGAAAAAGAATTAGTTGATTAAAAAGAATCGATTAATTAGGCAAACCCTAAAATCTAAGTTGATTTTTATTGAGAAAACATAAAAACTCAAATTAGGGTTAATTAACTAAAACCTAAAATTAAATAAAAAACCTAGAATTAATTAAAAGCTAAAATTAATTAAAACCTAGAATTTATTAAAACCTAAAATTAATTAAAACCTAGAATTGATTAAAACGTAAAATTAATTTTAACCTAAAATTAAGTTTAAACTAAAATTAAGTTTAACCTAAAATTAAATCAAATTAAATTAGGGTTTTTAAAAAAGGTTTTTGTAAAAGAAAAAGAAGAAAAGAGAGAGAAATATAGAATTGGAAAAACAAATAACCAAATGAGTAGGGGTGGATGTTGAACCCACACCCTCAAGCAATTTCAGCAGCAAGTATACCACCCAGCCAATGCACTGGTTGTGTCAAGGTAACACCTGCAATGTGTTTTGTAATCAAACCTTCAAAGGTGATGGAAATATGAAAAAATAGCAAAACTGGGGATCCAACCTGTGACCTGAGAGATGAGTGACTTAGCGCATGCATTTCTACCACTGGGGTGGCTATACATTCGTTCATATAATTGTATCAATTGATATAATATAAAACAAACATGCAGGAGTCAAACCACCACCTCTAGTGGTCAACTCTTTCTTCTTTGGCTAAGCTTTTTTGCAAAACCTGCAAAATCAAACAAAATGAAAAAGAAAACAACCCTAGTTGCCTAATTAAGGCCCTGCGATTTCAGTGGTATAATTATTTTGGTCTAAAACTGCCTGTATCATGAGATCTGAAGCTTCAAAAGCTTCATGCCCTAACAATGGCACAATCCTATTTCTACATCCAAACTCACATGTAAGACATTAGAAAAATCCTAATAATGCATATGAATTATGTTGGCATGATAACAACGGTTGAAATAATGTTAAACCTAAAAAATAAAAGCTCACCAACTTACCAACCGAAATTCATGCAAGGAAGGGCTCTGGGATTGCTTCGCAATGGATAAGGGTTTGTATCAACTCCTAGAAGCTCCAGGAAGATGATGTGAAGCTCAAAGTTGCTTGAGAGCGGCTGGAGAATAGGGTTTGTCTTTGTCCTAATTATTTGAAAAATTTGAGAATTTGCTAGGGTTCAGCTTGCACCAATCTTCCTTGCACGAATTTTCCAGCTTGTATATGTAATCTTGGGCTTCCAATATGATTCATAGCAAAGCCCACATGCCTTGGTCCATTGGTCTTATATTTATTTAATTTATTTTGGATTTAATTGAATAAATATCAAAATAAATAAAATAAAAATAAAAGATAATGAATGAATGGAGTTATGGGTCTTTAAACATGTCATGAACAAGTTTGGACCTGAAAACTTAGGCCCAATAGTCCAAAATTACAAATTTGCTCAATTTGGAATTCATGCATTCTACCAAATTTTCACAACTTGCAATTGTCATAACTCATTCAATTTTCATTTTTTGAAAGTGATCTAGGACTTTTTGGAAATCTTAAAATGTCCTCTACAACCTTAATATGGATCATTTTTGCTTTTGGAGAATTTATCTTGATGTAAGTTTCCTTGACAAAAAGTGTCTTTTTGTTGACTTTTGAAATGACCTATAATGTATTGACTTATATCTCTCAAATGATGCATTTTTGGATTGAGCTTTGAGAGAAAAAGTTGTAGAAAATTGAATTTCATTCAAAATAGGCTTTTGTTGGGGAAAAGTTGATGAAGCGTGTGAAATTTATGCTTGGTAAAAGTTCACTTGACTTCTCCTAAGGAAACCCTAATTTGACAACTTTTGACTTTTGATAATTTGAGGGCTTTTATTGAATAATCATGATCAACCCTTGATCAAATGATGGATGTAACTTCAAAATTTTTATGTTGACCAAAAATCTTGAGATTTGACTTTATGTTGACCACGGTTGACTTTTTTACCCAATACAGTTGATTTTAAGTCATTTGAGCAATTGACTGAGCAATCTTGTGATGCAAGACATGAAACTTGACACGAGCATTGTTGAAGATAAATGAAGAACCATGAAAATTACTTGAGATCTTGGAAACCCAATCTTCCTTGAGAAACTCAAAACCCTATTTGCGGACCCATTGCTTAAGAGAAGGATTTATCTGATCAATTCTTAAACAACCTTGAGCAAATGAGGACCTCATGAGAATGTCTTGAAGAAAAATGGGAGGGAAAAAAAGATAAAAATACATGTTAAAAAATATTTTTTAAATATCATAAATTTCTAAAATGTTATATTTTATTTTTGGAACTTTTTATTTAATTCTAAGAATTTAGAAAATAATTATTTATCTAATTCTAAATTAATTAAAAGGTTAATTAATTATAAAAAAAAACTAAGTCTAATAAAATTTAATTAAAAAATATGTCCAAAGTTAGATTTATTAATAAAAACCCTAAGACTAATTTTTTTTTAATTTTTCTAATTTAATTCTGATTATAAAAATAAATAAATTACTTAAATAAAATAAGAAAAAAAGTAAAAAAAAATGTTAGAAAAGGAAAACAAAAGAAAATATATGGGGTGGGACTTGAACCTACCCCATTTGTCTCATAGGCATGCTATCCTTCCACTGATCCATTGTTGCTTTGATGTTTAGGAATGAGAATCAATTAATATATGATAACATGTATGTTAATTTATGAAATAAACAAAAAAAATGCCAAAAGGCTGGGATCGAACCCATGTCCTTCATGATACACGCGCACTTGCTTGCCATTTGAGCCATGCCTCTTTTCTGTTGCTAAAACACAAAAAATATATTATATAAAAAAACAACATCAATGAACCGGAGAAGCACCAGAGCCCTAGCTTCGGTCGTCTTCTCCGGCTAGGTGCTTCATGGATCTGCAAAAACAACACATGTTAGAAAGAAAAGAGGACCCTATCCCCATAAATTGAGGATCCTGAGTCCAAATATGGGCTCAGGATATTAAGTAGTATTGATTAGCCAAATTTGTAGATTTGGGAGGTAAAATTGGTTAACCGGAATTAGTTGAAATTGTCGGAATAAGTCATATATATATATATATATATATATATATATATATATATATATATATATATATATATATATATATATATATATATATATATATATATATATATATATATATATATATATATATATATATATATATATATATATATATATATATATATATCTGTGTGTGTGTGTGTGTGTGTGGGGGGGGGGGGGGGGGGGGGGGGTATTTTTAGTTGATTTGCAGGTGAAGTCGAATTAAGTTGAATGGTTCCGGTATATGGGGTTGTGTTGTTGGTTATTGCTGTGAATAAGTTATTATCGAATAAATTGTGTGGTTGTCACATTAATAATTGTTGATATGATATTGTTGTTGTGACGTACTAAATTGTAGGCTTATGCCAACGTTGTTGAATATGTTTTGATTGATAAGTTGATTAAGTTGTAGGCTTATGCCAACGTTGTTGAATACATTGTTGTTGTTGAATATGTTGTGATTGATAAGTTGATTAAGTTGTAGGCTTATGCCAACGTTGTTGAATACATTGTTGTTATTGAGTATGTTGTGATTGATAAGTTGATTAAGTTGTAGGATTATGCCAATGTTGTCAAATACATTGTTGTGTTGTATGTGATTATTGCATTCATTAAGTCACATACATTTGCATTATTAAGTTGGCCTGGATTGGCACCACGTTGGCCTGGATTGGTAAAATATTAAGTTGAAGGCTTATGCTTTGTTGATGCCTCTATTTATTGGCAGATTTTCTAAGTTGGAAGTTCTTCTCCAATGGTACCACATGCATTTCCATAACATTGAGTCACATTCTAAGTTGTACAATTGAGTTGTTGTGTTGATGAATTAATTGTTGCATTTTGATGATATCCTATTGCGATTGTTGTTGTGAAGTGGTGATTTTTGCATGACATGGTTCTGATATATGATTTATCATGCGCTCACTTATACGATTTAAGAATCTCACCCCTTACTGTTTAAGTGTTTCCCTCTGTTGGTAACGTGCAGGTAATCAAGAAGGAAGATTTGCTTAGCCTTATTAGTTCAAAGTCGGTTGGTGGCTCTGATATGTAGCACTTGGGGGGGGGGGGGGAATGATCGAATAGATTTTTACTTGTTCAAATTGTTTTAGTTGTCGAATCCTAAGTTGAATTATATGAAATAATATGTTGCCTCTCAAGTTGTTTTAGTTGAACGAAACATATGATGGTACTTGAAGTTGTAATTATGATTATGCTGCATTGTTAAATAAAGAAGAGGTTTTATTTTAAAAGTTGATGCAAGTTGTTATATGATCCTCCGAAATTAAAGTGTTATGTATCTGTTTATGTGTTGTAACATGCTGAATTGTGATATCCCAAATGTGTTGGAAGTTTTTAATTACTCTTATTTTCGTTATAACTATCAGGTAGAATTTGGGGTGTTACAAAGGTGATCTTGGACTTTTCGGAAAGCTCAATATGTCTCCTACAACATTCATGTTTGTCATTTTCTCATTTGAAGCATTTATCTTGATGTAAATTGCTTTGACAAAAAGTGTCTTTTTGTTGACCTTTAAAATAACCTGTAATGTATTGGCTCATATCTCTCAAATGAAGCATTTTAGAACTTGAGCTTAGAGAGACAAAGTTTTACAGAGTTTAATTTCCTTTAAGATAGGCTTTGGTTGATAATTTTCTGATGAAGCATATGAAAGTTATGCTTGGTCAAAGTTCAGTTGACTTCTCCTTAAAAAAACCCTAATTTAGTAACTTCTGACTTTTGATAAATCTTGAGTTTTCTTGATGAATCATGATCAACACTTGATCAAATGATGAATGTGACCTTAAAATATTTATGTTGACCAAAGATCTTGAAGTTTGACTGTATATTGACCACAATTGACTTTTTGTCCAATACAATTGATTTTCAATCATCTGAGCAATTGACTGAGAAAACTTGTGATGCAAGGATTGAAAATTGTCATGAGGATACCTTGGAGCATATTAGGAATCATGTAATTCACTTGAGGAATTAGAAGCTCAATTTTCTTTGAGAAACACAAAACCCTAGTTATAGGTCAATTGCTAGAAGAGGTGCTTGTATGCTCAAACCCTTGAGTATTCTTGAGCAATTGAGAACTGTAGGAGCATGAGGAGGTGTCTTAAATAAATTGTCTTCAAAAATTGGAGGGAGAGTTTTAGGGTACAACAACTACCCCTATTCAATCTTCTTAAACATGAAGAGTTAGATTGGCATGTCCTCCATTCGTAATCTGAAGGTGGAAGAGGATAGAACACTTAAGTGCCCAGAAATTTGCACTCGCCGGTTCACGAAGTAACGTTGTTGGTTGATAGTATTGCTTGAATGGGCTTGAAGATGCCATTCGGATAAGTGATAGAGTGTTGCCGGAGATGGGTTTACAGATTCCATCCAAAGTAATTGTTGATAGGAGTATCACAATGAGTCTACGCCTGACTGTATCTGAAGAATGTTTTTCCGAAGCACTCTAAAGGAAAATGATTTTCAGAAAGAAGCCCTGAAGGAGAATGATTTTTAGAGTTCAATCTCTGAAGGGGAAGGCTTTTCAGAATAAAATTCTGAAGGAGATGCTTTTCAGAACGAAGCCCTGAAGGAGATGCTTTTCAGAATAAACCTCTGAAGGAAATGCTCGTTAGAATTCAGTCTCTGAAGGAAATAATTTGGTCATGTAGATAGTCGCCCCATCCCATTTCAGGAATTGATCTACAATCTGTTTTTCATTGGTAAATCTGTCCTGTTTCGAGAATTCATACCACCTGGTCATATAGATAGTTGTACGTCCTTTTTCGTGAATTAATATGTGACCTGTTTTTTGTTGGGAAACCCGTCCTATTTAGGGAATTCATACCGCCTGTTCATAAAAATAGTTGCCCCATCCTGTTTCAAGAATTAATCTGCGGTCTGTTCTTTGTTAGTAAACACGTCTTATTTCAGAAATATGTACCGCCTGGTCATATAGATAGTTGCCCTGTCTTGTTTCAAGAATTAATCCACGACCTGTTTTTTGTTGGTAAACCCTTCCTATTTCAATAATTCATACCGCCTGGTCATATAGATAGTTGCCCTGTCCTATTTCGGGAATTAATCTCTTACCTATTTGAAAATTGCGAATGATATTCGTCTATTTGCAAAATTTACCCGAAAAGACAAAATTAGCTTTATGTAATGTTATGATGTATGTAATGCATTGCATAATGATGCTCTCAAAATAAATGAGAATGTTATATGCCTTTCGGTATGCATATGCTATGATGTATTATGAAATGATGTATGGATGCAATATGTCATTGAAGCGTATCAGTAGCTCCTTGTAATAATGTTTAGCTAGGGAAAATAAATCAAGGACTATTGCTGGGGATGAAGAAAGTGATTCTTCAATTTCTGTTGGGAATAATTTTGCTAGGGGTTCCCGCTTTCTGTATGAGGATATTCCGCTGGGGATCTTCAACTTCTGCTTGAGAATAGAGGCATTCAAGGAGAGTCAGTCGTTCACCATTCTTTTTGTTGAAGGATTTGATTCTTACGTACCCTGACCGGGGATAAAAGAGATAGATATTCCTCCGGTGTGCTATCTGTCCAGGTTTCAAATATCATAGAAACTCTTCTGGGGATAACAACTTTGATTAAACCTTGCTGGAGAAGAGAATTTCGTTAGGGATTTACGTTATTGGAGTAACATACTCCATTGGGGAATTAAGTTCCTGTAAACTGTGTCGAGGAAATAAAATTTGATGAAGATTGGAATTTTATAGGTTGCACTGAGGAAGTCTCCACTATATGTTGGGGAAATGATCAAACTTCCTTATCCGCTAGGGTACCTATTGAGGATGATAATCAGGTTAAGCTATCCATTAGAGATATGGAGGTGAACTACTGGAAGATGCCCCAATTTTTGCCTGAGGGCATATTAGACTTGCTGGGGAATATATCTTTGTTGGGGATGAGCTTGTGAAGATAGCTCTTTCGAGATAGTTTCATGGAGATTGCTCTATGGGGATTTATGAATGACTTTAAACATTATCCCAACTCCTAGATTCTTTGATAAATGTTAATCCTGTTTTTTATGCAAATATTTGTAAACGGTGATCATATTCAAATGCATATGTTCATTCAAAGTAACCATTGAACGTATTCGTAAACAAAACAGAGGAAGTAAAAACAAATAGTTTTGAATTTTGAAATAGACTGAGTTGTATTGATTTTGAAAGTTTGCCTATGAATAGACAGTTTTACACAAGGATACAAAAAATCATAGTAAGAGGAAGTTGTGAAATTGAAAATATACAAAGTGATAAACAAGAAAAACAGCTATGTGGAAATGATCCCATCGAGTTTCAACTTTTCTATTTCCTATATGTCTTCAAGCATCTCATCACTTGTCATCGGAAGAAGATGACTAGATTGATATGTACTGTTTGATCTTGACGTTGATAACAAAGCTTGTTGTAAGTAGATGATCCAATGGGGCATAGTCGTATGCTTTAATCCCAAACTTTTTCCTAGACCGCCTTTTCGGGTTTTCAGTCCACCGGGATACCCTTTTTTGCCCAAGTTTCCTTTTCAGGTTTTCAACTTGCCAGGTGTACAATATATATATATATATATATATATATATATCCCTAATTTTTGCCTGAACCCTTTTGGTTCTCCGAGATGCCGTTATTTTTTCCTAGGTCTGTTAACCTGGCGGGTCTCTTTTATGCGTAGTATTTTTTTTACTATGTCCGCATTCACAGGGTGCGGAAAATCTTCACCGTCTATGGTGGTAAGTATCATAGCACCGCCAGAAAATATCTTTTTGATTACAAATGATCCTTCATATTTGGGAGTCTATTTTCCCCTGGTATCACATTGTGGTAGAATGATGTGATTTATTACCAAATCACCAGCCTGGTATACATGATGTATGACTTTCTTGTTAAAGTGCTTGATCATGCATTTCTGGTACATTTGGCCATGACAAACAACTGCGAGCCTCTTTTCATCAATCAAATTATTTGTTTAAGTCGGGTCTGAATACATTCATCTTCATCTAAACATGTGTCTTTCATAAACCTTAGGGGAGGAATCTGGACTTTGACAAGTAAGACAACCTCCATACCGTAGACTAGAGAGAACGGGGTTTCCCCAGTTGATGTATATACTGATGTGCGATAACCATGAAGATAAAATGGTAACATCTCATGCCAATATTTGTATCCCACTATCATCTTCTGCAAGATCTTCTTGATATTCTTGCTGGCGGCTTCCACTGCGCCATTCATCTTTGGTCGGTATGGATAAGAATTAGGATGCTTAATCTTGAACTACATACATATTTCCATGATCATAGTATTGTTAAGATTGGTACCATTATCTGTGATGATTATTTCAGGGATTTCATACCGACATATAAGGTTATGCTTGATAAATCAAGCCATAACATTCTTGGTAACAGAAGTAAATGAGGCTGCCTCTACCCACTTCGTGAAGTAATTAATAGCGACCAGAATGAAATGATGTACATTATAAGCGGTGGGCTTAATCTATCCAATCATATCATTGGCCCTAATCGCAAAAGGACAAGGAGAAGTCAAAACATTCAAGGGAACCATAGGCACATGTACTTTGTCATCATAAATTTGGCATTTGTGACAAGTTCTGGAATGCCGATGGCAATCAGTTTCCATAGTTGACCAATAAGAACCCGCTCTCAGAATTTTCTTAGCCATTGTATACCCACTAGAGTGACTACCAAAGACTCCTTTGTGCATATCTTCCATAATCTTCTCAACTTCCTTCTTGTCTACTCAACGAAGCAGGGTCGAATCATGGTTGCGCTTGTATAAGATTCCATTATTCAGAAAGAACTTGGCAGAGAACCTCCATAGAAATTTCTTATCAGTACTAGATGCTCCTTCAGGATACTCTTGAGTCTCGAGGTATCTTTTTACTTCTTGGTACCAAGGGTTTTCCTCTACTCTATCAGTATCAACTTCGTAGCAATGTATTGGTTCGTCTAGTCTCTCAATAGTAATTTGAGGAGCTTCATTGTCCCATTTGACTCTGAACATAGATGACATGGTAGCTAACGCATCTGCTAATTGATTCTCTTCTCGTGGGATGTGTTCAAAAGTGATTTCTTCGAAGTACGAAATTAATGTCAACACATGCTCTCAGTAAGGGATGAGATTTGGATGCTTCATGTCCCATTCTCCCTTAATCTGACTGATCAACGGGGTTGAATCCCCATATACATCCAAGAACTTGATTCTCATATCAAAGGAGGCCTTGATACCCATGATGCACGATTCATACTTTGCCATGTAGTTGGTACAATCAAAACATAATCTGGCAGTGAAGGGTGTATGGAAACCCTTAGGAGAGACTATCACATCTCTAATTCCATTACCAAGCGCGTTGGAAGCTCCATCAAAACCATAGTCCATTGGGATCCTGGTTCAGGTCCTTCACACGGTCCAGGTTCTTCATAATCAGTAACTAGCATAATATTCTCATCCGGGAACTCAAAATTCATAGACTAATAGTCATCCATATCATGATAAGCCAAATTATTTGCTAATACACTTCCTTTGATTTCTTTCTAAGTAGTATACTGAATGTCGTATTCGGTTAAGATCATTTCCCATCTTTCTATTCTTCCAGAGAGAACGGCTTTCTCAAATATGTATTTTATTGGATCCATCTTAGAGATCAACAAAGTATTATGAGTCAACATATATTGTCTTAGTAGGCGAGCAACTCATGCAAAGTGGAAAAATATTTCTCGAGCAGTGAGTATCTTGTTTCACAGTCGATAAACTTTTTACTAAGGTAGTATACTGCATTCTCTTTTCGATTAGACTCGTCATGTTGCCCCAATACACACCGCATTGATTTCTCTAACACTGCTAGGTACATGATCAAAGGACTTCCTTCAACCGATGGCATCAGAATCGGAGGTTCTTGGAGATACTCCTTGATTTTGTCGAAGGCTATCTGACAATCATCATTCCACTTCACTACTTGATCTTTCTTCAGTAACTTGAAGATTGGCTCACAAGTTGCAGTCAAATGGGAAATAAATATGGAAATGTAGTTCAATCGTCCCATGAAACCTCGGACTTCTTTCTCAGTACGGGGAGCTAGAATTTCTTGAATGGATTTAACCTTGGCGGGATCAACTTCAATACCTTTACCACTGACGAAGAAACCTAGGAGTTTACCGGATCTTAGCCCAAAGGTGCACTTGTTTAGATTCAACCTCAACTTGTACTTCTTCAATCTCTCAAACAACTTGTGTAAGTGGTCGAGATGTTCTTCTTCAGTCTGAGACTTGGCTATCATGTCTTCAACGTAGACCTTTATCTCATGATGGATCATATCATGGAACAAAGCTACCATAGCACGCTGATATGTTGCACCGACGTTCTTCAAACTGAAAGGCATAACTTTGTAACAGAAAGTGCCCTCCTGTGTGACAAAAGTAGTTTTATCCATGTCTTCAGATGCCATCTTGATTTGATTATACCCAGAGAAGCCATCCAATGACAAAATAGTGTGTTCAGTTCAGTTATATTTATCTTGAGAATTAGGATTTTCTATCGATTGATTTTATTATTTCCATACAAACCCTATTAACATACATTTAACAGTTATATATACAGGTATATAAAATATAAGTGCAAAAAGTAAAGCCCTAGGACTTTTACATGGCTTCGGGGCAGATACAATAGTAATAACTTTGCGAGAAATTTAAACTAAGCTATTACATTATTTGTACATCCTATACAATTTGTCTAAGAAAATAAATGGCAAAAATAAACAAAAATACATGTTAAAAATTGGTTTTTAAATATCCTAAATTCAAAATGTTATATTTTATTTTTTTGGACTTTTTGGTTAATTCTAAGCATTTAGAAAAATAATTATTTATCTAATTCTAAATTAATTACAAAGGTTAATTAATTAAAAAAACTAAGTCTAATAAAATTGAATTAAAAAAAATGTCCAAAATTAGATTTTTTAATAAAAACCCTAAGACTAAATTTTTTGATTTTTCTGATTTAATTCTGATTAAAAAAATAAATAAATTACTTAAATACAATAAGAAAAAAGTAAGAAAAGGTTAGAAAAAGAAAACAAAAGAAAATGCATGGGGTGTGACTTGAACCCACCCCTTTGTCTCACAGACGTACTATCCTTCCATTGGGTCATTGCTTCTTTGGTGTTTAGGAATGGGAATCAGTTAAGATATGATAACCTGTATGTAAATTTATAAAATAAACAAAAAGTGCCAAATAGTTGGGATCGAACCCATGCCCTTCATGATACACACGTGCTTGCTTGCCAACTGAGCCATGCTTCTTTTCTGTTACTAAAACCTAAACAATATATTATATAAAAAAACAACATCAATAAACCAGAGAAGTGTCGGAGCCCTAGCTCCGATCGTCTTCTCCGTCTAGGTGCTTCACGGATATTCAAAAACAATGCATGTTAGAAAGAAAAGAGGACCCTATCCCCCAAAATTGATGGTCCTGAATCCAAATATGGGCTTAGTTTTGGCTAAAAATGTCTAGATCGTGATTTTAGAAGGAAAAACCCTAGCTTGGTTCATCAATGACAAATCAAGATTTGGACGTTATAAACTCCATGTAATGGGTGCAACTTGTTCTAAACATCATCATACACATACATGAACACATAAGATTAGTTAACAATGCATAAACTAGAAGTTTATAGTTTTGGAAAAGTTACCCAAACTATGTGTGTGTGTGTGTGTGTGTGTGTGAGAGAGAGAGAGAGAGAGAGAGAGAGAGAGAGAGAGAGAGTCTGGGCATGATATGGATCGTTTCTGGGTTTAGGGAGATTCTTGGGAACCTCAGGAGTATGAATGGATCACTAGTTTGGATTGTAACCAGCTGGAAATTTTGATATGATATGGAACTATTCTTTGAAAAAAATTGGTGTTTTGAAACCCTTGTTTTTTGAGGCATCTTTCGTGGTCCTTTGGTCTAAATGGTTGCGTGTATTTATAGAAAATGCATTAGGTCAACATAGATGGAAAGAAATCATATGGAGTTAAGTGTGAATCAAACATAATAAAACATGTTTTCAAGTTCCCGAATTTGAAGATACCTAGCCAAATCAATTCCACACAGTTTTGGTAGGTTGGATATGTGATCTTGGGCCTCAAATCAGATAAAAACCAAGCCCACATGCCTTGGTCCATCTTTTGTTATTTAATTTAATTTATTTTGTATTTAATTGAACAAAAATCAAAATAAATATAAGTAAAAATTATGGTAAGGCATGAATGAGTTTAGGAGTCCTATATAAGGTTATGAGCATGTTTAGACCTTAAAAGATAGGTCTACTAGTCCAAAGTTTCTAGTTTTCTCAATTTGCAGTTCATGCATTTTCTCCAAAATTTCCCAACTGGTGCAACTCATAACTTGCTCAAATTTTATCATATTAAGGTGATCTTGGACTTTTGGGAAAGCTCAATATGTCTCCTAAGACATTCGTGAAGGTCATTTTCTCATTTGAAGCATTTATCCTGATGTAAATTACTTTGACAAAAAGTGTCTTTTTGTTGACTTTTAAAATTACCTGTTATGCCTTGGCTCTTATCTCTCAAATGAAGCATTTTAGGAGTTGATCTTAGAGAGACAAAGTTGTAGAGAATTGAATTTCCTTCAAGATAGGCTTTAGTTGAGAATTTTCTGATGAAGCATGTCAAATTGATGCTTGGTCAAAGTTCAATTGACTTCTCCTTAAGAAAAACCTAATTTACCAACTCTTGACTTTTAATGAATCTTGAGTTTTATTGATGAATCATGATCAACCCTTGATAAAATGATGAATGTGACCTTAATATCTTGATTTTGACCAAAGATCTTGAAGTTTGACAGTATATTGACCATAATTTACTTTTTGTCCAATACAATTGATTTTCAATCACCTGAGCAATTGATTGAGCAAACTTGTGATGCAAGGATTGAAACTTGTCATGAGGGAACCTTGAAGCATATGGGGAATCATGGAATCCACTTGAGGCATTATAAGATCAATTTTCTTTGAGAAACACAAAACCCTAGTTGTAGGTCAATTACTTAGGAGAGGTGCTTGTATGCTCAAACCGTTGAGTATTCTTGAGCGATTGAGAACCGTAGGAGCATGAGGAGGTGTCTTGAATCAATTGTACTCAAAAATGGAAGGGAAATTTTTTGGGTACAACAATATCCAATATAAATATAACCGTTGGAGGGTAATCTTAGAATCATCACATAAATGACAACTTGAATTGAGTGGGGAACAAGATAGTAATGTGAGTTCGTGTCCGTCCTTGTAGGTAGTGGAGTGAAACATCCACTGTACTTTTGTACCTTCTCTAACAGTATTCTCTTGGTTCTTCAAAAACTTCAGGGGCTAGCAGGCATGAGTCTGAAGAAGGAGAACAACGCCAGGGCTTTTCAAAACTTCAAGTCTTTCGAGTCTGTAGATCATCCTTCAGAACTTTAGCACTTGGTTTTGAAGACCTTGTAATCACCTTAGGCCATAAGAACTAAAAATATTTAGAGTATTTAAGGACCGTGTCTTCAGAGTCTTAAGCACTTGGTCTTGAGAACCCTTTATAGAGAACCTTGGATCAGAAGAGCTTCAAGTCTTCAGAGTCTTCAACACTTGGTCTTGAGAACCCATTGTATAGAATCTTGGATTTTTTAGAACTTCAAGTCTTTGGAATCTTTAGAACTCTCATCTTTAGAATATTTAGCACTTGGTCTTTAAGAATCCTTTTAAGAACCTTGTTATTAGAAACACAAGTCTTCATCATCTGGACTTTAGTAGAAACTTTGTCTTCAGATCTTTTAAAATTTTCTTCTTGAAACAAGTTGTATTTTAGAAACTAAGTTTTTAGCATCTGGACTTCAGTAGAAACTTTGTTTTCAGATCTTCTAACTTTGTTTCTTTGGAACACACAGTCTTTAGAAACTTGAGTCTTAGCATCTGGACTTTAGTAGAAACTTGAGTCTTAGGATCTTCTGACCGTTTCCTTAGAACATGTTGTATTTAGAAGATTGAGTCTTTAGCATATGAACATATGTAGAAATTTCTGTCTTCAGATCTTCTGACTTGTTTCTTTAGAAAAACATCAGAGCCTACACTTCAGAGTCTTCAGGAGTGTCTTGCTATTGTTCATTAGAACTTGTGTAGCGCAAAAGCAAAACTAATTCTCTTCTAATGTCTGTGTCACGCCAACCATTATAAGCAAAACCTATTTGTTAAGTACACAATAATAACAAACATTAGAGTATCAAAATTTTTTATACAAATATACTCATTTGTTATCATCATACCTCAGAGATAATATTGCATAAACAAATCTTGTTCTTAAAATCTCCCCTTTTTTTATGATGACAAATGTAACACCCCAATTTTTAGAAGTTATTTATTTAATGAATTATTAAGAGTATTTGTGAATAATTGATGGTTTATATGATTATATGTGTGATGTGCTGCTATGAGGTTGTGCATGATGTGAATTATGATGATTAGAGTATTAGAATGGTTAAGTAATTATTTAGTAATTATTTGGATTATTATTGAGAATATAATAATAGGAATAATTATTTAAATGGTTATTTTAATTAGAGTGGTGTGTTGGTAATTAGTAGGAAGAGTGAGGACGTGATGGTAAATATAGGTTGACTAAGTGAGGGTAATTGAGGAAGATATTAGGGGTCCTTTATGACAACAGAGAAGAGATAATTGTTATTCTCACAATCAATCGTGAAAGTTGGAGAAGAGAGGCTAGGGCACGAAGGCTTTAGAGAGAATCATCGTAAGAGGCACAAAGAACGTAATCAATCACTCGAAGCAATAAGGTAAGGGGTGTTTATCTGATTATTATATTTGATTTAAGTTGTAGATAGAGGTAGGGTTTTCCTTAGGTTTCGTAGATGGTGATTCGATGTTGTTTGATGGAGAATTGATAGATTAGTGATGACCCGTAGATGTTGTCTAATTGATGTAGTATATTAAGTTGTTGATAGATGATGAATCCCTATGATTAGATGATGTTTTAGGACTTACAAGGTACTGAAATCGCATAAAAATCACATAAACATTCAGCATAAAACAGCATGTGTCGAATCAAAGAGGTCATGCATTGAATCATGCAGGTTCAAGACCCGGTATGCATCAAAACATTGGGCCTACCTGAGCACACCCGGGGCAGACAGAATACCTATGCTTCGACTCAAGCAATCCAATTTTTGACAGATTTTCTAAAGGCCGTAACTTGAGTTTCCGGACTCCGGTTGAGGTGTCGTTCGAAGTGTTGGATAGCTAACGCGATGAACTATATTTATAAGGAGTAAAATGAAGAATAACATGGATAATTCTAGTACCCAAGTTAGGATAGAATTATTTTCCCCTTGTTGAATTACTATGATGTTTTATGGTAATGAAGTATGATGATGATATGACAATCTTATGATAATGCTTGGTTCATAATGATGATATGTTGCTAATATGATGATTCTATTTTATACGATGATATGATGATGATGCTCTGCTTATATGAGTACATATGATGAGTTTTGTATGATGATGTTGGTGAATACATGAATGATGATGCGTATGACTAGTTGTGGTCATTTATATTATTGTTGTGCATCATGCATTCATTGGACAACTTTGGTCTGTTTTGATGATTTAGGACATTGGTCTAGTGATTTGGTCTCAATCCCATTGTGTATATTTTGGATGTCTATGATTTTCTTCGGTTCCAAGTGAAAATTGATCCTATGATTGGGGTCTTTGGAGGGTGATGGCCCAGTGTCCATCAAATGAATTTGTGCCACATGCATGAGTCTATGTCCTTGCACTACATCTTATGTGGCATTGCATGGTTCTTAAATTGATGATGTTGTATTGTGTTGTTGAATTTGTATGATTGTTGAGGTACTTGGAATATAACAATGTATAGGTTATGTTGTGATACTTTTGGTTTATTCTGCTATGTCTATTACTTATATCTTATATAATGATTGTGATGAACTCACTCTTTCTTCTTGAATGTTACCTCTATATGGGTAACGTGCAGGTGATCAGGAGTACTCCCTAAAGGCTTAGAAGAATAGCTTGTAGCGTGTGTTTTATTTCCGCTGAGTCTAGAAGGTCTTGCTCTGATATGTAACATCAGGGACAGGAACGCTTTATTTTGAAAACTATTTTGTTCTTTTTTTGTTATGACATTTAAATTGTTTCCATGAAGTTTAAATTATGTTGAATTATGAACCATGAATCATGGGGCACTATGAAGTGTTTTAATGAACTTGTTTGAACTATGATTCCGCTGCAAGTATGTGAAACCTTGATAATGGATATGTACATGAATAATTTTGAAAACCCATATTACGAAGTAAAACTAGCACATATGATTATTTCACGAATAAAATGTGATGCCCTTTTATTGTATTATTATGATATTGTTTTAAATAATTATGAATATTATGTGGGGTTTAGAAGGGTGTTACATTAGTGGTATCAGAGCAGGTCGGTCGGTCTGGCCAGGTTGTCTAATGTTGTTTGTTCCTTAGTGTGAGACATGTGTGTGAAGAACTATTGGTACTTTCTTGTTTTTCTAACTGTTTGTCTATAGGGCTTGGTTTGAAACAAGTGTGTGAGAAGCTTTTGCTTCTCTGAGATGTTTCAGGTTTGTGAGTTGGTGCAATATACTGCTGAATTGCAAGAGTGCTAGTGTTGTTGGAGCTATGTTTTTTCTCGAAATTGAAGAGAGTACGGATTCGTGATTTCTCTCTACCGATTAAGTTGGGATTGTCTTTGAGGGAGAACGAACAACTATTGTTGATGCATGCTTATCAAATAATAGGGAGCAATGTGACGGCTAGTGATGTGCTAGTGTTGTGTGATTCCTGAAGTTTTTCCTAAAGATATTCGCGACTTGCCTCCAGAGCATGGATCTGAGTTTGGTGACAATAGATGTGATACGGTGGGAAAGAACTGACTGTTTTTTGGAATGTTGGTTTGCGTTTTGCGTTTGTTTTTGCAAAATGTCGCGGTAAGCAAGAGTCGCCACCGTATTTTATTTTATCCAACAAGGAAAGGAAAAAAGCACAGAAAAATTACTTTTTCGAGATGTTTCTCGTGTTCGGGGGGTAGATTATAAAAAGGGAAGGTGTTAGCACCCTTTCTATCCGTGGTTATCCACGGGCTCTTAGGTACTTGCTCATATTGTTTTCAAAATTTGCTTTTCTTTGTGTTTGTGGGTTTGAAGAAGTTTTTGTTTTGAAAGGTGTAAGTGTGGAAAAGATTTTGTTTTTTGAAAGAGCAAGTACTTAAGAACCATCTACCTACTCGAAAAAGGAATCATTCTATGCTATCTTCCTTTAGGCAATGCTATCCCACTATTGATGAGTAGGTAGCATCGTCGTTGGAGTTTAAGGGTCAATTCGAATTTAGGGACTTACGGTCACTAAAGCAATGTTAGGACGCCTTAGCGGTAACCCTAATGTCTTAGATCATTTGTTTTTGAGGCAACAATATCCGAGGCAACCGTTTCGAGGCAAATATGATCTTTGGACAAGAGTACGACCTCTAAAACTACCTATACTTAATGACCGTGTACGAAGGCAACCAAGTGGGATGTACCCTAAGAGTGCGCATTTGCGAGTGTGTTATTTGCAGTTATTTTGTCTTTGTACATGTTAATGGTTATCTATGTTGATTTTAGGTTAAAAATTCATTCTTGTCATGCATTCCTATTATCAAACATCTAAAAGTTATGTTTTGCAGAAAATAAATTGCGAAAATTAAATTACAAGGCGTCGGGTATTAACATCGCCAAAAGCAACCCTTTGAAATTTAAATGCGGAAAATAAATAAAGCGATAAAATAATTAAATGGTCATAATTATCTATTAAATTCCGGGAACAAATACAATATTGGATAAAAGAAAGTAAATCGCATGCGGAAATTAAATCGGGTACAAGTTTAGGGTTTTGACCCTTTTTTGAAAGAAAGTATCTTTTTTTGTTATTTTTGAATTAAGAAACAAACTATCCTAAATTAATTATTAAATTAATAAATTAATTAATTAATTAATGAAAAAAAATATTTTTTGGATTTTTGATATTTAAAGAAAGAAAATAAAATTAATCAATGTTAATAAAAACCTAATTATGTCTAAGTTAATTTTAATTATTTTACAAAAAATGTGAAAGTTATTCTAATTAAAATTATAAATCAATTAATTAATGTTTATTAACAAAAATAAAAGTTAGAATTTAATTTGATAAAGAAAATGTTTTGTTGTTTTTATTTATTTATTTTTAAGAAAAGAAATTAAGTCCTAAAAATTAAATGCTAAATTAATTATTAAATAAATTAATTAATGAAAAATATTAAATCATATATTTTTGGAGTTTGTTAATTTAGGAAAGAAAATAAAATGATTAAATTAGTGTTAAAAACCTATTGATTTCTAATTAATTTTAAATATTTGTAAAAATCATTTAAAGATATCTAACATTAATATCCTAATTAAATTAATTAATATTTATTAATAAAAAATAAAATTCTGAAATTTAATTGGACATAAAATATTTTTGTGATTTTTTTGATGAAAAGAAGATTAATTATTTGGTTAGTAAAATAAATAAGAAATAAATAAATTGAAAATATAAAAAAAAAATAAAGAGTGAGAAATGGGCCTGAAACAACACTTTTGGGAGGTGTAAAGAGCATTCCTGAGCCTGGATCCTCGAAAGCTTCATGCTCTAACTATGGTGTTTTTTGATTCTTGCGTGGTACCTATGATTCAACCATCCATAAATGTTCTATATAAACTCAAACAAACATTAGCATTAGCATACTATAAAATGTGATTAAAATTAGAGATTCGAAATTTAAAATTTTACCAAACCGGTGGGCTTGCTAGGCGTGTGATGGATTGCTCTTGGGCCTTGTAAGACTCATGAGAAATTCAAGAGGATGGTTTGAGGCTTGATGTCAATTGCGAGAGGCCGGAACCTCGAGATATGACTTGCACCAATTCTTTGATTTCTGGAGAGCTTTTTAAAGAGCTTTTAGAGAACTTTTTGAAGAGCTTTTTGAGAGCTTTTTAGAGAGGATTTTCGTCCCTTTCAAGCTTGTATGGCTTTATATTTATAGAGGAGAATGAGGAGACAAGAAAGCATAGAAAGAATCTCCCTCATAATGTTGTGTTTTAAGACCATGATCAAGATTTGAAAAAAATGTCATATTTGATGATTCTCCATTATTAAACCTTCCAAATTTGATTTGATTCAATCTTTTTGCACATGATTAGGCTTGATACTAATTTGATGGTGGTTCTAGCTGTAAAAAAATCCTAAAACAATCAAAAATCAAGAGTTATTAATTATTTGGATTTTCTTTGATTTTATTTGATTTAAAATGAAATAATTCAATAAAAAATCAAATAAAATAATAAAATTTATAAATGGACACAAGGCTGAAGCTAAGACACGTGTGCAATGTGGAAAGTCCAAATCAAGTGGAAAAGAATGGGCCCATTTGACAAAATTTGAAGTTTTGGGGATAGTTGACTTTTGGCAATTTTGCAAAAATGCCCAACTTCAACAATGCATAACTTCTTCAATTTTCAACTTTTGGAGGTGTTCTTGGACTTTTTAGAAATCTTGAGATGTCCTCTAACCAACCCTTTTAGTCGAATCTAATTTTGATATTCCATGCTCAAGGTATAAGCTTTGGAAAAAAAGGTGTTTTTGTTGACTTTCAAAAATGACCTATAATGTCCAAATTTATAACTTCTTGTTAGTGCATTTTCTGATCTTGGGGTATGAAGATGGATTGTAGGAAATTGCATCCTATTCAAAATTAGATTTGGATGGGTCATTTCTCATAAAGTATGAGAAAGTTATGCATGGTCAAAGTTGAGTTGACTTTTCCTACAAAACCCTAATTTAGCAACTTTTGAGTCTTGATGAATTTTGAGCAATCCTTGATGAATAATGATCAACACTTGATCAAATGATGAAATATCCTTCAAAATGAGAATGTTGAAAAAAAAATCTTTAGGTTTGACTGTATTTGGGTCATAGTTGACTTTTGCCCTAGCACAGTCGATTTTGGGACCCTTTGAGCAATTGACTGAGCAAACTTCCTCTGCAAGGCTTGAAAGTTGACATGGATGACCTTGAGAACATATTAGGATATTTTAAGGAGTATTTGAGGTCATTTGGATTCAAGGATCTTGATGCAACACAAAACCCTAATTTGGGGTTGACTGCCTTAGGAGATGACTTGTCTGACCAACTCTTGAGCAACCTTGAGCCACTTGGAGATTTTTCTTGCAATGTTTTGAGAAATATGAGAGGGAAAATTTTGGGGTACAATAGCTGCCCCTGTTCAATCTTCTTAAACCTGAGGATGTAGATTGGCTTTCGTGCCTTTCGTGATCCGAAGGTGGAAGATGATTGAACACTAGAGTGCCCAGAAATTTGCACTCGCATGAAGTGGTATCAGCCTGGTGATGTTGGGAATGGGCTTACAGATGCCATTTGGAGATTGTTGGTAGGAGGATGGGCTTACAGATGCCATCTACAGGAGTGTCGATCGCATAAGAGATTCCTTATCGAGAACTTGCATACCTGTTGTTGTGGAAGATTCCGCTGGGGAAGTCTAACTTTGTTGAGATTTAGGAACTTGCCTATACCTCAGCTGAGAGAACATCTCTGATGAGTTTTAAGAACATGTCCATAATTCAACTGGGGGGAAACATCTTCATCAAGATCTAGGAGTTGTCTGGTCTTCAACGTAGTATACCATTGAGATTGTAGAACTCGTCCACACTATGACGGAGGGAAACATCTTCATCAAGATCTAGGAACTGTCTGGTCTTCAACGTAGTATACCGTTGAGATTGTAGAACTCGTCCATACTATGACAGAGGAAAACATCAAGATCTAGGAACTATCTGGTCTTCAACGTAGTATACCATTGAGATTGTAGAACTCGTCCACACTATGACGGAGGGAAACATCTTTATCAATATCTAGGAACTGTCTGGTCTTCAACGTAGTATACTGTCGAGATGGTTGAACTCGTCCACACTATGACGGAAGAAAACATCAAGATCTAGGAATTGTCTGGTCTTCAACGTAGTATACCGTTGAGATTGTAGAACTCGTCCACACTATGACGGAGGAAACATCTTCATCAAGATCTAGGAACTGTCTGGTCTTCAACGTAGTATACCGTTGAGATTGTAGAACTCGTCCACACTATGACGGAGGAAACATCTTCATCAAGATCTAGGAACTATCTGGTCTTCAACGTAGTATACCGTTGAGATTGCAGAACTCGTCCACACTATGACGGAGGAAAACATCAAGATCTAGGAACTGTCTAGTCTTCAACGTAGTATACCGTTGAGATTGTAGAACTCGTCCACACTATGACGGAGGAAAACATCTTCATCAAGATCTAGGAACTGTCTGGTCTTTAACGTAGTATACCGTTGAGATTGTAGAACTCGTCCACACTATGACGGAGGGAAAACATCAAGATCTAGGAACTGTCTGGTCTTCAACGTAGTATACCATTGAGATTGTAGAACTCGTCCACACTATGATGGGGGAAACATCTTCGTCAAGATCTAGGAACTGTCTGGTCTTCAACGTAGTATACCGTTGAGATTATAGAACACGTCCACACTTTGACAGAGGAAAACATCAAGATCTAGGAACTGTCTGGTCTTCAACGTAGTATACCATTGAGATTGTAGAACTCGTCCACACTATGACGGGGGAAACATCTTCATCAAGATCTAGGAACAGTCTGGTCTTCAACGTAGTATACGTTGAGATTGTAGAACTCGTCCACACTTTGACAGAGGAAAACATCAAGATCTAGGAACTGTCTGGTCTTCAACGTAGTATACCGTTGGGATTGTAGAACTCGTCCACACTATGATGGGGGGAACATCTTTATCAAGATCTAAGAACTGTCTGGTCTTCAACGTAGTATATCGTTGAGATTGTAGAACTCGTCCACACTTTGACGGAGGAAAACATCAAGATCTAGGAACTGTCTGGTCTTCAACGTAGTATACCGTTGAGATTTTAGAACTCGTCAACACTATGACGGAGGGAAACATCTTCATCAAGATCTAGGAATTGTATGGTCTTCAACGTAGTATACCGTTGAGATTGCAGAACTCGTCCACACTATGACGGAGGAAAACATCTTCATCAAGATCTAGGAACTGTCTGGTCTTCAACGTAGTATACCGTTGAGACTATAGAACTCGTCCACACTATGACAAAGGAAAACATCAAGATCTAGGAACTGTCTGGTCTTCAACGTAGTATACCGTTGAGATTGCAGAACTCATCCACACTATGACGGAGGGAAACATCTTCATCAAGATCTAGGAATTGTCTGGTCTTCAACATAGTATACCGTTGAGATTGTAGAACTCGTCCACACTATGACGGAGGAAAACATCTTCATCAAGATCTAGGAACTGTCTGGTCTTCAACGTAGTATACCATTGAGATTGTAGAACTCGTCCACACTATGACGGAGGAAAATTGTCGAGATTGAGAACCTTATCTGAAATTCAACCGAGGATAATTTAGATGAGGTTCAAGAATCGGCCAGGTCTTCGACTGCTGAGAACTTAACTGCATCCTTCCTGAAAGGTAAAGGTCAGTCATATGTAATGCATGATATGGATCAAGCAATGATATTCTCAAAATAAATGAGATAGTTTTGTATGATGCGTATATGCATGTATCATGATGTATGGAAATGTTTGTAGCTTGGGAAAATAAATCTCAGATAGCTGCTGGAGAAAAGAGTCGGATTCTTCGTTTCCGCTGGGGATGACGAACGAAGATGATTGTGAGAATAGACCTGCAGGAGAGGATAACTCCGTTGGGGAATATACTGATGAGGAGATTACTCTGTGGGGAAGAGATGCTCTGCTGAGGATTCCACTGATAAATTCTGTTGGGGACGAATTACCGTTGCTGGTGATACTAAATCCTATTGGGGATTGAATTCCTATTTGTGAAAGGAAAGAACTCCGCTGGGGATGATCTTTCAGTTGCGACTTCACTGGGGATAACTTTTTAGACTTATATGGGGATAATCCTTTGAGCTTTGCTGGGGACAATCTTCCTTTGAACTCGGCTGGGGATATTCATTTTTATACTCTGCTGGGGACAAACTTCCAGAGTCTACTGGGGATGATTCTTCAACTCCACTGGGGAAGCTTTTTCAGACTGCGTTGAAAAAATTTTAACTCCACTGGGGGTATCTTGTATTCTGCCGGGAAATATTCTTATACTCCGTTAGGGAATATTAAGACTGCCGAGGATATTAACCTTTTCAGTGCTAATGGTATATAAACTCTGCTTGGGGAGAATATTACCGACTCATTCACAGTTGCAAGCCTCAGCTGGGGAGAGCTATCATTACCGTCTTTTCTTACTCTGCGGGAGTGAATGTTACTGGGACGCATGCTAAGGATATGACGATGGCATCATATCAAGACTTTTCTGCCCCTGTATCTGTGGGAAAAGGTGCATGCGGAGGCCTTGTGGATCGAGTATTATCCCAACCTATGAGGTGCTTGGTAATTGCCAATTGAAAGGGCAAATTTTCTTCTGGTAGGAAAGTGGCGAGATGATGGGACATAGTTGTACGCTTTAATCCCTAACTTTTGCCAGGACCACCCTTTCGGATTTTCAGTCCACCGGGATACCCTTTTTTACCCAAGCCGCCTTTTCAGGTTTTCGACTTGCCGGGTGTACAGATTTTTTCATTTTTATCCCTAATTTTAGCCTGAACCCTTTTGGTTCGCCGGGAAGCCCTTATTTTTTCCTAGGCCAGTCGACCTAGCGGGTCTTTGATTATGCGTAGTATTTTCTGATTATGTCCACGCTCTCAGGGTGTAGGGAGTTGTCAATGTCTGTAGTGTCGTGTTGCCATACTACCAGAAGATGTTTGATCATGCAAGATTCATTACTGGAATTCATGTCCAATGCCTCAATTGATTCAGATGGAGATTTTCCCCTGGCTATTTGGCATTTTGAGAGATTCCTTGAATCTTGACTTGACTTCCCCAGATGATGGACAATGATCATGTCGTGCCCCTTGATTGGAAGTGTTTTTCCACTTGAGGTGATCCTTTTTATTGAGAAGGTTTTTTGTTCACTAGATATTCGTCGTGCGAATTTATCTGCTGTTGAACAAATAGTCCTATGCAAACAATATTATTTTAAGAATGCAAAGCTTATGTCTGTTTTGAAATTTTTTGAAAATGCATTTTTCCAGTAAAACAGGCATTTTTTTTGTAAAATGTGATGTCAACTCAGGATTTACAGCAAGCCCTACAGGAGTCAGGATACCTTTTGTAACAGTATGCTTTTGGACTAACCCATGCTTCAACTAGGACTTTTAAGGGTTATAACGTGGTATGGTTCACGTTTTAAGAAACAAAGGATAAAGGCTCAAATTTTATTTGTACCCACCCGTTCTTCGTGATTTTCTTCGATCCTAAACTCAACTAATCGTGCACTAGATCCCGTTTGAGTCTTTGCTTTGATATTCTAGTGATGGTTCGGATACTGACAATTTATTTTGAACATGCAGTCATTTTATTGAGAGTTTTAGGACCTCTTTTTGATTTTATTATCCCTGTCTTTTTCCTGAACTGTTTCTTTTTGTATTTACAGTCAGCGGGATGCCCCAGTTTTTCTTAAGTCTTCTTCATAGGTTTTGACTTATTGGGCTTTTATTTTTGAGAGATAATGACTGCCTGTCCTTACGATTATACGGAACCATCATCGTCTTTTGTTTCGGGAGGACTTCTTTGATGCCATTCATTGTGCACCTGGATTAACTGAGAAAACTACCCTGCCCCAGGTTATAATTAAGGGTTTTAATTTGTGAAAAGAAAAACTCCAACTTCTTTGGCTCAAAGGGGTTGACTAGGGATTATCTTCCTTATAACTCCACTGTTTAGGATTTGAAACAATGCTTGTACCTCGTCAGCGGGGTCTGTTCAAAAGCATACTGTAGAGATTTTGATATCATTTTCGTCATCCTCCCTCAAAAGCCTTAGAATTTTTTAATCGAGAGTTGAACATCACAAAAATGAAAGCAATTTGAATATAGTGAGTACAAATGGACTGATTCAAAACAGACATATGCAATGCATTGATAAAGTAACAAAGTTTGACATGAATAAATGTTCGAACAATCAAAAGAAAATTACAACTTGAAAATTCTAATAAACAAAAATTCTTCTCGTCTCAGTACTTGTCACTTCAAATGGAGAACCTTGGGGGGATGGCAAAAGAATTCAATTTGACCGTCTTGTGTGAGTTCCAATGCTCATTTATCAATCAGGTCTTGAATTTTGTTGCTCAACGCCCAACAGATGTTAGTATCATGCCCCGGGCTGTTGGAGTGATATGCACACCTTGCATCAGGATTGTACCTTGGGGAGGCTATGTTGGGATTCTTAGGAGGGTCCCTTAACGTCACCGGATTCAATCTCAACAGGTGTTGTAAAGCTTGAGACAACGGCATGTTGAGCTTGGTAAACTGCCTCTTGGGTGTATCCGGCTTACTCTGATTAACCCGTTGTTTATGGCAAGGTTGTTGTTGGACCTGTGAGGTAGTAGCAACTTGGAGAGGTCTATTCTTCATCAAACTAAACCTTTGACTTCTCGGAAGTTGATTAATGACTTGGTCCCCTGCCTTGACTGTTTGCTTCATGTTGTTGTATCTGTCTTGATGAAGCTGGTTGATAATGGTTCTCAGCTCTTCTTGTTCCCGAGCTAAGCCTTGGATAAGAGCCATCTGCCCCAGCATCTGGGTTTTCATGGCACTGAACTCAGATTGCAATTGTTCCAATCGTTCGTCCTTATTGTCTTCAGGACTTTTCTTGACCAAGTTCCCAACAAGGAGTGTTTTCAACTCTTCCTGCCCCTTGGATAGGTTTAGGAATACGTCCCTGAACTGAGCTTCTCGAGTTTGAAGATCTTGGTTGTATGGTTGGAAAGCCATTGCTGAAATAAACAGCGAGAACATGAGAGACCTGTACTGGGAGACCTGTTATGCAAGGATATGTGTGTATGCAATGTTTTCAAGGATCCCGTGGGGTAAACAAGAAACTTGTTAGAGTTTGAATTTTGCAGCTTTGATTGAAGAAACTTCATTTTGTTAAGAGTCCTTCTTCAAGAGTCAAGCTCACTATATCGAGTGGGTCATAGCCCCTGACTCAAGTTATCGTGTTTTAATTTCTAGACAATCTTGGCTAGAGGAAAATAAATCCCCTTTGCCCCTTGTTAGACATTTGATTTACCATAACCTGCATCACAAACCCTCGAGATCCTTGAAATGGTTAAGGAAATGTTAAGGCATGATGTTGTGATGTGTATGCTATGCGTTTAAGCAAAAGTGTGAAGTGATGTAAGTAAACCCTGCAATAAATCCAAATTATTGGATAAGGACTGTAAAAAAAACCTGCAAGGAACTCATGTTGTCAGATAACAAGAATGTGCAAGTAGTTCAAGTTTGAAGGCACACAAGTCACACAAACAGCCTTAAGTTTAGGCTGGCATGGAGTTTAGGTATTACCCTATTTCAGTTTAGTTGGTTCAACCTGTCCTAGAAATAGTAATCGGGTTCTAGAGGATCTCAATATCACTGACCACCCACGATCGGTCATAATTCCAGTTTAGCAACCTTTTCTTGCGGCCGAAATCATCGCGAGAGTTTGGTCTCAATGAGTGTAGCATACTGCTACTGTTCTATGGCCAAGTTGGTCAATTTAAAGGTTCTAAGGTGAGTTGGTGCTTAAGGACCCCTTACCAGACTCATATTCTCCTCGTTGCGCCACAAGGGATATCGGTACATACTAAAGTGCCACATCAACGTAGCTACTGCTTCAACCGTATCGGTCTACGCCGTACAGTTCCCTCACAATTTATTGCTACTTACCTAAAGGGTATCCCCCAGATTCAGGTTAGGATCTATAGTAACTCTGATATAAGCCCACAAATATAAAGCATACAAGTCAAGCAATTAAAAACATTATGAACTATTCCTAAGGTACACCCCACTTATTAAGCTTCCCCAGCAGAGTCACCAGTTTTATGATACAGTGGGAAAGAACTGACTGTTTTTTGGAATGCTGGTTTGTGTTTTGCGTTTGTTTTCGCAAAATGTCGCGGTAAGCAAGAGTCTCCACCGTCTTTTATTTTATCCAACAAGGAAAGGAAAAAAGCACAGAAAAATTCCTTTTTCGAGATGTTTCTCGGGTTCGGGAGGTAGATTATAGAAAGGGAAGGTGTTAGCACCCTTTCTATCTGTGGTTATCCACGGGCTCTTAGGTACTTGCTCATATTGTTTTCAAAATTTTCTTTTCTTTGTGTTTGTGGGTTTGAAGAAGTTTTTGTTTTAAAAGGTGTAAGTGTGGAAAAAATTTTGTTTTTTGAAAGAGCAAGTACTTAAGAACCATCTACCTACTTGAAAAAGGAATCATTCTATGCTATCTTCCTTTAGGCAATTCTATCCCACTATTGATGAGTAGGTAGCATCGTCGTTGGAGTTTAAGGGCCAATTCGAATTTAGGGACTTAAGGTCACTAAAGCAATGTTAGGACGCCTTAGCGGTAACCCTAATGTCTTAGATCATTTGTTTTTGAGGCAACAATATCCGAGGCAACCGTTTCGAGGCAACTATGATATTTGGACAAGAGGACAACCTCTAAAACTACCTATACTTAATGACCGTGTACGAAGGCAACCAAGTGGGGTGTACCCTAAGAGTGCGCATGTGCGAGTGTGTTGTTTTCAGTTATTTTGTCTTTGTACATATCAATGATTATCTGTGTTTATTTTAGGTTAAACATTCATTCTTGTCATGCATTCCTATTATCAAACATCTAACAGTTATGTTTTGCAGAAAATAAATTGCGAAAATTAAATTACAGGGCGTCGAGTATTTACATCGCCAAAAGCAACCCTTTGAAATTTAAATGCGGAAAATAAATAAAGCGATAAAATAATTAAATGGTCCTAATTATCTATTACATTCCGGAAACAAATACAATATTGGATAAAAGAAAGTAAATCGCATGCGGAAATTAAATCGGGTGCAAGTTTAAGGTTTTGACCCTTTTTTGAAAGAAAGTATCTTTTTTTGTTATTTTTGAATTAAGAAAGAAATTATCCTAAATTAATTATTAAATTAATAAATAAATTAATTAATTAATGAAAATAAATATTTTTTGGATTTTTGATATTTAAAGAAAGAAAATAGAATTAATCAATGTTAATAAAAACCTAATTGTGTCTAAGTTAATTTTAATTATTTTACAAAAAATGTGAAAGTTATTCTAATTAAAATTCTAAATCAATTAATTAATAATTATTAACAAAAATAAAAGTTAGAATTTAATTTGATAAAGAAATTGTTTTGTTGTTTTTATTGTTTTTTTTAAGAAAAGAAATTAAGTCCTAAAAATTAAATGCTAAATTAAATATTAAATAAATTAATTAATGAAAAGTATAAAATGACATATTTTTGGAGTTTTGTTAATTTCGGAAAGAAAATAAAATTATGAAATTAGTGTTTAAAACCTATTGATTTCTAATTAATTTTAAATATTTCTAAAAATCATTTAAAGTTATCTAACATTAATATCCTAATTAAATTAATTAATATTTATTAATAAAAAATAAAATTCTGAAATTTAATTGGACATAAAATATTTTTGTGATTTTTTTGATGAAAATAAGATTAATTATTTGGTTAGTAAAATAAATAAGAAATAAATAAATTGAAAATATAAAAAAAAAAGATAAAGAGTGAGAAATGAGCCTGAAACAACACTTTTGGGAGGTGTAAATAGCATTCCTGAGTCCGGATCTTCGAAAGCTTCATGCTCTAACTATGATGTTTTTTGATTCTTGCGTGGTACCTATGATTCAACCATCCATAATTGTTCTATATAAACTCAAACAAACGTTAGCATACCATAAAATGTGATTAAAATTAGAGATTCGAAATTTAAAATTTTACCAAACCGGTGGGCGTGCTAGGCGTATGATGGATTGCTCTTGGGACTTGTAAGACTCATGAGGAATTCAATAGGATGGTTTGAGGCTTTATGTCAATTGCGAGAGGCTGGAACCTCGAGATATGACTTGCACCAATTCTTTGATTTCTGGAGAGCTTTTTGAAGAACTTTTTGAAGAGCTTTTTGAGAGCTTTTTAGAGAGGATTTTCGTCCTTTTCAAGCTTGTATGGATCTATATTTATAGAGGAGAATGAGGAGACAAGAAAGCATGGAAAGAATCTCCCTCATAATGTTGTATTTTAAGACCATGATCATGATTTGAAAAAATGCCATATTTGATGATTCTCCATTATTAAACCTTACAAATTTGATTTGATACAATCTTTTTGCTCATGATTAGGCTTGATACGAATTTAATGGTGGTTCTAGCTGTAAACAAAGCCTAAAACAATCAAAAAATCAAGATTTATTAATTATTTGGGTTTTCTTTGATTTTATTTGATTTAAAATGAAATAATTCAATAAAAAATCAAATAAAATAATAAAATTGATAAATGGATACAAGGCTAAATCTAAGACACGTGTGCAATGTGGATAGTCCAAATCAAGTGGAAAATAATGGGCCTGTTTGACAAAATTTGAAGTTTTGGGGATAGTTGACTTTTGGCAATTTTGCAAAAATGCCCAACTTCAACAATGCATAACTTCTTCAATTTCGAACTTTTGGCGGTGTTCTTGGACTTTTTAGAAATCTAGAGATGTCCTATAACCAACCCTTTTTGTCTCATCTCATTTTTATATTCCATGCTCAAGTTATAATCTTTGGAAAAAAAGTGTTTTTGTTGACTTTCAAAAATGACCTATAATGTCCAAATTTATAACTTCTTGTGAGTGCATTTTCTGATCTTGGGGTATGATGATGGATTGTAGGAAATTGCATCCTCTTCAAAATGAGCTTTTGATGGGTCATTTCTCATAAAGTATGAGAAATTTATGCTTGGTCAAAGTTGAGTTGACTTTTCCTGCAAAACCCTAATTTAGCAACTTTTGAGTCTTGATGAATTTTGAGCAATCCTTGAGGAATCATGATCAACCCTTGATCAAATGATGAAATATCCTTCAAAATGAGAATGTTGAAAAAAAATCTTGAGGTTTGACTGTATTTGGGTCACAGTTGACTTTTGCCCTAGTATAGTCGATTTTGGGACCCTTTGAGCAATTGACTGAGCAAACTTCCTCTGCAAGGCTTGAAAGTTGACATGGATGACCTTGAGAACATATTAGGACATTAATGAGAATTTGAGGTCATTTGGATTCAAGGATCTTGATGCAACACAAAACCCTAATTTGGGGTTGACTTCCTTAGAAGATGACTTGTCTGACCAACTCTTGAGCAACCTTGAGCCACTTGGAGATTTTTCTTGCAATGTTTTGAGAAATATGAGAGGGAAAATTTTGGGGTACAACAATAGAGAACTAATGTTTTTATCTGCTAAGCAAGTAGTATAACCATTAGGATATGAGGCTTATAGGTTTGCATGATTGTGACAATAGTTGAATGAGGTCGTGTGTGGATTACCGACAATTGAGTAAGGTAATGGGTGAGATTAATTATCCAGTTCAAGGGATTGATGATCTGATGGACCAAATATTAGGCGAGTATGTCTATAGTATAATTGAATTGAGAAGGGTTACCTTCAGATTCAAATGAAGGGTGTGGATAGTTAGAGGACAGATTTTAGAAATTGTATAGGCATTACGAATATTTGGATTAGTTTGTTGTGGTGTTTGTTGAGGACATTATGAGTTAATCTAAGTCAGAATAAGGGAATGTTGAATGTTGTGAATTACAATGTTCATAAGGGAAGAAACTTTATGCTAAGTTGTCAAGGTGTAGATCGTGGTATGAGGAGGAGAGTTTTCTTGAGCATGTTATTTCGAATGATGGTATATATGGATCCATCCAAAGCATGTATTGTTCTATATTGAGATACTCCAAAGTCGGTTACAGAGACTAGAAGCTTCTTAGGATTAACTAGTTATTGTCGCAGCTTGTTTATGATGAGGTCAAGTATGATATGTTATAAATGAATGAATTGAAGGAATGAGATGTTTGGTATTAGGGAGAATATGGAGATATTAGAGGACCGCAAGGAGATACAACTTATGCCGAGTAAGAATGATTAGAATGACAAAGATTAATTGGGACGTGGTGCTTTAGGTAACTTTGAGTATAAGTTTTAAAGAAACACTATTCTTGTTTAGTAATGATGGTTTATGCGCTATCATGGTTGTCGTATACCTATCGACAAATTGAGGAATTGATCGCCCTTGATCTCTTATTGATAGTAGACGGGATCGTGTTGGAAGTGATAGACTTGTCTTACCAGCTTAATGGTGTGTTAAGTGTTTAACGTTCCATCAAGGGAATATTCGTTCATCATTTTGGGTGAACGTAATGGATAAGTGAGTGTGAAAGAGTTGAGACTTATTGAACAGTTTGGAGACTTGAGGTTGTATGCAAAACTGTCGAAGTGTGAATTTTGGTTGAAGGAAGTGAGTTCTCTTGCCCATGTGATTTTTAGTGGTGGAATTATGGTAGATACTTCTAAGGTTGATGAAGTGTTGCGGTGGGAGACACTGAAATCTACAATTGAGATTCAAAGATTTCTTGGGTTAGCAGGTTACTACCTAAGATTCATTGATGGATTTTCTAAATTGGCATTACTATTGACTCAGATGACTCTAAAGGGTCAGGTTTACGTTTGGGGTGTTGTACGCGAAGAAAGTTTTGTACAATGGAAAAAAAGATTGATGACTGCTCCAATGTAGATTTTGCTGAATCCAAATGAATCCTTTGTAGTTTATTTTGATGCTTCTAAGATGGGTCTTGGCGGTGTGCTAATGCAAGACGGACAAGTTGTTGCTTATGCTTCTAGACAGTTAAAAGTTCATGAGAAGAACTATCCTATGCATGACTTAGAATTGGCGGTTGTGGTGTTCGTGCTAAAAATTTGGAGACATTATCTTTTTGGCTCTAAATTTGAAGTGTTCAGTGATCATAAGAGTTTAAAATACTTATTTGATCAGAAGGAGTTAAACATGAGGAAAAGAAGATGGCTCGAATTGTTGAAGGATTATGATTTTGATTTGAGTTACCATCTTGGTAAAGCAAATGTAGTAGCTGATGCTTTGAGTAGGAAATCTTTGATATGTCAATGCTTATGGTTAGAGAGTTAGAGATGATCGAACAATTTAGAGATATGAACTTGGTATGCAAAGAGACATCCAACAGTGTGAAGATGGGAATGTTGAAACTGGCTAGTGGGATTCTTGAAGAGATCCGAGAAGGTTAGAAGTCTGATTTGAGTTTGGTAGATCGACTAACGTTGATTAACCAAGGAAACAAAGGTGAATTCCGAGAGGGTGAGAATAGTATGGTGAGACTTGGTGACAGAGTATGTGTTCCTGATATTCCAAAACTTAAGAAGAGCATTCTTGAGGAAGGGCATCAAAGAGATTTGAGTATTCATCCAGGTGCTACGAAAATGTATCAAGATTTAAAGAAAATGTTTTGGTGGCCAGGTATGAAGAAAGAAATTTCTAAGTTTGTCTATGATTGCTTGACTTTCCAGAAGTCGAAGATTGAACATAAGAAGCCTACATGTCTTATGCAACCTTTTAGTATTCCATAGTGGAAATAGGATAGTGTTTCTATGGGTTTTGTATCGGGGTTACCGAAGACTGTTAGAGGTGATGATTCAATTTGGGTAATAATGGATAGGTTAACTAAGTCGGCTCATTTCTTGTCGATGAGGATCAATGATCCTATAGAAAAGCTAGCTAAGATGTTTGTTGATGAGATTGTAAAGTTGAATGGGATACCTTCGAGTATCATGTCGGATAGAGACCTGAGGTTTACATTGAAATTTTGGACAGGTTTGCAGAATGCTTTCGGTACCAAGTTGAAGTTGAGTTCCGCATATCATCCATAGACGGACGATCAAACAGAGAGGACTATCCAGTCTTTGGAGTATTTTCTAAGGGCTTGTGTGCTAGAACAAGGAGGATCTTGGGATAGTCACTTGCCATTGATTGAATTTACATAAAATAATAGTTTCCATTCAAGTATTGGAATGGCACCGTGCGAAGTATTATATGGTAGGAGGTGTAGAACTCCATTGTGTTGGTATGAGTAGGGTGAGAGTGTTGTACTCGGACCTGAGATTGTGCGATAAAAAACTAAGAAGATTAAGATGATCCAAGAGAAGATGAAGGCTTCTCAGAGTTGTCAGAAAATCTATCATGATAAGAGAATGAAGGCCTTAGAATTTCAGAAAGATGATCATTTGTTTTTTAGAGTTACTCTGGTAACAAGTGTTGGTAGGGCTCTGAAATCAAGGAAGCTTATGCCGCATTTCGTTGGTCCATATCAGATATCTGATAAGATAGGTGAGGTAGCATATCAGATTACTTTACCTCCATTACTTGTGAATCTTCATGATGTGTTTCATGTATCTCAGTTGAGAAAGTACATTTCGGATCCCTCACATGTAATTCAGATGGATGATGTACATGTGAGAGATAACCTGACTGTTGAAGAATTACCATTGAGAATAAAAGGTCGTGAAGTGAAGAAATTTAGAGGTAAGGATATTGCCTTAGTAAAGGTGTTGTGGGGTGGATCATCCGGTGAAAGTTTGACTTAGGAGCGTGAGGATCAGATAAATGAGTCGTATCTAACTCTGTTTTCCTCAGGTAATTTTCAAGGGAGAAAATTCTTTAAGTGTGGGAGAGTTGTAACACCCTAATTTTTAGAAGTTATTTATTTAATGAATTATTAGGAGTATTTGTGAATAATTGATGTTTTATATGATTATATGTGTGATGTGCTGGTATGAGGTTGTGCATGATCTGAATTATGATGATTAGAAGTATTAGAATGGTTAAATAATTATTTAGTAATTAATTGGATTATTATTGAGAATATAATAATAGGAATAATTATTTAAATGGTTATTTTAATTAGAGTGGTGTGTTGGTAATTAGTAGAAAGAGTGAGGATGTGATGGTAAATAGAGGTTGACTAAGCGAGGGCAATTGAGGAAGTTATTAGGGGTCCTTTGTGATAACAGAGAAGAGATAGTTGTTATTCTCACAATCAATCGTGAAAGTCGGAGAAGAGAGGCTAGGGTACGAAGGCTTTGGAGAGAATCATCGTAAGAGGCACGAAGAACATAATAAATCAATCGAAGCAATAAGGTAAGGGGTGTTTATCTGATTATTATATTTGATTTGAGTGGTAGATAGAGGTAGGGTTTGCCTTAGGTTTTATAGATGGTGATTTGATGTTGTTTGATGGATAATTGATGGGTTAGTAATGAATAATGACCCGTAAATGTTGTCTAATTGATGTAGTATATTAAGTTGTTGATAGACGATGAATCCCTATAATTAGATGATGTTTTAGGACCTATAAGGCAGAAAAATTGCAAAAAAATCACAGAAAAATTCAGCATAAAACAGCATGGGTCGATTCAAAGAGGTCATGCATCGACACATGCAGGTTCAAGACTCAATATGCGTCAACTCATTGGGTCGACCTGAGTACACCCGGGGAAGACAGAATACATATGCATCGACTCAAAGGGGGGCATGCCTGGACTCAAGCAATCCAATTTTTGTCAGATTTTTCTAATGGTCGTAACTTGAGTTTCCAGACTCCGTTTGAGGTGTCGTTCAAAGCGTGAGATAGCTAACACGATGATCTATATTTATAAGGATTAAAATGAAGAATAATAAGGATAGTTCTAGTACCCAAGTTAGGATAGAATTTGTTTCCCCGTGTTGAATCACTATGATGTTTTGTGGTAATGAAGTATGATGATGATATGATGATCTTATGATAATGCTTGGTTCACAATGATGATATGTTGTTAATATGATGATTCTGTTTTATATGATGATATGATGATGATTCTCTGCTTATATGAGTACATATGATGAGGTTTATATGATGATGTTGGTGAATACATGAATGATGATGCGTATGACTAGTTATGGTCGTTTATATTATTGTTGCGCATCATGCATTAATTGGACAACTTTTGTTCGTTTTGATGATTTAGGACATTAATCCAGTGATTTGGTCTCAATCGCATTGTATGGATTTGGGATGTCTATGATTTTCTCTGGTTCCAAGTGGGAATCGATCCTATGATTGGGATATTTGGAGGGTGATGGCCCAGTGTCCATCAAATGAATTAGTACCACATGCATGAGTTTATGTCCTTGCACTGCATCTTATGTGGAATTGTATGGTTCTTAAATTTATTATGTTATATTGTGTATTGAATTTGTATGATTGTGGAGGTACTTGGAATATAACAATGCTGGGTTTATTTTGTGATACTTTTGGTTTATTCTGCTATGTCTATTACTTATATCTTATATAATGATTGTGATGAACTCACCCTTTATGCTTGAATGTTGCCACTACGTTGGTAACATGCAGGTAATCAGGAGTAGTCCCTAAAGGCTTAGAAGAATAGCTTGGAGCGTGTGTTTTATTTTCGTTGAGTCTAGAAGGTCTTGCCCTGATATGAAACATCGGGGACGGGAACACTTTGTTTTGAAAACTATTTTGTTCTTGTTTTGTTATGACATTTAAATTGTTTCCATGGAGTTTAAATTATGTTGAATTGTGAACCATCAACCATGGGGCACTATGAAGTATTTTAATGAACTTGTTTGAATTATGATTCCGCTGCAAGTATGTGAAACCTTAATAATGGATATGTACATGAATAATTTTGAAAACCTGTGTTACGGAGTAAGACTAGAACGTATGATTATTTGACAAATAAAATGTGAGTCTTTTGTTGTATTACTCTGATATTTTTTTTAAAAATTATGAATATTTTGTGGGGTTTAGAAGGGTGTTACAAAAAAACTATGTATTTTGATGACACAATTTTGTTCATATGATCAGAAAAAGTGAAAATAGAAGGGTAAGGAATACTTATCCTTTTTATGATACTCCCCCTGAGTCAATAACTTGATGAAGATTGAATATCCTGACTCTGAACCATTTTAGTAAAAACTCCCCCTAGTTCTAATAGATCAGATATTGAGCTCTTGAGAGTCTTGACTATTGATACCAATAGAACTTGAGATCTTGAATTCATCAGAGCTTCTTTTTATAGAATCTTCTATTCATATTTTTAAGATAGTCTTCAACTTCTGATTTGCTCAGTTCTTCTGGAAGGCATTTGCTTATGCTTTTGATTCTTATTCTCTGAATATCACATTCTCAGACAGTTTACAACTTCTGAACATCATGATACCAAAACCAAGATAACTTTAACTTTCAGAAAGTTCTCAACTTCTGAACAATATTGGGTCTATCTGATTCTTGAACATATGTTCACAAAGTGTACATCTTAGATTATATGAACAATCAGTTCTTAATAACTTTAAGAGAGTTATTTCATTTTGACTTGTCTTATAATTCCTAGTGAACTTGTTCAGAGTTCCTCGGTTAATCATCAAACAAACAAACATCAGCGGTATATTCATATTTTATTATTATGACGAGTTTTTCATTTCTTTTAAGTTTTTCCAAAATCATTATATTTATCCCCATTTTTAACATCATCAAAAAGTTAGAGAACAAGAAATAGTAAATCGTTACATATTATCTGAATCATAGCAATGTGTTTGATATTATTAGCTTCTGAAAAACCACGAAGGTTTCCATCTGATCAGAGACATTTCTGACCGAAACATCTTCTGATGACTGAGGTAAAAGAAATTAGAAGGCCTTTGATTGAGTCAAAATCTTATCACTTCATAATAAGACTTAAAACATGTTTAATTCTAATGACATCCTACTCTGGACAGAGATCCATTTTCAGATTCTTTAGAATAAACAGAAATTTATCTTCAGCTAAGGGTTTTGTAAAATATCAGCCCACTGATGGTCTGTATTTATAAATTTTAAATATAGGATCCCTTTCTAAATATAGTCTCTAATAAAATGATGTTTGATTTATATGTGTTTAACCCTAGAGTGTAAGATATGATTCTTACTCAAGCAAATAGCAGAAGTATTGTCACATAAAATAGGAATGCCACTCTTATAAATCTGATAATCTTCCAGTTGATTCTTTATCCGGAGCATCTGAGTGTTGTATAGTGCTGCTGAGATATACTCTGCTTTTGCAGTTGAGAGAGCTATTGTTGATTGCCTCTTACTTGACCATGATATGAGATTCTTGCCTAGAAACTGACAATTTCCATAAGTACTTTTCCTCTCCATTCTGTCTCTAGCGTAATTTGCATCATAGAAACCAGAAAGAGTGTACTATGATGTTTTCTCATACATCGAGCCAAGGTTAGTGGTTCCTTTCAGATACCTTATAATTCTCTTAACAACAGTTAAATGAGATTCCCTATGATCAGATTGGAATCTAGCACACATATGAACACTGAATTAAAATATATGGTCTAGATGCAGTAAGATATAGAAGAGATCTTATCATACCACAATACAACTTCTGACATACCTTTACAATCACCTCTTCTTTCTGAAGAATACATGTTGGATGCATTGGAGTCTTTGCTACAGTGCAGTCTGTCATGTTGAACATCTTCAGAAGTTCTTTGGTGTACTTACTTAGATAAATGTAAGTAGCCTCTAGTTTTTGATCAATCTGGATTCCCAGAAAGAACTTCAGTTCTCCCATCATGCTCATTTCAAACTCAGTCTGCATTAACTAGTGACTGGTGCAAAGGTTTATGTGTATTTTATCCCTTCTTGTTGACTATAACCTTGTGCAACCAGTCGTGCTTTGTTTCTGAGAACTTCACCTTTCTCATTGAGTTTTTTTTCTTCTGAACACCCATCTGGTTCTAATGACATGGATACCTTTGGGTTTCTGAACGAGATCCCAAACATCATTCTTTGAGAATTGGTTGAGTTCTTCTTCCATAGCCAGAATCCAATCTTTATCTAGAAGGGCTTCCTCAATAGATGTAGGTTCTATTAAAGAAACTAAACCCAGAAGCACTTCATTAGAAGGTTTGAGAGTTGACCTTGTTTTGACTGGATCATCTTTACTTCCAAGAATGAGATCTTCAGGATGGGAGGATGTGATTATGTTCTTCCTTGGTTGAGGTTAACCAGAATGATTATCAACAATATCAGAAGAAGGAGCTTTTGATTCTCTTATCTTCTTGAATCTTCTCCTTTGGCTCAGCAAACATTATAGTTATATCTGCAAGCTTTTCATATAGCTTTGACTTTTCATAGTCAAGCTTATCATTGAATCTGACATGGATTGATTCCTCCACGATTCAAGATTCTGTGTTATATATTTTGAAGCTTTTAGAGCGTCCAGAGTATCCTAACAGCAAAAACTTCTGTGCACGATTTTCCAGATTCAGAAGCTAGACCCTGAGATTAAGGGGATTCGGTTATTTGTTTTTTCTTTCCCTTTTTATTTGGCTTAGAAGCGTTTGATCTTTTCTTCCATTTTCTTACACCATAATCAACTTCTTCAGTGGGAAGTTTAGTGTAATAAAAATTTAACATATCACGTCCTTCTTCTTCTATCATCATAACATCTGGCTAAAATTGAAGTAATCAGAAGAGTTTGAAGCAGGTCTAGCGTTTATACAGCCCATAATGATCTTGTGCCAAACTCGGAGATTTGGATGAAGATCCTTGCTCTTGTATTTTGTCTTCTCATTAGATTAACTTTTAAACAATACTTGATTGTGTGACTTCTTTGCAAACTTCAATTTACTCTTTGCAATTTAAAACTTCTTCTCCATCTTATATGTACATTTGCCTTCCAAAAACTTCAAACTCATAGAATTCGGATAGTCTATCAGCTGATTCTCCAATCAGTTTTTCACAATCCAGACTTTATTCAGAAGATGAGCTGGAACAAGCGAGATCATCAAAGCTCAGAAGCATTTCTCCAGAAGATTTAAAGTTTGGTCTTGTTATGACAATAGAATCTTGATTACAAGAGTTTTAGAACCAATAATATTTCTTTTCTGGTTACTTCTGACACTACCCACGCCTCCAGACTTAAGTTGCAAATCTTGGAACATATGCCTTTCGCCCATCGTGTGTTGCAAGCATCCATTGTCCAGGTGCCATAATTGGTGTTTCTCTTGTGTTATCAAGAGCATCTGCAACATAGATTTTCTCTTTGTCGTCATCAGAGTCTAACTTATAATCAAGTGTCAATTCGTCTTCTGATGCTGCTTGCTGGTATTGGCCATGAATGCCACGTTTGCATGCTCTTCATCAGGAAAGTTGAAGGAATAGCGTACAAACATACGTACTGAAGAATTGGGTTTCTTAAGAGCATTAGAAATGGTGTCATCATCAGAGGGAGATTTATCAGGAGTAACCTACAAGGTTTGAAAATTGGCTAAGTGTATGATGCTAGATAAAGAACAAGAAATCAGTAAAGTTCAAACCTGAACCTTTTCTGTTGAAGGACTAGTCTGGTTGACATGAGCGTCCCCTTGGTCTATTTGGATGGCTGTAAGGAAAGAACAATCAAATATGTAACAAGATCCAAAAGAGTAAAGGGGCAAGCTTTCCAAAAAAAAAATGGTTACCAACTTGCATGGTAGAGCGTACTCTAACATATTAAGGATCAATATGAAGAGGCACAGAGTAGTTTGGTAGTTAATGCTTCGTCGATACCGCTCTCTCGGCCTTTTTCTTATAAGCGTTTTCAATATCTGACCAAGGGCTATACCACCAGTCGGGAATAGGTGAGCCAAAGGCCAAAGCTAAGGGGCTAGATAGAAAAGGAGGAAAATTAATTTTTCCAAATTGAAGGGCGTAAAAATGTTTATCTTTTGCGTAACTAGGAATTTTATGTTTTGAGATTCTGTCGGTTACCTCCTGCTTTAATTCTTTGGCTTACTAGAAAATGGTCCAACGAAGATCATTAGGTCGATACACAAGTCAGAAATACTGCTGGAAAGCTTGAATTTGTTTGGCATGAGTAGTCTTACATTCGGTTGCCTTCGCCTGTAAATTGGTAAAAGCTTCGGTTAGTTCAGCTAGCTTTGTCTCAGGGGCACCAACATATGCAGTAATATATGACTGCCACCAAGTTTCAAATTCCTCGGTACTGTAAAATGCAGGTTGAAAAGGGATGGAACCAAGCTTAGGCCTCTTTTCCCAAAAACTCTTGACGTCTTCTCTGAAGACATCATAAGGTTGATCGCTGGTGATATTAAAAAGCAACTCAAAGGAGGGAAATAGAGATTTGGGGATAAACTGGCAGAGCCCAAATTGTCGAGCCACTAAATTAGGTTGATAAGAAAACAAGCCTGGAGTGGTTCCAACAATTACAACTGACAGAAACTGAGGAACCAAAAAACGCCTCCAGATAACTAAAGAATTACTCTTGTCTTCATTTCTTGGAGGAGGAAAAACTCTAGTAAACCACTCAGGGCCATCTGGTCTATTACAGAAAGGAGCCACTAAAGCTTCAAAATTGACACGAGTCAACATAATGCTGAACAAGAGTCGAAATACCTCGGTGTTGGGTGAAGTTTTATCACCAGGGGTCATAGGAATTAGGAGTTTCCAAACAACGTGACATTCCGCTGGAGGATACACCACTCTTCTCATCCCATATGGCATGATATCTTTAGAGAAAGTGGCGTTGAGCCACAATTGTAAGAACCAAAAGGGGCCATGGGCCAAAATGTTCTTATTCTTGGAGTTTAGGGTCGAAATTTCTTGATTTGAGAATCGGCATCAGATAATGACTCATAAAGAGAAGCCAATATCAGCTAGCCCAAAGCAATATCACGACCTTGATGTAACTGCGTAGCCAAATATAAATTTTTTTTGGCTATCTGCATAGACCTTGAACAAAAAAAAGTGAGACAACCATAAGGTCAGAAACAATACATGCTCTTCAAGAGTCACATGGCATGAGGTTTTGGCATGATAGTCGATGAAGTTATTATACGTCGGTTTACCAGAATCACCTACATCAAACTTCAAAGATATGGGGTATTCATCCCCGTGATTGAATACGCGACCAATCTGTTTTAATACAGTGATAACAACAATGTCTAAAAGTGTGGGAGTAATCATGCCACACTTCGTATGAAAGGTATTGGTCGAACCCTCCAAAAATTGGATTGCAGCCAGCAGCATACCGCATGAATAAGGAGGACCACAACAAGATATTTGTAAAAGAGTGTAGATACCTAAATTTTGCCATTGATCAAGTTTTTATGCTTCTAAATGTGTCATCCAAGCACGAACCTTAGGGAAATTTCTGGGGGGAGCAGTCCTGAAGTTTTTATCTACATAGTGTAGTGACAAAGGCTTTTCAAGAGAAACTAGTGGTTTGGTAAGGTAACTGGTTGGGAATAATGCATGTTCGTCCATAGAAATCTTTGGTCTACGTTCTTCAGGGAGAGAACCTAGGAATTCCAGGGGTTTATCATCTATAGAGAAAGAGAATAATACCCGTGATTGCTAGATCTTTGCTTTTTCTTCTGAAAAAGGTGGCTCAGGAACGTACTCATTCCCATCAATAAGGAGTGGATGTGGAAGTGTTGCAGAACAAGGAATCTTTCTACTAGAGCTTGCCATTGGAAAAGACAGAGAAGCTTGAAGAAGAAGAAGACTGGAAGGAAAAATGATTTGTGTTCTCTGAAGACAGAATTTCGTTGAGTCAGGTTGAAGGGAAGAGTCAAAAGAGAGAAGAAACGAGTTTTATAGAAGGAAAACCCTAAGTAAAAAGGAAAAGGAAATAATCAAGAAAACAATTAAATTTTTCTTTCCCAACTCCTCAAACTCGTGTCACTTAATCTATGGACACGTGGTGAGAGGGAGTACAGACATGGTGGGCCACATCTCCCACTAAGAAAAAGAAATGATGGATAATTAATAGTTGCATGTCTCAAGGAGAAGATGTGTTACACTATCATGATGGTGTAACATCATGAGTAAGGGGGGAACATTTACAACATCTAAGGGAGAAATGGAAGCGAATGAGTTGTTGGAAAAATGGTATTTCAAAGATGCCATTGTCTCATGTTGGGCAAAAATAGAAAATGGCATCTCTGGGGGGCATTTTGTTACCTTAAAAAAATCTTTTAAGGTATATATTGCGTAATTAATGAGGGTAGTCCCACGAGCTAAGAAGGTATCCTACAAATAAAGGTTGTAAGGGAATTAAGATCGAGAATGAGAAATAGTTGGAAAAATTATTAGTCAGCAGTAGAAAGTCGACATAATTGACAAACAAGCTAGTCGAAGTTTGGTCTTGCCGACCAAATTGAAATCTAAGACTTAGAGAAGTTTGGATCATCTATATATGCTAAAGGATGGCGTCAAAGTGAGCGCTGGAGCGGGATAATTTTAAAATTTGAAAATACTAGCAGTTGCAAGATAGTTTTCCAAATTAAGCGCCAAGTACGTGGTGAAAATATAGATAAGCAATTATCTTAAGGCCAAATATGTGTCAAGTATATAGTGTGTTCTAGTACGTAGGCAGTTAGATTTGTAACTACTATAAATAAAAGGATCCAGTGTAGGATTCAGGGTGTTCACTTTATGTTAGAATCACTTAACAAACCCAACATTCGAAACGTAAGGAAGCAGAGGGTTTCAAAAGTGTTAATGTACGTGAATCACCATCTTTATGTCAATGCAAATTCCTTTCTTTTCAGTTGTTCCTTTTGAATCTTTTGCTTTAACTTTATTTTCTTTTGAATGATCCTTTTATATTATCATCTACACTTTTGAAACTCGTTCTATCTCTATACTAGAATTACTAAAGAGTTACTCAACATTTATTTGATTTAAACAAGTCGTAACTTATTGTCAGTCACGAGTCACCTTTAGTCGGTCAAAACATTACATTATGGAAACTCATGTTTGTTCTATCCTTCAGAGAAAACCGTTTCTCAAAAAGAAAAATATTACGTCATTTGAACAAGTTATACTTAGATACATTAGCACATGTCTTAGGATCAACTAGTCGATCCTGCAAGTTACCCTTAGTTTTTAGGCTTTGGAAAGACTAGCAGTTGTTTACCTTTTTCCACATTAAACACATAGCAACACGAATATGTCACTACTAAAATCAAAATGAAGACGAGATATATGTCATGTAAGCAAGAAAACAAGTAACATATATTGCAAATATCGAGCAAACAAATAATTCAAGCACAAGTGCGAAGAATAAAAATAAACAAAAAACCATATGTTCACATGATAAGAATATACATATACAAATGTGAAAGATTTAATACATGAAGTCGTTATAAGCGTATGGATTAAGAACACACAATGGTTATTAATCAAAAAAATTGGAAATGTACATTCATGGTTTTCATCATTTGAGAAAATATCAAGCATTTTGGAAGTATCTAGTAACATATATCAAGGAAAATCTTACTTTCAAGGAGAAAATGAAACGATAGTACCTCACTCTTGATTGAGATCGAAGATGCACTGACATGATGTAAAGAACTCAAACACAAGATTAGAGTGAAATTATAGAGTGCAAGTAATAGTATAGGATTAAGAAACATTTGAGATATCGATTATCCGCAATTCCCCACGTATGTTGACAAAAGGTTCCGTTGCGAGTGGTTTAGTGAAAATATTAGCAAGTTGATTTTTACTATCAACATGCTCAAACCCAACATCCCCTTTTTCAACATGGTCACAAAGGAAGGGGTGGCGTATCTTAGTATATTTAGTGCAAAAATGTAATACAATATTTTTGGTTAGATTAATAGCACTAGTGTTGTCGCACATGACAGGAATACGTAAGAGTTTAATATCAAAGTCAAGTAGTTGTTGTTTAAGCCACATAATTTGGGCACAACAACTACCGGCTGCCACGTATTCCACCTCGGCCGTTAACAAAGTGACAAAAACTTGATTTTTGCTATGCCAACTTATCAAGGATTTTGAAAACATGTGACATGTTCCACTAGTGCTTTTTCAATCCAATTTGCAACCGTAAAAATCGGAATTGGAGTAACCAATCAAGGTACAATTGTTTCCCTTGGAATACCCAAGTCCAAAATTTGATGTACCAACTAGGTATCTAAGAATGCGCTTAACAACTTTTAAGTGTGATTCTTTAGGAGCCGATTGATATCTTGTACACATACAAACAGTAAACATGATATCCGGCCTAGATGTGGTAAGATAAATAAGATATCCAATCATACCACTATACCTTTTTACCTCAACATCCTTACCCTTTTCATCTTTATCCAAGTTGCCATTTGTTGCCATATGTGTGTCAACATCCTTACCCCTGTCCATCTCATTTTTTTTTGAGTAATTCGAGACAATACTTTGTTTAACGCATAAATGTTCCTTAATCAAGTTGCTTAATTTGTAGTCTAAGGAAGTAGTTTAATTCTCTCATTAGACTCATTTCAAACTCTCCCTGCATAAGCTTAGAGAACTCATTGACAAGATGCATGTTAATTGATCCAAATATGATATCATCAACATAAATTTGAACTAGTAAAATATGCTTTCCATGACGTTTAATAAAGAGTGTGGTGTGTAACGCCAGTAATTTAATTAATTATTTAATTAAGTTATTTTTAGAATATTTGTGAAGAATTGTTATTAAATTGGATTTATTTATTAAGTGGAGAAATAATAATATTAGAGGTATAATATTACTATTTGGTGAAATAATGTTAGAAGCTAATATTATCTCATGTGGGCCTATATTGTGTGAGTGGAAGTAATAAGGGGGTGTAGGTTTGGAGCCCAATAAGAATAATATAATAATATTAGGTTATTTTATTATTTGTGAGAAAGAATAGAAGGAGGAAGCAGTAAGAAGAGAATAATGATTTGGAAGAGAACGTGAAGCTGCTGGAAATAGTGGAAAACGGCAAGAACAAAGATTCCACCCAGAAAATTATAGAGCGGCCTTCAATATAAGGTAAGGGTGGGGTTCTGACTTTACAATTGGATTCATGACATTTGATATATGGGGTTAGATGTAATTGTTGTTTGTTCTTGAATTAGATGTGTTATGAATGATGTATGGTGAATATTGATGAATTATGGATGAATAATGACGTTATGATGTCGTTTAATCGATGTAGTATTTGATGGGTGTTTATCTGTAACGTATAGCCTAAATGTAGTACTGCAAGTGTACAGCCTATCAAAGTAATATATAAGATTATCGAACCACAGAGACCAATTGTCAATCTATCAACTCTATTGCTAAGGTGCTTATCTAAGGCGAATAAGGATATTGATGTGAGTGCAGTGCACAAAGTAAATGAGCGAGGGAAATAACAGTTTAAAAGACAGGTTGGAATGTAAATCATGTAATCAGATGTTGGTCCGGTCATGTGTAGATGAACCTACTTATGGGGCAGTGTTTTCTATTGATAGCAAAGAATCAGTTTAACGGGAACTTGTAGCTTTTGACTACTAAGAACCGAGTTTACTCTTTAAATTAAATTCCTTTATTGTCACATATAAAGGGTGCCTTCCGCGTTAAAGAGGTAAACCTATTTTTAAGAAATTGATAGTTTTGACTTAACAGAAAAGTGATCTTACTCGGAAAGATTAACTTAAAGAGACTTTTGGCTTTTGACCAAGAGTCAGATTTTAAACCTACAAACGCGTCCGAAAATAGTTTCAAAATCGTTTTCTAAAAAGGTCAATGATTCCTATTTAACCAATCAACGGCTGTCGCTCTTTTTGTTTGGTTAAATAATAATCAAGTCGTATCATTAGTTTGGACGGCTTTCGATCTTACCCAATAAACATTGAAACACAATTGACTTAAGTTAGAAGCAAAACATCCCCAGAGTATTTTCACTAGCATGATAATTGGAACACAACCACGATGACAATCATTACATCCTAACCTTTATAGTTTAGCCAGACATAATAAGTGCGAGTCTATAAAACATGTAGACTATGGTAAGAGCATTTAAAGTCTATAAAACGTGTAGACTATGGTAAGAGCATTTAAAGTCTATAAAACGTGTAGACTATGGTAAGAGCATTTAAAGTCTATAAAACGTGTAGACTATGGTAAGAGCATTTAAAGTCTATAAAACGTGTAGACTATGGTAAGAGCAATTAAATAAAGAAATGCAATAAATTAGAACCTTGCTCCGGTCGGAGACTTGAATCTGATACAAATCTATGGAAAAGTAAGGCCGGTATGATGAACTTCAACCAAAGTGCTCCAAGACACGATTACAACTCAATCTACACCGTAATAACTCCCCGATGTGAAGAGATTATTACTTTACAGAAACTGATAGTATATGGCTTAAGATTGTACTAAGCTTGGATGAAACTAAAGAATGAGAATCGAAGGCTATTTATAGAGGAACTTTGAGGTGCGTAAGGACCAGCATGCCCCTTAACTTCTTTTGAGCGGGAGATTTTTTGTGAAGGCCGCGGGCGCGGTGAGGGTGGCCGCAGGCGCGGCGCCTGGAACCGCCACATCATGGGAACGTGGCAGTTGATCTCTGGGTGAAAGTGGGCCACGTCATCGCGTTTCCTGTAGCCAGCGCGGTGCTGAACGCCATAAGTGCAAAATATCTTGAAAAACCCTAATTTCTTGGCGTTTTGGCTCGTTTCTTCACAGAAGGCTCTGAAATGACAAGAATCCTGAAAACAAAGGAAAAAGGAACATAATACGAGAAAATGACAATAAAAACTAAGGAAAACATGTGATATTTGAGTCAGAAACATAGTGCGATTTAGTGCGATCAAATCCTCCCACGCTTAGACCTTTGCTTGTCCTCAAGCAACAACTCTTAAAAGTGGATGAAAGAAATTTATGGTGTATACAGGTTTTGGGCAAAGAGGGCTTCTAAGTCCGAGTAAGGGTGTGTTGTCAGGCACTAACTATCTGAATCAAGGGTATCGTAATTACACTACTCGCAGAAATGCGGACATAAACCTCATAAGTATACAGATTGATCCAAATATCCTTACTATGCTAAGACTTTTTTTTTTACGAGGTCCTTTTTCATTCAGGCGCAATCACATTAAGCCTGTTATCCGTACATACTCATGGTGTAGTGACCGGTTAGTGACTCTGATCTCAAGTGATGGGATTCTGGTACAAGAGTTGGTTTAATCCCTTTTTATTTTACCCATTTGCAGTTGCGGGGGATCGGACCGTAGTCCGCCCTACCAAGTTCAGCACCAGATACCTCTGAACCAACTACAACAGATATGCCTTATATATATTTTTTCTTTGTTTTTGTTAGTGCTTACAACTTTCTTGAGTTGAGTAATCTTTGTGAGGATTACCCAACTCGTAGTCGCATTCACACTTTATTTTATAACTTTTAAGGCAAAATAGAGATCATCCACTTATATTCATCGATCCCACACTTAGAGCATGCTTAGGCCGGAGCTGACTGCTAAGATAAACTACTTGAAGACCTATTTGTACAGTTTTATTCAAAATCATAGCATATTGGGGAGAAAGGATCTAATCTAAATATTCAAAAAGGTTTATGGTGTAAAAATGATAACGAATTTTTCAAAAAGTGAGTGTCCGAGAAACAGACCCTATCTAGGACCTGTCTCATAGCCCAAATCCTTAAAAACAACCATAAATCTTTGAAAAATAAAAATTTTGTAAGGCTAAAAGGTGGGGGAAATGAAAGGGTACACTACGCAGAAAGACTCGCCTATCACATGCATTTTATTAACTACGAATAAAAAAGGAAAAATGCGGAAGGAAAATAAAAGCAGGAAAAACGGAAAATAAAAGCGAAAAATAAAAGCGAAAAATGGGAAATAAAAGCGATAAATGCTCCTCCCACACTTAAATCAGACATTGTCCTCAATGTTCCAAAATAAGGTAGGAGGAGGTACCTGAAAACACTAGTGGGGGCCACTAGGACCTTCACCATCCTGGTTGGTACGACCGGAACGGCGGCTACGGCTGCGACGGCGGCTATCGCGGTCCAAAACAAGCTGCTCCAGTCTCTCTGACAAGGCGGCATTTGCCGCTTGTAACTCTTGGGTCCGACCAATGAGGGTGCCTTGGGTTGCCTCCATCAATTGGAAGTGACGAGCGTTTGTGGTCTGGTGTAGGTGCTGTTCTCTCTGAAAAGCCAGCTGACTTTCCATAATAGTGCGCAGAGAGCTAGCATTTTGTTCTTGGGACGCTTGCATGAAGGCCATGTTGTCGGCCGCCTGTTGCTGCAAGGTAGCAAGGAGGGTGTCCCTCTGGGCCTCTCGGGCCATATGCTCACGCCACATGTCCTCAGTGACATGGAAGCTAGGAGCTGTACCTGCATGTGGGTTAGAGGTAGAAGGTGCCGTGTGTGAAGGTGAAAAATGGGGTGGTTCCTCTGTTTGGAAATCGTACTCATCATCAGTGTTGTTACCCTCATTTAAAGGTAGATTTGGGGGCAACGGACCAATAAAAGCAGGAGCGTTGAGATCGTAGGTCCAGTTACGCTCAAATCTAATATCAGTACGACGGGTGCAAGGGATAACAACACTGGGTATAACAACACCTCCAACCATGAGGAAGTAACCACCTTCCTTCCTCGTCTTGCATAAACGCATATCCCTGAAAAATTTAAGATTTGCAATCCGAGGAGGAAGTGGTTCTAGGGTGGCAAGTTCCGTATCCAATCCTATGGCACGGGCAATAGTGGTAATCAGTCCACCAAAGGAAATCGGCCCACCTTTTCTTAAAACATGGTGCATGTGGGCAATCATGAATGGGACGGGATTAACTTTGGTGTCTGTGAGGCAGCTCTGCATGATAATTAATTCTTTAGCATTCACCTTGTTTGGGTTTTCCCGAGCAAAGATGGTGGATGCTAAAAGAAATCTAAAGACACGAAGGGCAGGATTGTGGATGTGAGAAGCAAGAAGGCCATCAAAAGATGTTGCATTTTGTTTAGTAATTCTGGCCCAAAATGCTTCAAATGCCCAATCCGTGTCTAAAGGTGCTTCACAAATGGCACCATCCCCATAAGGCAATCCTAACATGGCGGCTAGACCGTCAGTGGAGTAATCATATTCGACATTAAACATTCTAAATTTGACTCCACCTACGGTGCTAGCAGTGTTAGGGGAGACGTTATAAATTAAAGAACTTAAAAACTCGAACGTCAGCCTAGGGTAGGTTGGTGCTTGAGTAGCAAAAATATCATGCATACCTATTTTATCTAGAAGGAAGAATACACTATGGTATATACCTAATGAATATAGACAGTTTTCATCGATATACCTGGTAGAGTGTATTGGTGTTGTCAGCAATTTTTCAAGCCGCTTTAGTTGCCTTTCTCCGGCTTGACCACCACGTAAAATGTAACCGTGATATTCCATAGAATTTTCTTGTGGGTAAAAAGAGAGAAAGAATGGGATGTAGAAGTAATGAAGGTGTGAGGAAGAAAATGATATAGTAGGGGGTATTTGTAGGAAGGGAAGAAAGAAAATGGTGGTTGTAAATATTTATGATGAAAATAATGGAAATAAATGTAGTGGGTTGGTATGGGTAATAAAGTGGATTAAAATTGGAAGAAAATGGGATTGGGAATTGAAAAAGTGGTAAAATGGGGGGAAAAACGAGCTACTAGCCGTTAGGTGACCGTTGTGTCACCGCGGGCGCGGCAGGGCCTACCGCGGGCGCGGTGAGGTCGAGGTCAGTTGGGCTGGCCTGACTTTCTTTCCATTGGGCTTTTTCTTCCTCGCCATTATCTTCAATTTCTGGAGGTGTACCTATTTTTCTTATAAATGTGCATATATGTACGTGAATACATATACACATGTTTATTTATTTTATTTTTATATTAAAACTATGGTGACCTAGAAAAACAAAAACATTAGTAAATAAATAAAACATATGCATATATATATATATATATATATATATATATATATATATATATATATATATATATATATATATATATATATATATATAGATATAGGTACGGACATTGGGTCATCAAAATAAATATTAACAACTCAGGAAACAGATAATGCAAAAAATAAAAATGAGTCTGAAAAGTAAATCAACATAATATGAATAATACTGAAACTAGATATCTTGTGAACAATACAGATCTATTGCCAACCGGTAGGATGCTCTGCAGGAGTGTCTGGGCCACGCAGCTCAGTCAGCTGGCGTCGAATCTCTGCCACCTCGTGAGCTAATTCATCTAACTCACCAGCGAAGGTAACATCATTCACTTCCAACTGCAAATGAAGGTCAGCCACCTCATTGCGGAGAGTGGTTATCTCAGTGCGCATAGCAGTCAATAGAGTGCGAATATCAGGTTCCTGCAAGCTGAGGTTATTAGTAAGAACAGTAGTATGTGTAACCTCGGGTCGGGATGTGTGATCTGGAGCGGAGTCCTCGGAGGCAGGAGTGTAGTCCTGAGTGGGATCTTCAGAAGCAGGAGTGTATTCTGGAGTGAGATCTTCGGAAGCAGGAGTGTATTCTGGAGTGTACTCTTCGGAGGCAGGAGTGTATTCTGGAGTGTACTCTGATATCTCACCCCAACCTTCTACAGAATAGTTCCAGTTAGCAGAGTTGGAAACACAAGTCATCTGAGGGTCTGGCATGGTGAAGGTGTAAACTGTCTGGTCATTGATAAGCAATTTGTACCGATATGGGTGGAAAGAGGCCCTCCTCATGAATCCACGATCCATGCAAAAGTCTAAATCCAGAAAAGTATATCCACAGTATGGGGTCAGCTGTGCTATCATACTGTCTAAACCCAAAGCAGAAGCTATCTGTGTCACATTCCCTCCGGAATGAATGAGCCCTACAGCGGATCGAGCAGTCTGCTCGAGGCTCTCTATCAGAAAACCTCCACTAGCTATAGGTCTGGACTGACTAGCACAGTATAAGAAAAGGATCTCCTCAGCGGTGACCAAGTGGTCACAGTAACTCCTCCCAAAGAAAGTGTGGCATAGGATCATCTCGAAGTATCGGAAGGCCGGGTTATGGATCTTCCGGGACAGCTGGGTAGAGGGGTCAAGACTGGCTCTATCAGTAATGTCCTGCCAAAATTTGTCAATGTCTCTGTCCATGTAGCAACTCAATGGGAACTCAGTTATAGCTGTCGGTCCAGTTTGGAAACCAAGCAAATCCCCAAATTCTTTGGTGGTCAGGGTATACTCGGTGCCAAACAATCTGAAACTCAGGCGCCCTCGCTCATCTCCTTCACCTACTCGTGGATTATAGTCCATAGAGCTAAGAAACTCCAGAGTAAGGTTCCTGTAGGTTTTGTGGACATCATCGGCATAAGAATCCCAGCTAAGTTGGTTGCATAGATACCGAATACTTGGCTCAATCCCGAGTGCCTCCATGCAGCTCTGATCGGGGTACCTAGTGGGTACCATAAGTCTAGCAGATAAGGTAGCAAATCGGGCCTTTTGCGCTTCATCTCTGAAAATCACAACCATACCATCGGGGTGATGCATCCTGAAAATATAAACACAAGAAATTAGTCCAGATAAAATATATAAATTACTAAAATAAAATAAAATAAAATAAAGAATAAACCATGGGTTGCCTCCCATGCAGCGCTTGTTTAACGTCGTTTAGCTTGACGATTAGATCTTACTTTATGTGGGTATTGGTGGGTCTATAAGAATATGACTAGAGTAGTCAACAGGCAAATCGCCTCCTTTTTAGAGCTTCAGTCTTTGTCCATTTACCACAAATGGAGCACATGAATTGTTTTTGATTTCTACTGCTCCAGATTTTAGAACTCTTGACACTTCAAATGGACCTGTCCATCTTGAACGAAGCTTACCAGGAAAAAGTCGTAACCTTGAGTTAAATAGGAGAACAGGATCACCAATGTTGAAATCTTTCTTGATGATTTTTTTATCATGCCACATCTTGGTTCTTTCCTTATATATGATGGCATTCTCATAGGCATTCAAGCGAAGCTCTTCTAGCTTGTGAATGTCCAGGATACGTTTTTCTCCGGCTTTCAGGTAATCTAGATTCAAGGATTTAATGGCCCAATAGGCTTTATGTTCTAGTTCGAAGGGTAAATGACAGGACTTTCCATAAACTAATTGATAAGGAGTTGTTCCAATAGGGGTTTTATAAGCCGTTCTATAAGCCCATAAGGCGTCTTTAAGTTTTCCAGACCAGTCTTTTCTGGATAGTGATACGGTTTTTTTCTAGGATCTGCTTAATCTCCCTATTCGATACCTCTACTTGGCCACTGGTTTGCGGGTGATATGGTGATGCTACTCTATGTTTTACTCCGTATTTGCTTAGAAGCTTGTCAAATATCTTAGATATAAAATGAGATCCTCCATCACTTATGACTAACCTCGGGGTTCCAAACCTAGGAAAAATAATATTCTTAAACAGTTTGATAACGACCTTGGTATCGTTTGTGGGTGATGCAACAGCTTCGATCCACTTTGAGACATAATCGACAGCTACTAGGATATACTTGTTACCCATTGAGGAAGGAAAAGGTCCCATGAAATCTATACCCCAGACATCAAATATTTCCACTTCTTGGATGTTTCTTAAAGGCATTTCATCACGTCTTGAGATGTTCCCAGTGCGTTGGCATCGGTCACATTCTGTAATGTAAGTGTGGACATCGCGCCATACAGTAGGCCAATAAAAACCTGCTTGAAATATTTTGGCGCATGTTTTAGACGTGCTTGCATGTCCACCATAAGGTGAAGCATGACAATGTTTAATGACATTGCCTACTTCTTCCTCCGGCACACATCGTCGGAATATATTATCTATTCCTCTTTTGAATAGGAGGGGTTCATCCCAAAAGAAGTGTTTAACATCTCTGAAAAACTTCTTCTTCTGTTGGTAGCTTAAGTCGGGGGGTATGATATCAGCGGCTAGATAATTTACAATATCTGCGTACCATGGTATGTTGTTCATGGTTGAGATTTCCTCATAGGTCTCTTCTTTAGTTAAGTTTATCCCAGCTATTAATCTTTCATAAGTAGAGTGATCGTCTATAGGTATAAGTTCAGGCTTAAGGTGTTCTAACCTGGAGAGATGATCAGCTACTAAGTTTTCAGCTCCTTTTTTATCCTTAATATCCAAGTCAAATTCTTGGAGTAAAAGTACCCATCTGAGCAATCTAGGCTTAGCATCTTTCTTACTTAACAAGTACCGGATTGCTGCATGATCTGTGTATACTATTATTTTTGCTCCCACCAAATAAGATCGAAATTTATCAATAGCAAAAACTACGGCTAGCAATTCTTTTTCTGTGGTTGTATAATTTAGCTGGGCGGCGTCTAGTGTTCTACTAGCGTAGTAAATTGCATGCAGTTTTTTGTCTTCTCTTTGCCCTAGTACAGCTCCTACAGCAAAATCACTAGCATCGCACATGATTTCAAAGGGTTGTGTCCAATCAGGTGGTCTTATGATAGGTGCTGAAATAAGAGCTTGCTTTAAAACTTCAAAGGCCTCAAGACATTTTTGGTCGAATTCAAACTCGACATCCTTCATCAATAAGTTAGTTAAAGGTTTAGTTATTGCGGAAAAATTCCTGATGAAACGTCGGTAGAACCCGGCATGTCCTAGGAAACTTCTTATTTCCCTAACGGTCTTAGGTGGGTTTAAGTTTTCTATAACTTCTATCTTGGCCTTATCGACTTCTATACCTCTTTCAGAAATAATGTGTCCCAAGACTATCCCTTCACTTACCATAAAGTGGCACTTTTCCCAATTCAACACAAGGTTTACTTCCACACATCTTTTTAAGATTTTCTCCAAGTTCGAGAGGCAGTTTTTGAAATCAAACCCACACACTGAAAAATCGTCCATAAATACTTCCATAATTCCATCTAGGTAGTCTGCGAAAATTGACATCATACAACGTTGGAAAGTGGCAGGTGCATTACAGAGTCCAAAGGGCATTCGTCTATAAGCGAATGTTCCATAAGGGCAGGTAAATATGGTTTTTTCTTGGTCCTCTGGGTGAATAGGGATTTGGAAAAATCCCGAATATCCATCAAGATAGCAGAAACATGAGTGTCTTGCTAGACGTTCAAGCATCTGATCTATAAATGGGAGAGGGAAATGGTCTTTTCTTGTTGCCTTATTCAACCTTCTGTAATCTATACACATTCGCCATCCTCCTTCTGTACGTTTTGCCACATGCTCACCTTTCTCATTTTTTAGAACAGTGATACCTCCTTTCTTGGGTACCACATGGACTGGGCTTACCCATTCACTATCCGAAATTTGGTATATGATACCAGCTTCTAATAACTTAAGAACTTCTTTCTTAACTACATCACTCATGATAGGGTTTATTCTTCTTTGATGTTCTCTTGAGGGTTTTGAATCTTCTTCTAGCATAATCCGATGCATGCATACGGATGGGCTTATACCTCTTAAATCTGAAACTTTATACCCTAAAGCTGAGGGATATTTTCGCAAGGTATCTAATAGTTGATTTGTTTCTATTTGGTTTAGAGTGGCGCTAATTATAACAGGTCTATTCATCTCCTCATCCAAAAACTCATATCTTAGATTCTTGGGTAGTTCCTTAAGTTCTATAGTGGTTTTCTCAGTACGTGGCATAAGGTCATGGGTAAGAGCTAAGCATTCGAAAAGGTTGTCGTCAATGTATGGTTCGATACTCTCAAATCCGCCATCCTCTAAAATAGGGGTTGATGGTAATTTGGTTAATAATTCGTTTTGTTCGAGCTCATTTACACATTCATCAATGATGTCGATGGCATAACACGCATCTCCTATCACTGGTGCCATTAGAAATTTTGATAAAATGAACTCAATCTTTTCATCTCCTACCTCGAAAGTCAGTTTCCCTTTCTTAACATCTATTATAGCTCCGGCGGTCGATAGGAAGGGTCTTCCTAAGAGGATTGGGATGTCTTCATCTTCTTTGATATCCATTACGACGAAGTCGGTCGGAATGTACAACTGACCAATCTTGACAGGTATGTCTTCTAAAATACCCATGGGATATTTGACAGATCTATCAGCTAGTTGTAAGGACATCTTAGTAGGTTGAAGTTCTCCTAATTTTAACCTTTTACAGACGGCCAGAGGCATCAGACTTACACTTGCTCCTAGGTCTAAAAATGCTTTGTCTATCATATGGTTACCTAGGATGCAAGGGATAGAAAAACTTCCAGGGTCTTTATCTTTCTTGGCGAGTTTATTTTCGGATATAAAATGACATTCTAAAGGCTTGGGATCATCGAGTCGTCGTTTATTGGTCAAAATATCTTTCAGAAACTTAGCATATGATGGTATCTGGGTTATAGCTTCAGTAAAAGGAATCTCAACATGGAGTTTCTCTATTACCTTAATAAACTTTTGGTACTGGTTTTCTACTTTGGTGTTTTTCAGCCTCTGTGGGAATGGAATAGGTGGTTTATAAGGTTGTTGAGTGTTTTTCTCTACTTCTGGTTTTGATTGCTTTCCTGGTTTCTCTGGTTCCTCCACCTGGTCTTTGGGCGTAGCATCTTCCATAGGTTTTTATGATGTGCTTAAGTCAGGATTTCTAGGTCCTTCATAAGCGGTTCCACTTCTTAGTGTGATAGAATTTGCTTGGCCTTTTGGATTTGGTTGAGTTTGTCTAGGGAATTGTCCTCCAGGTGCAACTTGTACAGAGGTGTTTTGTGCTACTTGGGAAATCTGAGTCTCAAGCATTTTGGTGTGGGTTATTATCTGGTCAAACTTGGTTGCTAGTTGAGTAACCAGTTCGTTCGTGTGAATATGTTGGTTCATAAACTCCTTATTTTGCTGGGTTTGAGCTTGAATAAAGGTGTCTATGGTTTCTTTAAGGTTTGGTCTTGGGGGTACTATTTGCATAGGTTGGTTTTGTTTTTGCGTTTGGAATCCTTGAGGTCTCGAAGGTCCGGGATTTTGGATAGGGTTGTTGTTTTTGTAAGAGAAATTCGGGTGGTTCCTCCATCCAGGATTGTAGGTATTCGAGAAAGGGTTCCCTTGAGTATAGTTAACTTGGTCTGAGCTTGATTCGTTCAAAAGGTTACAGTCAACGGTTTGATGTCCTTGAGTTCCACAGAGTTCGCACTCCGATTGGATTGCTGCTACTGTGGTTGGGTTTTGAGACATGTTCTCGACTCTCAAGGCTAGGGCATCCATCTTGGCATTGATCATGTCCATGCAACTTACCTCATGCTTTCCTCCATGGCTCTCCTTTTTCTCTACTGTCGCTCGTTCTAATCCCCATTGGGCGTGGTTTTGGGCCATGTCCTCTATTAGGGCACAAGCGTCAGGGTAAGGTTTGTTCATCAACGCTCCTCCAGCGGCAGCGTCTATGGACATCTTTGTGTTGTAATGGAGTCCATTATAGAAGGTATGTATGATTAACCATTGCTCTAGGCCATGGTGCGGACAGGCTCTTAAAAGTTCTTTATATCTCTCCCAGGCATCAAAAAGTGATTCGCCTTGGTTTTGGGTGAAACAAGTGATCAGGTTCCTAAGAACAGCGGTCTTGCTTGGTGGAAAATACCTCGCAAGAAAAGCTCTCCTAAGGTCTTCCCAAGTTGTTATTGAGTTAGTTGGAAGGGCGTCTAACCAGTCGTGAGCTTTACCTCTAAGGGAAAAAGGAAATAGTCTTAATCGGATAGCTTCGGGCGTGGCTCCATTTGCCTTAAGGGTGTCAACTAACTGGATAAATACCTTTAAATGTTGATTCGGGTTCTCGGTAGCGAGACCAGCGAATTGGTTTTGTTGTACTAATTGTAGTAACGAGGGCTTTAGTTCAAAGTTGTTGGTAGTTATAGCAGGGTTTACTATACTAGAACTAGGTTCCTCGTTAGATGGTTGGGCGAATTCCTTGAGCGGTCTTTGGTTACGATCTTCTGCCATAGCTCTTCTTATCTTGCGAATAAAAAGACGGGCACGAGCGTAACGTTCAGGTTCTACTAAAGGATCTATTAGGTTGCCGGTGCTACGATTTCTACGCATCTACCGGCTAGAATAGCCTTAGTCTAAACGGGATAACAATAGGGTACGAAATTTGACGAAGTTGGTCCCCGGCAACGGCGCCAAAAACTTGATGGGTGTTTATCTGTAACGTATAGCCTAAATGTAGTACTGCAAGTGTACAGCCTATCGAAGTAATATATAAGATTATCGAACCACAGAGACCAATTGTCAATCTATCAACTCTATTGCTAAGGTGCTTATCTAAGGCGAATAAGGATATTGATGTGAGTGCAGTGCACAAAGTAAATGAGCGAGGGAAATAACAGTTTAAAAGACAGGTTGGAATGTAAATCATGTAATCAGATGTTGGTCCGGTCATGCGTAGATGAACCTACTTATGGGGCAGTGTTTTCTATTGATAGCAAAGAATCAGTTTAACGGGAACTTGTAGCTTTTGACTACTAAGAACCGAGTTTACTCTTTAAATTAAATTCCTTTATTGTCACATATAAAGGGTGCCTTCCGTGTTAAAGAGGTAAACCTATTTTTAAGAAATTGATAGTTTTGACTTAACAGAAAAGTGATCTTACTCGGAAAGATTAACTTAAAGAGACTTTTGGCTTTTGACCAAGAGTCAGATTTTAAACCTACAAACGCGTCCGAAAATAGTTTCAAAATCGTTTTCTAAAAAGGTCAATGATTCCTATTTAACCAATCAACGGCTGTCGCTCTTTTTGTTTGGTTAAATAATAATCAAGTCGTATCATTAGTTTGGACGGCTTTCGATCTTACCCAATAAACATTGAAACACAATTGACTTAAGTTAGAAGCAAAACATCCCCAGAGTATTTTCACTAGCATGATAATTGGAACACAACCACGATGACAATCATTACATCCTAACCTTTATAGTTTAGCCAGACATAATAAGTGCGAGTCTATAAAACATGTAGACTATGGTAAGAGCATTTAAAGTCTATAAAACGTGTAGACTATGGTAAGAGCATTTAAAGTCTATAAAACGTGTAGACTATGGTAAGAGCATTTAAAGTCTATAAAACGTGTAGACTATGGTAAGAGCATTTAAAGTCTATAAAACGTGTAGACTATGGTAAGAGCAATTAAATAAAGAAATGCAATAAATTAGAACCTTGCTCCGGTCGGAGACTTGAATCTGATACAAATCTACGGAAAAGTAAGGCCGGTATGATGAACTTCAACCAAAGTGCTCCAAGACTCGATTACAACTCAATCTACACCGCAATAACTCCCCGATGTGAAGAGATTATTACTTTACAGAAACTGATAGTATATGGCTTAAGATTGTACTAAGCTTGGATGAAACTAAAGAATGAGAATCGAAGGCTATTTATAGAGGAACTTTGAGGTGCGTAAGGACCAGCATGCCCCTTAACTTCTTTTGAGCGGGAGCCTTTTTGTGAAGGTCGCGGGCGCGGTGAGGGTGGCCGCGGGCGCGGCGCCTGGAACCGCCACATCATGGGAACGTGGCAGTTGATCTCTGGGTGAAAGTGGGCCACGTCATCGCGTTTCCTGTAGCCAGCGCGGTGCTGAACGCCATAAGTGCAAAATATCTTGAAAAACCCTAATTTCTTGGCGTTTTGACTCGTTTCTTCACAGAAGGCTCTGAAATGACAAGAATCCTGAAAACAAAGGAAAAAGGAACATAATACGAGAAAATGACAATAAAAACTAAGGAAAACATGTGATATTTGAGTCAGAAACATAGTGCGATTTAGTGCGATCAGTATTATAGGTTAATGATTAGGTGATGAATTACCATGTTTATGATAAGGTTTGTAGGACTGTAATTAAATCCCCATAGTGAAAATACATAAGCAAATCGTGGAAGAATGCAGGAAGTAACAGGATGCATCGATTCATGGAAGCATGCATCGATACATATGCACTATTAGACTCAGGATGAGTCGATCCATGGAGGGCTTGCGTCGATGCATGATGAGTACAAGACTCAGGATGAGTCGATCGGAGAGGAGCATGCATCGATACATGTTGTGATTAGGACCAGGATGAGTTGATCCATGAGGAGGATGTGTCGACTCATGCTGTGAAGGAGAAGCATTATGCGTCGACCCCAAGGGTTTTGCGTCGACCCATACTGACTAATAGTGATAGAATCAGTTTTAAGTTGTTGTAACTTGAGTTGTAGGATGTTGTTTGAGATGTCGTTCGAAGCGTTGATTAGTTAACGCGATGAATATTATTCTAGATGATTTAAATGATGAATAAGAAGTGTAATCCTAATAACTGGTTTAGCATTTAGGATTAATTCCCGTGATTGATAGTTATGCTGGATTTTGGACAGAATGATGAATATGAGATGTTAGAGACTGCTGTTATAAATATGACAGTAGGGTTAGTGACAATAATGATGTACAGTAGCAGAATAATAGTATGGATTACTGTACTATTGATATACAACTGAGTTATTAGTGAGATGTGGTTATTAAAGTTGTGTTTGATAATTATGATGAACCAATGACGTTTGATAAATAAATGATGTTTAATAAATTATTTTGAGATGTTTATGAGATGTTGTAATTGAGATGTTGTTTTGAGATGTTTATGAGATGCTGTAATTGAGATGTTGTTGTTTTGAGATGTTTATGAGATGCTGTAATTGAGATGTTGTTGTTTTGAGATGTTTCTGAGATGTTGTGTTTTGAGATGATTGAGATGTTGATATTACATTCATGAATAGTCGCACACATTGCATTTTTGAGACGGAGCTTATGCTCATTGAGATGGCCTGGATTGGCAAATTTTGAGATGAAGGCTATGCCTTGTTGATGCCTCTATTAATTGGCAGATTTTTGAGATGGGAGTTCTTCTCCAATGGTATCACATGCATTTGCATAGTTTTGAGTCGCATTATATGGTTGAATAATGAAATGTATTTAATGTTGATGAACGGGTATACATGCTGTAATTATTGATGATTATGAGATGAGAAGTGGTGATATTATTGATCTAATTTAATATATTAATTATCATGCGCTTTATTATTTTGTTAGATATCTCACCCCTTCTGTTTGAATGTTGCCCTTATGTTGGTAACGTGTAGGTAATCGAGAGTGAAGGTTGTGTACCTTCAATAGATCGAGTCGGTGTCATTGCTCTGATATGTAAAACTCGGGGGGATGAATGCTTGCTGATTTTTTATTGTTGATTTTCATTTGTTGACTTTTAAATTGAATTATTATTAATTACGAGATGTTTCAAAGTTGTTGTTTTATTTAGAGATATTATTGAAGAATTTCGCTGCGTAGTTGTTGAATTGTTTTATTAAAGATGTTATGAAGATGGTTCACCCGATGTTTTAAAAATGTTATATATCCATGATGAATGCAATGAATTTGTTAGAAGAATTTGTGACGTCCCGATTCATTTGTATGGTTGAAATTTTATAAATCTGATTTATTTTTCAATAATTTACTTGGGGTAGAATTAGGGTGTTACAGAGTTGGTATCAGAATAAAAGGTTGGTCCGACCTTGTCGTCGAGTCTTATTTGTCTAACAATCGAGTATTATTATTTTGAGTTCTAACAGTTGTTTGTGTTGTAGTGATAAGTTGAGGTGGCCGGGAGAAATGATGCTGCTCTTGCTGCTGCTCTATAAGCAATGGCTCATGCGATGGAAAATCAGCCGAATGCTAACGAGAATGTTGGATCTTGTAGCTTGGCGACTTTCCAGAGAGAGAATCCACCTATGTTCAAGGGAAAATATGATCCTGACAGAGCATTGGAATGGTTGAAAGAGATTGAGAGGATCTTTTGCATGATGGACTGCACTCCAGCGCAGAAGGTTCATTATGGGACTCATATGCTAGCAGTCGAGGCTGATGAATGGTGGCTAGAGACTTTCTAGAAGTTAGAAGATGCAGGTGAGAATGTCACTTGGGCTGTGTTTCGTAGGGAGTTTTTTAGAAAGTATTTTCCTAAAGATGTCCGTGGTAAGAAGGAAATTGAGTTCCTTGAGCTGAAGCAAGGGAATCTGTCAGTTGTTCAGTATGCTTCCAAGTTTGCTGAGTTAGCTAAGTTTTATCCGCATTACGCTGAGGAAAATGCTGAGTTTTCGAAGTGTATTAAGTTTGAGAATGGGTTTCGCCCGGAGATTAAGAAAGCAATTGGATATCAGAAAATCTGTGCCTTTGCTGATTTGGTTGATAGCTGCAGGATTTATGAGGAAGACAATAATGCTCATTACAAGATTATGAGTGAGAAGAGGGGTAAGCACCCACAGAATCATGGTAAACCTTATGATGCCCCATCTGGTAAGGGTAAGTAGAGAGTTTCTCATGGTCAGAGGACTAGTGAGGGAGATGCTCATGCTGGTGTGGTTTGTTTTAAGTGTGGGAAACCTGGACACAAGAGTAACGTGTGCACTATTGAAGTGAAGAGGTGTTTCTGTTGTGGCAAGAACGTACATGTTGTATTTGAGTGTGAGCACAAGAATGTGGTTTGTTTCAACTATAAAGAAGAAGGGCACATTGGTAGCCAGTGTTCGAAACCGAAGTGGGCTCAGTCAAGTGGTAAAGTGTTTGCTTTGGTTGAGGATCAGATAGCTGTTGAGGAAGGACTTATTAGAGGTACATTTTTCATTAATAGTACTCCTTTAATCACTATTATTGATACTAGTGCTATGCTTTGTTTTATTGCTGCTGATTGTGTTGAGATATTGGATCTTGTGTTGTCTTCTTTGAATGGAGAAATGGTCGTTGATACTCCAACCAAGGGGTCAGTGACTACTTCTTTTGTGTGTGCTAAGTGTTCCTTGTCGATCTTCGACATAGAATTTGTTTTTGATTTGATTTGTTTGCCGTTAAGAGGTTCAGATGTAATTCTGGGTATGAACTGGTTGGAGCATAACTGCGTTCATATTAATTGTTATGACAAGTCGGTGAAGTTTTCAACTCCTGAAGAAGAGGAAGATGGTCTATTGTCTGCTAGACCGTTGAGGAAGTTGATGCAAGAGGAAGTGCAGATGTTTTCGTTGATGGCGTCGTTGTCTGTAGAGACTCAAGCTATAATTGAGGAATTACAGGTGGTGTGTGAGTTTCCTGGAGTTTTCCCTGATGAGATTCCTGATGTACCGCCAGAGAGGGAAGTTGAATTTTCTATTGATCTTGTACCTGGTACCAGACCTGTGTCTATGGCACCATACAGGATGTTTGCATCTGAATTGTCAGAGTTAAAGAATCAATTGGAAGAGTTACTTGAGAAGAGGTTTTTAAGACCAAGTGTATCGCCGTGGGGAGCTCCATTTTTGTTAGTGAAGAAGAAAGATGGAAGTATGAGGCTCTGTGTTGATTATAGACAGTTGAACAAGGTGACAATTAAGAACAAGTATCCGCTTCCAAGAATAGATGACTTGATGGACCAATTTGTGGATGCTCGTGTGTTTAGTTAGATTGATTTGAGGTCGGGTTACCATAAGATTAAAATGAAGAATGAAGATATTCATAAGACGCTTTCAGAATGCGTTATGGACATTACGAGTATTCGGTGATGCCTTTCGGTGTTGCTAATGCACCGGGAGTATTCATGGAATATATGAATCGTATATTTCACACTTATTTGGATCGGTTCATGGTGATTTTCATTGACGATATTTTGATTTACTCTAAGTCAGAAGAAGAGCATGTTGAACATTTAAGAGTAGTATTGCAGATTCTGAAAGAGAAGAAGTTGTATGCAAAGTTGTCCAAGTGTGAGTTTTTGTTAAAAGAGGTTATTTTTCTTGGTCATTTGATTTCAGGTAGTGGCATTGATGTAGATCCATCGAAGGTTGATGTTGTGTTGCAATGGGAAACTCCAAAGACAGCTATTGAGATTAGAAGCTTCTTGGAATTAGCTGGTTATTATAGAAGGTTTATCAAAGGGTTTTCTAAGTTGTCACTTCCGTTGACTAAGTTGACTTGTAAAGGTAGAGCATTTGTTTGGGATGTTCAATGCGGAGAAAGTTTTACGGAATTGAAGAAGAGGTTGACGTCGGCTCCGATTTTGACGTTGCCTAATCCAGGAGAGCCTTTTGTGGTGTATTGTGATGCTTCTAATATGGGTTTAGGAGGTGTGCTTATGCAGAATGGTAAGGTAGTTGCTTATGCGTCGAGGCAGTTAAGGACTCATGAGAAGAACCATCCTATGCATGATTTTGAACTTGCTGCTGTTGTTTTTGTGTTGAAGATTTGGAGGCATTATCTTTATGGTTCTAGATTTGAAGTGTTTAGTGACCATAAGAGTTTGAAGTATTTGTTTGATCAGAAAGAGTTGAATATGAGGCAACACAGATGGTTAGAATTGTTAAAGGATTGTGATTTCGGTTTGAATTATCATCTAGGAAAGGCGAATGTGGTAGCTGATGCATTGAGTCGAAAGACTTTACATATGTATGCAATGATGATTAAAGAGTTGGATTTGATTAAGCAGTTCAGAGATATGATCTTAGTTTGCGAGGTTACTCTGCAGAGTGTTATGTTGGGTATGTTGAAGATTAATAATGAATTTCTAGACAGTATCAAAGAAGCTCAGAAGTTGGATGTGAAACTAGTAGATTTGATGGTTGGGACTGATCAATCTGAGAGTAGTGATTTCAAGCTAGATGAGCAAGGTGTGTTGAAGTTTCGTAACCGGATTTGTATTCCTGATGATGTTGAGAAGAAGAAAGTGATACTTGAAGAGAGTCATAGAAGTAAGTTAAGTATTCATCCAGGAGCTACAAAGATGTATCAAGATTTGAAAGATTTGTTTTGGTGGCCTGGGATGAAGAGTGATGTGGCTCAATTTATGTTTGACTTGTCAGAAGTCAAAAGTTGAACATCAGAAGCCTGTAGTATTGATGCAACCATTGGAAATTCCAGAATGGAAATGGGATAGCATTTCAATGGACTTTGTGACGGGGTTACCTAGTACTATAAGAGGACATGATTCTATTTGTGTGATTGTTGATAGGCTTACGAAGTCAGCTCATTTTATTCCTATTAACATCAGTTTTCCAGTGTCGAAGTTGGTTGAGATTTATGTTAGTGTGATTTTGAAACTGCATGGTGTTCCTTTGTGCATTGTGTCAGATAGAGATCCAAGATTTACTTCTGATTTTTGGAAGAGTTTGCAAGAAGCTTTGGGTTCTAAGATGAGGTTGAGTTCAGCGTATCATCCTCAGACAGATGGTCAGACTTAACGGACGATTCAATCGTTGGAAGACTTCTTGAGGGCATGTGTTCTTGAGAAGGAAGGTTCGTGGGATACTTATCTTCCGTTGATAGAGTTCACATATAACAACAGTTACCATTCTAGTATTGGGATGGCACCTTTTGAAGCGTTGTATGGTCGAAGATGTAGAACTCCGTTATGTTAGCATGAATCTGGTGAGAGTGTAGTACTTGGACCTGAACTTATTCGTGAGACTACTAAGAAGGTGAAGTTGATTCTAGAAAAGATGAAAGCTTCACAAAGTAGACATAAGAGTTATCATGACAAGCGAAGGAAAGATTTAGAATTCCAAGCTGGTGATCATGTGTTTTTGAGAGTTACACCTATGACTGGTGTTGGGCGAGCATTGAAGTCTAAGAAGCTCAATTCTCGTTTTATTAGACAGTATCAGATTTTAGAGAGAGTGGGGAATGTTGCTTATAGAGTGGCTTTACCGCCTAATCTTTCGAATTTGCATGATGTGTTTCATGTGTCGCAACTTCGGAAGTATATTTCAGATCTATCTCATGTGATTCATATGGACGATGTGCAAGTACGAGATAATCTTATGATGGAGACAATGCTTGTGCGGATCACTGGTCGTGAAATGAAGACTCTGAGGGGCAAAGAGATTTCCTTGGTTAAAGTGGTTTGGCTAGGAGCTGCTGGTAAAGGCATGACTTGGGAGTTGGAGAGCAAGATGCGAGACTCCTATCCTGAATTGTTTGATTGAGGTAAATTTTTGAGGACGAAAATATTCTAAGTGGGAGAGAGTTGTAACGCCCGTAATTTAATTAATTATTTAATTAAATTATTTTTAGAATATTTATTAAGAAGTGTTATTAAATTGGATTTATTTTATTAAGTGGAGAAATAATAATATTAGAGGTATAATATTACTATTTGGTAAAATAATGTTAGAAGCTAATATTATTTCATGTGGGCCTATATTGTGTGAGTGGAAGTAATAAGGGGGTGTAGGTTTGGAGCCCAATAAGAATAATATAATAATATTAGGTTATTTTATTATTTGTGAGAAAGAATAGAAGGAGGAAGCAGTAAGAAGAGAATAAGGATTTGGAAGAGAACATGAAGCTGCTGGAAATAGTGGAAAACGGCAAGAACAAAGATTCAACCCGGAAAATTGTAGAGCGACCTTCAATCTAAGGTAAGGGTGGAGTTTTGACTTTATAATTGGGTTCATGACATTTGATATGTGAGGTTAGATGTAATTGCTGTTTGTTCTTGAATTAGATGTGTTATGAATGATGTATGGTAAATATTGATGAATTCTGGATGAATAATGACGTTATGATGTCGTTTAATCGATGTAGTATTATAGGTTAATGATTAGGTGATGAATTACCATGTTTATGATGAGGTTTGTAGGACTGTAATTAAATCCCCATAGTGAAAATACATAAGCAAATCATGGAAGAATGCAGTAAGTAACAGGATGCATCGATTCATGGAAGCACGCATCGATACATAGGCACTGTTAGACTCAGGATGAGTCGATCCATTGAGGGCTTGCGTCGATGCATGATGAGTACAAGACTCAGGATGAGTCGATCAGAGAGGAGCATGCATCGATACATGTGGTGATTAAGACCAGGATGAGTCGATCCATGAGGAGGATGTGTCGACTCATGCTGTGCAGGAGAAGCATTACGCGTCGACCACACTGGTTTTGCGTCGACCCATACCGACTAATAGTGACAGAATCAGTTTTAAGTTGCTGTAACCTGAGTTGTAGGATGCTGTTTGAGATGTCGTTCGAAGCGTTGATTAGCTAACGCGATGAATATTATTCTAGATGATTTAAATGATGAATAAGAAGTGTAATCCTAGTAACTAGTTTAGGATTTTGGATGAATTCCCGTGATTGACAGGTATGCTGGATTTTGGACAGAATGATGAATATGAGATGTTAGAGACTGCTATTAGAAATATTACAGTAGGATTAGTGACAATAATGATGTACAGTAGTAGAATAACAGTATGGATTACCGTACTATTGATATACAACTGAGTTATTAGTGAGATGTGGTTATTAAAGTTGTGTTTGATAATTATGATGAACCAATGACGTTTGATAAATAAATGATGTTTAATAAATTATTTTGAGATGTTTATGAGATGCTGTAATTGAGATGTTGTTGTTTTGAGATGTTTATGAGATGCTGTAATTGAGATGTTGTTGTTTTGAGATGTTTATGAGATGCTGTAATTGAGATATTGTTGTTTTGAGATGTTTATGAGATGTTGTGTTTTGAGATGATTGAGATGTTGATATTACATTCATGAAGAGTCGCACACATTGCATTTTTGAGATGGAGCTTATGCTCGTTGAGATGGCCTGGATTGGAAAATTTTGATATGAAGGCTATGCCTTGTTGATTCCTCTATTAATTGGCAGATTTTTGAGATGGGAGTTCTGCTCCAAAGGTACCACATGTATTTGCATAGTTTTGAGTCGCATTATATGGTTGAATAATGAAATGTATTTGATGTTGATGAACAGGTATATATGTTGTAATTATTGATGATTATGAGATGAGAAGTGGTGATATTATTGATCCAATTTAATATATTAATTATCATGCGCTTTATTATATTGTTAGATACTCACCCCTTCTGTTTGAATGTTGCCCTTATGTTGGTAACGTGCAGGTAATCGAGAGTGAAGGCTGTGTACCTTCAATAGATTGAGTCGGTGTCATTGCTCTGATATGTAACACTCGGGGGGATGAACGCTTGCTGATTTTTGATTGTTGATTTTCAGTTGTTGACTTTTAAATTGAATTATTATTAATTACGAGATGTTTCGAAGTTGCTGATTTATTTAGAGATGTTATTGTAGAATTTCGCTGCGTAGTTGTTGAATTGTTTTATTAAAGATGTTATGACGATGGTTCACCCGATGTTTTAAAAGTGTTATATATCCATGATGAATGCAATGAATTTGTTAGAAGAATTTGTGACGTCCAAATTCATTTGTATGGTTGAAATTTTATAACTCTGATTTATTTTACAATAATTTTCTTGGGGTAGAATTGGGGTGTTACAAAGTTGGTATCAGAACAAAAGGTTGGTCCGACCTTGTCGTTGATTCTTAGTTGTCTAACAATCGAGTATTGTTATTTTGAGTTCTAACAGTTGTTTGTGTTGTAGTGATAAGTTGAGATGGCCGGGAGAAATGATGCTGCTCTTGCTGCTGCTCTATAAAGCAATGGCTCATGCGATGGAAAATCAGCCGAATACTGACGGGAATGCTGGATCTCGTAGCTTGGCGACTTTCCAGAGAGATAATCCACCTATGTTCAAGAGAAAATATGATCCTGACGAAGCATTGGAATGGTTGAAAGAGATTGAGAGGATCTTTCGCGTGATGGACTGCACTGCAGCGCAGAAGGTTCGTTATGGGACTCATATGCTTGCAGTCGAGGCTGATGACTGGTGGATAGAGAGTTGCCAGAAGTTAGAAGCTACAGGTGAAAATGTCACTTGGGTTGTGTTCCATAGGGACTTTTTGAGAAAGTATTTTCCTGAAGATGTTTGTGGTAAGAAAGAAATTGAGTTCCTTAAGCTGAAGCAAGGGAATCTGTCAGTTGTTGAGTATGCTGCCAAGTTTGTTGAGTTGGCCAAGTTTAATCCGCATTATGCTGAGGAAAATGCTGAGTTTTCGAAGTGTATTAAGTTTGAGAATGGGTTGCGCCCGGAGATTAAGAAAGCAGTTGGATATCAGAAAATATGTGCCTTTGCTGATTTGGTTGACAACTACAGGATTTATAAGGAAGACAATAATGCTCATTACAAGATTATGAGTGAGAAGAGGGGTAAGCACCCACAGAATCATGGTAAACCTTATGATGCCCCAGCTGGTAAGGGTAAGCAGAGAGATGCTCATGGTCAAAGGACTAGTGGGGAAGATGCTCTTGCTGGTCTGGTTTGTTTTAAGTGTGGGAAACCTAGACACAAGAGTAATGTGTGCACTACAGAAGTGAAGAGGTGTTTCCGTTGTGGCAAGAACAGACATGTTGTATCTGAGTGTGAGCACAAGAATGTGGTTTGTTTCAACTGTAAAGAAGAAGGGCACATTGGTAGCCAGTGTCCGAAATCGAAGAGGGCTCATTCAAGTGGTAAAGTGTTTGCTTTGGTTGAGGATCAGACAACTGTTGAGGACGGACTTATTAGAGGTACATGTTTCATTAATAGTACTCCTTTAATCACTATTATTGATACTGGTGCTACGCATTGTTTTATTGCTGCTCATTGTGTTGAGAGATTGGGTCTTGTATTGTCTTCTTTGAATGGAGAAATGGTCGTCGATACTCCAGCCAAGGGGCCGGTGACTACTTATTTTGTGTGTGCTAAGTGTCCGTTGTCGATCTTCGACAGAGACTTTGTTGTTGACTTGATTTGTTTTTTGTTAAGAGGTTTGGATGTAATTATGGGTATGAACTGGTTGGAGCATACCTGCGTTCATATTAATTGTTATGACAAGTCGGTGAAGTTTTCTACTCCTGAAGAAGAGGAAGATGGTCTGTTGTCTGCTAGACAGTTGAGGAAGTTGATGCAAGAGGAAGTGTAGATGTTTTTGTTGATGGCGTCGCTGTCTGTAGAGACTCAAGCTATAATTGAGGAATTACAGGTGGTGTGTGAGTTTCCTGAAGTTTTCCCTGATGAGATTCCTGATGTACCGCCAGAGAGGGAAGTTGAATTTGCTATTGATCTTGTACCTGCTACCAGACCTGTGTCTATGGCACCATACAGGATGTCTGCATCTGAATTGTCAAAGTTGAAGAAGCAATTGGAAGAGTTACTTGAGAAGAGGATTGTAAGACCAAGTGTATCATTGTGGGGAGCTCCAGTGTTGTTAGTGAAGAAGAAATATGGAAGTATGAGGCTCTGTGTTGATTATAGAGAGTTGAACAAGGTGAGGATTAAGAACAAGTATCCGCTTCCAAGAATAGATGACTTGATGGACCAATTGGTGGATGCTCGTGTGTTTAGTAAGATTGATTTGAGGTCGGGTTACCATCAGATTAAAGTGAAGAGTGAAGATATTCAGAAGATGGCTTTCAGAACGTGTTATGGACATTACGAGTATTTAGTGATGCCTTTCGGGGTTACTAATGCGCCGGGAGTATTCATGGAATATATGAATCGTATCTTTCACACTTATTTGTATAGGTTTGTGGTGGTGTTCATTGACGATATTTTGATTTACTCTAAGTCAGAAGAAGAGCATGCTGAACATTTAAGAGTAGTATTGCAGATTCTGAAAGAGAAGAAGTTGTATGCAAAGCTGTCCAAGTGTGAATTTTGGTTAAAAGAGGTTAGTTTTCTTGGTCATGTGATTTCAGGTAGTGGCATTATTGTAGATCCATCGAAGGTTGATGTTGTGTTGCAATGGGAAACTCCAAAGTCAACTACTGAGATTAAAAGCTTCTTGGGATTAGCTGGTTATTATAGAAGGTTTATCGAAGGATTTTCTAAGTTGTCACTTCCGTTGACTAAGTTGACTTGTAAAGGTAGAGCATTTGTTTGGGATGTTCAATGCGAAGAAAGTTTTACGGAATTGAAGAAGAGGTTGACGTCGGCTCCGATTTTGATGTTGCCTAATCCAGGAGAGCCTTTTGTGGTGTATTGTGATGCTTCTAAGATGGGTTTAGGAGGTGTGCTTATGTAGAATGGTAAGGTAGTTGCTTATGCGTTGAGGCAGTTAAGGACTCATGAGAAGAACTATCCTACGCATGATTTAGAACTTGCTGCTGTTGTTTTTGTGTTGAAGATTTGGAGGCATTATCTTTATGGTTCTAGATTTGAAGTGTTTAGTGACCATAAGAGTTTGAAGTATTTGTTTGATCAGAAAGAGTTGAATATGAGGCAACGAAGATGGTTAGAATTGTTAAAGGATTATGATTTCGGTTTGAATTATCATCGCGGAAAGGCGAATGTGGTAGCTGATGCGTTGAGTTGAAATACTTTACATATGTCAGCAATGATGATTAAAGAGTTGGATTTGATTGAGCAGTTCAGAGATATGAGCTTAGTTTGCGAGGTTACTCCGCAGAGTGTTATGTTGGGTATGTTGAAGATTACTAATGAATTTCTAGACAGTATCAGAGAAGCTCAGAAGTTGGATGTGAAATTCGTAGATTTGATGGTTGGGACTGATCAATTTGAGAGTAGTGATTTCAAGCTAGATGAGCAAGGTGTGTTGAGGTATCGTAATCGGATTTTTATTCCTGATGATGCTGAGGTGAAGAAAGTGATACTTGAAGAGAGTCATAGAAGTAAGTTGAGTATTCATCCAGGAGCTACAAAGATGTATCAAGATTTGATAGGTTTGTTTTGATGGCCTGGGATGAAGAGTGATGTGGCTCGATTTGTGTATGCATGTTTGACTTGTCAAAAGTCGAAAGTTGAACATCAGAAGCCTGCAGGATTGATGCAACCATTGGAAGTTCCAGAATGGAAATGGGATAGCATTTCAATGGACTTTGTGACGGGGTTACCTAGTACTATAAGAGGACATGATTCGATTTGGGTGATTGTTGATAGGCTTACGAAGTCAGCTCATTTTATTCCTATTAACATCAGTTTTACAGTGTCGAAGTTGGCTAAGATTTATGTTAGTGTGATTGGGAAACTGCATGGTTTTCCTTTGTGCATTGTGTCAGATAGAGATCCAAGATTTACTTCTGATTTTTGGAAGAGTTTTCAAGAAGCGTTGGGTTCTAAGTTGAGGTTGAGTTCAGTGTATCATCCTCAGATAGATGGTCAGACTGAACGGACGATTCAATCGTTGGAAGACTTGTTGAGGGCATGTGTTCTTGAGCAGGGAGGTTCGTGGGATACTTATCTTCCGTTGATAGAGTTCACATATAACAACAGTTACCATTCTAGTATTGGGATGGCACCTTTTGAAGCGTTGTATGGTCGAAGATGTAGAACTCCGTTATGTTGGCATGAATCTGGTGAGAGTGTAGTACTTGGACCTGAACTTATTCGTGAGACTACTGAGAAGGTGAAGTTGATTCGAGAAAAGATGAGAGCTTCACAAAGTAGACCAAAGAGTTATCATGACAAGCGAAGGAAAGATTTAGAATTCCAAGCTGGTGATCATGTGTTTTTGAGAGTTACACCTGTGACTGGTGTTGGGCGAGCATTGAAGTCTAATAAGCTCACTTCTCGTTTTATTAGACCGTATCAGATTTCAGAGAGAGTGGGGAATGTTGCTTATAGAGTGGATTTATCGCCTAATCTTTCTAATTTGCATGATGTGTTTCATGTGTCACAACTTCAGAAGTATATTTCAGATCCATCTCATGTGATTCATATGGATAATGTGCAAGTACGGGATAATCTTACAGTGGAGACGATGCCTGTGCGGATCGCAGATCGTGAAATGAAGACTCTGAGGGGAAAAGAGATTGCCTTGGTTAAAGTGTTTTGGCTAGGAGCTTCTTGTGAAAGCATGACTTGGGAGTTGGAGAGCAAAATGCGAGACTCCTATCCTGAATTGTTTGATTGAGGTAAATTTTTGAGGACGAAAATATTCTAAGTGGGGGAGAGTTGTAACGCCCGTAATTTAATTAATTATTTAATTAAATTATTTTTAGCATATTTGTGAAGAAGTGTTATTAAATTGGATTTATTTTATTAAGTGGAGAAATAATAATATTAGAGGTATAATATTACTATTTAGTGAAATAATGTTAGAAGCTAATATTATTTCATGTGGGCCTATATTGTGTGAGTGGAAGTAATAAAGGGGTGTAGGTTTGGAGCCCAGTAAGAATAATATAATAATATTAGGTTATTTTATTATTTGTGAGAAAGAATAGAAGGAGGAAGCAGTAAGAAGAGAATAAGGATTTGGAAGAGAACGTGAAGCTGCTGGAAATAGTGGAAAACAACAAGAACAAAGATTCAACCCGGAAAATTATAGAGCGACCTTCAATCCAAGGTAAGGGTGGGGTTATGACTTTATAATTAGGTTCATGACATTTGATATATGGGGTTAGATGTAATTGTTGTTTGTTCGTGAATTAGATGTGTTATGAATGATGTATGGTGAATATTGACGAATTCTGGATGAATAATGACGTTATGATGTCGTTTAATCGATGTAGTATTATAGGTTAATGATTAGGTGATGAATTACCATGTTTATGATGAGGTTTGTAAGACTGTAATTAAATCCCTATAGTGAAAATACAGAAGCAAATCGTGGAAGAATGCAGGAAGTAACAGGATGCATCGATTCATGGAAGCATGCGTCGATACATAGGCACTGTTAGACTCAGGATGAGTCGATCCATGGAGGGCTTGCATCGATGCATGATGAGTCCAAGACTCAGGATGAGTCGATCAGAGAGGAGCATGCATCAATACATGTTGTGATTAGGACCAAGATGAGTCGAATCATGCTGTGAAGGGGAAGCATTACGCGTCGACCCCAAGGGTTTTGCGTCGACCCATACCGACTAATAGTGACAGAATCAGTTTTAAGTTGTTGTAACCTGAGTTGTAGGATGCTGTTTGAGATGTCGTTCGAAGCGTTGATTAGCTAAGGCGATGAATATTATTCTAGATGATTTAAATGATGAATAAGAAGTGTAATCCTAGTAACTAGTTTAGGATTTAAGATCAATTCCCGTGATTGACAGTTATGCTGGATTTTGGACAGAATGATGAATATGAGATGTTAGAGACTGCTGTTAGAAATATGACAGTAGGATTGGTGATCATAATGATGTACAGTAGCACAATAACAGTATGGATTACTATACTATTGATATACAACTGAGTTATTAGTGAGATGTGGTTATTAAAGTTTTGTTTGATAATTATGATGAACCAATGACGTTTGATAAATAAATGATGTTTAATAAATTATTTTGACATGTTTTTGAGATGCTGTAATTAAGATGTTGTTATTTTGAGATGTTTATGAGATGTTGTAATTGAGATGTTGTTGTTTTGAGATGTTTATGAGATGTTGTAATTGAGATGTTGTTGTTTTGAGATGTTTATGAGATGTTGTGTTTTGAGATGATTGAGATGTTGATATTACATTCATGAAGAGTCGCACACATTGCATTTTTGAGATGGAGCTTATGCTCGTTGAGATGACCTGGATTAGAAAATTTTGAGATGAAGGCTATGCCTTGTTGATGCCTCTATTAATTGGAAGATTTTTGAGATGGGAGTTCTTCTCCAATGGTACCACATGCATTTGCATAGTTTTGAGTCGCATTATATGGTTGAATAATGAAATGTATTTGATGTTGATGAACGGGTATATATGCTGTAATTATTGATGATTAGGAGATGAGAAGTGGTGATATTATTGATCTAATTTAATATATTAATTATCATGCGCTTTATTATATTGTTAGATACTCACCCCTTCTGTTTGAATGTTGCCCTTATGTTGGTAACGTGCAGGTAATCGAGAGTGAAGGCTGTGTACCTTCAATAGATTGAGTCGGTGTCATTGCTCTGATATGTAACACTCGGGGGGATGAACGCTTGCTGATTTTTGATTGTTGATTTTCAGTTGTTGACTTTTAAATTGAATTATTATTAATTACGAGATGTTTCGAAGTTGCTGATTTATTTAGAGATGTTATTGTAGAATTTCGCTGCGTAGTTGTTGAATTGTTTTATTAAAGACGTTATGACGATGGTTCACCCGATGTTTTAAAAGTGTTATATATCCATGATGAATGCAATGAATTTGTTAGAAGAATTTGTGACGTCCAAATTCATTTGTATGGTTGAAATTTTATAACTCTGATTTATTTTACAATAATTTTCTTGGGGTAGAATTGGGGTGTTACAAAGTTGGTATCAGAACAAAAGGTTGGTCCGACCTTGTCGTTGAGTCTTAGTTGTCTAACAATCGAGTATTGTTATTTTGAGTTCTAACAGTTGTTTGTGTTGTAGTGATAAGTTGAGATGGCCGGGAGAAATGATGCTGCTCTTGCTGCTGCTCTAGAAGCAATGGCTCATGCGATGGAAAATCAGCCGAATATTGATGGGAATGCTGGATCTCGTAGCTTGGCGACTTTCCAGAGAGATAATCCACCTACGTTCAAGGGAAAATATGATCCTGACGAAGCATTGGAATGGTTGAAAGAGATTGAGAGGATCTTTCGCGTGATGGACTGCACTGCAGCGTAGAAGGTTCGTTATGGGACTCATATGCTTGCAGTCGAGGCTGATGACTGGTGGATAGAGAGTTGCCAGAAGTTAGAAGCTACAGGTGAAAATGTCACTTGGGTTGTGTTCCATAGGGACTTTTTGAGAAAGTATTTTCCTGAAGATGTTTGTGGTAAGAAAGAAATTGAGTTCCTTAAGCTGAAGCAAGGGAATCTGTCAGTTGTTGAGTATGCTGCCAAGTTTGTTGAGTTGGCCAAGTTTAATCCGCATTATGCTGAGGAAAATGCTGAGTTTTCGAAGTGTATTAAGTTTGAGAATGGGTTGCGCCCGGAGATTAAGAAAGCAGTTGGATATCAGAAAATATGTGCCTTTGCTGATTTGGTTGACAACTACAGGATTTATAAGGAAGACAATAATGCTCATTACAAGATTATGAGTGAGAAGAGGGGTAAGCACCCACAGAATCATGGTAAACCTTATGATGCCCCAGCTGGTAAGGGTAAGCAGAGAGATGCTCATGGTCAAAGGACTAGTGGGGAAGATGCTCTTGCTGGTCTGGTTTGTTTTAAGTGTGGGAAACCTAGAGACAAGAGTAATGTGTGCACTACTGAAGTGAAGAGGTGTTTCCGTTGTGGCAAGAACAGACATGTTGTATCTGAGTGTGAGCACAAGAATGTGGTTTGTTTCAACTGTAAAGAAGAAGGGCACATTGGTAGCCAGTGTCCGAAACCGAAGAGGGCTCATTCAAGTGGTAAAGTGTTTGCTTTGGTTGAGGACCAGACAACTGTTGAGGACGGACTTATTAGAGGTACATGTTTCATTAATAGTACTCCTTTAATCACTATTATTGATACTGGTGCTACGCATTGTTTTATTGCTGCTCATTGTGTTGAGAGATTGAGTCTTGTATTGTCTTCTTTGAATGGAGAAATGGTCGTCGATACTCCAGCCAAGGGGCCGGTGACAACTTATTTTGTGTGTGCTAAGTGTCTGTTGTCGATCTTCGACAGAGACTTTATTGTTGACTTGATTTGTTTTTCGTTAAGAGGTTTGGATGTTATTCTGGGTATGAACTGGTTGGAGCATACCTGCGTTCATATTAATTGTTATGACAAGTCGGTGAAGTTTTCTACTCCTGAAGAAGAGGAAGATGGTCTGTTGTCTGCTAGACAATTGAGGAAGTTGATGCAAGAGGAAGTGTAGATGTTTTTGTTGATGGCGTCACTGTCTGTAGAGACTCAAGCTATAATTGAGGAATTACATGTGGTGTGTGAGTTTCCTGAAGTTTTCCCTGATGAGATTCCTGATGTACCGCCAGAGAGGGAAGTTGAATTTGCTATTGATCTTGTACCTGCTACCAGACCTGTGTCTATGGCACCATACAGGATGTCTGCATCTGAATTGTCAGAGTTGAAGAAGCAATTGGAAGAGTTACTTGAGAAGAGGTTTGTAAGACCAAGTGTATCATTGTGGGGAGCTCCAGTGTTGTTAGTGAAGAAGAAAGATGGAAGTATGAGGCTTTGTGTTGATTATAGATAGTTGAACAAGGTGAGGATTAAGAACAAGTATCCGCTTCCAAGAATAGATGACTTGATGGACCAATTAGTGGATGCTCGTGTGTTTAGTAAGATTGATTTGAGGTCGGGTTACCATCAGATTAAAGTTAAGAGTGAAGATATTCAGAAGATGGCTTTCAGAACGTGTTATGGACATTACGAGTATTCAATGATGCCTTTCGGTGTTACTAATGCACCGGGAGTATTCATGGAATATATGAATCGTATCTTTCACACTTATTTGGATAGGTTTGTGGTGGTGTTCATTGATGATATTTTGATTTACTCTAAGTCAGAAGAAGAGCATGCTGAACATTTAAGAGTAGTATTGCAGATTCTGAAAGAGAAGAAGTTGTATGCAAAGCTGTCCAAGTGTGAATTTTGGTTAAAAGAGGTTAGTTTTCTTGGTCATGTGATTTCAGGTAGTGGCATTATTGTAGATCCATCGAAGGTTGATGCTGTGTTGCAATGGGAAACTCCAAAGTCAACTACTGAGATTAAAAGCTTCTTGGGATTAGCTGGTTATTATAGAAGGTTTATCGAAGGGTTTTCTAAGTTGTCACTTTCGTTGACTAAGTTGACTTGTAAAGGTAGAGCATTTGTTTGGGATGTTCAATGCGAAGAAAGTTTTACGGAATTGAAGAAGAGGTTGACGTCGGCTCCGATTTTGATGTTGCCTAATCCAGGAGAGCCTTTTGTGGTGTATTGCGATGCTTCTAAGATGGGTTTAGGAGGTGTGCTTATGCAGAATGGTAAGGTAGTTGCTTATGTGTCGAGGCAGTTAAGGACTCATGAGAAGAACTATCCTACGCATGATTTAGAACTTGCTGCTGTTGTTTTTGTGTTGAAGATTTGGAGGCATTATCTTTATGGTTCTAGATTTGAAGTGTTTAGTGACCATAAGAGTTTGAAGTATTTGTTTGATCAGAAAGAGTTGAATATGAGGCAACGAATATGGTTAGAATTGTTAAAGGATTATGATTTCGGTTTGAATTATCATCGCGGAAAAGCGAATGTGGTAGCTCATGCGTTGAGTTGAAAGACTTTACATATGTCAGCAATGATGATTAAAGAGTTGGATTTGATTGAGCAGTTCAAAGATATGAGCTTAGTTTGCGAGTTTACTCCGCAGAGTGTTATGTTGGGTATGTTGAAGATTACTAATGAATTTCTAGACAGTTTCAGAGAAGCTCAGAAGTTGGATGTGAAACTCGTAGATTTGATGGTTGGGACTGATCAATTTGAGAGTAGTGATTTCAAGCTAGATGAGCAAGGTGTGTTGAGGTATCGTAATCGGATTTGTATTCCTGATGATGCTGAGGTGAAGAAAGTGATACTTGAAGAGAGTCATAGAAGTAAGTTGAGTATTCATCCAGGAGCTACAAAGATGTATCAAGATTTGAAAGGTTTGTTTTGATGGCCTGGGATGAAGAGTGATGTGGCTCGATTTGTGTATGCATGTTTGACTTGTCAAAAGTCGAAAGTTGAACATCAGAAGCCTGCAGGATTGATGCAACCATTGGAAGTTCCAGAATGGAAATGGGATAGCATTTCAATGGACTTTGTGACGGGGTTACCTAGTACTATAAGAGGACATGATTCGATTTGGGTGATTGTTGATAGGCTTACGAAGTCAGCTCATTTTATTCCTATTAACATCAGTTTTCTAGTGTCGAAGTTGGCTAAGATTTATGTTAGTGTGATTGGGAAACTGCATGGTGTTCCATTGTGCATTGTGTCAGATAGAGATCCAAGATTTACTTCTGATTTTTGGAAGAGTTTTCAAGAAGCGTTGGGTTCTAAGTTGAGGTTGAGTTCAGTGTATCATCCTCAGATAGATGGTCAGACTGAACGGACGATTCAATCGTTGGAAGACTTGTTGAGGGCATGTGTTCTTGAGCATGGAGGTTTGTGGGATACTTATCTTCCGTTGATAGAGTTCACATATAACAACAGTTACCATTCTAGTATTGGGATGGCACCTTTTGAAGCGTTGTATGGTCGAAGATGTAGAACTCCGTTATGTTGGCATGAATCTGGTGAGAGTGTAGTACTTGGACCTGAACTTATTCGTGAGACTACTGAGAAGGTGAAGTTGATTCGAGAAAAGATGAAAGCTTCACAAAGTAGACCAAAGAGTTATCATGACAAGCGAAGGAAAGATTTAGAATTCCAAGCTGGTGATCATGTGTTTTTGAGAGTTACACCTGTGACTGGTGTTGGATGAGCATTGAAGTCTAAGAAGCTCACTTCTCGTTTTATTAGACCGTATCAGATTTTAGAGAGAGTGGGGAATGTTGCTTATAGAGTGGATTTATCGCCTAATCTTTCTAATTTGCATGATGTGTTTCATGTGTCACAACTTCAGAAGTATATTTCAGATCCATCTCATGTGATTCATATGGATAATGTGCAAGTACGGGATAATCTTACAGTGGAGACGATGCCTGTGCGGATCGCAGATCGTGAAATGAAGACTCTGAGGGGCAAAGAGATTGCCTTGGTTAAAGTGGTTTGGCTAGGAGCTTCTTGTGAAAGCATGACTTGGGAGTTGGAGAGCAAAATGCGAGACACCTATCCTGAATTGTTTGATTGAGGTAAATTTTTGAGGACGAAAATATTCTAAGTGGGGGAGAGTTGTAACGCCCGTAATTTAATTAATTATTTAATTAAATTATTTTTAGAATATTTGTGAAGAAGTGTTGTTAAATTGGATATATTTTATTAAGTGGAGAAATAATAATATTAGAGGTATAATATTACTATTTAGTGAAATAATGTTAGAAGCTAATATTATTTCATGTGGGCCTATATTGTGTGAGTGGAAGTAATAAGGGGATGTAGGTTTGGAGCCCAGTAAGAATAATATAATAATATTAGGTTATTTTATTATTTGTGAGAAAGAATAGAAGGAGGAAGCAGTAAGAAGAGATTAAGTATTTGGAAGAGAACGTGAAGCTGCTGGAAATAGTGGAAAACGACAAGAACAAAGATTCAACCCGGAAAATTATAGAGCGACCTTCAATCCAAGGTAAGGGTGGGGTTCTGACTTTATAATTAGGTTCATGACATTTGATATATAGGGTTAGATGTAATTGTTGTTTGTTCGTGAATTAGATGTGTTATGAACGATGTATGGTGAATATTGACGAATTCTGGATGAATAATGACGTTATGATGTCGTTTAATCGATGTAGTATTATAGGTTAATGATTAGGTGATGAATTACCATGTTTATGATGAGGTTTGTAAGACTGTAATTAAATCCCTATAGTGAAAATACAGAAGCAAATCAAGGAAGAATGCAGGAAGTAACAGGATGCATCGATTCATGGAAGCATGCGTCGATACATAGGCACTGTTAGACTCAGGATGAGTCGATCCATGGAGGGCTTGCATCGATGCATGATGAGTCCAAGACTCAGGATGAGTCGATCAGAGAGGAGCATGCATTAATACATGTTGCGATTAGGACAAGGATGAGTCGAATCATGCTGTGAAGGGGAAGCATTACGCGTCGACCCCAAGGGTTTTGCGTCGACCCATACCGACTAATAGTGACAGAATCAATTTTAAGTTGTTGTAACCTGAGTTGTAGGATGCTGTTTGAGATGTCGTTCGAAGCATTGATTAGCTAAGGCGATGAATATTATTCTAGATGATTTAAATGATGAATAAGAATTTTAATCCTAGTAACTAGTTTAGGATTTAAGATCAATTCCCGTGATTGACAGTTATGCTGGATTTTGGACAGAATGATGAATATGAGATGTTAGAGACTGCTGTTAGAAATATGACAGTAGGATTGGTGATCATAATGATGTACAGTAGCACAATAACAGTATGGATTACTATACTATTGATATACAACTGAGTTATTAGTGAGATGTGGTTATTAAAGTTTTGTTTGATAATTTTGATAAACCAATGACGTTTGATAAATAAATGATGTTTAATAAATTATTTTGAGATGTTTTTGAGATGCTGTAATTAAGATGTCGTTATTTTGAGATGTTTATGAGATGTTGTAATTGAGATGTTGTTGTTTTGAGATGTTTATGAGATGTTGTAATTGAGATGTTGTTGTTTTGAGATGTTTATGAGATGTTGTGTTTTGAGATGATTGAGATGTTGATATTACATTCATGAAGAGTCGCACACATTGCATTTTTGAGATGGAGCTTATGCTCGTTGAGATGACCTGGATTAGAAAATTTTGAGATGAAGGCTATGCCTTGTTGATGCCTCTATTAATTGGCAGATTTTTGAGATGGGAGTTCTTCTCCAATGGTACCACATGCATTTGCATAGTTTTGAGTCGCATTATATGGTTGAATAATGAAATGTATTTGATGTTGATGAACGGGTATATATGCTGTAATTATTGATGATTAGGAGATGAGAAGTGGTGATATTATTGATCTAATTTAATATATTAATTATCATGCGCTTTATTATATTGTTAGATACTCACCCCTTCTATTTGAATGCTGCCCTTATGTTGGTAACGTGCAGGTAATCGAGAGTGAAGGTTGTGTACCTTCAATAGATTGAGTCGGTGTCATTGCTCTGATATGTAACACTCGGGGGGATGAACGCTTGCTGATTTTTGATTGTTGATTTTCAGTTGTTGACTTTTAAATTGAATTATTATTAATTACGAGATGTTTCGAAGTTGCTGATTTATTTAGAGATGTTATTGTAGAATTTTGCTGCGTAGTTGTTGAATTGTTTTATTAAAGATGTTATGACGATGGTTCACCCGATGTTTTAAAAGTGTTATATATCCATGATGAATGCAATGAATTTGTTAGAAGAATTTGTGACGTCCAAATTCATTTGTATGGTTGAAATTTTATAACTCTGATTTATTTTACAATAATTTTCTTGGGGTAGAATTGGGGTGTTACAAAGTTGGTATCAGAACAAAAGGTTGGTCCGACCTTGTCGTTGAGTCTTAGTTTTCTAACAATCGAGTATTGTTATTTTGAGTTCTAACAGTTGTTTGTGTTGTAGTGATAAGTTGAGATGGCCGGGAGAAATGATGCTGCTCTTGCTGCTGCTCTAGAAGCAATGGCTCATGCGATGGAAAATCAGCCGAATACTGACGGGAATGCTGGATCTCGTAGCTTGGCGACTTTCCAGAGAGAGAATCCACCTACGTTCAAGGGAAAATATGATCCTGACGGAGCATTAGAATGGTTGAAAGAAATTGAGAGGATCTTTTGTGTGATGAACTGCACTCCAGCGCAGAAGGTTCGTTATGGGACTCATATGCTAGCAGTCGAGGCTGATGACTGGTGGCTAGAGACTTGCCAGAAGTTAGAAGTTGTAGGTGAGAATGTCACTTGGGCTGTGTTCCGTAGGGAGTTTTTGAGAAAGTATTTTCCTGAAGATGTTCGTGGTAAGAAGAAAATTGAGTTCCTTGAGCTGAAGCAAGGGAATCTGTCAGTTGTTGAGTATGCTGCCAAATTTGCTGAGTTGGCCAAGTTTTATCAGCATTACGCTGAGGAAAATGCTGAATTTCCGAAGTGTATTAAGTTTGAGAATGGATTGCGCCCGGAGATTAAGAAAGTAGTTGGATATCAGAAAATCCGTGTCTTTTGCTGATTTAGTTGATAGCTGCAGGATTTATGGTAAAATGTTGATTAATTTAATATTAAAATTGAAAGTTTTACTTATTTGAAAAAAAATCACAAAGATGGTTTACATTTTTTCCATAACTAGTTACTTATTCTTCCTTGATAGAGAGGTGTTGAATATTTATAAATTTTGATCCTATAATTTTGCAAATTTTCATATCCTATAGTAATTTCGATTTATAAATGCACTATTTCTACAACAATTTTTTTTTTTAAAGTTCATCACAATTTTATTTGTTTGAAATTTTTTTCCTAGGTAAAAACTAAGGAAAAAACCATAACAAAATTATAATAAATAATGATGAACATTGATCACCACCAATATTTTTATGTGAGATGTTGACTAGGTTTAAGTGAATGAATCAGTGAGCTTAAGAGACAAACATGACATTTATATATCAAAGAGACATTTAACTAAAATTATAACAAAAACTACAACATTATGATTGGCTTTTTGCTACTCTAAAGTGATAAGATCTGCTTAATTAATTATCATTAGAAAAACTATAAAAAAAAGTTACTTTTCAAGTAAAATTTTCAATTTATTATATGCTTAAGAGGAAATATATGGGTAAAATTCCTAAATGTGGTTATTCTTTCATGATTTTTTGTTTTTGGTTTCTTGTTGTAATCACTGGCGTCAATGGTAGACACAAAATATGTAAGTCGTTTACTCTAATCATTTTAAAATTTATTGTTATTATCATAAATACACTTCTTGATCACTAAATTGAACAATATGGTTTTTCTTTTTACATCGCAGTTTTTCCATTCCCTTGCCAAACCGACGTTGATTGTCTAAGCAAAGCTTGTCACCGCCCTTTAACACACAAATGCATTGATTCTAATTGTGAGTGCATGGAGCGTCGTTATAAATAAATACTACTTGTATATATGTTATAACAATGATATCGGTACTTTTATAATTTCCCACACAATTTCATTTTACATTTCTATTGCCTTTCTAATTCTTTGAAAAATTCAAAAGTATGATCTTATTATATTATATATAATTATTGTTATATTCGTTTACTCGTAGAAGATATTGAAAGCATAAAAGTAAAGTAAATATTTGATTATCTTGGTTAATTATTTATTTCCTTTTTGCATTTAGCATAAGCTTGAAAAATGATATAAACATTATAAATATTATTATTTATAAAAATTATTATATATTTAAGAATCATTGACCATAATTAAATTTAAATAATTCTATATAGATAATATTTATATAATATATAGTCACATAATAATAATTATTAAAAATGAATAGCTTTGAGGGAATACTTGACAGACTTCTGCCATGACTCAAAGTTAATTTCAGTTGAACTGTGAATAAATAAAATATTTTTTATGGTTAAATTGTTGTTAAATAATATCTCTATTTATTTAGTCATATAATTATATTTCAATTAATTTACACTAAGACACCAAAAATTTAAGACGACTTTAAAAATGAAGTTATGTTCAAATTGTCATTTTTACCTAGGCCTCCCTACGGGGGCTAATTCTAGGATGAAATCTATCAGAGGCTTTTTAGTCAATTGTTGACCCAAAGACTCCATTTCTGATAGCATAAATATGTCGGCTTAGAGATCAGGTGGTCAATGAAGATGCTTAGGTAGGTTTGGAAGAAACTAGTTATGATTTAAAGATGGTTCCTATTGTTGGAAATCCACCACCTCTATGATGAATTTCTATCAATCTTGATGAACAAGATTATTATCACTCACATAATAATGCTGAAAAGAAAAGAAATTTAAAGAAAGAATTAGGGTTTTTGCAGAATAACTCTCTGCCCATAAACTGTGGAAAAACTTTTATTCACTTGCAACTGCAAATACTATGAATGAATGAATTGATTACAAAAATAAGGGTTACTCCCTCTATTTATAATTGAGCTTGCTTTCGCCCTAAGTCAAAAAGCCCAAAATTATAAAAGCCCAAAATACCTATTTTAGACCTAAATCAAATCTAAATCAAATCTGTGTGTAGCAACCTGCTTACAACACTTCAACACACCTTCTGTTCAAGCAACAACCTGCTTCAACAAAAGGAATTACACATTTAACACACCACCTAATTCATTGTGTCTAAGCTATCTATATTCATCATAGCTCTTAGTCTTCTGAATATTTCGACCTGTACACACTTCTTCATTATGTCTGCAATCTAATTCTTAGTTTTGCAGTGTTCCAAGTTCATCTTTCCTTTTTCTACCTACTCTCGAAGACAATGGAACTTCGTCTCGATGTGCTTGCTTCGACCATGAGCTATCATATTCTTCACTAGGTTGGTAGCTGACATGTTGTCGATCTTCATGGTAATTACTCCATGATCTTTACCTGTAATCTCTTTGACCAAGTTCACCATCCGTGTTGCTTGACATGCACAAAGAGAAGTAGCTATGCACTCTGCTTCACATGATGATAATGCCACTACTGGTTATTTTCTCGAACTTCAAGCAACTAGTGAACCACCTAGCATAAACATATATCATGCTTTGGATTTTCGATCCTCAACATCACTACACAAACTTGAATCAATGTATCCATCTAACTTGCATTATTTTCCTTTATCAGTTGCGGGAAATAAATTGCCATAGTCAAGAGTTCCTTTCAGACACCTAAGTATTCTCTTCGTCGCTGCTAGGTGTGATATCTTTGGCATCTACATGAATATGCTTGCCATACCTACACTGTATGCTAAGTACGACAAATGTATCTGAATGACCCAATAAGTATCTTGTATTGGGTTGAGTCGACATCACCTTCATCTTAGCCTTTTGATAGTTACTGTCTTGGTTCTACAGGTGTCAAAGTCGAGTTGCATTCTTCCATCTCAAATCTTTTGAGAATTTCACTTGCATATCTTCTTTGATGCATCATCAAACCTCTACTTCTCTTGTAGAATTCAATCCCAAGAAAGTATGAAATTTTATCCAAATCATACATTTTGAATTCCTTGTTGAGGTCACCTTTGAAGTCTTTGATCTCACTTTTGCAGCTATATGTTATCAACAAATCACCGACATAGAGACATAGTATAAGAAATTCACTATTTCTCCTTCTTATATATACCCCATGTTCAATTGTGCACTCCACAAATTCCTTCTCCCTTAGAAAGCTATATATATCTTCTTATTCCAAGCACTTGGAGCTTACTTCAATCCACACAGGGCTTTATGCAGCATGTACACCTTTCTCTCTTCGCCATGTTTCACAAACCCAACTGGTTTTGCAACACAGACTTCTTTGTCTAAGGGTCCATTCAGGAATGCACATTTAACGTCCATCGGACATATGTGCCAACTGTTCATTTCTACTAGACCAACAACCAACTTGATTGTTTTGATTCTAGCAACACGTGTAAAAACCTCATCAAAATCAATTCCTTCCTTCTGAAGAAATCCTTTTCCACAAGCCTTGCCTTGTTTGAGTTACTTTTCCTTTGGGATTCATCTTCAGCTCGTATATCCACTGGACATCAATTTCCTTCTTGCCTTGAGGCAATTTGACAAGTGACCAAGTGTTGTTGTCTTAGATGGACTTCACTTCATTCATTGCTTTCACCCACTTAGAATCCTTCAATGCTTCAGTTGCATTTACAGGTTCGGCATCTGCATAGAAAGCATAATGTACCAGTTCACCCTCATCATTGACCATATCATCTAATGTAATCACATATTCTTGCAACCTTGTAGGTATGTGCATTATTCTCCAAGGTCTACTTGTACCTGGTTGATCTATAACTTCCTCTTGTTGAACTTCTCTTTCAACTTGAGTTTCTGGTTCTTCAAGTAAGATTCTCAGTGAATCCTTCTTGACATTTTCAGTCCAATCCCATTCCTTAAGCTCATATATGATCATGTCCCTGCTGATCACAATCTACTTGTTCACTGGGTCGAACAACATGTAACCTCTGGTCGAATGATATCCAACTAGGACCATCTGACTCGACTTGCCATCAAGTTTTATTCTCAATTGATATGGCACATGTCTATGTGAAATAGATCCAAATACTTTCAGATGACTCAAGCTAGGCTTCACACCAGACCAACTTTCTTCTTGAGTAATTTCTTCTAGCTTCTTTATTGGACATCTATTCAAAATGTATGTTATTGTTGACACAACTTCACCCAAAAAATCTATAGGTAAATGCTTTCCTTGCAACATACTTCTCACCATATTCATGATGGTTCGATTCTTTCTTTCTGCCGTTCTATTCTGCTGTGGAGTATAGGGTGGCACCACCCCATCCACAATCCCTTATTTTTCACACAATGCATCGAAGTCTTTCGACACATACTCTCCACCACCATCAGTTCTCAAAACTTTGAGCTTTCGACCACTATGTCTTTCAACCATAGATTTAAACTTGGAAAATACCTCGATCACTTCACTTTTCCTTTTCATCGGGTAAGTCCACATTTTTCGACTAAAATCATCTATAATTGTAACAAAGTATTTGTTACCTCCATTCAATTCCACCTAGATTGGTCCACATACATCTGAGTATATGATTTCAAGAATAGCCTTCGAGTTGCTTCCTGCATCTTTGCTGAAGTTGTTCTTGTGCTGCTTCGCATGCACACATTCCTCACACACCTCATTTGGAATGTTGATTTCTGGAAACCCTGAAACAATATTTCTTCTCTTCAAATCTCTGATGTCTTTGAAGTTGAGATGACCTAGTCGATAATGCCATATCCACTCATATGTGCTAGCTGCAGATGAAAGGCAGTTGTGCTCTATCACATTTAGTTCAATCTTGAAGGTTCTATTCTGAGACATTGGATCCTTCAAGATCAACCTTCCATTTACATCAATAACTCTAATCATCTTGTCTTCGATTGACACTTTATAGTTCTTTTCAACCAACTGCCCTATACTGAGCAAATTTCTCTTCATGCTTGGTATATACAACACATTGGAAATTACTTACCTTATTATATATTTCCTCATAATCATAACATCACCAATACCTTCAGCTGCTAGGGTATTGTCATTTGCGAATTTCACCATGTTCCTCATCGAGGGTTTTATGCTGACAACCAATCTTTATTTACAGTCATGTGTGATGAGCATCCTGAATCCGAGTACCATTGGTCCTTGAATCTATCTTCATCTTTTGTTGTGACCATCAGTGTAACACCCCAAAAATCTAGATTAGTTATTTAATTAGTTATTTAATTTATTTAATGTGAATATCGATGATTATTGACGAATATATGAACTGTTGTGATTTATATGATGCGTTGAGGTGTGTCGGTGATATAGTGTTGTGGATTAATATTGGAATAAGAGAAATATGAGGATTACTTAATTAATATATGATTATTTAGAATTTAAATAATTATTTTGGATTGATTAGATTTAATAATAATATTTAGAATTATTATTAATAAAATAAAGGATTAACGGTGTAGAGATAAGAATGGATAAATGGTAATGTCATGTGAATTAGTAAGGGTAAGATGGGAAGACCATAGAAAGGGTCTAAGGGTTAAACAAGATATAATGAGGAGAGTGTTCATTCTATGCAATCATGAAAAGAGCAGACGATGTGAAGAGAGCTAGGGTACAAAGAGAAGAGAAGAGGAATTCATTTCGTAGAGATGGAAAGAGATTAATAGATTGAAAATAATCTAAGGTAAGGGGTTTAATCGCATTTATTATAATTGATATCAGGTTAAGATGTTGGTAGATTTGTGTTTTGTGTGATGAGTTTGGATGAAGATTGATGAAATTGATGAAAATCATGTGTTGAATGAATGAATGAATGAATGAATGAATTCTTGATTAATGTATGATGTTAAGGCCTCTTAATAAGTATTATAGGTTGTTTTAAATATTATAATCATAGGATTTCTAATTCTAAAACTGGAAATTTTTATGGAATCGAATTCAGAGGTTCGGAAGGCCTCCAACCGCGGAAAATCATTGGGTGAGAAGTGATGTCTCACACGTAGCGCTAGGCGAAAGAGAGGCTACACAATGCCAGGAGATGAAGAGGCGAGATAGGGAAATGAGCCTCTGGAGGTCAGCGCCCCAGTAGTTCCTGGCAATGAAGAAGCGACGTAGCACCAGCACCAGCACCAGGTGATGCAGGGGAGATGCAGTCTGGAAGCAACATTTAAAACATCACAACTTGAGTTTTAGGAGTCCGTTTGACACATCGTTCGAAGATTTTGGAAGATGACGTGATGGACTATATTATGATTGAATTATATGAGTGTTTTGATGCATGATTCTGGTATCTATGTGTTTATTATATTGATATATTACATGTTACTATACTATAATGCATTATTTTGATGATAAACATGATGTTGATTATGATGTTCTATTATGGTGATTTGTTAATGATGTCGGTGTGATGTAAATAATGTGATTCATGATGGTGATTTACTGATGTGCGTATGAAAATATAATACATGCTATTGTAACAATTCTATGATGTTTCATGATGTTGAAATATTATGAAATTGGTGTAGGTAATAAGTATTAGGATATGTTGTTGTTGTGTGATGGAAACATGATAAATTTTGTGCATGTTTGACTTAGATGGTATTGGTATGAAATTGCAAGATAATTGTGGCCGAACAGGTACAAAATCGCAAAAAGGGATAGAAAATTGGAGTGTGTCACTGGGCGATGAGGTCGTTGCCTGGTCATCGCTGGGCAAGCCATTGGAGCAAAGGGATGGGTGGAAAAGTGATGCTACTGATTGTCTCGCTCACACCATCGTCGGGCGATGGAGGGGAGAGAGGTGCATCGCTAGGCGAGCAAGATGCTTTGATGGGCGATGGAGGCCATAGAGGATAGGTGGTGTTGCCGCTCCCACGTCGTCGGGCGAGCCTTGGGCGATGGACAACAATAGGATCTTTAGAGTTCTATAACTTTAGTTTTAAAGCTCCGTTTGAGGCTTCGTTCAAAGTGTTGGATAGCTAATGCGATGAACTACACGTGGGTGGAATAAAATGAGTAAAATGATGGATATGTCTAGTACCTAGGATAAGATAGGCTTAAAATCTTAAGAGGTAGTTTGTGATGACGCATGTTGCTATGATGAATTGTTAATACTATAATGACATATGTTGCTATGATGAATTATTGATACTATAATGATGTATGTTTATATGATGAATTGTTGATACTATAATGATGTATGTTGCTATGATGATATGATAATACTATAGTGATGAATGTTACTTGTAGTGACGTTTGGTGATGTGTATGATAAATTTATGTATACATGTTATGTGATGATGATTATGTGATGATGATTGTGTGAAGGATGTTATTATGATGCATGTAATGATATTGTGATGATTTCATGAATGATGATGCATTTTGACTAGTCGTGGTCATGTGTTATTATGTTGTAACACATCATGCATTCATGGCATATGATTAGAACTTCAGTCTATTGATGTTGTTAGGACTTCGGTCCAGTGATATTGTTAGGACTTTGGTCCAGTGATGATGATAGGACGATACTCTAGTGAAGGCATCAATCCCATTATATGGATTGACTGCAATATTATGATGTGGTCTGGTTCCAAGTAGGAATCGATCCTATTGGTTGGGATCTTTGGACAAATGATGACCGAGTCATTAGTGAAGTTTTGGTACCATAGCATGAGTCAATGATGTTACATTGCATTATTTGTGACATTGCATAATAATTTGATTAAGTGATGTTAATGACGTTGTGATCTAAGTGGTTTTTGATCATAGATGTTAATGTGATGTTATAATGAATAATTGATGTGTATTAATGATATGAAAGTGTGAGTATAATATGTGATATATGATGATGTATGGATTTCATGATGATGTTGTTTGTAACTACTATATCTTTTCCTTATATCCTTTATAATGAATTATGATTACTCACCGTTTCTGCTTGGAAATGTTGCCTCAAAATATGGGTAACTTGCAGGTAATCAGGAATAGATGTAGGAGCTCAAACATAGCTTTATGGAGTATTTTTTTAGTTCCGTCGAATAAAAGGTGTCTTGCTCTGATATGTAACTCGGGTTGGAAAACATTTGACTTGAATATTGTGTTCCTTTTTGTTGACATGATAATATAGGTCGTTATAGTTGTTTTAAGTTATTGAAATATCATGGTTGTGGATGATGTAAATTGATGATGATTTGAAAGATATTATAAATGAATTTATGTCGTGATTATGATTTCCAATGTGTAGTACTTTGAAGAATATGTGTTGATTTTCCAAAAAGGATAAATGAGATAACTGTTGAAAGCTCGTGTTACGGAGTAAGATTTTTTTGTTTAAAATGTTTTATGAAGCATGTGACACCCTCGTTGGTGCTTTACACCTATTTATTTATTAAATTACTCGTGGATTATATGTTGGGTTTAGAAGGGTGTTACATTAGTGGTATTAGAGCAGGTTGGTCTGTCCGAATAGGTTGTCTAATGTTGTTTGTTAATTAGTATGGGACATGTGTGTGAAACACTATCGGTACCTGCTTGTTTTTCTAACTATTTTTCTGCAGGGGTTGGTTTGAAACAAGGGGGGGGGGGGGGAGAAGTTTTTTCTTCTCTGAGATGTTTTAGGTATGGGAGTGGGTGCAGTATACTACTGAGTTTTAAAAGAGCAAGTGTTGTTGGAGTTTGTTGTTTCTCGAAACTGAAGAGAGTACGTGTAAGACGGTGGGATAACTGACTTGTTTTGCGTTTTATCACAAATGTTGCGGATAGCAAGAGTCGCCACCGACTTTTCTTTTATCCAATAAGGAAAGGGTGAAAAGAACAGGAAAGACCTTCGAGAATTTTTTAAGTTCGGGGGGTAGGTTATGAAAAGGGAAGGTGTTAGCACCATTTTCATCTGTAGTTATCTGCGGGCTTTTAATCGCTTAGCTCACGTTAGTTGAAATACTTTGTGTATGTGTTTGTTTGCAAATATTTTGAAAATGCCTAAGTATGACAACTTTGTAATGATTCTCGTATCAGTAGAGAATGCATACAAAATGTTTGTTTTTGAAAATATTTCAGAGAAAAGTGTGATTGTGAAAGAGATATTTTTTGTGAGCAAGCGATTATGAGCTATCTACCTACTCAAAGATCTTTCGTGTTATTTTCCTCCTCCTTTGGAGATAGTGCTATCCATACCATTAGTTAGTAGGTAGCCCTATCTATTGGATGTTTGAGGGATATGCACAGGTCATCATACATTCATAAAGGCAACTTGCAGGGTACTTTAGCAATTTTATCGTAAGGGACTAGATCATTTACCGAAGGCAGTATCGAAGAGTCATCGAGGGATTAAAATCTTTTATTCGAGGGTCTTTGCTAAAGCGTCCCCCCGTTCGAGGGACATGATTGCATTTTTTTCGAAGGCAACAAGTGAGGTTACCCTAGAGGTGCAAGTGTGAATAGTGATTCAATTCAATTATTTTATCTTGTATTTAGGGTTATCTAGCGTGTCGTTTTAGATCTTGCCATACGATCGTATTAAACTAGACAATTATAAGGAAGACAGTAAAAACATAAAATAAAGGTCCTACGCTATTACAAAGCTTCGGGAAAAGGGGGGTACAAACCACAAAATCGGGGGAAAGAAAGAAAGCAAAAAAACCTAATTTAAGCTATTACATTATGTACCAATTACTTAATTGGGAAAAAGACTAAATGCAAAAATAATAAAGGTGCGCGAAGATAATAAGAAACAAGAAAAATTGTTTTGTGATTTAAAAAAAATGATTTGATGATGGATCTAAAAAAACCCTAATTAGTTTTAGTTAAAAAAGAAATTTTAATGATAAAATCCTAAATCTAAATTAATTAATTAATTAAAAATGAGGTGAGTTAATTTAATTAAAGAAAAAACCTAAGTCTAAATTGATTTTAATTAATTAAAATAAGTTAATTTAATTGTGCTAAAAAGTAATTAAAATAAATAATTAAAAAAGAAAAGAATGAGCCCGTAAGAAGTAAATCTGGGGGGTGATGAAACCAAATTGCTAAGCCCAAAGCTGCAAGCCCAAGCTATGAACGATTCAGTGTGGCTAGCTCCAAGAGATCCATGGTGTGCGTGTAGATATGGAACGTTAGATATGAGATTATGAAGATTTGATAGTGATGAGGTGAGATACATGGTAAGCGCGTTGCATTGGCTTGCATATGATCTGTAACAGAAAACACATGAAAAAAATCAAAATACTAGGGGCAGGGATCAATCCCGTGCCCTGGTATACTAACGCCTTTGTCATGCTCGCTTCTACCACTAAGGAAGCTTTAAATTCGTTAATATAAATAAAACAATAAATATATAATACCATCAGAATTTATTGGCTGGAGAGGCACCAGAGTTCTAGCTCCGGTTGTCTTCTCCGGCAACCTGTAATGAACCAAACCTGCAAATTCAAAGCGTTAGTGATCCAAAATGTCCTACTCCCCTTAATTCGACCCTGTTGTACCCCAAAATTTGCCCTCCCATTTATCATAGAAGACACAACCCTAGGGTTTCTCGGATATTCAAGTTGGCCCAGGAATCGACCAGACATATTCTTTTTTGTGGCAGTAAACCAGTAATTAGGGTTTTTCTTGCAATCCTCAGAAGAAAATGAATTCTCAAAAAAGACTCAATTGGTTTTCACAAGAACTTCATGTTTTCTCAAGTTTACTGAAAAGACAGTGTTTGTTCTTAGAGCATGGTTTGTTTGGGACAAGAGATTAAGACTGTCATGTAGGACACTCATGATTGTTTGATCCAGGTTAACCAGATGATTTGTGTCTCTTAAAACATTTGCTTGGTTAGGAAATGGAATATACAGTGCGTGTTTGTTTGAAATGCAGTTATAAAATAAGTGAGATTACTTGGAGTTTAAATTACTAGACTGGAGCATTTTGTTTCAAGTATCTTGATTGGGCATTTAAAAAATCAAATAGGATGCGAGGAGAAATTACAAGTTATTGTTGGTAAAGGATTTCAAGTGACACAAGAACATTTCATGAGATTTTCTCCAATTTCAAACATTTGGTACAAAACAATTTATTCTCTTAAATACTTTAGGTTTTACAACTTATCGTATTTGAAAATAAATTGGTACAAATTTTGGATACAGTACAAGAATGACTTTTCTAAATTACAAAGAAAATCTAAATGCTTGATTGGCCTAGGAGAATTAGTCTATTCCTAAGTTTGACTGAAGTTCCTTTACTTATCTCCAAGGCTTCCATGCTTGCCACAGAGTTTCTCGCTTTCCTTGTTTTGACATATCCATTTTGCTCATATGAAAACAAAAGAAAGAAAAATAGTTAGTACAAATTATTTGGGCATGAGCAAGAATTTTCCAAAAAACATGTCTTGACATTGTTACCACATTTCGAGCAGATTACCTTCGAGCATTTCCCGCGAGAAGAAAATCAGCTAGCAGATGCTCTAGCTACAATGTCATCCATGTTTAAACTTAATTGGGATAACGAGGCTCCCCAGATCACCATTGAACGGATGGACGAACCCGCACATTGTCACGAGATTAAAACCGAAGAAGTAGTGGACCATCCTTGGTTTCATGAAGTCAAAAGGTATCTCGAGGCTCAAGAATATCCAGAAGGAGCTTCAGTCAATGACAAAAAGTTCTTAAGGAGATTCTCAGCTAAGTTCTTCCTAAGTAATGGAATCCTGTACAAACGCAATCATGATTCTATTATGCTCTGTTGTGTGGACAAGATTGAAGCTGAAAAGATCATGGATGAATTGCATGAAGGTACCTTTGGCACTCACTCTAGCGGGCATACGATGGCAAAGAAGATTCTACGGGCAGGCTACTATTGGTCTACCATGGAAGCAGACCGCTATCAACACTCCCAGACTTGTCATAAATGTCAAATCTATGCAGACAAGGTGCACGTGCCTCTGGTTCCTCTAAATGTCTTAACAGCTCCTTGGCCCTTTGCTATGTGGGGAATCGATATGATTGGAGAGATCAACCCTACAAAATCCAATAAACACCGCTTCATTCTGGTGGCCATTGATTACTTCACAAAGTGGGTCGAAGCAGCTTCCTTCGCATCTGTTACTAAGAATGTTGTTGCCCGCTTCATCAAGCAGAACCTTATATGTCGGTACGGTATCCCCGAAAGGATAATCACTGATAATGGGACAAACCTTAACAATACTATGATCACCGCCTTGTGCGAACAATTCAAAATTCAACATCACAATTCGTCTCCCTATCGGCCAAAGATGGATGGTGTTGTCGAAGCTGCGAACAAAAAAATCAAAAAGATCATACAAAAAATGACAGTCACCTACAAGGACTGGCATGAAATGCTACCGTTTGCTCTCCACGGGTACCGTACCACAGCTCGCACTTCAACTGGGGCAACAACCTATTCTTTGGTTTATGGCATGGAGGTTGTTCTACATATTGAGGCCCAGATCCCCTCTTTGAGAATCATGAAGGATGAAGGTTTGAGTGAAGACGATTGGATTCAAACCCGACTTGATCAGTTAAACTTAATTGACGAAAAGAGACTCACTGCTGTTTTCCATGGTCAGACGTATCAAAAACGGATGATCAAGGCTTTCAACAAGAAAGTCAGGCGTCAAGCATATCAAGTTGGAGATCTTGTGATCAAGCGCATCATCTTTCCACAAAGTGATCCCAGGGGAAAATGGACTCCTACCTATGAAGGACCATTTGTAATCAAGAACATGTTTTCTGGTGGGGCAATGATCTTAACCACCATGGACGGAGACGATCTGCCGCACCCTGCGAACGCAGACATAGGTAAAAGATACTATGCATAAGAGACCCTCTAGGTTGACACGCCTAGGAAAAACAAGGGCATCCCGGAGAGCCAAAAGGTTCGGGAAAAAATTAGGGATAAAACAAAAAGAATCTGTACACTCGGCAAGTCGAAAACCTGAAAGGGCGACTTAGGAAAAAAAGGGTTTCCCGGTGGACTGAAAACCCGAAAGGGCGGCCCAGGAAAAAATTAGGGAATTAAAGCGTATGACTATGTCTCGTCGGATCACTTTAAGGACAATCTCTTCACGGACAAACTCAGAGCTTCTGATCAATTTAATCATCTTCGGACGAATCAACAAACAGATAAGATATTCGGAGATACGGAGGCTATAGCAGAATGGGAACCCCATGGGATTATTACACATAGCTATCTTTCTTTGTAAATTTTTCTTATTTATGACACCGTCCTATTACTAGGATGTCTGTCTCCTTTGTATAAAATACTTATTCAAAGTAAATACAAAGATATCTCTTTTAAAGTACAGAAAACTATTTTCCTTTTTCTTTACACTTGTGTTTTATTTGCAAAAACGTCCAATGATTCATTAATGAACATATGCATTTGAACATAATTACTGTTTACAAATAAACATGATGAAAAAGAACAATTACTGACAGGTAGAAAGATTAGGAAAACGTCTTTAGGCTATTCCATGAGCAATCCCTACAGCACGTCATTAAGATCCCCAGCAGAGCCAAAACTTGGAACTATAAATCCCCAGCAGAGCTGAGACTACCAACTACAAATCCCCAGCAGAGCCGAAACTTCAAACTATCAACCCATAGCGGAAATCATCCAGTTTCTCCAGGTTTCCCCAATAAGTTGTCTTGAAGCCTGAAAATTAACCAGATAATGGTTAACTTTTGTTTCTCCCCAACCTAGGATAACTCCCCAGTAGAGTGACAGACGAACGAAGCTCCTGAACTTTTTCCAAACAGGAATAAGCTTTCCCCACAGAGTTTTTATTGCTCTTCGACAGAACAAAGACTCCCGTCATTAATCCCCAGTAGAAGCCATTAAAATTCTTTGGATTCCTCTGGCAGATTCCTCAAGAAGTATATGGAATTACTCTCACAACAGAATCCTCAGCAGCAATCAAGGATTTATTTTCCTCAGCAGCAGTCAAGGATTTATTTTCCTCATCAATACAGCAAATCAACTTACATGCGCATACATTACATCCATATATCATAAACATTGATAAATACATATATTGCATAATACATTTCATGCAACATAACATTGTGCTTCAACTAACATTTTATCCTTTTCAGGATAAGATTAATAGCTACCATTAACAAATGTTCAAAGATTCTAGATACAACACAGATACGCTCCAGACAAGGATGCCATTCTGATACTCATTCAGATCTCAACATTTAGATACAGTTCAGATACGCTCCAGACAAGGATGCCATCCTGATACTTATTCAAATTCCAAGTACCGATACAGTACAGATACACGGAAGTCATTCTGTCGCTCATTCAGATTTCAATTTCAAGATACAGTGCAGATACACGGAAGTAATTCTGTCGCTCATTCAGATTTCAATTTCAAGATACAATACAGATACACTCCAGACACGGAAGTCATTCTGTCGCTCATTCATATTTCAATTTCAAGATACAATACAGATACACTCCAGACACAGAAGTTATTCTGTCGCTTATTCATATTTCAATTCCAAGTACCGATACGGTCCAGATATGCTCCTGACACAGTTACCATTTTGTCACTCATTCAGATTTCAATTTCAAGATACAATCCAGATACGCTCCAGACACGGAAGCCATTCTGTTACTTATTCAGATTCAAGTACAGATACAGTTCAGATACGTTCCAAATACGGACACCATTCTGATGCTTATTCTTTTGATTTACAACAAACATTCTTGGATGGAATCTACAAGCCCATCTCCAACAAGATTCTAACACCTCTCCAAATGGCATCTTTAAGCCCATTCCCTCAGCTACACTTTTGTCGAGTGAAAATTTATGGGCACTCTAGTGTCCAATCATCTTTTACCTTCGAGTCACGAACGACAAAACTCGCCAATCTAACTCTTCAGGTTCAAGAAGATTGAACATGGGCAGCTGTTGTACCCCAACATTTTCCCTCCCATTTTTCATAGAAGACATAACCCTAGGGTTTCTCAGATATTCAAGTTGGCTTAGGAATCGACCAGACAGATTCTCTTCTGTGGCAGTAAAACAGTAATTAGGGTTTTTCTTGCAATCCTCATAAGAAAATGAATTCTCAAAAAAGATTCAATTGGTTTTCACAAGATCTTCATGCTTTCTCAAGTTTACTGAAAAGACAGTGTTTATTCTCAGAGCATGGTTTGTTTGGGACAAGAGATTAAGACTGTCATGTAGGACACTCATGATTGTTTGATCCAGGTTAACCAGATGATTTGCGTCTCTTAAAACATTTCTTGGTTAGGAAATGGAATATACAGTGCGTGTTTGTTTGAAATGCAGTTACAAAATTAGTGGGATTACTAGGAGTTTAAGTTACCATACTGGAGCATTTTGTTTCAAGTATCTTGATTGGGCATTTCAAAAATCAAATAGGATGCGAGGAGAAATTACAAGTTATTGTTGGTAAAGGATTTCAAGTGACACAAGAACATTTCATGATATTTTCTCCAATTTCAAACATTTGGTACAAAACAATTTATTCTTTTAAATACTTTAGGTTTTACAACTTATCGTATTTGAAAATAAATTGGTACATATTTTGGATACAGTACAAGAATGACTTTTCTAAATTACAAAGAAAATCTAAATGCTTGATTGGCCTATGAGAATTAGTCTATGCCTAAGTTTGACTGAAGATCCTTTGCTTATCTCCAAGGCTTCCATGCTTGCCACAAAGTTTCTTGCTTCCTTATTTTGACATCTCCATTTTGCTCATATGTAAACAAAAGAAAGAAAAATAGTTAGTACAAATTATTTGGGCATGAGCAAGAATTTTCCAAAAAAAAAGGGTATTCATCATTAAGGTTTGCAAGAATTGAATCAGAATGCCATTATTCATCACAATTTTATTTTTCTATTTTTTCAAATCACAAGAAGATTATTCTTCTTGGTTCACAAAAGAAAGAGGAAAAGAAATGAAGCTGTCCAAACAAGCAGACATGCGCAAACTGAAGCAAACAGAATGTTACAAAACTGTCGAAAGGCAAGCAAAGTTGTCCAAACAAACAAATGCGGCGAAACTGTCCAAAGGCAAGCAAAGTTTTCCAAACAAACAAAATGTTACAAAGCTGTCCAAACAAAATACGCAAACTGAAGCAAACAACAGCCTCAAATCAAAACCAAAGAAGCATCTAAGTCAACAAAAGCAAAAGCAGGCAACAGTGCAGCAGTATGGCACAATATATAGCTAAGTCAAATAAGCAAAAGGTTGTTCAAGAAGCATAAGTCATCATTTTCCATTTTCCATGCAAACCTTTCAAAATTAGAAAAAGGGGCAAAAAGCAATTTGCTTTCCTATTGTCATTGAGAGAGAAGAAAGGAAAGAAGTCACCTAGGTTATTGGGATGCACAACTTTGCTGCCATTCCTGTCACAAGTTGCACAGAATGTGCTAAAAAACAAAACTGCAACAAAAAGGCCATATGAACAATATACTGAAAATATTCAAGTGGGGGGCTTTCCCACCATTTTGAATATGAATTCAACAGAAGCAGGGCCAATATAACAGTGAACACAACTCTCAAGCGAAATACATAGAAAAAATTATCAAACTCAAAAACTTGAAACAAGTCTCCAACAGCAAAAACCTGTAAAACCTCAAAAACCAACATAAGTCCCAAACTGATAAACCAGCAACCATCTCAAAACTGATAAACTTGTCAAACCTCAAAAACTAGAAAAAAACCACCATCAAATACAAAAAACTGTCAAAATCATCAAACCTGATCTAAAACCAAAAACAGAGTCAACTATCAACAAACTCATCAAACCTGAACCAAAACAACATCCCAAAAACCTGGAACAAGTCTCAAACTGAGACACCAGAACCATCATCAAACCATAACTGTCAAAACCAAATAAAAAATATGCCAACCAAACCTGTAAAACCTCCAAAAAAACATAACCAAAAACCCAGCCAAACTTATCAAACATGCCTCAAGCAAAAATCTCAAGTACTGTAACCAAAACCTCAAACCTCTAAAACCAAAAGTCTCAAACCGTCAAAACCTGTAGCTAAGCCAAAACACCATCAAACCAAACCTGTAAAAACTCCAAGCATCCAAAATCTAAAACACAGTTTCACAAACTCAGAAACAGTTGAAAGATCTCAAACTCAAAAACTTGAAACAACCAAAAACCAGTAACATATATCCAAGGATCATCAAACAAAAACCAGTAGCCAAGAATCAAACCAAAACATGTTAACTCAAAACACAGTAACATCATCCCAAAAGCCTAAAACCATTTTCAAACTCACAAAACAGTAACAAGCCACAAATCCGGAAGATAACCAATATCATCATCATTCAATAAGGGAAAACAAAAGAGTTTACCAAAGAGTCAGGAACACCCACGCTTTCAATCCTCATCTCTTCCCCCATGCAACTCCAGCCACCACAGAACACGAGCCTCAGCCTCGTCCTTCCCTTCCTATTTCATCGGAAAAAATCTCAAACAGGTATGACATTTTCCTCTTTATCATAATCCCATATATTTTTCTCTGCATCTAAGGAATAAGGTTGATTAACAGAAAAACATAAACAAGACAAAAACCAATGAAATCATTTAAGCTTTAATAAGAACAAAATAACTCATTTTCGAGGAGATCCTTAGAAACTAGATTAGGGAGGCAAGAGATACGACCGTTCCGGTAACTGAGAGTTGGGAGGGAAGATCAGACGAACCGATTTTGTTGCTTTTAGGTTTGAATCCAAACTTAGGGTTTTCAAAAACGCGAATCATGGTGAGATAAATATGGAGAGAGGGATTTCATTCGCCAAAGGAAATAGGGACGTTTAGTGAGAAATTTAGAGGTTTCAGAAGGATGAAAAAAAGGTGAACAAAGAAGAGAGCGGCGCCGCTGTGAACCACAACATTCCAAACCCTAATTTCATCTCTTGTCCCTTAATCAACAATTAAACAGAGTTAGAAGGTTGGGCTTGCCTGTTTTGTATTTCCCTAAGCCCATTACGCCTTTACTGATCCACCCCCCCTCCTGGCCTGTTTTTGTGTTTCAGCAAGAGAATATTTTGGTTTGGGTCTCACATCTCAACCACTTAAGCCCACTGTGTTTTTGTTTGTTTAATTTGTTTTCTTTTACATTTTTTTTATTATTATGCAAATACTAAGAAAACTTAAATACATTTTTATTAATTTGATTTAAGTTTTGTAAATTATTTTTTATCATTTTTCTTTTTTTATTAAATTTTGTTTTAGATTTAGTTGCTATAATAAAACCCCAAAAATAATAATAGGACTTAGTTTAGTCATTTATTTAATTTATTTTGTCACTTACATAATTAATAAAACACAAAAAGATAATGCATACGATTTTAATTTTCTTTAGTCAATTGTTTTATTTTCTAGAATAGGTTTACTTTTCTCTTTTAAAATAAATACTCAAAATTCCATATCATATTTTGTTGCTTTTATTTTCATGGATTATCATAGCTTTAATTAAATTGAAAAAAATTCGATTCGGTTGTATTGCTTGTTATTCGAACATTTCTATCGCATTTAATTCATCCCCATTTGTAAAATTTGTACCCCCATTCCCAAACATTTTTTAATATCTTAGAATTTCTATTCCCGTAATTTACTATTTTCCATATACTGTATAGTAACTAGGCGTGTATGGAAAGATTCAAAAATCAATCACTAGATGACCTAATCAAAGAATAAAATAACTTGAAACCAACACACTTTTTCACACGTGCACCTCTAGGGTAACCTCGCTTGTTGCCTCAGAAATACAATCATGTCCCTCGAATATGGGACGCTCTAGCAATGACCCTTCACTAAAAAAAGATCGTAGTCCCTTGATGACCCTTGATGTTGCCTTCGATAAAACGATCTCGTCCCTTACAAAAATTGCTAAAGCGTCTCCTAAGTTGCCTTCAATGATTGTAAAATTGACCCGCGCCTGTCCCTTCACATCCAACAGTGGAGCTTCTTACCAAATCAATGGTAAGATATCACCTTTAAAAGGAGGAAGAAAAGAACAATTTAAGACCTTTCGAGTAGATAGATTTGCTCTTAGTTACTCACTTTCTCATGATAAAAACTTTTTACACCTACACTCTCATTTCAAAACATTTTCAAAAAGACGAAACATTTTGTATACGTTCTTATAGAGACGAGAACCATTGCAAAACATCTTTTCAAAACACTTTCCGAAACACGATTCACAAACACATCTTTGAACCACTTTTCGAAACCAAACTTTGTATACGTTCTTATAGAGACGAGAACCATTACAAAGAGATTTTTCAAAATACTTTCAAAGCCCACACCACAAGCACACTGTCAAATGAAAGCATGTGATCTAAACGAGTAACTAAGAGCCCATGGAAAACCATGGATGAAAAGGGTGCTAATACCTTCCCTTTTCATAATCTACCCCCGAACCCGAGAAATAATCTCGAAAGGTCTCTCCTGTGCTTTTTTACCTTTCCTTTTGGATAAAAGAAAAGTCGGCGACGACTCTTGCTAACCGCACAAGTGCGATCGAAACGCAAAACATCAAGTCAGTTCTCCCACCGTATCACAGACCCCATGGAATCCAAATATATGCTTAGTTTTGGCTAAAAGTCCTTGTATCATGAGTTTCGAAGCAAAAACCCCTAAATCGGTTTAAGAATGGCAAATCAAGATCCGAACATTAAAAACTCCATTTAACGACTGCAACCTATTTTGAACATATATATAAACTGATTTGGATGGTTAGAAACATTCAGCAGTGCATGAAATTAAAAATATATGAATGATGAAAATTCAAGAACCGGCCATAGCCTATATGCATGATTCAAGCCCTTTTGATCATGGTAATCGATCAAAACCCACCCTTCAATATTCCTGGAAGTGAATGGAATGGAGATTTCAAAGTGAGAGGGCTTGCAACAAGAGTTTTGAAGTTCTAGGGTTCTTGAAAAAGTTTGGATGTTTTTTGACAATTTTGAGGCAAGGGTTTCATCTATTTTGTTCCCTCTTGATGTATGAATATATAGAGAAATTTAGGGCAACCAATTGATGGGCTTGGACTCTTGTAGTAAGATATAATTTTATCTTATTTTATTTTATATTATTAATGAATTAAATCAAAAATAATTAAAATAATTAAAATAAAACAAGGCCGAAGGGTGTTTGAATGAATTATGAGGTGTATGAAGAGTATAATACACGTTTGGACTCTTAAACCATGGCTCAATAGCCTAAAATACCAAGCTTGCTCAATTTGGACTTCAAGCATTTGCTCAAAATTTCCCAATTTGCAATGGTCATAACTCACTCAATTTTTATCTTTTTGGACATTTCGGAAAGCTCAAGATGTCCTATACAATCCTTATGTTTATCATTTTTGCTTTTGAAGACTTTATCTTGATGTAAGTTGCCTTGACAAAAAGTGTCTTTTTGTTGACTTTTGAAATGACATGTAATGTATTTGCTTATATCTCTCAAATGATGCATTTTTTGGACTTGAGCTTTGAGAGACAAAGTTGTAGAGAATTGAATTTCCTTCAAAATGAGCTTTGGTTGGGGAAAAGCTGATTAAGCATGTGAAAGTTATACTTGGTCAAAGTTCAGTTGACTTCTCCTAAGGAAACCCTAATTTGGCAACTTTTAACTTTTGATGATTTGAGGGCTTTTCTTGAGGAATCATGATCAATCCTTGATCAAATGATGAATATCACTTCAAAATGTTGATGTTAGCCAAGAATCTTGAAGTGTGACTGTATGTTGACCACAATTGACTTTTTACCCAATACAGATGATTTTCATTCATCTGAGCCATTGATTAAGCAAACTTGAGATGCAAGGCTTGAAACTTGACATGAGTATTCTTGAAGACCTATGGATAACCACGAAAATCACTTGAGACCTTGAAAACCCAATCTTCCTTGAGAAATACCAAACCCTGGTTATAGGCCCACTGCTTAGGAGGAGAATTTGTCTGATCAATTCTTGAGCCACCTTGAGCATTTGAGGACCCTTTGAGAATTTCTTGAAGAAACATGGGACGGTCAGTTTTAGGGTAAAACAACTGACCGTGTTCAATCTTCTTAAGCCCGAACAGTTAGATTGGCATGTCCTCCATTCATGACTTGAAGGTAGAAGATGATTGAACACTTAAGTGCCCAGAAATTTGCACTCGCCTGTGCACAAAGTAACACTGTTAGTTGATTATACTAGAATGGGCTTAAAGGTTCCATTTAGAGAGTGACTAGATGTCAACGGAGATGAGCTTATAGATTCCATCCAGAGTAACGGTTGATAGGAATATCAGGATAAATCTACGCTTGAGTTTTCCTTTAGAAGATGTACTTGGAATGAGTCTACGTTCGACTTTGTCCAAAAGAATATCAGAATAAATCTACACTTGATTTTGTATGAATGATATACTAGAATGAGTCTATGCCCGACTTTGTCTAGAAGATATGTTTGGAATGAGTCTATGCCCGACTTTGTCAAAAAGAGTTTCAGAAGGAATCTACGCTTGATTTCATCTGAACTAGAAGATGTCTATGCCCGACTTCAACTAGAAGAGGTACCAAAAAGATTATACACCTGACTTTTTCCAAAAAGAGTTTTAAAATAAATCTACGCTTGATTTCATCTGAGCTAGAAGATGTCTACGCCCGACTTTAACTAGAAGAGGTATTAGAATGAGTCTACGCCTGACTTTTCCAAAAAGAGTATCAGAAGGAAATATACGCTTGATTTCATCTGAAATAGAAGATGTTTATGCTCGACTTCAACTAGAAGAGGTATTGGAATGAGTCTACGCTTGACTTTTCAAAAAAGAGTATCAGAAGGAGATCTACGTTTGATTTCCTCTAAATGACGTACTAGAAGATGTCTACACCCGACTTCAACTACAAGAGATATTTTTCAGAATGAGTTTCTAGGGAAATTTCTTAAATAGCTACTTGTCAGATTTAGTCTCTGAGGGGAATTTTATGATCATGTAGATAGTTGCCCCGTCTTTTTTTTGGAATTATTATGTTACCTGTTAGAAAGTTGTTGATAATGTTTGTCTGTTTGTGAACTTTACTAGAAAAGATAGAGTTAGTATTTATGTAATGTCATGATGTATATGGTGCATTATGTAATGATGCTCTCGAAATAAATGTGAATGTGCTAATGCGTTTTGTATGTATGTGCTACGATAAATGATGTATGAATGTGAGATGTCGTTGAAGTGTATCAGTAGCTTCATGTAACATTTTCAATCGGGAAAATAAATCCCCAATTTTTGTCAAGGATGACGAATATGAATCTTCGATATGCTGGAGATTCCTGCTTGCTGTTTGAGGAAACTCCATGGGGGAATTAGATTTCTGCTTGGGGAGAAGACTTCAAGAACATTGGTTGATCATTTCTCTATTGGGGAATTTAATTCTTATATACCCTGACTGGGGATAAAAGAGACGGATAACCTTCTAAGGTGCTGTCTGACAGAGTTTTTGATATGGATGCTGACTAATCTGGGGAGGATAAGATTAACTGATATCTGGTCCGGTTTCTGATTTCGTAGCACCTATATAGGGATAGTGGTCTGAACTACCCTTTACTGGAGAGAGAAATTTTGTCGGTGATCCGTAGTAGTCAAAGTGATAGACTCAAGCTGGGGAGACTGAATTCCACTGGGGAAATAAACCCTGTTGGGGAAATAAACCCTACTGGAGAAACATTCTATTAAGGAATATACTCTGCTGAGGGATTTGAATCCGGCTGGAGAGGAGAATTCTATAGGGGATTTTATAGTGTTGGAGAAATAAACTCAGTTGGGGAAGAGGATTCCTGTGAACTGTGCTGCTATCATAATCTACTAAAGATTGAAGTTCCGTAAGTTGGCAACATTTCCAGGGAAAATATTATACTCCTTTATACGCTAGGGGGATCTGCTGGTGAGTATGATTGGAGTATTTTAGGCTTGTGGGGAATATGTCTTTGTTGAAGATGATCCTGTGAAGCTGATTCCGCGGGAGATAATCTTATGGAAACTTCTATGTGGGGAAATTTTACTAGGGATTACTCTGTGGGGATTTATGGATGACTTGAGCATTATCCCGCCTCCTAAAATCTTGAGAAAATTCCTGTTTTTTATGCATATTTTGTTAACATAAATCATGTTAATATGCATATGTTTATTCAATTCAGTCATTGGACTTTTTTGCAAAAAAAAAAAAGAGAAAAATAAAATTTGAACATTGAAATCGTGTTTATATTGATAGTTTGCATATAAACATGCGATTGTTGTACAAGGAGACAAAAATCATAGTAAGAGGAAATCGTCGTGAAAAACAAAGAGAGTACAAAATAAAAACAAAATATATAGCTATGTGTCAATGATATCACCGGGTTCCAACTCAGTTATTTCCCCTATGTCTTTGAGTATCTCATCCCTCGTTTGTTGGAAGAAGTTGATTGAATTGATTGGAACCATTCGAACTTGATGTTGGTAATAAAGCTGGATATAAGTGATTCAATGGGACATATTTGTATGCTTTAATCCCTAATTTTTTCCTGGATCGCCCTTTCGGGTTTTCAGTCCACCGGGATACCCTTTTTTGCCCAAGCCGCCTTTTCAGGTTTTTGACTTACCAGGTCTATAGTCTTATATATATATATATATATATATATATATATATATATATATATATATATATATCCTTGATTTTTCCCGAACCCTTTTGGTTCGCCGGGATGCCCTTATTTTTGCCTAAGTCTGTCAACCTAGCGGGTCGTCTTTATGCATAGTATATTTTAACAATGTCTGTGTTCACAGGGTGTGGAAGATCTTCATTGTCTATGATGGTAAGTATCATAGCACCGCCGGAAAATATCTTCTTGATCATAAATGGCCCTTCGTAGGTAGGATTCCATTTTCCCCTGGGATCACCTTGCGGTAGGATGAAGTGCTTTATTACCAAGTCACCAGCCTGATATAACCGATGCTTGATTTTCTTATTGAAGGACTTGATCATACGCTTATGATACATCTGGCCGTGACAAACAGCCGCAAGCCTCTTCTTGTTAATCAAATTCGACTGTTCTAGCCTAGTCTGAACCCATTCTTCTTCATCCAAGTCTGCCTCTTTCATGATCCTCAGGGAAGGAATCTGAACTTCGACAGGTAAGACAACCTCCATACCATAAACTAGAGAGAATGGAGTTTTCCCAGTTGATGTCCGAGCTGAAGTGAGATAACTGGGAAGAGCAAATGGTAGCATCTCGTGCCAATCTTTGTAGGTCACAACCATTTTTGCACAATCTTCTTAATGTTCTTATTGGCGACTTCCACTGTGCCATTCATCTCTAGTCTATATAAAGAAGAGTTGTGGTTCTTGATCTTGAACTGCATGCAGAGTTATGTGATCATAGTTTTGTTGAGACTGGTACCATTATCTGTGGTAATCCTCTCGGGGATGCCATGCTGACAGATAAGGTTATGCTTAATGAATTGGGCGACAACATTCTTGGTAATAGAGGCAAAAGAGGTTGCTTCAACCCATTTTATGAGGTAATCAATAGCGAAGAGGATGAAGTGATGTCTGTTGGAAGCAGTAGGTTTGATCTCTCCAATCATATCAATGCCCATATTGAAAATGCACAAGGAGCAATTAAGATATTCAAAGTTACTGGAGGCACATGTACTTTGTCAGCATAGATCTAGCACTTGTAACAAGTTCTTGAGTAGTGATGGCAGTCAGTTTCTATAGTCAACCAATAGTAACCTGCTCTTAGAATTTTCTTAGCCATGGTATATCCACTGGAATGATTACCAAATATACCTTCGTGCATATCTTCCATAATCTTCTATGCCTCTTTCTTGTCGATACACTGAAGTAGAGTCAAATCATGGTTGCGCCTGTATAGAATTTTGTTTCTCAGGAAGAACTTAGCTGAGAACCTCCGTAGGAATTTCTTGTCATTGATGGATGCTCCTTCAGGACACTCTTGATCCTCAGGATATGTTTTCACTTCATGAAACTAAGGCTTCTTTTCTACTCCATTAGTGTCAATTTTGTAGCAGTGTTCCGGTTCATCTAGCCTTTTAATGGTAATTTTGGGAGCCTCGTTGTCCCATCTGACTTTGAACATATACTAAATGGTAGCCAATGCGTCTACCAATTGATTATCTTCTCGTGGGATATGCTCAAAAGTGATCTCCTCAAAGTACAAGATTAAGGTTAACACATGCTCTCGGTAAAAAATGAGATTCAGATGCTTAGTGTCCCATTCTCCCTTGATCTGACTGATTACCAGGGATGACTCCCTATATACATCCAAGAACTTGATTCTTATGTCAATAGCAGCTTTGATACCCATGATGCATGCTTCATATTCAGCCATGTTGTTGGTACAGTCAAAGCAAAGTCTGGCGGTGAAAGGCGTATCGAAACCCTTAGGAGAGATAATCAAAAAACCAATTCCATTACCAAGTGCGTTAGAAGTTTCATCAAAAACCATAGTCCATCAGGATCCTGGCTCAAGTCCTTCATACGGTCCAGGTTCTTCATAATTTGTAACTAGCCTAATGTTTTCATTTAGGAACTCATAATTCATAGATTGGTAGTCGTCTACGGCTTGATGTGCCAAATGATCTGCCAATACACTTCCTTTGATTTCTTTTTTAGTGGTGTAATGAATGTCATACTCGTTAAGACCATTTTCCATCTGGATATTCTTTCGGAGAGAGCGGGTTTCTTGAATATATATTTGATGGGATCCATTTTATAGATTAATAAAGTAGTATTAGTCAACATATACTTTCTTAGTCGGCAAGCAGCCCATGCCAAAGTCTAACAAGTTTTCTCGAGCAGTGAATATCTTGTTTCACTCTCGATAAACTTTTTGCTAAGGTATTATATTGCATGCTCTTTTCGACAAGATTTATCATACTGCCCCAGTACACACCCCATTGAGTTCTTTAACACTGTTAAATACATGATCAGAGGTCTTCCTTTAACTGGTGGCATCAGTATGGGAAGTTCTTGTAGGTACTCCTTGATTTTGTCAAAGGATATTTTCCAATCGTCGTTCGATTTCACTACTTGATCTTTCTTCAGCAACTTAAAGATCGACTCGCAAGTAGCGGTCAAGTGAGAAATAAATTTGACAATGTAATCCAGTCGTCCCAAGAAACCTCAGACTTCCTTCTTGGTACGGGGAAGAGGCATTTCTTGAATAGATTTGACTTTAGAGGGATCAACCTCGATTCCTTTACTGCTGACAACAAAACCTAGGAGTTTACCAGATCTCATCCCAAAGGTGCACTTGTTCAGATTCAATCTCAACTTATACTTCCTCAGTCTCTCAAATAACTTATATAGATGTTCCAGATGCTCTTCTTCAGTCTGTGATCTGGCTATCATATCATCGACATATACCTCTATCTCATGATGAATCATGTCATGGAACAAAGCTACCATAGCATGCTCATATGTTACGCCAACGTTCTTCAACCCAAAGGGCATAACCTTGTAGCAGAAAGTGCCCCATCGTGTAACAAAAGTAGTCTTTTCCATGTCTTCAGGTGCCATCTTGATCTGATTATACCCTGATAAACCATCCATGAAAGAGAATACCTTATGCTGAGCGGTATTGTCGACCAAAACATCAATATATGGAAGTGGGAAGTCACCTTTAATGCTCGCCCTGTTCATATCCCTGTAGTCTACACACATACGTACCTTGCCATCTTTCTTCGGTACCAGAACAACATTTGCAACCCATTGAGGATATGATGTTACTTCTAAGAAACATGCATTAAATTGTTTCATAACCTTAACCTTGATCTTCTCCGACATCTCGGGACGCATGCGTCGAACCTTCCGCTTTATCAGTGCACACCCCTCTTTCATCGGTAGACGGTGAACCACAATATTAGTATCAAGCCCTGGCATGTCTTCATATGATCAAGTAAAGATCTCAACATATTCATGCAACATCTGTATTAACCTGTTTTTGACACTATCCTCCAAGTTGGCGCCTATCTTGACTTCTTTCCTGTCTGTTTCGGAACCCAAGTTTATCACTTCAACTGGCTCTTCATGTGGTTGAATAGCTTTCTCTTCTTGCACAAACAGTTTGGCAAGTTCTCCTGGTATCTCACAATCTTCATCACCTTCTTCCTCGGCTTAGTAGATTGGATTTTTAAAGTCATAAGTGGCAATAGCAGAGTCGTTACCAACGGGATCCAGAGTGGATGTGAATCTGCAATGTATTATGTGGGTGTGTGTCAGAACACATAGCTATTTGAAAGTGATAATAAAAAGAAAGACAAAGAACACATAATTTTAATATAAAACGTCCAATGTTTTATTAAATGAAAATATGTTTATGAAATGACAACTCCGAAAAATGCACCATTGTGCCCCGGGTAAGGCATAAGGCTTAAAGTCATTATTCAAATATTACAAAGTCAACACTTGAAAGAAATAAAAAACATAAATGTAGCCATTAAATCCAGACTAAAGGAGATAAAGATAATGTCTTCCATCTTCCAGTTGCTGAGCCCTTTGCCAATGGTAGGAAAAATCCAACTATCAAGGTCATAATCATTGTCAGCATCTTCTATAGTGTTGACTCCATTGTTGCTGATGCAGAATGGTGGCCTTCCAGCTCGAGCGTGATGAACAACCCTCTGACCTTATACAGTGGAACCCAAACCAAACTTGTCATATTTATAGGGGATGTCAGGAAGCTGACTCCAAATAGTATAACAACCTTCTTCTACAGTATCACTAGCATCTATCAATGAAGCCATCCTGGGCAGAACCCTAGTAAATTTTGGAATTGCAGAGACATCTTTAATAGCGGCAGGAGAGATGACTTCAAAAGTTTGATAGGGAGTCTCGATGAATTCACCGTCCATCTCTACATACTAGAAAGAGTTCAAGTGATGACCATATACTCCTCTTCACCGCAGACAGTAAAAATCTTTCCATTTACAGGATACTTTAATTTTTGATGTAGGGTAGAGGTGACAGCGCCTGCCCCATGAATCCACGGGCGTCCCAGTAAGCAAGAATAAGCTGGCCGAATATCCATTACATAGAAGGTAGATTCAAATATCTGCGAACCTACCTTGATAGGAAGATCCACTTCCCCGTGTACCATCCTTTTTGACCCATCAAAGGCTCGAACTATAATATCACTGGGTTTCAATGTGACCCTTACGCAATCAAGTCTGTCAAGAGAGCCTTTCGGTAGAACATTCAATAAAGAACCATTATCAATCACTACATGAGCCAAAGTACTACCCTTGCATTCAATGGATACATACAGGGCTTTGTTGTGGTTTCTCCCTTCCGGAGTCAAATATGCATCTGAAAAACCTAATCCATTGTCAATAGTTAAGCTGGAAACATAGCTTCCAAATTGATCGGAAGAAATCCCGTGTGGTACGTGAGAAATCTTGAAAAATTTTACTAAAGCATGTGCATGGGCTTTAGAAAACAATAGCAGGGATAACATGGAGATTTTAGATGGGGTGTGCCCCAAATGTTCAATAATTTGATAGTCACTTTTGTGGATAATCTTCAATACCTCTTCCTACTCTTTTCTAGAGGTGTCTTCAATTGTAGCTTCCTTAGGTGCCTCCTTCTGGGTAGGCTCTATCACTTGCTCTTTTCCCTGAGCCTCAGCAGCAGTAACTTTAACGGGTGTATCAATAGTCTTTGGAGAGATTTCTAGAGATAAAACCCTTCCGCTTCTAGTAACTTTACTAGTTCCAACAATATTTTCAATGTTGGGATCAACAACTTCAGTACATTTATCTTCAACAGTCGGTAGTTCTTTTTTGACGCCATGCTAGTAGACATCGGATCGATAGTTCCAAGAAATAGCTTTATCAGAAGAATATGGGATAGATCGAGGTGTAGTGATGACCAGAGGAGCATCTTTCAGATTGACAGTAATCCTTACAGGACCTTTGGAGGTGATCCTGACAGGAGGGCCAGAAATTATGGATAAGTCTTGACACAGATTCTCAGCAGACGAAACCTTCTCGATCAAAATTATATAATTTTCCGTTAGGCGTTGAATTCCTTCCTTCAGTAATTTGCAGCCATTGGGTTGGACTGTCCAGCAGTAACATTTTTCAATACAACCCGAAAATAAACCAGCCTGCAGTAGATTCTTCTTGATTATTGGTAGAGGAGTCATTAATTCACTTTCCGTAGCAACATAAAGAACGTATTCAATATCATTTATGCCTTTGTCATGCTTCGGCATAGGCGCAGTAATTACATTCAAGGTTTTCGAAGGATCAAACTTAATTTCCTTATTGTTAATCATGTCCTGAATTTTTTTTTCCAGGGTCCAGCAGTTGTTGGTGTCGTGCCCTGGACTATTAGAATGGTAGGCGTATCTCGCATTAGGATCGTACTTAGGAGAAGAGGTGTTGGGATTCTGAGGAGGACCCCTTAGCGTAATCAGTTCCGCTTTTAGTAAATATTGAAACGCTTGAGACAATGACATAATAATTTTGGTAAACTGCCTTCCCGGAGCATCTGACCTACGCCTATTGCCCTGTTGTTATTGTTGAACATGTGCAGGATTAGAAGTTAATACCGCTCCCACAGATTGATTACAGTCATTTTTACCACGACCCTTCTGGCCATAAACAACATTGGTCTCCTTCTTACCATTGAATGTCTTTTTTATAGCACTTGAAGACGCAGTTACCAGAATCTTTCCACTCTTGATACAACTTTCAACTTGTTCCCTAGTTAGAATTAGCTCAGTGAAACCAGACGAAGAACTCCCAATTAAATGATTAAAGAATGAACCGTTCAGAGTGCCCATGAACATATCAACTAGCTCTCGGTAAGACAAGGGAGGTTGCACCCTTCCAGCTAAGTCTCTCCAATTCTGGGCATATTCTTTGAACCCTTCATTTGAACCCATAGTCATGTTTTATAATTGCACGCGAGTTGGTGCAAGATCAACATTGTATTGACCCTTATTGTTAAAAGCAGCGGCCAAATCTTCCCAAGTACGAATGTTGGTTCCTTCTAGCTGATAGAACCACCCGAGTTATGTACCAAACAAACTTTCTTGAAAGAAGTGAACCGATAACTTTCTTTCAGCAGTATGGGGTTGGATCTTCCAAACATAATATCTCAGATGAAGTTTCAGACAAGACACACCATCATATTTAAAAAAAGTAGGGACTTTGAACTTGCGAGGGATAACCACCCCCAGAATAAGACCCAACTATCCAAAATCTAATCCAGGCACTTTCTGGATTTACATAGCCTTAAGACAGTCTTCTAGCTGCTTGTATCAATCGTCGATAGGAGGATACTATTCATCAGAATAGTCTTCGTCCTCAGAAATCTTACAAGAACCAAGGTTGCTTTCACCTTCATCCTGATACTTCTACCATCCTCCTCTTGGTTGTCATCTTCATCAGAGGTGATATTAGCAGTTTGAACTTATTTAGCAGGACCTTTAAATATTCTTCCCATGTTGAGAATAGAAATTGGCTTTTGAGTCTTCTTCTTTTTGGCGATGAGCGCCATCATATCTTTCTGTCCTTGAGCTAGGTTCAGGAGGGTTTCGTGAAATTGGGAATTCTGAGCTTGGATTTCCTTAACAGTCTATTCAAGAGCCATCTTTTACTGAAATAAACATCAAGAAGATGAGAAAACCTGTATGGGAAAACTTGTTTATGTAATGATGCATGATATGCAAATGCAATGTTTTCAAGGATCATTGCAGGATTTAAATTTGTTTAAACAAGAAGAAACAAGATATTTTTTAGTAATAAACTCAAATTACAATTGTTTTTAATAAAAAGAGTTACAAAATAGCAAAATATAAATTCAGTTAAGGGTTTTCTAGCCAAGTTCCTAATAGAGAAAGCTCGGCTGTTTTGGGATGATTTGGACTTCCAGGCTTTTGAGCACTGTCAAGGTCTTCCTTTGTCGCAACCCTGTGCCCACTTTACTCGGAGATATCTTGCATACCTTCCACACTCGTACCACCAAGAAAAGAGGTATCCTTATATGTTGTGTGCCATTGCTTTCAAGGTGGTTTATTTCTCACCTCCCTAAAACAGTACTGAAGAATGAAGAAGGTTTGGGTTGGTCGTAAAGGATAATGTCACTTTCTCACACGGATGTTCTTTGGTATTCCCGATCTATGGGAGATATTTATATTATTGACCGCTGCGGGGAATTCCCTAATGTCCCATTACTTGGCATTATGGGAGGCATAACCTATAATCCTTCTCTGGCTCTGCGACAATTTGGTTACGCTCGAAGGGATGGTCCTCACGAGATGCTTATCCAGGGCATTGTGTTTAACTATGAAGATGATGTTCAAGGGTATCGCCAGAGGTTCATACGAGCTTGGGGCATGGTAAACAGATTTGACGTCAAGACTTTGGGGCCGAAGACTTCCATTCCTATGGAACCTTATCTCCAATAGGTACGAGCTCATGCTAAGAATATTATGATTCCATATGTAGCCATCTTACCAGTGATTGTAGAGCCCATTACTGAAGGGGATATTCCCTATACGGTTCTTCATCCTGATATGCCCATTGATCTTGAGGAATTACAGAGATCCTGGATTCATCTGAAGAAAGAGCGGGATACCTTTAGAGACCATTCCTATGCCCACGAGAAGAAGGTTTTAGAGTTTACGAAGCGACTTCATGAGGAAAAAAGCCTCAACGTCTATCTCGGTGCAAAGAAGAAGCGCCCATGGGAAACCTGATCTTGTTTTAAGTTTTTGAACCTTCAATTGAAACGCCTAAAAGGAAATTGTGTTTTGAATTCTACTAATAAAATATTTGTTTCATTTTAGTTCACAAATTTAAATTTCCTGAAATATTTGAAATCATTGCATACACATATCATACATATCATTGCATAAACAGGTGTCAAATCAGGTTTCGTATCCTCTTCGCTGTTTATTACATCCATGGATCTCGAACAAACTGTGAAGGACTTACAGACTCAGAACGAACAATTCCAACAGATGATCATGGCTCTAGCCAAAGGGCAGGAGGAACTGAAAGCCCTGATTGTTAAAGACAATACCAAGAAGCCAAGAAGAACAACTGGTATGGTAAATCTGGGAAGAAGATTCAAGGGACCGTTGAAGCAAATGGTTGATCTAACCTCTTCATCCAAGGAAGGAGAGAACCAAAAGGGTGAGACAAGAGAGGAAGACCCCAGTTCGGGGGAATCTGATAATCATACTAATCACAATGAAGAGCAGTATCCTCCGGCTGACGAAAAGTACAAACAATTAGAAGAGCGGCTGAGCGCAATGGAGATTCAGAAAGTACCTGGGCTGGACTTTGAAGAGCTGGGTTTTGTGTTTGGGATTGTTATTCCGCCAAAGTTCAAGGCACCAGTGTTTGCTAAGTACGATGGGGTTTCGTGTCCCAAGATACACCTCCAATATTATGTGAGGAAGATACAGCCTCACACTGCTGACAGAGACTTATGGATCCACTTCTTTCAGGATAGTCTATCTGGAACTCAGCTAGATTGGTTCTATCAGCTGGAAAGGGTCAACATTCATAATTGGGAAGACCTGGTTGCTGCTTTCTATAAGTAGTATCAGTACAATGCAGACCTTGCTCCCACCCGTACTCAACTCCAAAGTATGGCTATGGGTTCGAGCGAGGGCTTCAAAGACTACGCTCAGAAATGGAGGGACTTAGCAGGAAGAGTCCATCCTCCCCTGTCTGATAGGGAGTTGGTGGATATGTTTCTGGGAACCCTGTCTGGTCCATTCTTTAATCACCTAATTGGAAGTTCCTCGGCCGACTTTACTGAATTAATCTTGAGAGGGGAGAGAGTGGAAGCTGGAATTAAAAGTGGTAAGATCCAAAAGGAAGCATCCTCCAGTGCCATAAGGAAGCCATTTTCCAGGAAGAAAGATGTTAATGCTGCATACAATCAAAAGAATCGAGACAAAATTGGACACCGTCCAACGGTAGGGGCTATCATGATCCCTAAGCATGCATCCACTCAACAAAGGAATAATGAGCAGAGAACAGAAAGGCCGGCAAGATAGTTCACTCGGATAAATATGACTTTATCCCAAGTTTTGCCTCATTTGTTGAAATCTAATCTGGTAACCTTGCGGGAAGCGCCAAAGAATCCCAACACTACCTCTCCCCGCTACAATCCAAATGCCCGATGTGCTTATCATTCGGAAAGTCCAGGTCATGATACAAACGACTGCTGGGCTTTGAAAAAAAGGGTACAAGACCTTATCGAGGCGAAGGAAATTGAGTTTGACGCCCCCGAAATTCCAAATGTTATCACCGCTCCTATGCCCAAGCACGGCCGTGGTGTTAATGCTATTGAAGATGATATGTTTGTTACTACTGTTGAAGAGGTAGTTACTCCTCTCTTGACCGTTAAGTGGAACTTATTGAAGGCCGGTTTATTTCCGGGATATGGTGAAGGTTGCCACTTCTGTTTATCTCTACTGACTGGTTGTCATTTGTTGAAGGCGAGTGTTAAACGCCTGATGGATGATAGAGAGATTTTGATTGAGAAGAATCTCGTCCCGACTATTTCTTGCAGAGATGTTTCAATAATAAACATTTCCACTAATCCTTCCAGGGTCTCCACCAAAAGACCCGTCAGGATTACATCTACTCTGAAGGTTACTCCACTGATAATTACTGGGCCATAGCCAATCCCATACTCCTCAGATAAAACTGTTCCATGGAATTATAGGGGTGACGTCTACTACCACGGTGTCAAACAAGATTGGCTGGATGATGAAGACCAGGTCTATGAGAATGCTGATCCCGACATTGTCAACATTGCGGGAACCTACAAAATAACCAGAAGTGGAAGAGTGTTCTACCCTGAGATTTCTCCTTCGAAAGCTGTGACTGGTCCTGTGACCATTCCTACTTTCGTTCTGGCTGATACTACTACTACAATCCATGTGATTACCCCTGCTGACACCCCTATCACCGAGTCGACCGAGACTCAGGGAAAAGACATACTGGTTGAGCCTTTCTAGACGAAGGCGCATTCAGTATCTATCCCAGAGGCTTCCAAGTAAGAAATGGAAGAAATTTTGAAAATTATCAAGAAAAGAGACTACAACATGGTCAAACAGCTGGGGTAGACCCCTTCAAAGATCTTTATGCTAGCCTTGTTGTTTGCTCCGAAGCTCATGCGAAGGCTTTGGTGAAATTCTTGAAAACTGCCCATGTGCCCTAGGAAACCTCTACTGACCAATTCGAAGATTTTGTGTCTAGTTTGACGGCTGATAATGGTTTGGGCTTTTCTGATGGTGATTTGACCCCTAGAGGGAGGAAGCACAATGATGCGTTACATGTCTCTGTCGAATGCAAGGGCACTACTTTGGCCCATGTTCTTGTAGATATTGGTTTGTCATTAAATGTTCTGCCTAAGAATGCCCTAGATAGACTAGACTGTGAAGGTTCGACTTTGAAGCCCAGGAATATTGTAGTGAGGGATTTTGACGGTTCAAAGAGAATGGTGCACGAGGAGGTGGACGTCCCCATCAAGGTTGGTTCTCAGACTTTCGACTCTACCTTCTACGTGATGGATATCAGGCCATCTTATTCTTGTTTGTTGGGCCGCCCTTGGATACATGGGGCTGGAGATGTTACATCCATCTACATCATATGATGAAATACCCAGTCAAAGGGAGAATTGTCACTATACACGGAGAAGAATAATACATGGTCAGTCACCTAAATTCCTTCAGATATATGGAAATGGATGGTGAGTTCATTGAGACTCCGTGCCAGAATTTCAAAGAGGTACCTCAGACTCTGGCTGCAACTGAAACTGTTACCAATGTGCCGAAGATCACCAGACCTCCCTTGAAGATGGATTCTCTCAAGGATGCAAAAGCGGTTGTCGAAGAAGTTGGGCCTACCATCTGGGGTCAGCTCCCTGATATTCCGTACAAGTCTGATAAATTTGGTTTGGGTTTCTCTTTAGGGGATCAAAGGGTTGTTCGACGTGCTCGTGCTAGAAGACCTCCCCTACACATCAGCAATCATAGGGTCAACGCTGTAGAAGACAGAGACAGTGACAATGACATGGATAGTTGGATCTTCCCTACTACCTACGACGAACCTAGTAACTGGACGGAAAAAGATTTTGTACCGATTACTTTTGTTCAGAAGTAATTGTCTTTCTTGTTTTTTGGATATGTAATAAACAATATAACTTTGTGGCCATGTCTCTTACCCGGGGCACATCGGTTTATTTGTGAGGGTTATCATGTTTTACTTTCATATGGCATCAATAAAGCATTGGACGTTTATGCATACAAATTTTGCGCTCTCTGTTTTTCTTTTCTACTTTTACTTTGTTTATACAGCTATGCTCTTACACACACTCACGTATCAAACTTCAGATCCATATCCACTCTCGATCCCATTGATAACAGTTATGCTATTTCTAGTTATAACTTCGAAAATCCGATCAACCAAGCCGACGAGGAAGGTGAGGAAGATTGTGAGGTACCTGGAGAACTTGCTAGACTGTTACAGCAGGAAGAGAGGGCTATACAACCTCATGAAGATCCAGTTGAGACAATAAACTTGGGCAGAGGTAGACAGAAAAGAAGTCAAGATCGGTGCAAATCAGGGGCTTAATGTCAAACAACGATTGATAAAAATGTTGCATAACTATGTCGAGATCTTTGCCTGGTCATATGAAGACATGCCAGGACTGGATACAGATATTGTGGTCCACCATTTGCCAACTAAAGAAGATTGCCCTCCGGTGAAGCAGAAGGTCTGTCGTATGCGTCTTGAAATGTCAAAGAAGATCAAAGTAGAGGTTATGAAACGGTTCAACATTGGTTTCTTAGCTGTCACCTCTTATCCCCAATGGGTGGCCAACATAGTTCCGATGCCTAAAAAGGACGGTAAGGTACGAATGTGGGTGGACTTCAGAGATTTGAACAGGGCGAGCCCCAAGGATGACTTTCTGCTCCCCCATATTGACGTTTTGGTTGACAACACTGCATAGCACAAGATCTTTTCCTTCATGGATGGTTTCTCTGGTAACAATCAAATCAAGATGGCACCCGAGGATATGGAGAAGACTACCTTCGTCATGCAATGGGGTACTTTCTGCTACAAAGTAATGCCGTTTGGATTAAAGAATGTCGGGGCAATCTATCAGCGAGCCATGGTCGCCTTGTTTCATGACATGATTCACCACGAGATAGAGGTATGAATGGACGACATGATAGCCAGGTCTCAAACTGAGGAAGAGCATCTTGATCATTTACAAAAGCTGTTTGATATGTTGAAGACATACAATCTGAGGTTGAATCCAAACAAGTGCACCTTCGGGGTAAGGTCTGGTAAACTGCTAGGTTTCATTGTTAGTGACAATGGCATTCAGATAGACCCTGAAAAAGTAAAGTCTATACAAGAAATGTCGGCTCCTCACATTGAGAAGGAGGTCATAGGCTTTTTGGGACGACTGGATTACATTGCCAATTTCATTTCACATTTAACTACTACTTGTGAGCCAATCTTCAAGCTCCTAAAGAAAGATCAAGTGGTAAAATGGAATGACGAATGCCAGACTTCCTTCGAAAGAATCAAGGAATACCTTCAAGAACTACCAATTCCGATGCCTCAGATTGAAGGAATACCTTTGATAATGTACTTAATAGTGTTAGATAATTCAATGGGGTGTGTGCTGGGGCAACATGACGAGTCTGGTAGAAAAGAGCATGCAATATACTACCTTAGCAAAAAGTTTACCGACTGTGAAACAAGATACTCACTTCTCAAGAAAACTTGTTGCGCTTTGGCATGGGCTGCTCGCCGACTGAGACAGTATATGTTGACCCACACTACTTTTTTGATATCTAATATGGATCCGATCAAGTACATATTCGAGAAACCCGCTCTCTCAAGAAGAATAGCAAGATGGAAAATGATCTTGACCGGATATGATATCCAATACACGACCCAGAAAGCAATCAAGGAAAGTGTAATAGCTGATCATTTGGCTCATCAAGCCGTGGATGACTACCAGTCCATGAATTTTGAGTTTCTGGATGAGAATATTATGCTAGTGACTGACTATGAAGAACTTGGACCGGATGAAGGACTTGAAGAAGGATCCCGATGGATTATGGTTTTTGACAGAGCCTCGAACGCACTCGGCAATAGCATTGGTGTTGTAATTATATCTCCTGAAGGAAGTCATACTCCTTTCACTGCCAGATTATGTTTCAACTATACCAACAACATGGCAGAGTATGAAGCATTCATCATGAGTCTCAAAGCTGCTATTGACTTAAGGATCAAGTTCGTGAGCGTTTTCAGGGATTCAGCCTTAGTAATAAGTCAGATCAAAAGGGAGTGGGATACGAAGCACCCGAATCTCATCCCGTACAAAGAACATGTGTTGTCATTGCTTCCACGCTTTTAAGAGGTCACCTTTGAACATTTTCCACGAGAAGAGAATCAGTTAGCGGACGCGCTAGCTACTATGTCATCTATGTTCAAGGTCAAATGGGACAATGAGGCTCCCCGAATTACCATCGAGAGGTTGGTTGAACCAACTTACTACTACGAGATCGACACTGAAGAAGTAGCAGACAAACCTTGGTTCTGTGAAGTGAAGAGGTATCTCGAGGCTCAAGAATATCCTGAGGCGGCATCTGTTAATGATAAGAAGTTTCTGAGAAGGTTCGCCGCAAAGTTCTTCCTCAGTAATGGAATCCTCTACAAGCACAACCATGACTCTACTTTACTTTGGTGCGTAGACAAGAGCGGAGCAGAGAGGATTATGACAAATCTACACGAAGGTGCCTTTGGAACCCATTCTAGTGGACATACCATGGCTAAAAAGATCCTACGAGCAAGATACTATTGATCCACCATGGAATCAGACTGCTTTCAACATTCCCGAACTTGTCACAAATGCCAGATCTATGCTGATAAGGTGCATGTACCTCCGGTTCCTCTAAACGTCTTGACGGATTCTTGGCCCTTTGCAATGTGGGGCATTGACATGATCGGAGAGATTAGACCTACCGCTTCCAATGGGCATCGCTTTATCCTGGTAGCCATTGGTTACTTCACGAAGTAGGTTGAAGCTGCCTCTTGTGCTACTGTTACCAAGAAAGTTATGGCGCGGTTTATCAATAATAACCTGACTTATCGGTACGGTGTGCTAGAGAGAATCATCACTAACAATGGTACGAATCTCAACAACACGATGATCACCACACTCTGTAAATAGTTCAAGATCCAGCATCATAATTCTTCCCCCTACCGACTGAAGATGAATGGTGTTGTGGAGGTGGCTAACTAGAACATTAAGAAAATCATACAGAAGATGACAGTGACATACAAATAATAGCATGAGATGTTACCATTTTCTCTTCATGGTTATCGCACCTCCACAAGAACGTCGATAGGGGAAACACCCTACTCTCTAGTATATGGTATGGAGGTTGTCCTGCCTATTGAGGTCCAGATCCCTTCTTTGAGAATCATGAAGGATGCAAGTTTGACAAAGACGATTGGATACAGACTCGACTTGATCAACTGAATTTGGTTGATGAGAAAACACTTACTACTGTCTGTCATGGTCAAATGTATCAAAAGCGGATGATCAAGGCTTTCAACAAAAAGATCAGACGCCAAGTATATTAAGTTAGGGATCTAGTGATCAAGCGCATCATACTGCTGTAAGGTGATGCCAGGGGAAAATGGACTCCTACATACGAAGGGCCATTTGTGATCAAAAGCATATTTTCTGCTGGAGCCATGATTCTGACCACCATGGACGGTGACGACCTTCCTCACCCTATTAATGCGGACATAGTTAAAAGATATTATGCATGAATAAGACCCACTATGTTAACTAGCCTAGGAAAAAATAAGGGCATCCCGGCGAACCAAAAGGGTTCGGGCAAAAATTAGGGATGAAAACAAAAAAAAATCTGTACACCTGGCAAGCCGAAAACCTGAAAAGGCGGCTTGGGCAAAAAAGGGTATCCCGATGGACTGAAAACCCGAAAGGGCGGTCCAGGAAAAAGTTAGGGATTTAAAGCGTATCACTATGTCCCATTGGATCACCTTGCGAACAGACTTCAGTATCAACTATCAAGCTCAAACGGCACCGATCAATCCAGTCAGCTTCAAACAAGTAGCAAAGTGATGAGATGCTCGAAGACATAGCGGAAATAGCAGAATTGAAACTCAATGGGATTATTACACATAGCTGTTTTCCTCTCTTTGTACACTATTTTGTATAGTCCTCACTCTCACGGCGATGTTCTCCTATTAGAACATTAGCCTCTTTGTACACAACGCCTGTTATAGGAAAACTTCAGAAATTAATACAAGTCATTTTTACAAAACCATTTGTTTTTCTTTTTCTGTTTTGTTTTGCAAAAACGTCCAATGATTTATTCTTGACATATGCATTTGAATATGATTTCTATTCACAAATATTTGCATAAGGAACAGAAAGATAGTTGTTCATGACTTAAGGAACGGGGCAAAATCTAAAAAAAAAATTGTAATTCCGATAGTTACTCCTTCCAGCAGGTATAGGGGCGAAAACTGGTTTGAAATGAAGTCACTATTACTTGTGACACAGTGACATCTACACTCCCCACAGAGTAGAGGCAACCAAAAGTTTTGACATCTGCTTCCCCAAAAAGGAGTTACTTTCCCCTGCAAAGTTCCTTCAGAGAGCCGACATCTATATTCCCCAGGCGAATTTTATAATCGCAAGCGGTTTATAAAGCTTTCTCCCGAGTAAAGTTTATTTCTCTGACTGCGGAACCTCCTCCCGAGCAGAGTTTATTTCTGTGAATGCGGAAGCTCAATCCCCAACAAATTTCATTTCTCCAGCTATGGAAGTTCATCCCCTGGTAGAGTTTATTTCTCCAAATCGGCAAAATCTTACAGTAAAGCATCTCCTCTCACAAATAGAGTTATTCCCCCGCAGAGTTATTCTCAGGAAGAGTTTCTCCCTGACAGAATATTCACAAACAGAAAGGAGTAAATCCCTAGCATAGTCATCTCCATTCACCATCCCAACGGAAATGAAGAATTCGGCTTCCTAATACCTTTCAGCAGCAGTCCGGAATTTATTTTCCCCAACTAAGAAATACCTTAATAGCATCCCATATTCATACATCGTGGCAAGCACATACATATTGCATACATCACAATCTCATTTATTTTGAGAACATCATAACAATGCATTGCATACATCATAACATTGCATACGCTAACTCTTTACCTTTCAGGGAAAAGGTTAAATCAACAAGCTACGTCTAGCAAAGGGTTATCCAAGGATTTTCCTTAGAAAGATGTCCTCACAATATTTTCCCTGGGTCAGACTGGTCGACACTAAGATCTCTCTGATTACCATTCCAGTGGAAGATGTACCAAGACTTTCATTTGGGTCAGTTGAATCGCTACTAAGATTCTCCTGATTATTATGCCAGTCAAAGTTAACCTAAGACTTTCCCTAGGTCAGATAGGTCGACACTAAGATCTCTATAATTACCATTCCGGTGGAAGATGCTCCAAGACTTTCGTCTAGTTCAGTTGAATCGCTACTAAGATTCTCCTGATTACTATACCAGTCAAAGTTAACCTAAGATTTTCTCTGGATCAGCCAGATCGACACTAAGATCTCTCTGATTACTACGCAAGTTGAAGATATTCTGAGATTTCGTCTGGGTCAGTTGAATCGCTACTTAGATTCTGCTGATTACTATGCCAGTCAAATTTAATTCAAGGCCTTCTCTGGTTTAGTCAAATTGATACTAAGATTTCTATCCTAGTTGAAAATAATCGAAGACCTCTCTCTGGTCCACCAGATCGATACTAATATTTCTATTCCAGGTAAAGAAGCTATGAAGCCCGAAAACTGATCGAATAATAGTCAATCAACAATTCAAGACACTGTGAAACCTGGATCCTGACCCGATAACAGTTTAATCTCATCCCCTAGTAAGTCGTTGTGAAGCTTGGAGCACGACCAAATAACAATTAGCCTTATTATCCTTAGCAAGTCACTGTAAAGCCTGGGTTTTGACCAGATAGCAGTTCACTTCCATCTCTTCAATCAAGTGATGACTCGCCAGTAGAGTAATAGACAACTGAAGCTCCTAAAATTCTATGTTCAAAGACAGAGACCAACATTCCTCAGCGGAGTCCTCTCTAACAGCAAGAGCAGGAATTCCCACAAAGGGATATCTCATGAAATCATCATTGTTCTAGATGTCATCTTTAAGCCCATCTACGACGACTCTCCATCACATTTTGATGGCATCTTTAAGCCCATCTCCAATGATCTCCCGTCATCATTTCCAAATGGCATCTATAAGACCATTCCCAATACTATCTACACAATCAAGTATCATTTCAGACGAGTGCAAATTTCTGGGCACTTTAGTGTTCAATCATCTTCCACCTTCAGATCACGAAAGACAGACCAGCCAATCTACATCCTCAAGTTTAAGAAGATTGAACAGGGGAAGATGTTGTACCCCAAAATTTTCCCTCTCATATTTTTCCAAGATTTTCCCCTTGCATAGATGGTTACAGACCTTTGCCTAAAGAAAAGGAAATTTTTCAAATGATGTTTCTAAGTTTCCTTCGATTGGCCTATTTCTAAGCTTCATTCGATTGGCTTGTTTCTAAGTTTCCTTCGATTGGCCTTTTTCTAAGTTTCCTTCGATTGGCCTGTTAATGAGGTTTTTAGATTGGCATCTCAAAAGATCCTTTCCATTGGCGTCCATAAAATTACTTTGGATTGGCATCTCCAAAATGCTCTTCAATTGGCATCCACATAGCGTCCTTCGAATGACATCCATATAGCATCCTTCGACTGACATCTGCGAAGGGCCTGTCGATTGGCCTCATGAAAAGCCTTTCAATGGGCATTGTTTCAACACATTTCGATTGGCATAGCAAAGGACTCTTTGTTTGATATTCCAATAAATACGCTTCGCTTGGTACTTGGAAAAATCCAGACGAAGAACTCCTTCCAGGCCATTCGAAGGAGCTCATCAGGAAGGCACTCTGAAATTTTTTCCAGGACAGAGTCTTGCCTTGTTGGGTCACAATGCTACAAGAGCTGATTCAACCAGAGACTTCTCTTTAAATGGACAGGAAATCGAAGCAAATGGGGGGGAGTCAATCAAAGAAGTCTTAGTATTGAAGCTGGCACAGTTCTACTCAGAACCATTAAGGAGAACAAGTTTCTAACAAAGAATGTCCTGGTTAGTTCGAATTGAAGTAAGGCTGGAAAGGAAGGCATTTGAAGGAATGAAGTTGGGACTTGGTCCAAAATAAGCCAGAAAGCCCATAATTGAAAGAAGATTGAAGCAGGCTGGCAGATCAAGGAAAACGTGTGGAAAAAAACACAAAGATTTGGCCATTTTAGAAACAAAAGATACAAGACAAATCCAATCTTTTGTCACTCAATCTTCAAGATTCGGTTCAAATTTGTTACCCTAATTCAGTCTACTATATATATACAACAAAACCTGATCAAAAGGAGGAGGAATTTTGGCCGTGTAGAACACAACAGAGTGCTCATAATTTTGAAAAAAACCGTGGAACAAGTTTTTCTCTAGAGGGAGATTCAAGGCATTTCAAAGACTGCAATCCCTTCTTAGGCATATTTGGAAGCTTTATGGACCATTCTCACGCATCAACACATCAAGAAATAGTATATACAGGTATCACGGTTTTCCACGGTTCTCGAAATTGGTTTTTGAAATATATGCATGATCAATGATTTTTAAATACATATTCATGTTTGTATGATTATTTAGAACATATATGCATGATTAATTATATGTTTTGATGCATATTTAATTGAATGCCATGGTTAGGGTTTCAAGGTTATTTTTAGGGTCTTTCGTTTCAGGCAGAATCAGGATAAACGATGAGTACCGTCGTGCTCACGAGACCAAACCCAATCGATCTGCATATTTGATTTGAATTTATATTGCATAATTATGATTTTTGAGATGTGCAGGTTTGTATCTACAGTGCTTCCTGTAGGTAAAACCTTTAGGATAAAACGACAGTCTCAACGAAGAAGATGACTGCGTGTCAAAACCTGAGTGGTCCATTTGAATTCTTGCGCTTTTTTATTACAGCCACTGATTTTTCATCACATATAATATATGTTGTTGGTTTATGTTAACGATTGAACGATTGGCTCAGTGGCAAAGGGAAAGGCTTTTCAGCGCACATGTGTAGGAGGTCAGGGGTTCGATCCCTGCTTCCTACGTGTTATATTTCTTAATATTTCTATACAGATTCAATTCCTCCTTTCCAAGCGCACACATCATAGACCATAAGATCCTCATTCTTGGATCAATCAGTACCTGGATCTAATGCTCCCAGTGAAGCTCCACATGGTGGACACTCCTGGGACAACCACACAGAATCACACGTAGCTATGGGCCAACTGGATTGGGCTTTGAACAGAAATTTAGCATGCACCCTCCAATTTGGGTTTACACCCCTCAGGCTTACTCTTTTTCCCTTTTATTTTTTTATTTATTTAAATTAGTTTATTTACTTTTTTAAATTAATTTTTCCATAAAATCATAAAAAAATCAACATCACAAAAAATAGGATTTAGTATTTTTCTCAATAAATTAATTTTTGTATCTACACCAAAGCCTTGTAATAGCTTAGGGCCTTTATTTTCTCGCTTTTATATTCTGTATATATTTGTAGATAAATGCTAGCAACCTAGGCATGTATGAACAATTAATCAATAGATCACTAAATCCAAGATAAATGTATCTGAAAAAGGCACACTTTTGCCCACTTGCACCCCTAGGGTATTACCTCACGTGGTTGCCTTCAGAAATAATGGTCATGTCCCTCAAAACATAGGGATACCCTTAGCAAAGACCCTCGGTTAAAAATCATCATAAAGATCATAGTCCCTAAACGTCCCTTGAGTTGCCTATGAGAAATGATCTTATGATGACAGTCCCTTCGAAATGCTAAGGTATCCTTACATGTTGCCTTCAATGAATATTACGTCCCTTTTGATAGTCCATCAACATCCAACGACTAGGGTTACCTACTCACTAATAGTAGGATAACACGATCTAAAGGATAGGAGGAAAAGAACAAACTTTTTTCGAGTAGGTAGATAACTGTTAGGTACTTGCTCAAACCAATTTTCACACCACACTTTCAATTAATTTTCAAACAAAGTTTTCAAAAAGCACTTTATCACACTCTTGAGGACTGATACAAGAGTTACCATAAAGTGAATCTCTGCACTATGGCATTTTTCAAAGCTTTCAAAACACACAAACACAGGAAATTTTAGAAACTGAGTAAGTACCTAAGAGCCCATGGAAAACCATGGATGGAAAGGGTGCTAACACCTTCCCTTTCCATAATCTACCCCCTTACTCAGAAACTCTTGAAAAAAAGTATTTTTCTGTTCTTTTCACCCTTTCCTTTGTTGGATAAAAGAAAAGTAGATGGAGAATCTTGGTTACCGCGGCATTTGCGAATACAAACGCAAAACGAGTATTAACAGTCGGTTCTGCCACCGTATCAGTGTTATCTTGAAGTTGTTGTGATGTTGGAAAAAGATGTTATTATGATTCCGCTGCGTAGATGTTTAAGTTGTTGAATTAAGAGATTAAATTATTTTGCTGATGATTCATCCGAAGTTTTAAAATGTTATGTATCCATGTTGAATGCAATGTGTTTTTAAGTTGAATTTGTGGCATTTTGATTCAGTTGTATGAATTTTATAACTCTGATTTACATTTATAATTGCCGGGTAGAATTGGGGTGTTACAAAGTTGGTATCAGAGCAAGGTTGGTCCGTCCGACCAAGTTGTCGAGTCGTAGTTGTCTAACAATCGAGTATTGTTAATTTGAGTTCTAACTGTTGTTTGTGTTGTAGTGATAAGTTGAGATGGCTGGAAGGAATGATGTTGCCCTTGCTGCTGCTTTAGAAGCAATGGCGCATGCTATGGAGAATCAACCGAATGCTAACGGGAATGCTGGATCTCGTAATTTGGCGACTTTCCAGAGAGAGAATCCGCCTACCTTCAAGGGAAAGTATGATCCTGACGGAGCGTTGAAGTGGTTGAAATAGATTGAGATAATCTTCCGTGTGATGGATTTCACTCCAGCGCAGAAGGTTCTGTATGGTACTCACATGCTAGCAGTCGAAGCTGATGACTGGTGGCTAGAGACGTGTCAGAGGTTGGAAGCTGCAGGTGAAAATGTTACTTGGGTTGTGTTTTGTAGAGAATTTATGAGAAAGTACTTTCCTGAAGACGTTCGTGGTAAGAAGGAAATTGAGTTCCTTGAACTAAAGCAAGGGAGTATGTTAGTTGTTGAGTATGCTGCAAAGTCTGCTGAGTTGGCTAAGTTTTATCCGTACTACAGTGAGGCAAATGCTGAGTTTTCGAAGTGTATCAAGTTTGAGAACAGGTTGCGCCCAGAGATCAAGAAGGCAGTTGGATACCAGAAGATCCGTGTCTTTTCTGATCTGATTGATAGCTATAGAATTTATGAAGAGGATAATAATGCTCATTACAATATTATCAGTGAGAAGAGGGTAAGCACCAACAGAATCATAGTAAGCCTTATGATACCTCAGCTGGTAAAGGTAAATAAAAAGTTACTCAGGGTCGGACGAATAGTGGGGGAGATGCTCTTGTTGGTGTGGTTTGTTTCAAATGTGGGAAACCTGGGCATAAGAGTAATATGTGTATTGTTGAGGTAAATAGGTGTTTCCGTTGTGGTAAGACTGAACATGTTGTATCTGAGTGCAAGCATAAGGAAGTGATTTGTTTCAATTGTAGTGAAGAAGGGCACATTGGTAGGCAGTGTCAGAAACCAAAGAGGGCACAGACAAGTGGTAAAGTGTTCGCTTTGGTTGAAGATCAGGAAGCTGCTGAAGACAAGCTTATCAGAGGTACATGTTACATTAATGGTACTCCTTTAATTACTATTATTGATACAAGTGCTGCTCATTGCTTTATTGCTGCTGATTGTGTTGAAATATTGGGTCTTATGTTGTCTTCTATGAATGGAGAGATGGTCGTCGACACTCCAGCCAAGGGGTCAATGACTACTTCTTTTGTGTGTTTAAAGTGTCCTTTGTCAATTTTAGATAGAGACTTTGTTATTGATTTGGCTTGTTTACCGTTAAGAGGGTTGGATGTGATTTTGGGTATGAACTGGTTAAAGTATAACTATGTTCATATTAACTGTTATGACAAGTCTGTGAGGTTTTCTACTCCCGAGGAAGAGGAAGATAGTCTGTTGTCTGCTAGACAGCTAATGAAGTTGATACAAGAAGAAGCATATATGTTCTCGTTGATGGCATTGCTATCTGTAGAGACTCAAGCTATAATTGAGGAATTGCAGGTAGTGCATGAATTTTCTGAAGTTTTCCCTGATGAAATTCCTGATGTACCTCCATAAAGGGAAGTTGAATTTACAATTGATCTTGTACCTGGTACCAGACCTATGTCTATGGCACCATACAAGATGTCAACATCTGAATTGTCAGAGTTAAAGAAGTAATTGGAAGAGTTACTTGAAAAGAAGTTTGTAAGACCAAGTGTAACACCGTGGGAAGCTCCAGTGTTGTTAGTAAACTCTGAAGTCAGCTAATTATATTAGAAGCTTTTTGGGATTAGCGGGTTTCTATAGAAGGTTTATCGAAGATTTTTCTAAGTTGGCACTTCTGTTGACTAAGTTGACTTGTAAAGGTAGAGATTTTGTGTGGGATGTTTAGTGCGAAGAAAGTTTTACAAAATTGAAGAAGAGATTGACGTCGGCTCCGATTTTAACGTTACCTAATCCAGGAGAACCTTTTGTGGTATATTGTGATGCTACTAAGATGGGTTTAGGAGGTGTGCTTATGTAGAATGATAAGGTAGTTTCTTATGCGTCAAGGCAGTTGAGGACTCATGAGAAGAACTACCCTACGCATGATTTAGAGCTTGTTGCGGTTGTTTTTGTGTTGAAGATTTGGAGGCATTATCTTTATGGTTCTAGATTTGAAGTGTTTAGTGACCATAAGAGCTTAAAGTATTTATTCGATCAAAAGGAGCTGAATATGAGGCAACGAAGACAGTTGGAATTGTTAAAGGATTATGATTTCGGTTTAAATTATCATCCAGGAAAAGCGAATGTGGTAGCTGATGCGTTGAGTCGAAATACTTTACATATGTCGACAATGATGGTTAAAGAGTTGGAATTAATTGAACAGTTCAGGGATATGAGCTTAATATGAAAGATGACACCGCATAGTGTTATGTTGGGTATGTTGAAGATTAATAATGAATTTATAGACAATATCATAGAAGCTCATAAGTTGGATGTGAAACTGGTAGATTCGATGGTTGGGATCGATTAGTCTGAGAATAGTGATTTTAAGCTAGAAGTGCAAGATGTGCTGAGATTTCGTAATCGAATTTGTATTCCCGATGATGCTGAGATGAAGAAAGTGATACTTGAAAAGAGTCATACAAGTAAGTTGAGTATTCATCCAAGAGCTACAAAGATGTATCAGGATTTGAAGAATTTGTTTTTGTGGCCTGGAATGAAGAGTGATGTGGCTCGGTTTGTGTATGCGTGTTTGACTTGTCAGAAGTTGAAAGTTAAACATCAGAAGCCTGCAGGGTTGATGCAACTGTTAGAAGTTCCATATTTGAAATGGAATAACATTTCGATGGACTTTGTGACGGGGTTACCTAATACTTTAAGAGTACATGATTCGATTTGGGTGATTGTTAATAGGCTTACGAAGTCAGCCCATTTTATTCCTATTAACATCATTTTTCCAGTGTCAAAGTTGGATGAGATTTACACTAGTGTAATTGTGATGCTACATGGTGTTCCTTTGTGCATTATATCAGATAGAGATCCGAGGTTTACTTATGATTTTTGGAAGAGTTTGCCAGAAGCGTTGGGTTCTAAGTTGAGGTTGAGTTCGGCGTATCACCCTCAGATAGATGGTTAGACTGAACAAACTATTCAATCGTTGGAAGATTTGTTGAGGGCATGTGTTCTTGAGCAGGGAGGTTCATGGGAACTTACCTTTCGTTGATAGAGTTCACTTATAATAAAAGTTACCATTCTAGTATTGGGATGGCACCTTTTGAAGTGTTGTATGGCCGAAGATGTAGAACTCCTTTATGTTGGCATGAATCTGGAGAAAGTGTAGTACTTAGGCCTGAAATTGTTCGTGAGACTACTGAAAAGGTGAAGTCAATTCCAGAAAAGATGAAAGCTTCCCAAAGTAGACAGAAGAGTTATCATGACAAGTGAAGGAAAGATTTAGAATTTGAAGCGGGTGACCATGTGTTTTTGAGAGTTACACCTGTGACTGGTGTTAGGCGAGCATTGAAGTCTAAGAAGCTCACTTCTCATTTTATTGGTCCATATCAGATTTCAGAGAGAGTTGGGAATGCTGCTTATAGAGTGTCTTTACTGCCTAATATTTTGAATTTTCATGATGTGTTTCATGTGTCGCAACTCTGGAAGTATATTTCAAATCCATCTCATGTGATTCATATGGATGATGTGCAAGTACAGGATAACCTTACTATGGAGACGATGCCTGTACGGATCGCAGATCGTGAAATAAAGACTCTTAGGGGAAAAGAGATTGCTTTGGTTAAAGTGGTTTGGCTAGGAGCTTCCAGAGAAAGCATGACTTGGGAGTTGGAAAGAAAGATGCGGGACGCTTATCCTGAGTTGTTTGATTAAGGTAAATTTTCGAGGACGAAAATATTCTAAGTCGGGGAGATTTGTAACGCCTGGAATTTAATTAATTATTTAATTAAATTATTTTTTGATTATTTATGAAGTTGTGTTATGATGATAGATGTTGTGTTGTGATTAGTTGGATTTGTTTATTTTGTTAAGTTGTAGAATAATATTAGAATAATACTGTATATTTGATGTGGGCTTATTTTAAGGATTAGAAGTAGTAGAAAGGGGGGGGGGTGTAGGAGTTATAAGCCCATTAAGACATAATGATAATTATAGGGTTATTATATTAGTTATTTAGAATTAATAAGAAAAAGAAGTAGCAGTAAGAAGAGAAGAAAATAAGGGTTGGAAGAGAACGTGAAATTTGCACAAAAGAAGGAAAAGAGCAAAACATAATTCAATCGGAAAAGAATCATAGAGAAACCTTCAATCCAAGGTAAGGGTGGGGTTATATCTCTATAATAGGGATTATGATGAGTAGTATGTGGGATTGAATTTGAAAAAGATGTTTTGTTTATGATTGGAAGCATATATATATTGTTGTTTGATGAGAAATTAATGATTTAGAGATGGATAATGATACCCTAATGATGTATATTTGATTTAGAAATATAGGATTATTATAATTGATGATTACCTATGATTATAGGATGTTTTTAGGGCTTAAGGCAGGTAAATCACAATGAAAACACAATGAAATCGCAAAATATATTCATCACAGATCAGTATGAGTCGACCTCAAAGGCCATGCGTCGACACATGCAGGTTTCTGGACTCAAGATGAGTCGATACATAGGATCATGTGTTGATATATGCCGTGTTTCGGACTTAGTATGAGTCGACACAAGGGGATTACGCGTTGACTCATGCAGGATTTCAACCCAATATGCGTCAACTCAAAGAAGTATGCATCGACTCATGCAGTCTGATTTTTGACAGATTCTTCCAAAGGTTGTAACTTGAGTTTTCAGACTCCGTTTGAGGTGTCGTTTAAAGCGTTGGATAGATAATGCGACGAACTTAATTCTTAAGGATTAAAATGAAGGATAAGAAGAATAATCCTAGTACCCAAATTAGGATTAGAGTTAGCTTTCAATGTTAATCATTATGATGATTTTGTGAAGCATGATGAGGATAAGACGATCATAGATTATTGCTTGGTTTATAACAGCAAGATTAATGATGATAATGATGTAGTATTACAGAATAATAATACGTAGAGGTTTGGTAGTTAGAGATAAGCCTTAGATGATTAATTAATTATAGGCATTATCATGTTGTAGGCTTATAGCCAATGTTGAGGGATTGTCGATATGTCGTTGTATTGTTGTTATGGCTAAGTTGCTGATGAATTATGTTGATGAATTATGTTGATGAATTATGTTGATGAATCATGTTTATTAATTATGTTGATGAATGATGTTGAGATGCCTCTAATAATTGGCCGCTATTAAGATGTAGGCTTCTGGCCAACGATGATGTTGTGTTGAGATGTTGTTAATTGTGGTTGTTGTTACTACATTCATGATTGTGTTTCATACGTTGCATATCAAGATGGAGTTGATGCTCGTTAAGATGGCCTGTATTGGTGAATATTAAGATGAAGGCTTATGCCTTGTTGATGCTTCTATTTATTGACAATTATTTTGAGATGGGAGTTATGCTTCAATGGTACCACATGCATTTGCATAGTATTGAGTAACATTATATGATTGCACAAAGAAGTTGTGTAATGACACAATAAATGTGTATATTGTTGGCATTCCGTTGCGATTATTGTTGTTTATGAGATGTGAAGTGGTGTTATTATATGTGTTTATCTAACATATTATTTATTATACATTTTATTATATTGTTAGATATCTCACCCCTTCTGTTTGAATGTTACCCTTATGTTGGTAACGTACAGGTAATCCAGAGTGAAGGTTGTCTACCTTCAGTAGTTCGAGTCGGTGTCATTACTCTGATACGTAACACTCGGGGGGATGAACGCTTGTTGCTTTTAATTATTGATTATTTCAGTTGTTGAACTTCAATTTGATTGTTGCTATGTATGTGTTATCTTGAAGTTGATGTGATGTTGGACAAAGATGTTATTATGATTTCGCTGCGTAGATGTTCAAGTTATTGAATTAAGAGATTGAATTATTTTGCTGATGGTTCGTCTGAAGTTATAAAGTGATATGTATCCATGTTGAATGCAATGTGTTTTTAAGTTGAATTTGTGGCATTCTGATTCAGTTGTATGAATTTTATAACTCTGATTTACATTTATAATTGCCAGGTAGAATTGGGGTGTTACATTCCACACTGCATTAAGGGAATAATAGGGAAAAAGAACAAGTTAGAAGCAAAATCACACAAAATGTCAGGGGTGGGTGTTAAACCCACGCCCTTATCCTTCCACGCTACATGGTTTACCATTGCGCCAGAGCTCACATATTATGCATCAAACATGCTCTAATGATGTATATGAACACATGGAAACGTATAAAATTAGTTAACAATGCATAAATCAAAGGTTTGAATTGAAAATAAAAAACTACCAAAACTGATAAGGATGAACGTGATGTTCTGGGTACGATATTGACTTCTTGAGGATTGGGATGGATTTATGGGTACTTCAAGATGATAATGCAATGCTTGGTTTCAATGGAGAAGGGGTGGAAATAAGGGTTTTGTGTTGCCCTGGTTTCTTGAATTTTTGGAAGTTTTGGAATAGTTTTCTCTGCAAGGGTTTCCGTATGATGTTATTCTGAATGAAGAGAAATATATAGAGAAGAATTAGGTTAAACCATTATGGGCTTGGACCTTGTAAGAAAATCCTTGACTTTATTTTATTTGATTTTGAATTTAAATTAACAAAATAAAGAAATAAATGGAATAAAAATCAAAGGGGTGTATGAATAGGTTCAGAGATCCACTATGAGGCCTAATAGACATTTGGACCTTGAAACACAAGCCCATTAACCCAAAAATTAGTGTTTGATCAATTTGGGTTTCATGCATTTTTCTTAAAATTGCCCAACTTGCATCAATCATTACTCTCTCAATTTTTATCATATGAATGTGATCTTTGACTTTTTGGAAAGCTCAATATATCCTATACAATCTCTATGTTGACCATTTTTACATTTGAATAATTTATCTTGATGTAAGTTTCCTTGACAAAAAGTATCTTTTTGTTGACTTTTAAAATGACCTATAATGTATTGGTCCATATCTCTCAAATGAAGCATTTTTTGGACTTGAGCTTAGAGAGACATTGTTGTAGAGAATTGAATTTTCTTCAAAACGAATTTTGGTTGAGAAAATCTGATGAAGCATGTGAAAGTTATGCTTGGTCAAAGTTTGGTTGACTTCTCCTTAAGAAAACCCTAATTTGGCAACTTTTGACTTTTGATGATTTGAGAGTTTTCCTAGATGAATCATGATAAAACCTTGATAAAATGATGAATATGATATCAAAACCTTGATGTTGACCAAAAATATTGATGTTTGACTGTATGTTGACCATAGTTGACTTTTTGTCCAATACCGTTGATTTTCAATCATCTGAGCTATTGACTGAGAAAACTTGTGATGGAAGGCATGAAACTTGGTATCAGCATTCTTGGAGGCCTATAAGAAACCATGGAAACCACTTGAGGTATTAGAAACCTAAACTTCCTTTAGAAAAATGAAACCCTAGTTGTAAGTCCATTGCTTAAGAGGATAATTTGTTTAATCAATTCTTGAGCAACCTTGAGCATTTGAGAACCCTAGGAGAATGCCTTGAAGAAAATGTGAGGGAAAATTTTGGGGTACAACAGAAGGCCTCCAAAGCTTAACCACAAAGTCACGATCAAAACCTCTTGTACTAATGTTCCTTAGACACATTGCAGAAGTTAGATTCAAAACCTTGACTTTAACTATAACACCTAACCACGTGTTTTCTTCTAGTATTGTATGTTCAAAACCTGATGACGTCACACACCTTGTACCAGAGTCAGAAAATTATAGCAGCAGCTGCTTACTAGAACGAAACCATTAGTGTAAACAATTGTTTTCTATGATAACATGTAAAGTTAACATCAAAATCTCAAGGCCAGATGTAGAAATGCTTCTTGTTCTTACAATAACATGGAAGCAAGTTTGATTCTTTCAAGAGTCGTTTTGATGATTTTTTGAAGAGCCATCTCATGCTCATTCAAGGTTTTATCAAAGGCTTTATATGAAAGAGAATTATGATATTTTTCAATAGTTTCAAATGTTTCTTGAGACATTTTTAATTCTTCTTTTAAAAGATCATGAGTTTTTTTTTAAACTATTGTGTCTTGCTTTATCTTTGCAATAACTTGTGAGGTCTTAAATGAATGTAATAAGATCAGAACTAGATAAGTTAGAAATTACCTCATCTTCATCTTCTGATTTTAAACTGGAGCAGGATTAAGATTCTATGTCAGATGATGTGAGAGTTGTAACACCCTTAGACAACCCCAAGAATAATATAAATAAATAATCGGAGTATTTCACAAAAAGGGTGTCACATGCTTCATAAAACATCACACATGCATGGGTTACTCTGTAACACGGATTTTCATACAATTATAACACATTTACCATGCAGTGGAATGCATAGTTCAAAACGTCTTTATTAAACACATCATCAAAACTTCGTTGTTCATGGTTCATAATTAGAAACAACTTAAGTACCATGAAAGGTAGTTCAAAGTTTCACAATAAGACAAAAGAACATAAGTTCAAAATCAAACGTTCCCGGCCCCGATATTACATATCAGACTAAGACCTTCTAAAATCAACAAAAGAAAACAACACACTCCAAGTTATCTTCTAAGCTTCTACGAACTACTCCAAATCACCCGTGTGTTACCCACGTGGAGGAAACATTCAAACAAAAAGGGTGAGAAATCACATTCATTGCAATAGATATACAGAATAGACATAGTAGTTATAACACCAACAACATAACATCAAAATCAACAACATTGTCAACACATTATCAATTAGCACAATAACATATACAACATCATCTAGTCAACAATTATGCAATGCCACATAAGATGTAGTACAATAAAATAGACTCATGCATGTGGTACCAATTCGTTATGATTACTTGACTCATCACCCTCTAAAGATCCCAACCATAGGATCGATTCCCTCTTAGAACCGGAGCGCAACATCAACACACTCAAAGCTGTCCAAATTATGCCATGAATGCATGATGTGCAATAAAAGAATATCAAATGACCATAACTAGTCAAATCGCATCATCATTAATGAAATCATCAATAGAATTCAATTCTTCATAGTCACAACATATTACCATCATAGTATTCACAATTCATCATAGCAACCAACATATTAAAGTATCAACAACTCATCATAGAAACATACATCATGATAGACTGCCTCATTAAGAATATAAGTCTACCTTATCCTAGGTACTGGAAATGTACATCTTTTTACTAATTTTATTCCACCCACTTGTAGTTCATCGCGTTAGTTATCCAACAATTTGAACGGTGCCTCAAATAGAGTTCTAAAACTTAAGTTATGGCCCTTTAAAACTTCTACGGATGTCCATTGCCTGGTGTGATACGGTGGGAGAACTGACTTGAGGTTTTTGCGTTTTGTGTTCGCAAATGTTTCGGTTTAGCAAGAGTCGCCACCGACTTTTTATTTTATCCTAAGGAAAGGTCAAAAAGCACAGGAAAGACCTTTGAGATATTTTCTTGGGTTCGGGGAGTAGATTATGAAAAGGGAAGGTGCAAGCATCCTTTTCATCTATGGTTATCTGTGGGCTCTTAGTTATTTGTTTAGATCAATTGCTTTTGCTTTTCAATTGTTTGAAATGGTTCTTTGTGTGTGGTTTTGAAAGATGTTTTGAAAAGAGGCCATCGTTGTGGCAACCTTTGTAATGATTCTTGTTTGAATGTATACAAAGGTGTTTTGTCTTTTTGGAAAATGTTTCAATGTTTTGTAAGTTGTTTGGAAAATGTTTTGAAATGTGCGTGTGTTTGTTTTTGAAAATAGCAAGGATTTTTTTGCAAGCTTTGATCAAGTAACTAAGAGTTATCTATCCTATTTTACTCAAAGATCTCTCCTATATGTTTTTAACCCTTTTGACAGTGTTGTTTTACCATTGCATTTGGTAAACAACCTTGTATTAGGATGTTAAACGGGACAGGCGCGAGTCTTCGTATAGACCATGATAGCAATTGTGTTAAGTATTTTTGGAAAATTTTCCGAGGGACAAGATCACTTTGTATAGGCAACCAAGATAGCGTCATCGAGGGACTATGATCTTTTGTTTTGTTTTTGTTTTGCCAAAGTACCCAACATGCATAACATGGCCCATTTTTAAGTCAACAAGTGGATTGTAACCCTAGGGGTGCAAGTGTGTATTGTGCTTGATTTTCATGCATTTTGTCTTTGTATTAGGTCAAGCTATTTGTTGATTTTGGATTTTTGCATACAAACCCTAATCTTTAATCATGGCATAATTGAAAGCATAAAGTGCGAGAATTAAAAGTCTAAACTATTAAAATATGATTATAGGGATGGGGGTACAATCTTTTGAATAGGGGTGTATTTGACAAGAAACAAAAACCCTAGTTTTACTATTACATCCAAATTGAATAATGGCATAAATAATAAATGGATAATATTTAAATAAAATAAATAAATAAATATACCAAATATATGAATATGCAAAAAGTTTATGTTTATTTTCCAAGTATGTAAAAATATTTAGTGTAAAAATAAAGAAATAAATAAAAGATTAATTTTATTAGGTTAAGGGTAAAACCCTAATTTTTTTTAAGAAAATAAATATATTAATTATTTTATTTATATACAATAAAAATAAAATAGTATATGTAAAAAATATATATTTAGAAAATGTATTTTTAAGTATATTTAATAATAAAAATAAAAGTGTAATATTTTAATATTTTTATATTTTTATACTTTATATATATGTGTATTAATTATATTAAATATCATAAAATAAAATAAAATATATAAAAAAATAAAAATATACTTAGAATAATATTTTTAGTGTGAATAAAAATAAAGAATAAAAATAAAAGTATAATATATATATTTCAAGTTTTGAATAAATAAGATAAAAGTAATTAAATTGCTTTTTATGTTAAAAAAATAAAAATAAAATGCAAAATAAATGTGAAAAAATTATAAAAATATTTTTGAGTATTTTTTATATTTGGAAATAATAAAATAAAATCAAAAATGAAAATAAAATACAAAAATATCAAAGCATAAAGAAATTGGGCCATGGGGTGCATTCAACAAATGAGGGGTGTCAAAAACAAGTCCAGGCCAAGCCCAGCCCACCACTTCATCTTCAACCTTTGACTTTCAAACAAAACGCGCGCGCCTGTTATCCAACATGGACATCCTGCATACAAGCTCTATTGCAAAAACACATAACATCAAAGTTGTAGAGCATTTCAAGACGAATCCAACCATATAAACAACTTGTCTTAACTCTCAAAGACCAGAGAGAATTTCTCTGGACCTAAAATCTAACCTAATTTTTTAAGTATGTTCATGGATCAAATTCTCTTAGCACGCTTAATAAAAATGAAAACTGAGCATATGTACAGCTTCATGGCAATGAATACTACATTTCTTATTCACAAACCTAAGGCTAAATGTTCCTAAATAGAGAGATAGGAAGTTGACAAAAACCTGTTTCAACTGACTTCGTGTATGGCAATGTGGATCTTTTCAACAAGGCCTGAGATGTCTGGGAGCTTGCTTGAACTTCACTTGACCTTCCCCAATATCTAGCTTGCCTTGAATGTACTTGAATCAGCCTACAGAACTCAACCTGCACAAGCTCAAAATGAAAATGGCAAACCCTGTAAATGGAGTTACAATTGGTGTTTGAGGTTTGGGATAGCTTGGATGTATTGAATGGAAGGTGTTTGAACCAGTTTGGGACAAAACGCACGAGCCAAATGAGCTATGGAAGTCAAGTTGCAGGTTCTGCCCTGTTTTGCCAATGGAAGGTGATTTTTGGCTGTGGGAGGTTTGAAGGCTCAAGAACTCTTGTTTCTGGCTCAGAGAGGTGTAAGAAAGATGGTTTAAATGTTTTCACAAGTTTCTTTTGGCTGATGATCAAGTTCTCATGTATTTGGCATATTTCTTATATATGAAGCAAAAGTGGGAAATGATGTGTAGCAGGCCTGTACAAGCTATCCACCACCTTTCACACTTTGCCCTTGGCCCCTCCAACTTTTGGATTTGATTTTCTGTATGAGATATGGACCAATGCTCAAGGGATTCAGTTTTGACATAAAGCACATCTAAGCAAAAATGGAAATGTACCTTTTTCTACTTAGGGATTAATTTTGTGTACAATGCCCTAATGACCAAAAAATGCCTTAGACCAATGGATTTGCATTAAATTATTAAGTGTGGAATGGTTTAGAGGCCTGTAAACTAGTACAAAGCATGCTGACTTGAAATTGCAATTTGTATGAACATGAACATGCCATGGATGAAAAGTGAGTTTTTGCCAACTTCAAGCCTTCGATTCTCCCTAACCACAAATGTGTTTGGAGAGTTCTTGGACATTTTGGAAAGCTTGTAACATTCTCCACAATCCATCTTTGAAATTCAACTTTAGATTCTAAGTGGAACTATGTGAAAAGTGTCCATGAAGATAGGTCAAAATCCTGCCTAAATTAGGGCAAAATTTCACTAAGTTAAAGGTTATAGGGACCCTTGTTCCAAAAATCATAACTTGAGATCCAAGCTTCTTTTGGGAAAACTTTGTGAATCAAAGTTATAGAATCTATGGAGGAATACAACTTTCATGTTGGAAGTTTTGTTTTAATCCAATTGCATCATGGTGAAAATGTTGGGCAAAGTTAGGAAAAATTAAGAAAATTTCATAACTTAGAAAAATTCTAAGTTATGAAAAGTTTCAATTTTAAACCCTAATTTGAAAAAATGGGTTTCTTGATGAAAAAGTTTCATGTTTTGACACATCTTGATGAAAAATGACCCTTGGCACTTGACTTTGACCAAAAAGTCAAAGTTTGACTTTTCAGTGTACAGTCAAAGTTTGATCAGTTGATTGAAAAATTCATCTGTCAATCCAATGCAATTGAGGTCTTTTGAACTTGTTGAATAGGTCAAGATGATGCCATTGAGTCCTTGATTCCATTCTTGAACCCAATTTTCCATTGGCTAGGTCCAAAATCAGAAATTGCCTTTGTGCAGTCAAAACCCTAAAAATGACCATTTTGCCCTTTTGATGATCTGATCAAATTTCTTGAGGAGTTGTGGTCCAAACTTGATCAAATGGTTCATATGAGTTTATAATGTTGATGTGGATCAAAATCATGAGGTTTGACTGTAAATTGGCCACAGTTGACTTTTTCCCCAATACAATTGATTTCTAGGTCAACTGTCCAATTGACTGGGCAAAAATTTGACTCAAGGCTTGGAACTTGGTATGGACAAAATTACGAGTCCAACATGAAGTATGAAAGTCACTTTGAGCATTAGAATTCCAAAAATCCCTGTGCAAACTCAAACCCTAATTTAGGTCATCAATGCAAGGAGATGTCTTGAGTAGTGCAAACCCTAGCTTGGTCTTGATTCCAAAGAGTCTTGTGAGGGGGAAAAATGAGAGGGAAAATTTTGGGGTACAACAGCTGCCCATGTTCAATCTTCTTGAACCTGAAGAGTTAGATTGGCGAGCTTTGCCTTTCGTGACTCGAAGGTAAAAGAGGATTGGACACTAGAGTGCCCGTAAATTTGCACTCGTCAAAATGTAGCTGAGGGAATGGGCTTAAAGATGCCATTTGGGGATGGTAGAATCTTGCCAGAGATGGGCTTAAAGATGTCATCCAAGATTGTTTGTTGAATATCAGTAGAATGAACATCAGAATGGTATCCGTATCTGGAACGTATTTGAGTTGTATCTGGAGATTGGATTCGTATGAGCAAAAGAATGGCGTCTGTGTCTGGAGCGTATCCGTACCGTAACTGTATTTGATTCTTGAATGAATATCAGAATGACTGCCGTGTCTGGAGTGTATCTGTATTCTGAATGGGCGATAGAAAAACATTCGTGTATGGAGCATCTCTGGGCTGGGGATAAATTTCGAATGAGTGTCAGAATGGAAACCGTGTCTGGCGCGTATCTGGAATGTATCTGAAGTTGAGATATGCACGAGTAGCAGAATGACTTCCGTGTCTGGAGTGTATCCGTACTGTAACTGGTATCTGGATAAGTGACAGAATGACTTCCGTGTCTGGAGTGTATCTGAACTTGAAGTTGATAGTTGAATCTGAATGAGAGATAGAATGGCTTCCGTGTCTGGAGCGTATCTAGTCTGTATCTGATTGCTGAAGTCTGAATGAGTAGTAGAATGACCTCCGTGTCTGGGGTGTATCCGTACTGTATCTTGACTTGAAATTCTGAATGTGTAGTAGAATGACCGCCGTATCTGGGGTGTATCCATAAAATATCTGAAATCTTTGAACATTTGTTAAAGGTAGCTTTTAATCTCATCATGGAAAGGGTAAAATGTTAGCTGAAACACAATGTTATGTTGCATGACATGTATGATGTAATAAAATGTGTTCTATAAACATTTATGATATATGAATGTAATGGATGCGCATTAAGCTGATTAGCTGTGGAAAATAAATCCTTGATAGCTGGAGATTATGAAATCTTTAACTGCCTCCGGGGAAAATAAACCCTTGACCGCTGTTGGAGATTCAAAACCTTTGATTGCTGAGAATGAGAAATCCTTGGACCACTATTGGGGATTAAAAATCCTTGGCGACCTGTGGGGATTAACAAGAAATTTGACAACTTCTGCGGGGATGTGAGAATCCTTCATGACTTTCCTGGGGAAATAAGGACAACTCTGACGATCCCTACTGGGGAATTAAAACCTAGGAGGCTTCAACTGGAGAAATGAGAACAAGAATCTTTGTTCTACTGGAAAGTAACTCTGTGGGGAGAATGTTTATCCTGTTGGAGAATTCTTCGAAAGCTTGGGTTGTATGCCAATCTACTGGGGAATTAGAGGAAGTTGGATAGTATTCCACCAGGCTTTAAGATTTGGAGTTTTGGACTTCGTTGGGGAAGAAAATTTCATCTTCACTGGGGATCTGCAGTTCAAAGTTTTCGGGCTCCACTGGGGATCGGGAGTTTAGAAACTTAACTCTGATTGGAATTTTGAAACTTAACTCCGCTGGGGATATATACTCCAAGGTTTTAGCTCTGTTGAGGATCTGAATGACATACTGTATGGAATTTCTTCTGGAATAGCTTAAAGACATTTTCCTATACTTTCGACCTATCAGTAATTATCCTTTCTCATTTCGTTTTATTTGTAAGCAGTGATTATATTCAAATACATATGCTCATTTAACAAATCATTGGATGTTTTCAAATAAAACATAAGTGTAAAAAGAAAGAAAAGGGAAGCAAATTTATGCACTTTGAAGTATCTTTGTATTAACTTTGTGTAAGTATTTTGTACAAAGGAAACAGACATCCTAGTAAGAGAATGTTGTCATAAAATTGAAAAAAAATTTATACAAAGAAAGATGGCTATGTGTAACAATTCCATGGGGTTCCCATTCTGCTATAGCCTTCACAACTCTGAGTATCTTGTCCATTCGTTGTTTTGTCCGCAGATGATTGGATAGATCAGAAGTTTGGAGCTTATCCATGAAGAGATTGTCCTTAAAGTGATCCGACGAGACATAGTCATACGCTTTAATTCCCTAACTTTTGCCTGGATCGCCCTTTCGGGTTTTTGATCCACCGGGAAACCCTTTTTTGCCCAAGTCGCCCTTTCGGGTTTTCAACTTGCCGGGTGTACAGATTTTTTTATTTATCCCTAATTTTTTCCTGAACCGCCCTTTCGAGTTTTCGATTCACCGGGATGCCCATTTTTGCCCAAGTCGCCCTTTCGGGTTTTCAACTTGTCGGGTCATTTTATGCGTAGTATCTTTTGACTATGTCTGCATTCGCAGGGTGCGGCAGGTCATCGCCGCCCATGGTGGTCAGCATCATTTCCCCACCAGAAAAGATGTTCTTGATCACAAACGGTCCTTCATAAGTAGGAGTCCATTTTCCCCTGGGATCACTTTGCGGCAAGATGATTCGCTTGATTACAAGGTCCCCGACTTGATATACTTGTCTCTTGACTTTCTTGTTGAAGGACTTGATCATACGTTTTTGATACGCATGACCATGGCAAACAGCAGTAAGTCGCTTCTCACCAACCAAGTTAAGTTGATCAAGTCGGGTTTAAATCCAATCGTCTTCACTCAAACCGGCATCTTTCATGATTCTCAAAGAGGGAATCTGAACCTCGATAGGTAAAACAACCTCTATGCCGTATACTAAAGAAAAGGGTGTTGCCCCAGTTGAAGTGCGTGCCGCGGTACGGTACCCGTGCAGAGCAAACAGTAACATCTCATGCCAGTCCTTGTAAGTGACTCTCATCTTTTGAATGATCTTCTTGATATTTTTGTTCGCAGCTTCAACAACACTGTTCATCTTTGGCCAATAGGGAGATGAATTGTGATGTAAAATCTTGAACTGCTCGCACAGAGCGGTGATCATAGTATTGTTCAAATTTGTACCGTTGTCCGTGATGATCCTGTCGGGGATACCATATCAGTATATGAGGTTCTGCTTGATGAAGCGGGCAACCACATTCTTTGTAACGGAGGCGAAGGAAGCTGCTTCGACCCACTTGGTAAAGTAATCAATGGCCACCAGGATGAAACGGTGTCCATTGGATGTTGTAGGCTTGATCTCTCCAATCATGTCGATTCCCCACATCGCGAATGGCCAAGGAGCTGTTAAGACATTGGTAGGAACTGGAGGAATATGTACCTTGTCAGCATAGATTTGGCATTTATGACAAGTACGGGAATGTTGATGACAATCAGCTTCCATGGTAGACCAGTAGTAGCCTGCCCTTAGAATCTTCTTAGCCATCATGTGACCGCTCGGGTGGGTGCCAAAGGTGCCATTATGTAGTTCAACCATGATCTGCTTAGCTTCAACCTTGTCCACACAACGGAGTAGGACACAATCAAGATTGCGCTTGTATAGGATACCATTGCTCAGAAAGAACTTGGCCGCGAACCTCCTTAAGAAATTTTTGTCGTTGACTGAAGCTCCATCAGGGTACTCTAGTGCTTCGAGATACCTTTTGACGTCATGAAACCAAGGTCGGTCCATCACTTCTTCAGTATTAATCTCGTGACAATGAGCAGGTTCGTCCATTCGTTCGATGGTGATTTGAGGTGCCTCATTATCCCAGTTAAGTTTAAACATGGATGACATTGTAGCTAACGCATTCGCCAACTGATTCTCTTCTCGCCGAAAGTGCTTGAAGGTAATCTGCTTGAAATGTGGTAACAATGTCAGGACATGTTCTTTGTAAGGGATGAGGTTAGGATGTTTAGTGTCCCACTCTCCTTTGATTTGACTGATAACCAAAGCTGAGTCCCCAAATACAATCAGAGATTTGACTCCCAAGTCAATAGCAGCCTTGAGACCAAAGATACAAGCTTCATACTCGGCCATGTTGTTGGTGCAGCTGAAGCATAGTCTAGCAGTGAAAGGTGTATGGCAACCTTCTGGAGAGATAAGTGTCGCGCCGATACCATTGCTAAGTGCATTTGAAGCACCATCAAAGTACAGGGTCCATCGGGATCCTTATTCAGGTTCGTCATACGATCCGTTACTTTTAATGTTGTCCAATGTCATAATATCCTCATTAGGGAAGTCGAACCTCATAGATTGGTAATCTTCGACGACTTGATGAGCTAGATGGTCAGCTAGTACACTCCCCTTTATAGCTTTTTGGGTTGTGTACTGGATATCATACTCAGTCAGGATCATCTGCCATCTAGCGATTCTTCTGGATAAAGCAGGCTTCTCGAAGATGTACTTAATCGGATCCATTTTAGAAATCAGCAAAGTGGTATGTGTCAACATATACTGCCTTCGCCGGCGAGCAGCCCATACCAAAGCGCAACAAGTTTTCTCGAGCATTGAGTAGCGAGTCTCACAGTCGGTAAATGTTTTTCTAAGGTAATCAATGACATGCTCTTTTCGGCCAGACTCGTCATGTTGGCCCAGTATGCACCCCATTGAATTATCCAAAACAGTCAGATACATGATTAAAGGTCTTCCTTCGACGGGTGGCATCAAGATAGGAGGCTCTAGCAAGTACTCCTTGATCTTATCAAAAGCAACTTGACAATCATTGTTCCATTCAACCACCTGATCTTTCTTCAACAGATTGAAGATTGGCTCACAGGTAGGTGTTAGGTGAGAGATGAACCTTGCAATGTAGTTTAAGTGTCCCAAGAAACCTCTGATCTCCTTTTCAGTGCGGGGGCAGGCATTTCTTGTATAGCTTTGACTTTGGCAGGATCAACTTCGATGCCTTTGTTACTGACGATAAATCCCAAAAGTTTACCGGACCTGACTCCGAAAGTGCACTTGCTAGGATTCAGTCTGAGCTTATATTCCTTTAACCTGACAAACAGCTTTTGCAGATGGTCGAGGTGTTCTTCTTCTATTTGTGAATGGGCTATCATGTCGTCTACGTAGACTTCAATCTCATGATGTATCATGTCATGAAATAAAGCTGCCATGGCTCGCTGATAGGTTACCCCGACATTCTTCAGTCCGAATGGCATCACTTTATAGCAGAAGATACCCCACTGCGTAACAAAAGTAGTCTTCTCCTTGTCTTTGGGGGCCATCTTGATCTGGTTGTGCCCTGAAAATCCATCCATGAAAGAAAACACCTTATGTTGAGTTGTATTGTCGACCAAAATGTCAATGTGTGATAGTGGAAAATCATCTTTAGTGCTAGCCCTATTTAGGTCTCTGTAGTCCACACACATTTTGACTTTGCCGTCCTTCTTAGGCACAGGCACAATGTTAGCAACCCATTGTGGATAGGAAGTAACATCCAGAAAGCCAGCGTTGAACTGTTTCATCACTTCAGCTTTGATCTTCTCAGACATATCGGGCCTGCGGACTTTCTGTTTGATTGATGGACAGTCCTCTCTTGTAGGGAGACGGTGAACCATAATATCGGTATCCAGTCCTGGCATGTCTTCATAGAACCAGGCGAAGATATCAACATATTCATTCAACAGCTGAACTAAGCGCTCTTTGACACTCGGCTCCAGGTTGGCACCCACTTTAACCTCTTTTCTGTCTTCCTCTGTTCCCAAATTGATAGTCTCTAACAACTCTTCATGGGGAAGAATAGCCCTTTCTTCTTGTTGCAAAAGTCTAGCTAACTCTCCAGGCACTTCACAGTCTTCATCACCTTCGTACTCGACATGATTGACCAAATCTTCAGAGTCATTGAAGGCCAAAGCAGAATAGTCACCCATGGAATCCGGAGTGGATGGGTACCTGCATTTTGTGAGTGTGGGTGTGTGTAAGGGATAGCCATCCTTAAACAAAATAAAATTTAAAAGGAAAGAACATGAACACAAAAGTTTATAGATGAAAACGTCCATGATTCATTAAAAATGGCATATGGAAAATGAAAAATCAAAACCCTTACAAATGGACCTATGTGCCCCGGGAAAGGCACAAGGCAAAAGAGTGTACGAATTGTTTAAAAGTTATTACAAACCGACATAAATGTTTCAAAAGGTAAATTACTGATTGATGAAAGTAATGGGAACAAAGTCTTTTGCCTCCCAGTTGTTTAGTCCTCCTTCAATGGTTGGAAAGATCCAATCTTCAAAATTTCCTTCTTCATCATTGTCTTCTAAAGCATGAACCCCGTGATGAGTGATCTTTAAGGGTGGTCCTCCAGCCCAGGAGCGACGCACAACTTTCTGGCTAGCAGCAGTGAAACCCAATCCGAACTTGTCTGTCTTGTGAGGAAAATCTGGAAGTTGACCCCACACTATACTTCCTCCCTCCTTGATTACAGCCTCTGCATCTTTAAGGGATGACATCCGAGACACAGGCTTGGTAATGATAGGCACATCATTCATTGTCTTTGCTATTGCAACCTCAGGAGAAACCTCTTCAAAGTGTTGGAAAGGTGTTTCTATGAATTCGCCGTCTAACTCCACATAGCGGAAAGAGTTAAAGTGACTTATCATATACTCCTCCTCACCATGAACCATTATGATTTTTCCCTGGACTGGATATTTTAGCATTTGGTGTAGAGAAGAAGTGACTACCCCAGCGTTATGGATCCATGGCCTTCCCAACAAGCATGAATATGAAGGACGGATGTCCATCACATAAAATGTAGAGTTGAAAATTTCCGTTCCCATCTTAATTGGAATGTCCACTTCTCCGTGAACCATCCACTTAGAACCTTTGAAGGCTCTAACAATGATATTACTGGGCTTTAGGGTCAAACCTTCACAGTCTAATTTGTCCAATGCTTTCTTTGGTAGAACATTTAAAGATGAACTGATATCAACTAGAACATGAGCAAGTGTATTTCCTTTGCACTCTACCGAAACATGCAGCGCATCATTATACTTTCTTCCCTTAGACGTCAAATCGGCATCAGAGAAGCCAAGACCATTATCGGCTGTAAGGCTAGCCACACATTCTTGAAACTGATCCGCAGAAGTTTCTTGAGGTACGTGTGCCGTCTTCAGAAATTTGATCAAGGCTTTGGCATGAGCCTCAGAGCAGAGTAATAGAGCCAGCATATAGATTTTTGAAGGGGTTTACCCCAACTGCTCTACGACATCATAGTCGCTCTTCTTAATTATCTTTAAAATCTCTTCCATCTCCTTTTGGGTGGTCTCGGGGATAACCAAAGTCTGAGCCCTCGTCCTGACGGGCGCTTCTTGGATCCCCTTACCTTTATCGGCAGTAACAGCAGAGGGTATAGCTTCGGAAGCATCAATTTCTTCAATAACCGTACTTCACACAGATATCTTGACAGGCACAGGAGCACTTGAGGGTTCGAAGACTGCCCGTGGAGGAGCAATCTCCGGAGAGAAGATTCTTCCACTACGAGTTATCTTACTTGTCCCTGCAATATTCCCTATGTCAGAAGTTTCTTCATCGGAATTCTCTTGGACTGATTCGATCTGTTTAACACCATGGTAGAAGATCTCTCCTCCATAATTCCATAGTATCGTCTTGTTGGACTTATATGGGATAGGCCCCGGCATGGTAATCTTCAGCGGTACAAGCTTTGGATCAGGCGTAATCTTAACAGGCCTTTTGCAGGTCTTAGAAAGATTGTCGGAAATGGTGACTATAGCAATGTCATTGATTGGAGTAACAAAGGTAACAAGAGTAACAGGAGTGATAGTAGCAATAGGAGTTTTCTGAAAGAGGATCTCTTGAGTATCCATCAGGCGTTGGATGCCTGATTTTAATAGTGGGCAATCGGATTGCAAGGTTGAACAGAAGTAACAATCTTTTTCACAGCCCGGGAAAATCCCGGCTTTCAACAGATTCATTTTAATCATTGGCAACAGAGTCATTAATTCATCAACAGTGGTAACATGAAGATCTTCCACAATTGCATGGACATTATGACCATGTTTTGGCATAGGAGCGGATATTACATTAGGTTTTTCAGGGGCATCAAACTCTACCTTCTTGGCATCTATCAAATCTTGGATCTTGTTTTTAAGGGCCCAACAGTTGTTGGTGTCATGCCCTACACTGTCCGAATGGTATGCACATTTCGCATTTGAATGATAATAGGGAGAAGAGGTATTTGGGTTTTTCGGTGCTTCTTTCAAGTTGGTAAGGTTCAGCTTTAACAGGTGAGGGAGGACTTGAGCCGGTGTCATATTGATTCGGGTGAATTGCCGTTGTGGCCTTTCTACCCTTTGCTGGTTAGCTCTAGGTTGACTTCTTCGAGGTTGATCGGCTGAGGAGTTCTGGATCATCACAGCCCCCACCGCGGGTCGGCGCTCCATTCTCCCTTGATTTCTCTGGGTGTGAACAGCAGAAACTTCCTTCTTGGCTGGGAAGGTCTTCTTGAGTGTAGGATGTCCCCAAGCAATATAGGCACAGGATTCCGAGATATGAAAATCTTGACAGCATTCACATCTATAAGCTGATCAGGGTTTGGGAACAAGACCAACCCATAGATAATAAGTGCCACAATCTCCTCAAAGTCTTGTAGATCTAGAGAATTCCAACAGTCTTGTGCCTTCTCAAACATAAACTTTTCTAAGAAACCCTTGACACCACTTCTGGTTTCCCAATGACCTTTGATATCAGATGGTTGCAAGTGTAAGGCTTGAGCAACATCTTCATGCTTTGGTTCTCTTTCTGTACCGTTGTAGAGTAGTTGATGAAGAACAGGAATCCTCAGGAGTTGAGAAAATTCCTTTAAAGTAGGTACTAGTTGGTAATCAGGGAATGTGAAATAGTGGTGTAGGGGGTCAAAGAACTGGAAGAGGACTTTCACCATGTCTTCTTCAATGTTGGAGTTGACCAAGTTGAGGAGTCTACCATGTCTTTCACTGAAGAGAGAATTCTCTGGAATCTTGGAAGCAAGCTCCTTGAGTTGAGGAGGGATTCTCACAAGGTTGACTTGAATTGTTTTCCTACGAAGAGATTCCATGTCCTACAAAACAAGAACAAAGATGAAGATCCAAACCCTTGAAATGGTTAGTGGATGCATATGATGCTTTATGATGTTCATGATGTATGCACAAGCATATGTACAAACAAGTCACACAAGATCCTAGTTTCAGGCTTGCATGGGGTTTCATAGGTAAGTACCCTCTTGAAGTTAGTTGGCTCAATCTGTCCTATTAATAGTAACCGGGTTCTAAGGAGCTCAATATCACTGGATTATTTTATATGTTCATTGTTTCAGTTTAGCCACTTAACTGGCGACCGAAATATTCCAAGAAAACAACCCTCAATGAGTGTAGTATCGAGTATCTACCAACTTTGGACTACACCAAAGTCGGTCATCTCACTACCCCTAATAAGGCCAAGATGGTCAAGTAAGGTTCTAAGAGTTCATTTAGTGCTTCATGACATCACTCAGCGGCCCCGTATTCTCTTTGATTGACTCAAAGGCTACCGGAAACCATAAATATGTCGCACTAATATAGCTATGGCTTCAACCATGTCGGTATACCCCACACAGTTTCCACAACGTATTGATATTTACCTATGAATGTTTCCCAAAAATTCGGGTGGAGGATTTAAAACCCATACAAGAGAACCAAATGTAAAGCAATCAAAGAAAACAAGATAAGCATGTAAAGGTGATCTAAACCCTAAGGTTACTCCACTTTTAGACATCTCCCCAGCATAGTCGCCAGTTCTGTGATACAGTGGGAGAACTGACTTGAGGTTTTTGTGTTTTGTGTTCGCAAATGTTTCCGTTTAGCAAGAGTCGCCACCGACTTTTTATTTTATCCTAAGGAAAAGTCAAAAAGCACAGGAAAGACCTTTGAGATGTTTTCTTGGGTTCGGGGAGTAGATTATAAAAAGGGAAGGTGCAAGCACCCTTTTCATCCATGGTTATCCATGGGCTCTTAGTTATTTGTTTAGATCACTTGCTTTTGCTTTTCAATTGTTTGAAATGGTGCTTTGTGTGTGGTTTTGAAAGATGTTTTGAAAAGAGGCCATCGTTGTGGCAACTTTTGTAATGATTCTTGTTTGAATGTATACAAAGGTGTTTTGTCTTTTTTGGAAAATGTTTCAATGTTTTGTAAGTTGTTTGGAAAATGTTTTGAAATGTGCGTGTGTTTGTTTTTGAAAATAGCAAGGATGTTTTTGTAAGCTTTGATCAAGTAACTAAGAGTTATGTACCCTATTTTACTCAAAGACCTTTCCTATATGTTTTTAACCCTTTTGACAGTGTTGTTTTACCATTGCATTTGGTAAACAACCTTGTATTAGGATGTTAAACGGGACAGGCGCGGATCTTCGTATAGACCATGATATCAATTGTGTTAAGTATTTTTGGCAAATTTTCCGAGGGACAAGATCACTTTGTATAAGCAACCAAGATAGCGTCATCGAGGGACTATGATCTTTTGTTTTGTTTTTGTTTTGCCAAAGTACCCAACATGCAGAACATGGCCCATTTTTAAGGCAACAAGTGGATTGTAACCCTAGGGGTGAAAGTGTGAATTATGCTTGATTTTCATGCATTTTGTCTTTTTATTAGGTCAAGCTATTTGTTGATTTTGGATTTTTGCATACAAACCCTAATCTCTAATCATGGCATAATTGAAAGCATAAAGTGCGAGAATTAAAAGTCTAAGATATTACAACATGATTATAGGGATGAGGGTACAATCTTTTGAATGGGGGTGTATTTGATAAGAAATAAAAACCCTAGTTTTACTATTACATCCAAATTGAATAATGACATAAATAATAAATGGACAATATTTAAATAAACAAAATAAATAAATATACCAAATATATGAATATGCAAAAAGTTTATGTTTATTTTCCAAGTATGTAAAAATATTTAGTGTAAAAATAAAGAAATAAATAAAAGATTAATTTTATTAGGTTAAGGGTAAAACCCTAATTTTTTTTAAGAAAATAAATATATTAATTAATTTATTAATATACAATAAAAATAAAATAGTATATGTAAAAAATATATATATTTAGAAAAAGTATTTTTTAAGTATATTTAATAATAAAAATAAAAGTGTAATATTTATATACTTTTATTCTAAAATACCTAATAAAATAAGAGTATATATATATATATATATATATATATATATATATATATATATATATATATATATATATATATATATATATATATATATATATATATATATATATATATATATATATATATATATATATATATATATATATATATATATATATATATATATATATATATATATATATATATATATATATATATATATATATATATATATATATATATATATATATATATATATATATATATATATATATATATATCTGTGTGTGTGTGTGTGTGTGTGTGTGTGTGTGTGTGTATTAATTATATTAAATATAATAAAATAAAATAAAATATATACAAAAATAAAAATATACTTAGAATAATATTTTTAGTGTGAATAAAAATAAAGAATAAAAATAAAAGTATAATATATATATATATATATATATATATATATATATATATATATATATATATATATATATATATATATATATATATATATATATATATATATATATATTTTTCAAGTTTTGAATAAATAAGATAAAAGTAATTAAATTGCTTTTTATGTTAAAAAAATAAAAATAAATGTGAAAAATTATAAAAATATTTTTGAGTATTTTTTATATTTGGAAATAATAAAATAAAATAAAAAATGAAAATAAAATACAAAAATATCAAAGCATAAAAAAATTGAGCCAAGGGGTGCATTCAGCAAATGCGGGGTGTCAAAAACAAGTCCAGGCCAAGCCCAGCCCACCACTTCATCTTCAACCTCTGAATTTCAAACAAAACGCGCGCGCCTGTTATCCAACATGGACATCCTGCATACGAGCTCTATTGCAAAAACACATAACATCAAAGTTGTAGAGCATTTCAAGACGAATCCAACCATATAAACAACTTGTCTTAACTCTCAAAGACCAGAGAGAATTTCTCTGGCCCTAAAATATAACCTAGTTTTTTCAGTATGTTCATGGATCAAATTCTCTTAGCACGCTTAATAAAAATGAAAACTGAGCATATGTACAGCTTCATGGCAATGAATACTACATTTCTTATTCACAAACCGAAGGCTAAATGTTCCTAAATAGAGAGAAAGGAAGTTGACAAAAACCTGTTTCAACTGACTTCGTGTATGGCAATGTGGAGCTTTTCAACAAGGCCTGAGATGTCTCGGAGCTTGCTTAAACTTCACTTGACCTTCCCCAATATCTAGCTTGCCTTGAATGTACTTGAATCAACTTACATAACTCAACCGTCACAAGCTCAAAATGAAAATGGCAAACTCTGTAAATGGAGTTACAGTTGGTGTTTGAGGTTTGGGATAGCTTGGATGGATTGAATGGAAGGTGTTTGAACTAGTTTGGGACAAAACGCACAAGCCAAATGAGCTATGGAAGTCAAGTTGCAGGTTCTGCCCTGTTTTGCCAATGGAAGGTGATTTCTGGCTATGGGAGGTTTAAAGGCTCAAGAACTCGTATTTCTGGCTCAGAGAGGTGTGAGAAAGATGGTTCAAATGTTTGCACAAGTTTCTTTTGGCTGATGATCAAGTTCTCATGTATTTGGCATATTTCTTGTATATGAAGCAAAAATGGGAAATGATGTGTAGCAGACCTGTACAGGCTATCCACCACCTTTGACACTTTGCCCTTGGCCCCTACAACTTGTGGATTTGATTTTCTGTATGAGATATGGACCAATGCTCAAGGGATTTAGTTTTGACATAAAGCACATCTAAGTAAAAATTGAAATGTACCTTTTTCTACTTAGGGATTAATTTTGTGTACAATGCCCTAATGACCAAAACAATTCCTTAGACCAATGAATTTGAATTAAATTATTGAGTGTGGAATGGTTTAGTGGCCTGTAAACTAGTACAAAGCATGCTGACTTGAAATTGCAATTTGTATGAACATGAACATGCCATGGATGAAAAGTGAGTTTTTGCCAACTTCAAGCCTTCGATTCTCCCTAACCACAAATGTGTTTGGAGAGTTCTTGGACATTTTGGAAAGCTTGTAACATTCTCCACAATCCATATTTGAAATTCAACTTTAGATTCCAAGTGGAACTATGTGAAAAGTGTCCATGAAGATAGGTCAAAATCCTACCTAAATTAGGGCAAAATTTCACTAAGTTAAAGGTTTTAGGGACCCTTGTTCCAAAAATCATAACTTGAGATCCAAGCTCCTTTGGGGAAAACTTTGTGAATAAAAGTTGTAGACTTTCTGGATGAATACAACTTTCATGTTGGAAGTTTTGTTTGAATCCAATTGCATCATGGTGAAAATGTTGGGCAAAGTTAGGAAAAATTAAGAAAATTTCATAACTTAGAAAAATTCTAAGTTATGAAAATTTTCAATTTTAAACCCTAATTTGCCAAAATGGGTTTCTTGATGAACAAGTTTCATTTTTTGACACATCTTGATGAAAAATGACCCTTGGCACTTGACTTTGACCAAAAAGTCAAAGTTTGACTTTTCAGTGTACAGTCAAATTTTGATCAGTTGACTGAAAATTCATCTGTCAATCCAATGCAATTGAGGTCTTTTGAACTTGTTGAATAGGTCAAGATGATGAAATTGAGTCCTTGAGTCCATGCTTGAACCAAATTTTCCAATGGCTAGGTTAAAAATCAGAAATTGCATTTGTGCAATCAAAACCCTAAAAATGACCATTTTGCCCTTTTGATGATCTGATCAAATTTCTTGAGGAGTTGTGGTCCAAACTTGATCAAATGGTTCATATGAGTTTATAATGTTGATGTGTATCAAAATCATGAGGTTTGACTGTAACTTGGCCATAGTTGACTTTTTCCCCAATATAGCTGATTTCTAGGTCAACTGTCCAATTGACTGGGCAAAAATTTGACTTAAGGCTTGAAACTTGGTATGGACAAACTTATGAGTCCAACATGAAGTATGAAAGTCACTTTGAGCATTAGAAGTCCAAAAATCCCTGTGCAAACTCAAACCCTAATTTAGGTCATCAGTGCAAGGAGATGTCTTGAGCCGTGCAAACCCTAGCTTGATCTTGATTCCAAAGAGTCTTGTGAGGGGAAAAAATGAGAGGAAAAATTTTTGGGTACAACATCTGGTGCTCGCCCGGTGAATAAGTGTTCTTTCCTGAGGCTCACCCAGCAACATGGGAGCGATAACACCACCATTCTCCTTTGGTCTCAATTGCCCGACGAAGCCCCTTGCTCTCCTGGCGACATACCTCTCCCTCTACATAGCCCAACAATGGTGCGAGTGAGGCAATCCAGTAGCATCACTTCTCAATCGCTTCCTTCATCCCTATGTTCTCCCGGTGACGACCAGGAAATGTTACTTCACTCAGCGATGCATCCCATCACCTGACAATGGGTAGCAGACTACAACTTCCTTTTTCGATTTTAAACCTATTCAGCCCCCAATTTCTCTCGCAATTTCATTCCAATATAGTCCATATTCTCATAGTTTGCAACACATAATCATCATATAACAACCGTACAATATTATAGGCATTATATACACAAACTCATGGAAATTCAACATGTTATTTCCATCAATTTCAACATAATTTCATCATGATACAACATATCATCAAATTATCAAAATCCCAATAAATCCCTACATACCTCTAAACCCCATATCAATTATAATTACAAATCACTCTCTTACCTTAGATTCCTATCTTTGGTCTCCTCTCTTTGTGATCTACCAAAATTCCTGTGTTCTTCGTGCCCTAACTTTCTCCTCTGCTCTTTCAATGTTTTTACGATCGTACCAAATGAAATATTTTTCTTTATTCCTCGTTTAACCTTTGGGCCCCTAATATGTTTTGCCCAACTTGTCCTTACTTATCCTTTCACCAATTACCATCTTGCCCTTATCTTCTCTACATCAATTATTCCTCTATTTTATTATTAATAATAATTCTAACTAATTTTAAATAATTATTAACTAATTATCTAAATTACTAGAATACTCATTTCTCATCTAAATTCTCATTTTCCCTAAACATATCAGCACATCACACATCATACTAAACAAAACATCATATATTCATTAGTAATTCATAAATACTCACAATTAACTAATTAAATAAGTAATTACGAATTTTAGGGTGTTACAACTCTCCCCCACTTAAAGAATATGTGCCCCGAAAATTACCTGAAGAAAATAGAGTCGGGTACGAATCCTTCAGTTGATCCTCATGCTCCCAAGTCAAACTTCCACCAGTCGGTCAACCCCAAAGTACCTTCACCAAGGCAATATATTTACCTCACAATTTCTTCACTTCCCGACCTTCTATTCGCATGGGTGATGCTTCGACAGTCAAGTTATCTCATACATGTACATCATCCATCTGAATCACATGTGAAGGATCCAGAATATATTTTCTCAATTGAGACACATGAAACACAACATGGAGATTTGCAAGGGACAGCGGTAAAGTAATCCGATAAGCCATTTCACCTATCTTCTCAGATATCTGATATGGACCAATGAAATGCAGCGTAAACTTTCTCGACTTCAGAGCTCTGCCAACACTAATCACTAGAGTGGCCCTCAAAAAAACATGACCATCCTTTTGAAATTCAAGTTCCTTTCTCCGCTTATCATGGTAACTCTTTTAACAGTTTTGAGAAGCTCACATCTTCTCTTAGATCATCTTGATCTTCTCAATCATTTCCTGAATAATTTCATGTCCGAGTACAACACTCTCTCTTAACTCATGCCAACACAATGGAGTTCTACACCTCCTACCATACAACTCTTCATATCGTGTCATCCCAATACTAGCATGAATATTATTATTGTACGTAAAGTCAATCAACGACAAGTGGTTATCCTAAGCACCTACTTGTTCCAACACATAAGCTCTCAATAAATCCTCTAAAGACTAAATAGTCCTCTCAGTCCGACTGTCTATCTACGGATGATATGCAGAACTTAATCTCAATTTAGTACCAAAAGAATTCTGCAAACTTTCCTAGAACTTTGATATAAACCTGAGATCTCTATCCAATAAAATAATCAAAGGTATAGTGTGCAACAAAACAATCACATCAGCGTACAGCTCTTCCAGCTTTTCCATGGGATGGCTAATTTTCATCGGCAAGAAATGAGCCGACTTAGTAAACCTATCAACGATAACCCAAATTGAATCGTTGCCTTTGGCGGTCCTTGGAAATCCCGATACGAAATGCATTGAAACATTATCCCATTTCCAGTGTGGAATACTGAAAGGTTTCATAAGACTCATAGGCTTCTGATGTTTGATCTTGGATTTATGGCAAGTCAAACAAGCATACACAAATTTTGCAACTTCCTTTTTCATTCTTGGCCACCAAAACAATTTCCTCAAATCCCGATACATCTTCGTAGTGCCCAGATGAATACTCAAACCACTTCGGTGTCCTTCCTTAAGAATACTTTTCTTAAGCTCTGGAACATCTGAAACACATGTTATATTACCGAACTTCAACACACCATTTTCATATACCCTAAATTTACCACTATTACCTTGGTTTATCAAAGTTAATCGATCCACCAAACTTAAATCACATTTCTGACCTTCTCGGATTTCTTCAAGGATACCACTAGTCAGTTTCAACATTCCCAACATCACAATGTTAGATGTATCTTCACATACTAAACTCATGTCTCTAAATTGCTCGATCAATTCAAACTCCTTCACCATAAGCATCGACATATGCAAGGACTTCCTACTCAAAGCATCAACCACTACATTTTCTTTACTAGGATGGTAACTCAAGTCAAAATCATAGTCTTTCAAAAGTTAGAGCCACCTCTTTTGCCTCATATTTTATTATTTCTAATCAAACAAGTACTTCAAACTCTTATGGTCGTTGAATACAAATTTAGAGCCAAAAAGATAATGTCTCTAAATTTTCAGCATAAACACCAATGTTGCTAGCTCTATGTCATGCGTAGGATAATTTCTCATGCATTTTCAATTTCCTAGAAGCATAAGAAACAACCGGCCCATTTTTCATTAATACGCCACCAAGACCCATTTTAGACGCATCATAATAAACCATGAAAGATTCATTTGGGTTAGAAAAATCAACACCGGAGTAGTCGTTAACTTCTTCTTTAGTTCTACAAACTTTCTTCACACACAATATCCCACACATAAGCTTGACCCTTTCAATTTTAATGAGTTAACGGTAACGCTAACTTAGAAAATCCTTCAATAAACCTTCGATAATATCTAGCTAAACCAAGAAGACTTCGAATCTCAGTCGCAGACTTTGGAGTCTCCCATTGCATTATATCATCGAATTTAGAAGGATCTATAGCAATCCCATCACTAGAAATCACATGGCCAAGGTGTAATACCCTAAATTTGTTCTACCCATTTTTACTTTTATCTAGCTTATACATCCCGCATTTTTCTCATGTATATAACCTTCATTAGGTCAGCTAACACCTCATGCATCATTCACCAATAAATTTAGCATGGGATCATTGTTCCTGAACAGGATTAGGGTTTTATCCTAGTTTGAGGTGTAGGAATCAAATAATCTCGAATCATCAGGTTCACTTATAAAGTGTGGATTATGGAAGCAGGGCTTTGATATGGTTGTTCACTGTGGACTCCTTTCTAATCGAATTACAGGGTGCGGGCGCTCCCACCAAGATTTATTAAAGGGGCATTAATTTTGTGTTTAGATCATTGGTCATTAAGTCAAGATGTAAATCACGGTGCAAGATGTGGAGCTTGATGATTTTTTATGTTCAAGGCGTCATTATTCTTTGGACTACTTGTTGGTTCAGTCAGAAGTTAATTTAATTGAGGATAAGGTTCATCCATCAAGCATGGCGTGTATTGGGTTCATCTTCTCGTGGAATATTAATTTAAGAGTTTATATGCATGATGAATGTAATATTTACAAGAGATACCAAGCAGCGTGATCCAAAGTATTAGTCCATGGATTCTTTAAGGTATCAAAGATCTCAAGCATGTGTTTTGGTCATGATGTCAGGAATTAATTTGAGGAAAGTCGAAAGATCCATTCATGGTTAATCTCTCGAATTCAAGTTACAAGTTAAAAATTCAAATATCGTTCATGACCAATATACTCCTTTTATTCAAGAGTGCCAAGCTACTACAAAACTAACTCATTGCAATTTCAAGCCCGAAGATCATTGTCGCTCAAGTCGGAGGCCATTTATATACTATACAAGATCAAAGAAATTTGGAAATTAAATTAAAGGAGGGAAACGGTGTTTCATCCAATGTTCTTGAACCAATTCATTTTGAGAGTTCCAATGTGAAATTACAAGTGATTCAAGTGCATTACAAGAGGAAAAAGAAAGAAAATCACAAGTCCTTAAACAAATCTACCATTGACCAAAATATGATCTTTGATTGAAGAAACTCCTACAACCTATTTCACTTCAGCTCCGGTTTGGTCTTCCTCATCCCAAATTACCAAGTATACATAAACTACAGCCCTGCTCCAATCAAACATCACATGAGCACCAAATCTGGCCGATAAAAACAAATCACATCAGTCCATAACACAAAAAATTCAAGCATAACTTACATGATGCTACCAATTAATTTCATTAACATCTACCTGCACCATTCAGTTTAAATAATAGGAAACCAATTCAGAATGAAAGAGAAAAAACTGCCAATTTCCTAACTGTCTTCTAATCTCTCATCCTCACCATCTATTCCTTCCAACATGATTTCAACCCACCAACTAATTCCTAACTGCTGTAATAGCAGAATCTTCCAGCTTATCAACATTTTAAATAATTTCCCCAATTCCCAACTGTCACAACAGAATTAGCAACCAACTTTCCTAACTGCCTATAACTTCTAAATAGAACTACCCTTAACCCCTCTCTTAACTGCCAAAACAGATTTTCCAAATAGAATTCTAACTATCAAAGAAGAAATTCCATAACCTCTCTCTTAACACTCTAATAGAATTTTCTAACCGACTCACAACTTTTCATAACCATTTCCTAACTAAATCACCTAACTATCTTCTAACCAATTCTGTAACAAACTCCTAACATAATATAATTCCCAACCAACTTCCTACAGAAGGAGATTCCCTAACAAATTGAAAGAAAGGGAGGAAGAAAGGATACGATGGTTCAAAAGCAGAAAATCAGAATCAGAGAAAAAACTCACCAATTCAGGGATTCTTATCCATTCATTCTGAAAAATTACCAAAAATATATGAAAAAACTCCCTCTCTCTGATTCTTCTCTCTTCTTTCTCCCTGAACTTCTCTGACTTTCATCTTGTTCCTCAACCTCTCTCAAGCATCTGCAACAAACAAAAACATCTTCATCTTTAATTATTCTCCATTTTTCTGGGAGAATCATCACAATCTTCAACAACTTTTCTCTGCCCCCTCTCTCTCTCTGCAAATCACATAACCTATCATCATCTTCATCTTTTGTGCATAACCTTTAACAGTAAGGAATTCATCAACAAATTATCTTCAAGCTGCAATTCTCCATCAACAACCTTCATATTCCTCTCTAAAACTTACCACCTCACGATAACAACTCCTCACCAGATTTTTTCTCCGCCCTCTCGGTAATCTCCATCTTTTATTCACCTCTTTGCAACACCTACAATCTTTATCTTCACCATTATCATCGTGGTTTCTGCACAACAATCATCACCACCTTCATCAAATCTGTGTTACCTGCAACATCAACCTGCTTCATCGTCAACACAAACAAACCGCGAGAAAGGTTCAGAAGTAGAAGAGAAGAAGTGGAGCAAAAATTAGACGAAGGTGAAATTTGAGAATTTACCTCAGAACACTCGTTGGAGTTCGTCATCACCTCGTCAGAATCGCCGCCGCAAGTAGGTTTTCTTCACTTAGATATCTGCTATTGGAGTTTTTATATGTGAAATTGGTGGAGGATTTATGGTTACGGCTCTAAGAAGGAGTGAATCCGCAAAACTGGGGCGAGTTATTAACGTTGAAAAAGAAAATTCGGAATCGGAGAGATTGAGATGGACAGAGAGAACAGAGACAAGTCTGGTGGATCCTTTTTGCAGAAAGAATGGTGAAGGTCAAGATGTCGCGCCGCCATGGTTGATGAAGAAGAAAATAACACAAAAAATTGTATTTGGACTATGGTTGAGGAAATTGGACTGAGTGGCTGTACCATTGGGCCTTTTGGTGTTTTTGAACCGTTGGAGTATGGTGAATTAAAACAGCTTTCGGGACCTTCATGCTTGGGCCTTGGTGTTAATTGCTGATCCACCACTATTTCAAGACTTGCACCCCTGGCTTTCTAACTCCTCTTTATTTTAGTTTTTCTTCTTGTTTAAATTTTTATCTTAATTTATAATAATAATGATACAAAAACATTAGAACATTTTAGAATTCCTTAGGACCTCTCTTTAGAATTTTTATTAGAAGTTTCATATTATTTTCATGTTTGATAATCATTTTTGTTGTCATTTTTAGTCAAGATTTTATGATAGAATGTCGATGTAACTTTCACAATGTGGAATGCTTGGTGATTAATTCTTGGATCACTTGTGTGAAGCATCTTCGATAAAGCTTTCTTATCACTTTCATGGTTTCGAATAGGCAACAGACCTTCTCTGTTTGGTATCATCATGACCTTATTTTATTCCTCATTTATACGCTTTACTGATTTCTAGAAATCATGAGAAGTAGCACTTTATTGCTTTATAGATACCATGAGAAGTAGGAAATAAAGATCATTCTCTCGAAGTCCCTGTTTAAAGACCTGTAGTAGGCATTTTGTACTTCATTTGCTATATGTGTTGTGCATGTGTTTGTTTATTTGGTTGTTGATCGATGATTCACTCAATTTAGGAATTGAGATCAGGACTTCGCTCTCAATGCATGCTCCCTATAGGATTTTATCGCTTTCCTTTATTTCTTGTTGATCAATGAGTCACTCAATTTAGAAATTGAGATCACGACTTTGCTCTCATTGCATGTTCCCTATAGGATAGTTTTGTTATACTTTCTTTGGCATGCTAACCTAGATAGGATCTCTTTGCGTATGCTCTCTTAAGCTTATTATCTTGTTTGCTTTATCCTTGTACGTACCATGTTCCCTTAGGATGCGCTTGCTCCATTCGGATGCAAGTTAGACCTTATGTTGAAAACCATGCATGCTAACATTAGGTAGAGATTTCCCTTTTGTTAATCCAAACCTTAGGACTACCATTGTGTGATAAAATTAGGTTAGAAATAGGCTAGTCTCCCTTAGACTCTTTTCTTCCCCTTTTTGCATCCTTGCATTTAAAACTAAAACTTTTTCTTTAACAAATCATAAAACATGCTAATCACACTTAAACCCTTTTTCAAGGTAACAAATTACAAACCAACTCAAACCTTTTTGTGTGCTCGAGCACCTTTTCTGTAAAACCCTTTTTAGGTAAGGACATGATTAGTTTACTTTTGTGCCAACGCATAAGTCTCCAAAGGTCGATCTGCGGCAGAAGGCGAACTTAACATCGTCCATAAAAAACACAAAACAAACAAAAACATGTTAGTCGAACTATGATAGCTCTGATTCCTCAAAAAGGATACATAGGAATTGGGGTAGGGCCCAAGTGAGTACAACTTTATTTTCCCTACATTCTTTTCCCCTTTCTTTTGCATGTATACTTTCTCAGTAGTAAACAATAAGCATAGTTTAGACACACCCATAAGATAGACAACAAGAATGGATACCATAGAGTACTATGGGTGTGTGGGGTGTTAATACCTTCCCCTCGTGTAACAGACTCTGTGATACGGTGGGAGAACTGACTTGAGGTTTTGGGTTTGTGTTTGCAAATGTTTCGGTTTAGCAAGAGTCACCACCGACTTTTTATTTTATCCAAAGGAAAGGTCAAAAAGCACAGGAAAGACATTTGAGATGTTTTCTTGGGTTCGGGGGGTAGATTATGAAAAGGGAAGGTGCTAGCACCCTTTTAATCCATGGTTTTCCATGGGCTCTTAGTTGCTTGTTAGATCACTTGCTTTTGCTTTTCAATTGTTTGAAATGGTGCTTTGTGTGTGTGGTTTTGAAAATGTTTTGAAAAGAGTCCTTTTGTCTAGGCAACCTTTGTAATGATTCTTGTTTGAATGTATACAAAGGTGTTTGTCTTTTGAAAAATGCTTCAATGTTTGGAAGTTTGTTTTGGGAAATGTTTTGAAATTGTGTGTTTTAAAATTAACAAGGATGTTTGCAAGTTTTGTTCAAGTAACTAAGAGCATCTACCCTATCTACTCAAAGATCTTTCCTACACATTTTTAACCCTTTTGACAGTGTTGTTTTACCATTACATTTGGTAAACAACCTTGTATTTGAATGTTAAACGGGATAGGCGCGGGTCATCGTATTGACCATGATAGCAATTGTGCTAAGTATCTTTAGCAAATTTTGAGGGACTAGATCATTTTTGTTAGGCAACCAAGATAGCGTCATCGAGGGACTATGATCTTTTTGTTTTGATTTGTTTTGCCAAGATACTCAACATGCATACCATGGCCATTTTAAAGGCAACAAGTGGATGAAACCCTAGGGGTGCATGTGTGCATTGTGTTGTCAATTTGCATACTTTCATGTCTTGTATTAGGTCTAGCTATTTGTTTTGATTTTGGATATTGCATACAAACCCTAATCTCTATCATGGCATATTTGAAAGCAATAAATACGTAAAAGTAATCTAAGCTATTACAACATTGATATGGGGAGGGGGATACAATTTTGGATAGGGGTTTATTTGCAAGAAATAAAAACCCTAAGATTATTACAACCAAATTGAATTCTTTGTTCAAATAATAAATAAGCAAATATTTAAATGACAATTAAATAAATATGCAATATATTATAAATATGTAAAAAAAATGTTTTTGTATTATTTTTTTGTATGTAAAAATAAAATATTTAATGTATCAAAAATAAGAAAAAATATTATTTTTATTAAGGTGGAAACCCTAATTTGTTTTAAGAAAGTATATATATATTATGTATTATTTATTTATGTACAATAAAATAAAAATATATACAAATATTAAGAAATAAAAATATGTTAGAAAAAATTATTTAAGTATATAAATAATAAAATATATATATATATATATATATATATATATATATATATATATATATATATATATATATATATATATATATATATATATATATATATATATATATATATATAATAATAATTTTTATTGTAGTATTTACAAGTTTTTTATTAAGAAAATAATTGTATATATTATTTAATAATTGTTTCTATGTCCAAAAATTAATAAAAATAATAAAATAAAATGTGAAAATTAAATAAAATATTTTTGGTAATTTTTAAAGTTTAGAAAAATAAAATAAAGTCAGAAATTAAAAAAAGAAATGAAAAATATACAAAAATAGATTAAATGGGCCAAGGGGGTGTGAGAAGCAAATCAGGGGTGCAAAAAGTGAGAAATAGCCATGCCCGGCCCAGCTGGCCTTCATCTTCAACCTCTGTTCAAAAAAACGCGCCCCTCCTGTACAAATGGCTAACTCCTGCATACGTGCTCTAAAGCAAAAACTCACAATACAAAAGTTATAGCATTTTCCAACACAATTCCAACCATGTAAATAACTTAATCTAACTCTCAAAGACCAGAGAGAATTTCTCTGGCCCTAATTTCTAACCTAACTTTTTCAGAAAGTTCATCAATCAAATTCTCTCTGTTAGAACAAAGTTTGAATCTACTACCCTAAGTTTAAGTTTTGATGATAACAAAATGAAAAGATATATTAATTATGTTATTCATGTAAGAACTATTTGCTACCTAAAAATTACTTTCTGTTTTACAGAAACTCTAATGGGTATCAGCAAGATTACATCATAATCAGCATCAGAAAATTAAGATATCAACATCAGCATCAGAAGATGCTATATCAGATACCAGAATCAGAAGAACAACTCACGCTTATGCTGAAGCTTGATGAACAGATCTGCGCTAAACACTCTGAACTCTGATAAAGACAACAACAATTCATCAGCACTTAAGCAGCGTCAGAATGAGCCTAAGCCAGAACACGCGTAAGTGGCAACGGTACTGTGCATTCAAGATGAGTTATTACCAACGACATCATTCCAGACAAGATCTGCTTAATAAGGAAAGATTGTTATTGGCATTGAATCAGAATTATTGCTCTAACGTTCACTAATTCCAATGCTATATAAACAAGTCAATGAAGATTGAATTGGCTAATGCTCTACATCAATCTACACGCCTAAAAGCTAATCATCATCTTCCTCACTCTCAGTTTGCTAAAAGCTCAAAAATTCCTTACTCAATTATTTTAGCAATCTAGTTTCAATAAGCTTAAGTGGTGTAGTATCACAGTTGTGATAAACAGTTTTGTAGAAAAAATTCACACACCTAGATTTCAATTCTTTGTAAGAAAGTGATTCCTTGAGAAACCGGTTTGTGGTTTGCATCAAGAAGGCTTTAGCAGTTGTTAAAGCAGATTGTAATATTCAGTTGAATATAGTGGATTAAGACCTCGTTGGAGAGAGGCGAAATCACCTTGACGGGTGGACTGGAGTAGTTTGAGATCAAACGAACCAGGATAAAAATATCGTGTTGATTGCATTGATTTTCAAGTTTTAACAATTCAACCCCCCTTCTTGTGTTTTTCACTTCTTCAATTGGCATCAGAGCGCATGGTTCTGAGCTAAAACACTTAACCGTGTCAGTACAAGATCCAGCGTCAGAAAAACACAATGGCAGGAACTTATCATCACACCAGCAATGACAACAATGAAGACAGAGACAGATTCAGCGGCAAACCTCCAGTCTTTGATGGAGAAATTTTTGATTACTGGAAAGACAGAATTGAAAGCTTCTTTCTGGAACATGATGCTGATTTGTGGGACATGGTGACAGATGGATTCACGCACCCTGTGAATGCAAGCGGTCAGAAGATTGATAGGAAGGCAATGTCTGACCAACAAAAGTGTGACTTCAAAAATCACCACAAGGCCAGAACCATCCTTCTCAGCGCCATCTCTTATGCTGAATATGAAAAGATCTCTAACAGAGACACAACAAAGAACATGTTTGACTCACTCAGAATGACGCATGAGGGCAACATTCAGGTCAAAGAAACTAAAGCTCTTGCGCTCATCCAGAAGTATGAGGCATTCAAAATGGAAGAAAGTGAATCCATTGAAACAATGTTCTCAAGATTCCAAATTCTGGTGGCTGGTCTCAAGGTTCTGGACAAAGGATACTCCACTATTGATCACGTCAAGAAGATCATCAGAAGCTTACCTAAGCAGTGGAGGCCAATGGTTACAGCTCTGAAGCTAGCAAAAGATCTCAACAAAATTTCTCTGGAGGAACTTATCAGCTCCCTCAGAAGTCATGAGATAGAGATAGAAGCTGATGAACCCCAGAAGCAAGGTAAGCCTTTAGCATTAAAATCTAACGAAAAATCTGAGTCTAAAGTTTTGCAGGCAGTTGAAGAAACATCTGATGGATCCTCATCAGAAGAAGACGAACTTTCTCTCCTCTCCAGAAGAGTGAATCAACTGTGGAAGCAGAGGTAAAGGAAGTTCAGGAATCCCAGAAGATCTGATCAGAACGAGTCTTCTTCCAGATACAGAAGGATAGATTCTTCCTCTGGATACAGAAGATCTGAAGGCTCCTCAGGAAGCAGAAAGCCAAACACCAAGGACATCATCTGCTATGAGTGCAATGAGCAAGGACACTACAAGAGTGACTGCCCAAAGCTTTAGAGGGAAAAGCCCAAAAAGAAGTTTGGAAGAGAAAAGAAGAAAAGTCTCATGGCTACATGGGATGACTCTGACTCGTCTGAAGCAGACTCAGAATCAGATGATGAGAGAGCAAACATAGCTCTCATGGCCAACATTTCAGAAGATAGTGAAGCTTCTGAATCAGACTCAGAATCAGATACTGAAGAGGTATTTCCTGACTTTGCAGTTAATTTTACCAAGGCTGAACTTGCTGAAAGCCTTAACAAAATTCTGGAAAGGTACCAGCAGATTAGAGTTAAATTCAGAAACCTGAAAAGGAATCTTGAATCTGACTCTGATAAGACTGAGAGTCTTAAATTGGAAAATTCTGAGCTGAGAAATAAAATTTCAAAATTAGAAAATACTTTACAAAACTCTCAGAAGGAACCAATTTCTGAAACTCCCAGCAGCGCTGATAAGATCATCAAGGAGTATGATCACAGTTTCCAGAAGTTCCTTGCTAAAAGCATAGATAGAAGCAAAATGGCTTCAATGATCTATGGAGTTAACAGAAACGGCAGGAAGGGAATAGGATACCAAGGTAAGGTTCCTACACCTAAGAATGTCATGAATTTAACCATTAAACACACTCCTCTGAACTTACATTTTGTGTATGGTCACACACATGATATTAAATACATTAGCAGTAAGTATTCTGTGAAACCAAAATTCAACCAGAGTTTTGGTAAATCTAACAAATCAGGACCCAAGAAAATCTGGGTACCTAAGGATAAAATAATACATGTTGTAGATATCTTTAGCAGCAAATCAGAAACACCAGTCATGGTACCTGGACTCTGGCTGCTCGCGACACATGACGGGAAGAAGGCATATGTTCCAAAGCCTGGAACTTAAACCTGGAGGCCACGTTGGCTTTGGAGGCAATCAGAGGGGAAAGATCATTGGCTCTGGAACTGTAGGTAATGGAAATCTTCCCTCTATAAATAATGTTCTGCTAGTAGATGGATTAATGCATAATCTGTTATCCATAAGTCAATTAAGTGATAACGGTTATGATATAATCTTTAATCAAAAATCATGTAAAGCTGTTAGTCAGAAAGATGGGACTATCCTGTTTAATGGAAAGAGGAAAAACAACATCTATAAAATCAAACTTTCTGAACTGAAAAGTCAGAATGTAAAGTGTCTTCTGTCTATTAACAACGAGCAGTGGATCTGGCACAGAAGATTGGGGCATGTTAGTATGAGAAGAATATCTCAGATTAACAAACTCAATCTGGTCAGAGGACTTCCTAATTTGAGGTTCAATTCAGATGCTCTGTGTGAAGCATTTCAGAAAGGCAAGTTTGCAAAACCTTCTTTCAAATCTAAAAATGTTGTTTCTACCTCTAAGCCATTAGAACTTCTGCACATTGACTTGTTTGGACCAGTTAAAACTGCTTCAGTCAGTGGCAAGAAGTATGGGTTAGTAATCGTAGATGACTATAGCAGATGGACATGGGTAAAGTTATTAAGACACAAGGACGAGTCACACTCTGTGTTTGTTACCTTCTGTAACCAAGTTCAGAATGAAAAGGATCTTAGAATCGTTAAAGTCAGAAGTGATCATGGTGGAGAATTTGAAAACAAATATTTTGAATTATTCTTTAATGACAGAGGCATTCTGCATGATTTCTCTTGTCCTAGAACTCCCCAACAAAATGGAGTTGTAGAACGAAAGAACAGAACATTGCAAGAAATGGCCAGAACCATGATCAATGAGACAAACGTTGCTAAGATCTTCTGGGCAGAGGCAATAAACACAGCGTGCTATATCCAGAATAGAATCTCAATAAGACCTATTCTGGAAAAGACTCCATATGAATTATGGAAGAACAGAAAGCCCAACATTTCATATTTTCATCCATTTAGATGTACTTGTTTTATGTTAAATACAAAGAATTATTTGAACAAGTTTGACTCTAAAGCACAGAAGTGTATTATGTTAGGATACTCTGAACGCTCTAGAGGGTACAGAGTGTACAATACAGAAACACAGATTGTGGAAGAATCAATCAGTGTTCATTTTGATGATAAGCTTGACTCTGAAAATTCAAAGCAGAACGAAGTTTTTGCAGGTATGGAAAGTGAATTTACAGGTTCTGAAGACAAGTCATCAGAAGCTCTCAACACAGACACTCCTTCAACATCTGAAAGGAGCACTTCTAACAATTCTACAACAGCTGCTGATCAACCTCAGAAGAGACCACCCAGAAGCAGCTTGGATCACCCAGAAGAAACTATCTTAGGAAGAAAGGAAGATCCAATCAGAATAAGAGCAAGCTTCAAAAACTCTGAAGAAACCCTCATGGGACTTGTGTCTCTGATTGAACCTTCTTCTATTGATGAAGCACTTCTGGAAAACGACTGGATTCTAGCAATGCAAGAAGGGCTGAATCAATTCACCAGAAATGACGTATGGGATCTTGTTCCCAGACCAAAAGGATTCAACGTCATTGGAACAAGATGGGTGTTCAGAAACAAGCTAAATGAACAAGGTGAAGTCATCAGAAACAAAGCACGACTGGTAGCACAAGGTTATAGTCAGCAAGAGGGGATAGACTATACAGAAACCTTTGCTCCAGTCGCCAGGTTAGAATCTATCATACTTTTAATTTCATTTGCTGTTAATAGAGGCATCACTCTGTATCAGATGGATGTCAAGAGTGCATTCTTAAATGGTTATATAGAAGAAGAGGTTTATGTTCACCAACCCCCTGGTTTTGAAAATACAAAACATCCAGAACATGTTTTCAAACTAAAGAAGTCACTATATGGTCTGAAACAAGCTCTCAGAGCTTGGTATGAAAGACTAAGTAACTTTCTGTTAGAAAATGAATTCACCAGAGGGAAGGTGGAAACTACCTTATTCTGTAAGTCAGTTAAGAATGACATCTTAGTCTGTCAAATTTATGTTAATGATATTATTTTTGGATCTACTAATCCTTCTCTTGGAAGAAAATTTGCTAAGTGTATGCAGGCAGAATTTGAGATGAGCCTCATGGGGGAACTGAAATTCTTTCTAGGAATTCAGATCAATCAAACTCCAGAGGGAACTTACATTCATCAGAGCAAATATGTCAGAGATCTTCTGAAGAAATTTGACCTCTCAGAATGTAAGCCATCAAAGATTTCAATGCATCCCACGTGCATTCTGGAAAGAGGAGAGGTAAGCAAAAAGGTAGAACAGAAGGTCTACAGAGGTATGATTGGTTCTCTCCTTTATCTGACAGCTTCAAGACCTGATATCTTATTCAGCGTATGTATTTGTGCTAGATTCCAATCAGATCCTAGAGAATCTCACTTAACAGCTGTTAAGCGAATTTTCAAGTATCTGAAAGGTACTACTAATCTGGGTTTATTTTATAGAAAATCTAGTGATTACAGCTTAGTAGGCTACTGCGATGCTGACTTTGCTGGAGACAGAGTAGAGCGTAAAAGTACTTCTGGAAGCTGCCAGTTTCTGGGAGAAAATCTGATCTCGTGGTCCAGCAAAAGGCAATCCATAATTGCGCTATCAACTGCAGAAGCTGAGTACATAGCAGCAGCAGGATGTAGCACACAAATGCTCTGGATGAAAAGTCAGCTTGAAGACTTCCTGATTTTTGAGAGTAACATCCCTATACTCTGTGACAATACTTCTGCTATTTGCTTAAGTAAGAATCCCATTTTACACTCTAGGGCTAAGCATATAGAAATAAAACATCACTTCATTAGGGACTATATTCAGAAAGGAATTTTGAACTTAAAGTTTATTGATACAGACCATCAATGGGCTGATATCTTCACTAAACCCCTTTCTGAAGATAGGTTCAATTTTATTCTGAAACATCTCAGCATGAAACTCTGCCCAGAGTGAAAATGTTTTAAGTTTATATATTAACCTTCAGAATGTATTTGTTTTACTATGAACTTCTGATCAATCTCTTTTCAGAAAGATAGAACATGCAGATTGTATCAGATGCTATTCTTAAAGTTCTGAGCGTTTCAGCTAAAAGATAGACGTGTTGCTCACTAAATCAAACAAGTGTCATCCAATCATCAGCAAATCTCTGAAGCAGAACGCGTGCATGCTTCTGAGAAGGCAAAACACTGATTGGGTGCATTGAGACACATGTCTGGTAACCGTTTCAAGTATCTTTCTCAAATCCCCCAAAATCAGCAAGCATTAAATGAAAGTAATCATGTTTTTAAAACGTAATCATGAATAATTTCTCTTTCTTGAAACCGTTTACACTTTCAAAAATTATTTTTGAAATCTATTTAAACTCATTAACATCTCACATTAATCTTTTACCGTTTCTTTCAATCTCACAAATATTTTCTGCATTTTCCTTGTGTGTTCATCTCTCTCAAAAGAAACCCATTTTTCAGTTTTCTCAGAAAAACCCTAAGTGTGAACATGGCAACCTCCAGCAATGTCTCTGCAGGTTCTCAGAAGGAGGCTTCTTCTGAACAGTACCAAGTTCCTTTCAGAATACTCCTTACACCAGTGAAGAATTTGGAAGTGTTGTCTGAACTGATTGTTGACTTCTCCAGTCTGAAAGAAAATGGTTTTGACTTGACAGAAGAAGTTAGGGCACAGGAATGGGGGAGATATTTTGATAGGTTGGTTGGACCAACGTTCCCAGTCTTGGTCAAGGAGTTCTAGATTCATGCGTACTCATCAACGCATCAAGTCACCTCCTACATAATGGGAAAGAAGATTGTGATCACTGAGGATCACATAGCAAGATTGATTGGATACAGTGGCGGTGGTATCCGCTGTATAGATATGGCTGAAAGATGCTCTGACGTTGTTGTCATTGCAAGGAAGATTTTCACCCATAGGGTTCCCAGCAACAAGATCAGAGACTTAAAGGATCACGACAGAGTATGGGCGAAGATCATTCTGGGGTGCTTTAATCACAGGAAGCCAACAAGCTCCCCTGATTATATAAATATAGATCAGTGGTTTCTGATCTATTTTATTAATCAGAAGGTAAAAATCAACTTGGCTCATCTTCTGTTTAATCACCTCAGGACCAGCGTCAAAGAGACCAGGGAAGAAGAAAGGACAAAGGGGGATTGGATACCCTTTGGCAGGTTAATATCATATATTCTGGTAGAGAATAGGCTGATAGAGCACCTCACAGAAGCTCGGGAATTAAGTTCTATTGAACCAACTATTGGCAAGCCTCTGAACGCCAAGAATCTGAAGAAAATGAAACTGATAGAGAATATCAAAAAGGAGCCCAGCGTTACTCCTTTTGCTGACATCACAAGAAGAAGAGTCCCTTTGGACGACTTTCCATTATTTTCTGAGATAGAATCTAAACCAGTGGTGGTTCTCAGATACTTGGACGCTTGCAAGGCTGATGGTACAGATCCCAAGCTGAATATCAAAGATCTGCACCAACCACAACCAGAAGTTTCTATGAAGAAGACGAAGAAAAGAAAGGCCACTTCAGAAGGACCATCCCAGCAGACACCTAAGAAAAGAGGTAATTTATCTGCTGCTTCTGTTTTAAATTCTTCTGCTATTCCAACATCAATCCCAACCCCAGCTTCACATGAAATTCCAATCCCCATACCAACTATTGATGAAACCGAACCAGAAGATGACCCTTCTGAGTCACTGACTCTCAGGAGACCCCGCACCAAATCCCAAACTCCAAAACCCACAACATCAACAGCATCAGAACTTAACAAAGTTCTGTCTGAAATTGATGAACGTGTTTCCGCTCACCTCTCAGATAATCCAAACACTGAACCAGATATTGCCCACTCTCCTCAACCAGAACAACCTCTCTCACCCATACCAGAAGAACCACAAATTCCACAACAACCAGAAACTCAACCAGAAATTCCACCTCCTTCTCCACAACCAGCAATTCCTCCTCCCTCTCCTCAACCAGAAATTCATCCACCATCACCTCAACCATCACCTCCACCATCACCTCAACCATCACCTCCACCATCACCTCCTCAACCTGAGTTTCATCATTCTGAAACTCCATCACCTGAACCTCATTCTCCTCAATCCTTTGAGCCACAACCCTTGGCAATTCAGCTGCCATGTGGAACAACTGTAACCATGGCCCAGCTGCCATCCTCTCCAGAAACTACCCCTCTAAATACTCCAAAAACTCCAAACAGTCCAATTATTATTTCTGATTCTCCCACTCCATCTCCCAAACAAACTACAGAAGACCCCAGCAGGACCTTCATCGATTTAACAATCCTTGACCATCTTGCTGATCTCAAAAATAAAATAGTCATTCCCAAACCAAAACAGCCAGATGTTGGCTCTGGCATTGTGAATTTTGAAACAGGTTTGCAGCAATGGATTGCCTCTCTAAAGCAAGTTTGTCCTGGAATAATTGATCCTGCTGCCTCAGACCAGCTCTGGACACGTTTCAGAATATGGGTACGTGCTGAAGCCCTCAAACTGCAAGACATCAATTATGAGCAGGCACAACAGAACTTCAGCAAGCTGCTGAAGGAAGTTGAAAGTCAGCTGCCACAGGAAGACGTGCTCCTTCTGGATAGTGAGCCATGGTCTGAGAAGCGTCCAGCTTCAAAAATGCAGCCAGCTGAAGAGGTTAGACAAGCTGAAGATGTTGCAGAAAGCTCTCAGAAGCTTCCTGCTTCTGATGTGTCTCAAGCTGCCTTCGACAGGCAGACTCTGGAAGAGCTGAAGCTGAATGATATTCGTCTGCAGCAAAGAATGGATGAAAATGATCAGAAGATGAAGGAAAGGATGGATGTGCAAGACAACAAGATAGATATAGTAGTTAGCATGGTGCACAAGCATACTGAAACTGCTGATCAGATTAAGGCAATGTTGGAGACTCTGTTCACACGCTTCCCACCCCAACCTTAGTTTTTCATTCATGATAATTTTCAATGTTTTCTTTGCATAATCATCTGTACTGTTTTGTCTGGCTCTGATTTTTAATATAACAAGTTTTTCTGCTCTGATCGTTTTTAGCACATCACTTACACTTTTTGATTGCTGACAAAAAGGGGGAGAACAAGAATGATATTTTTCAATAACGGATTACTAAGACAAAAAGTCTCAAACATTCTAACTCTGATGTACTTGAATATGTTTTCTGTTTTTGCATAAGTCTACAGGTACAAGAAGGTAATCACCTCTGATACACTGAAGCTCTGATATTCTGATCTGAAGTTCTAATAGTCAAAGCTCTGATATTCTGATCTGAAGCTCTAATATTCTGATGTTCAAAAAATCAATAAAGATCTGATCCTGAAGACTCTCGGAATTAAAAAGGGAAGTAATAAATTCATGGGGAGTATCTTCGATCCCAACTTTGATATCTCTTTATCCCTTACCTTTGATAACTTCTTATTTAATTCTGATGCAACTTATCATTTAGTTATCTCTGATACTTTTCTCGCTAATTTTCAATTAAAAATATCTAGTTTTGTCATCATCAAAAAGGGGGAGATTGTTAGAACAAAGTTTGAATCTACTACCCTAAGTTTAAGTTTTGATGATAACAAAATGAAAAGATATATTAATTATGTGATTCATGTAAGAACTATTTGCTACCTAAAAATTACTTTCTGTTTTACAGAAACTCTGATGGGTATCAGCAAGAGTACATCGTAATCAACATCAGAAAATTAAGATATCAACATCAGCATCAGAAGATGCTATATCAGATACCAGAATCAGAAGAATAACTCACGCTTATGCTGAAGCTTGATGAACAAATCTACGCTAAACACTCTGAACTCTGATAAAGACAACAACAGTTCATCAGCACTTAAGCAGCGTCAGAATGAGGCTAAGCCAGAACACACGTAAGTGGCAACGGTACTGTGCATTCAAGATGAGTTATTACCAACGGCATCATTCCAGACAAGATCTGTTTAATAAGGAAAGATTGTTATTGGCATTGAAGATTGAATTGGCTAATGCTCTACATCAATCTACACGCCTAAAAGCTAATCATCATCTTCCCCACTCTCAGTTTGCTAAAAGCTCCAAAATTACTTACTCAATTATTTTAGCAATCTAGTTTCAATAAGCTTAAGTGGTGTAGTATCACAGTTGTGATAAACAGTTTTGTAGAAAACATTCACACACCTAGATTTCAATTCTTTATAAGAAAGTGATTCCTTGAGAAACCGGTTTGTGGTTTGCATCAAGAAGGCTTTAGCAGTTGTTAAAGCAGATTGTAATATTCAGTTGAATATATTGGATTAAGACCTTGTTGGAGAGAGGCGAAATCACCTTGACGGGTGGACTGGAGTAGTTTGAGATCAAACGAACCAGGATAAAAATATCGTGTTGATTGCATTGATTTTCAAGTTTTAACAATTCAACCCCCCTTCTTGTGTTTTTCACTTCTTCACTCTCAACACAGTTAACTTAAATGAAATCTATGCATATGTACAGCTTAAGGGCAATGAGTACTACATTTTTTATTCACAAACCTAAGCCTAATGATTCCTAAATAGAGAGATAGAAAGTTGGAAAATACCTGCTTCAGTTGAACTCGAGTATGGCAATATGGAGGTTTTCAATGAGGCCTGAGATGCTTGGGAGCTTGCTTGAACTTCCTTTGACCTTCCCCAATGCTTAGTTTGCTTTGAGTTTGTTTGAATAAACCTGTATAAGTCAAGCTACACAAGCAGAATTTAAAAATGATGAAGCTTGTAAATGGAGTTACAGTCACTGGCCAATGGTTGGGAGAGCTTAGATGGGTTGTATGGAGTGTGTTGGAAGAGGTTTGGGACAAAATGTATGAGTGGTCTGTGAGATGGAGGTGCAACTGTAAAAGCTGCCCTGTTTTGCAAGTTTTTGGTGTTTTGATGTTCAAGGGTGTTTGAGGACTGGATAGCTCGTGTTTCTGGCTCAATGTGATATGCAAAATTCGTTTGGAATGGTTGCCAAGCTTGGTTATAATAGATACAAGAGTTATGTGATTTTGGCAAGTTGACTTGTTTTTTTAAGAAAAGTGTGAAGTGACCAAGGACAAGCCTGTACAGGCTAGCTTCAAGCATGGACCAAGTTGTTGTAACTTTGCCTTAGTTTATGGACTTTGTTTTCTGCAGAATAAAGGGTACAGTGCTCAAGAGAAACAAATATGCATAAAGTGAACTTTATCAAAATGGCATTGTTAACTTTTTGCCATTTTTGGATTAATCCCTTGTATAATCTTCCATTGATCAGAAAAATGAATTAATCCATTGAGTTTACATTCAATTTTTGAGTGTGGAAGGGTTTAAAGACCTGTATTCAAGTACAAGCAAAATTGGACAGATTTTGCAACTTGTGTCAACATGAAAATGCCATGGATCAAAGTGATAATTTCCCAAATTCAAACCTTCGATTCTCCCTAACCACAAATGATTTTGGAGAGTTCTTAGACATTTTGTAAAGCTTGTAACATTATCTAAAATCCATATTTGAAATGAATTTTGATATTCCAAGTGTAACTATGTGAAAAATTGTCATGAAGATAGGTCAAAATCCTGCCTAAACTAGGGCAAATTTTCACTAAGTTAAAAGTTTCATGGAGCCTTATTCCAAAAATCATAACTTGAGATCCAAGAATCCTTTGGGAAAACTTTGTGAATCAAAGTTGTAGATTTTGTGGAGGACTAAAACTTTCATGTTGTAAGTTTTGTTTGAATCCAATTGCATCATGGTGAAAATGTTGGGAAAAGTTAGAAAAAATAAGAAAATTTCATAACTTAGAAAATTTCTAAGTCATGAAAATTTTCAATCTTAAACCCTAATTTGCAAAATTGGGTTTCTTGATGAAAAAGTTTCATGTTTTTACACATCTTGATGAAAAATGACCCTTGGCACTTGATTTTGATCAAAAAGTCAAAGTTTGACTTTTCAGTGTACAGTTGATTTTTGATCAGTTGACTGGAAAATTCATCTGTCAATCCAATGCTTTTGAGATCTTTTGAACCTTGTGAATAGGTCAAGATGATACCATTGAGTCCTTGAGTCCATGTTTGAACCCAATTTTCCACTGGCTAGGTGAAAAATCAGAAATTGCCCTTATACAGTCAAAACCCTAAAAATGACCATTTTGCCCTTTTGATGATTTGATCAAATTTCTTGAGGAGTTGTGGTCCAAACTTGATCAAATGGTTCATATGAGCCTATAATGTTGATGTGGATCAAAAATCATGAGGTTTGACTATAAATTGGCCACAGTTGACTTTTTCCCCAATACAGCTGATTTCTAGGTCAATTGTCCAATTGACTGGGCAAAAATTTAATTCAGAGCTTGAAACTTGGTAGGGGAAATCTTATAAGTCCAACATGAAGTATGAAAGTAAATTTGAGCATTGGAAGTCCAAAAATCCCTGTGCAAACTCAAACCCTAATTTCAGGTCAATAGTGCAAGGAGATGTCTTGAGCAGAGTAAACCCTAATTCTGTCTGGAGTCCAAGGAGTCTTGTGAGGGGAAAACTTGATAAAATGAGAGGGAAAATTTTGGGGTACAACAGACTCCCTTATCCGATCTCTCGGTCGCAAGACCGTGTCTTCTCCCTTCTCAGTTTTTCTCGATGTTTACCTTTCCCTTCATGTGGGATAAAAGACGTTCGATGGCGACTTCATTGTTTGATGATTTTTAGCCGGTTGTTTCAGCTGGAGACTTCACTGGGGATAGGTCGACCAAATTTTGGTCCATCCTGGAGTCGCTCCTAGATCTTGTTTCCTTTCTTTGGGTGTTTATTTTTATTCTTTCAGTTTATTCATTCATTTTGTATATACTTGAGCATATGTATGCATTGCATTTTACTATTTTCCATATACTACTGTTGTACTGGATCTGCTTCTTGATTGGGTTGGGATGTTACTATTGAGGTAAAATGCCCAGTACCCAGGCCAGAGTGCACTAGGACACTAGGAATAGAGTGGAACATGAACGACTAGTTGACTTAGGTCTCACTATCGCTACATGTCGTCCATGCTCAGATGAGGTACAAATGAGGGGCTATCGTTTTCACGTAGGTGATACGACGATAGTTTTTTAGGAGTACGCTTGATTCTGAGTTACCCGACCTTACCTTGACCTATTTTTCACCCGTGAGTGGCGAGGGAATTATTATCACAGGTACATATGGTGACTATACTCAGACAATGACTATTGGTTCTAATGGTTATGTTCTAGATTTCTGTCAGTGACTTATTCAGATGGTGACTACTTAGATGGTGATTATTAATTTTAATGATTATGTTCTAGATTTCTGTGGGTGACTATATGGTTCTCAGATTTATTTTTTGAGTTCCTGACTTGTTTATTTGGAGGTTCATTCGGGCCTTCGATCTTGGTATTCCCTGCAAGTTTAAAAAAGGCTCAACATTATCCAGTGGTCTAGAAGCCTTGATCTCGTACAATTGATTATCTACATGGTACTTGGTTCTTGTATGTGCGGAAGCTAGGCCGGACCTTGATATGATAATATTCATATGATTCAGAACAGTGCAACAATCATATTCAGAAATGATGGAACCTTGATCCCATTTGATCCTATGCCTTTGCATACATAACATGGTTAACCACATGCTTAACATACATGTTCTATTATTTCCAAGGAATCATATTTTCAAGCTTGTGTTAAACCTTTCCATCTTTTACTTGCGTAAAATCAAAATCAAAGCATGTAAATTCCTTGGAAATGACGGAACATGACATGGAATCCATTCATGCACCCCATGCATATTCATGCATCCATAACAGGTATTCGAAGATTGGGGATTATTATTCAGACCTGATGTTGTCTTCAGAAGTTCAAACTTGATTTCTTACTGTCACATGCTCAGAGGTCAGTTATGGAATAACTCTGTGTGATATATACGCAAGCTTTGGCTCGTGGTCTGAAATCCTTCAGGAAGGAAGATAATTGATTGAAGACTCAGATAAACCAGGTCATGGAAGCTCTGATGATAATGTCAACAATCTTGCACTTACTACCACAACAGAGGTTCCTTCTTCTCCGTATCTTTTGGGGAACACTTTCAACCAGGGAGTGTTATACAATCTTGAGTTCTTGGAACATCTTATCAGTAGATGGTCCCCATTTACTATGGGATCTTATATCAGTGCTCATTCTTGTTGACCAACTTCATATGTGGTTTCCACACCGGGGCATCTGACTTTTCAATCAAGGGCACTCTCCACAGCTTTGCGTTCCCTAATCTGTTCAACAACAGTCAGTCTTTATTCCCCTAGTGAATTCATGAAAAAAAGCTTTTAAGCAAAGACAGAAGAATCCTGATGAGTATGTTGATGCGATCCCAATGCATTACATCCTATTATTTCCATCTCTGATTTTTGGGGTCCTCCTCCCACAAATATCTCTTCTGATTGTGATACATAGGCTAGATGTGTCCCCTATTCTGAGGCACCCGGTTTTGATATTGAAAATTGTAAAGGGGTTGAAGTATAAAGCCCAGCACCTGTCTGGCGTCTCTTCCAAAAGTCTAGTTCCCATTTGGCCAACTGTCTAACTCTTTCTCACCAGGTGGATGTTTATGTTGTTCTGATAGAAGACGAACTATATCATTTCTTTGTGGTACAATATGCTCGATGATGTAGTTTATACCGATTCTCTTGGTAAAGAATTCATTCATACTCCTAAAAGAATCTTCTATGCATATTATTCGAGGGCACCTGGATATTCGATTGAAGATGGTATGTCAATCCAGAGACTATTGTATTCACATCACTTCAGAAGGGGAATTCTCTCTCCCATTTAAGCGTCATGACTACAGAAAGTCGTCAGAATCAATAAATCCATAGAGTTAAGTCTCCTCAACGATGGCAATCATTGGTTTCTTTACTGCACTTTCATTTTCACTCTTTCTTTGCTTGCATGTAGAAACTTGTCTATTTTTGAATGAAAATCGTAATTCAATAAGTATGCTTGTCTTGAAGTGTTCCTTTTGTTTTTATTCATTCATTCATTATCACACTTTAAATGTTTTACTTGCATATTGATGCCAAGTTTCCAAGTCTTATTCTTAGGTAAAGATTGGAGGGAGGATGACGATAATCTAAAAATGCAAAAAATCTCTGGTTGGTATGCTTTTGAGTAAGACCCTGTTGACGATGTACATACCTTGTTTCAATTCCTAAAAATTGGAGATATAAGGGAGATAGACCCTCGTTAACCCCTCTGATCCTTTGAAGTAGGAGTTCCTTTTCTGTTCAGAAAAACCTTCATTTTAACCCTGGGGTGGGTAATGTTCAGTTAATCTGATCAGGCGTTCATAACTCATCAAGAGAGTACATCCAAGGGTACAACAATGGTTATCCATAAAAAGGTTGAGGAAAGTAAAAACCACAATGGTTAACCCTCGTCTATCAGCAACGTACGTTAATTAATGATATTCCAATAGGTGTCTCTTGCAAATCAAGAAGCCGAGATTGGATGACGATACAACAATGGCAATTCATCATCTACTAAAGACTCAGACAGTCATGATCACTTCCGACAAATCAAATAAAACGTGAAGATCAACAACTTGTTCAGAACTCAAATTATGAATAAGAAAGAAATAAAAAACCCCGCTAAGTAGAAACTTGAAAACAAGTCGCTTAGGCAAAAGATGGGGCAGCCCGCTGGACTTCCAATTTTTCCAGGAAAAAGCTAGGGAAAGCGTGAAAGATTTTGAGAAACCTAAAAGGCAAAAGAAAAGGATTACCAATAAAATCCTTATCGAAAGAACAAGGTCGTGTGATCAGACACCAAAACCATAAGTTAGTGATTGTTGTGTCCAAAAGGCCTTAATGGTTCCTCAATCATCGCAAACTCTTCTCGAGAGATGAATGCTTGTATCAGGTCAACTGAACATAGTAATGGAGAACATCATGGAGAATGGGTGGGAACCAAATAATTTTGAGCCTTAAATCCTTTTTTCTAAAACCGTGAACCAGGCCACGTTACAACCCTTTCAAATTCCTAACTAAAGCATGGGTCAATTCAAAAGCGTGCTGCAACGAGATAACATTTAACTGAATCCTAAGAGGTATGTTTAAATATTCATGTTGGCATCATGTGCTTACATCACCTTTCATAAAAGAGAATTTGCAAATGTTGCTCTCTAGCTAGTGACTCGTTCACAACAGAGTTGTGACATCATTTCATTCAAAGTTTTTTTTAAAACTTTAAGACTTACATATGTGTTGCATTAGAATTATCATTCTCATAATAAACATTCTTCTGCATACAAAACAACTGATTGACATCAAGTAAGTTTACACAATGAACATCAATAAAGAGCTCAATCTTGTCCGAGAAGAGAGGCTTGAATACTCTGTTAAAGTAAAATTCAGCTGCCACAAGAGGAATAACTTATCCAGGGGCATGTTAGCCAATGATTCTGTCAAGAGAAAGCATCTTGGTGTTGCACATTGTGAGTAACCTTCAAGGATGAAGTTAGCAGATTCCTCCAATCTGGGGAAATCAAGTCGAGATTCGATCTCTCGGCACTCAGCCAAATCTGGAGCATTCCCTCAAAGCTATCAATAAGAGGATATCGCGTCAATAAATCTCTTCAAGCTAAAATCATAGGCTATCACGTTGATAAATCTCTTCAAGCTAATATCAATCAGAGTTTATCACGTCTGTAAATCTCTTCAAGTTTTCATCGATCAGGGGCTATCACATCGATAAATCTATTCAAGAATTCATTCAACCTGAGGAAGTTACGTCGAGATTCGACAAATCTCTCCAAGAAAGCTATAATTAAAAGCAGTTTATTTCATGACTCAGGACATTGGGGTAGGCCACCTCATATCGTATTGTGGCACGAATATTCTGGCCTTCTATTTAGCAAAGATTCTTTCAGAAATCCTCAAGACAGGGGCATTCCTCATCCTTACTTGCAAAGTTTCTCAAGCCAATTATGTTGTACGAGATGAATCAAGATAAAAGCATCATAACGGTCACCCTGACCTAGCCAGTGTATGAATCTGCCTTCATCTGCTGCAAATAACTTCAAACCTGATTCCCCAACTGAATTTAGAAAATTTGGAGTCATCATTTGAATTGGCATGCGCAAGTTCATCCCTAGTGGATTTAATCAAGGGCATCCCCAGTGGAGTAAACTGGGGAATCCACCAAGGTAAATTGGGGCATTCTCCGGCGTCCATGCCCATCTTTTATCCCCAAGTGATTCAAGAGGTAATTCCCCAGTGTGGCTTAAACTTGGGGCATGTATTCGAAGATATTCACATGGTGTTTGTTGTACCCCAAAATTTTCCCTCTAATATTTCTCAAAACATCTCAAGTGAGGTCCTCAAATTGCTCAAGGAAGTCCAAGAGTTGACCAGACAAACTCTCTCCTAAGGCAGTCTACCTCAAATTAGGGTTTCAGTTTGCATCAAGGTGCTTGAGTCCAAGGGATCTCAAATGCTCACCATTGTCCTAATACGTTCTCAAGATCATCCATATCAAGTTTCAAGCCCTACAGAGAAAGTTTGCTCAGTCAATTGCTCAAAGGCTTGAAAATCGATTGTGCTAGGGCAAAAGTCAACTGTGGCCCACATACAGTCAAACTTCAAGATTTTTGGTCAACATCCTCATTTTGAAGTATTATTCATCATTTGATCAAGGGTTGATCATGATTCCTCAAGGATTGCTCACAATTCATCAAAACCCAAAAGTTGCTAAATTAGGGTTTTGGAGGAAAAGTCAACTCAACTTTGACCAAGCATAACTTTCTCATACTTTATCAACAATGACCCATACAAAGCTCATTTTTAAGAGGATGCAATTCGCTACAATTTATCTTCATCTACCAAGTTCAAAATATGCACTCACAAGAAGTTATAAATTTGGACATTATAGGTCATTTTGAAAAGTCAACAAAAACACATTTTTGTCAAAGCTTCATACATGAATATTGAAGACTCATTTGAGATGAGAACAAAAGTTTTGCTTAGAGGACATCTTGAGCTTTCTAAAAAGTCCAAGAACACATCTCTAGGGTCAAAATTGAAGGAGTTATGCATTGGTGAAGTTGACCTTTTTTGCAAAATTACCAAAAGTCAAATATGTCTCAAATTGCAATTTTTGTCAAATGGGCACAACTTTTTGTACTTTCATTGAGTTTGTAACATGATCCACGACCCATGATCCTTACCACTTGCCTTTATTTTATTTTTGTCATTTATTTTGATTTTTATTTCAATTAAATCAAGTTAAATCAAAATAAAATCATGAAAATATCAAAATCATTTAAACCTTGAGATTTTATGCATATTTCAGGTCCATGAATAGCTGGAAATGAGATCAAATTTTGCAAGGCTTGTTTGTAGACTAAAAGATTGGATTTTGGCTTGATTTGGAAAGATTTACATGAGAATCAAATCATGATCAATGATCATTATTGGAGAAGATTTGAAGCAAATTTGTAAACCTAATTCACTCAAGGGTACATATAGAACAAATCCAGACCAAAAGCATAAAGGTTGGAGGTGTGAGAGAGTATAATCAGATTCAAAAAAAATCATTAAAAAGTGTGAAATCATTCTTGCAGTTGGAGGGAAATTGAGGCCATTCTAAGACCACCATTTGCATCCTGGACCTTGTCTGAAGCAGATACGATCATTTGCAAGCATCCATAAGGCTAGAAACTCGAACCACGGACCCACGGTTTGCCCTTTAAACTCAAAATCCATTCTTGCAAATTATGCAGCATTAGCATGTTTCAATGACATATATGTGTTTGTTAATGTATTTGCAATGTTTTGGTTATACTCAATTGAATTTTTGATGCACGTACTGAGATCCACCATTGCTAGGGTTTTCTTGCTCGTTTTAGGGTTTTCTCATGCAGGTAAAATTGGCCCAAAAGAGGGTACCATGGTGCTCACAAGGCCAAGACGAACTGATATGTACCATTAGTTTTCATTTATGATGCTTGTGTGAGATTTTGGAGAAACGCAGGCTTATACCTACGCCCAGAAAACCGTAGGTAAAAGTCTTAGACTTTTTCCAACCGAGGGAGGAAGAAGAAGGGTGGCGTGGCACCCCCTGGCTGGTCCATTCAAACTTCGCGCGCTTTTAGGATCCATTATCTTGTTTTCCATTATATTAATTATTGTTTATTTTAAATACAAAAGAATCAGCCAACCCAGTTGGCAAGCACGCTGTGGCCAGATGCTAAAGGGCCTGGGTTGGATCCCCATGCCCCCTTGTTTCTTCAATATTATTTTTCTATGCATATTTCCATGCGCAGGTTTCCAGGACATCCACCATACGTCCTCAATGATCAGCCAACCAAATGTCCAACATGCCAAATCCAACGCCTGGTACATGAGGGTCTACCATAGGCCTTGTCAAACGTGCAACATTGGATCATGATAATCAACATGGACCCATGCATATTGGGCTCAGAAACAGCTATTGAAACTCCCTTTCCACTTTGATACCAGGCCCATTTCTTCTTCTTTCTATATTTTTTCTTTATTTAATTTATTTTGATTAATTACTCTCTAACAAAATTTAATTTTTTTTTTTACAAAAAAACTCATAAAAATCAATTTCATCAAATTTAGGGTTTTTATATAATTTGTCAAAATTAATTTAATTATTTTAATTTAATTCTAGGGCAATTCTTCCTTTTTGTAAATAATTTAAAATAAATTAGAAAATTAGGGTTTTGTTTAATTTTATTTTTATTTTATTTTTCTTAAAATAACCAGAATACAAAAATAGGTCAAAATTAATTATTTTTCTCAATTTAAATTAATTAGTAATTAGGTTTGTTTTTATTTAATTAAAACCTTATTTTTCTCAAAATAATCAAAAACAACAAAAAAATGATTTTTCTTTGAATTAGGTTTAGACGGGGTCAAAACCCTAATTTTTCCTCGTTCTCGATTCATCGCGCGCGTTTATTATTTTTTATGATATTAATGTAACTGCTCATGGGATGTAATAGTTTAATTAGGATTTTTCTTTTATTTATCGTTTTACGGGTTTTTGGCTATGTAACTAATCCCCTTCCCAGAATCCTTGTAATAGCGTAGTTTTATTTCTCGCATTTTAATTTTCGCAAATATTAACTGTTAGATGTATGATAATAGGATTGCATGACAAGAATGTATGTTAATTTTAAAATGGTTAGCAAACCCTAAATGTGCAAAGATAATAACTGAAATCAAATCACTCGCACATGCGCACTCCTAGGGTATACTCTCATTTCGGTTGCCTTCGGTAAACGATCATTAAGTATAGGGTGTCTTAGTGGTTGCCCTCTTGTATAAACAAAGATCAAATGTTGCCTCAGAAATGTTGCCTCAGAAATGTTGCCTCGGAAAGGTTGCCTCGAAAATGTTGCCTCGAATATGATCTTAAGACATTAGGGTTATTACTAAGACGTCCTAACATTGCTTTAGTGATTGTACGTCCCTTTCGAATTAACCTTTACAACTCCAACGACGGTTCTACCTACTCTTTAATAGTGGGATAGCGTTGTCTAAAGGAAACAAGAATAGAAACATTCTTTTTTCGAGTAGGTAGATACTGTTAGGTACTTGATCAAGATAAAATTTTCCACACTTACACTTTTCCAAACAAAGTTTTCAAAAACACTTCGTAACACTCTTGAGGACAGAAACAAGGGTTAAAACAAAGTAAAACAAAAAATTTTCAAAACACACAAACACGGAAGCAATTTTTAAAATGATGAGCAAGTACCTAAGAGCCCGTAGAAAACTATAGATAGAAAGGGTGCTAATACCTTCCCTTTCTATAATCTACCCCCGTACTCAAAATCTCGAAAAAGGAATTTTTCCGTGCTTTTTTCCTTTTCAGTTGGATAAAATAAAAGTCGGTGGCGACTCTTGCTTACCGCGACATTTTGCAAACACAAACGCAAAATGCAAACTAGCATTTTCCTAAAACAGTCTGGTTCTGCCACCGTATCACATTGTTCATTATCTCTTCCCCAATAATACAATTCAGAATTCAACAACATACCTGAAAACTCGTTGTGTCAGCAATTCAATCTTCAGTGGAGTCACCGATGATCTTCGGAGCTCCCCGGTGCAAATTCTTCCCAGTATCCCCAGCAATCTTTGGTACTGCAGGTTTCCAGCGTCGGTATGTATTGACATCTCTAGTGATGAGCAATAGCTCCCAATGAGCCTTTGCTTATCCCCATGAAGTCTATTTCTTTACATTGCATAACATTGCATCCTCAAAAGCGCATAGCCGATCCATCAGAATGGGTCTTTGCGGTAAAAGAAATTCAAACTTGCATACAAAGCATAAGCCAGATCAGGTACCTGACACGAAAGAACATAATCATTCAAGGACAACAATACATCCCCACAAGAGGGTATCGTTTCCAAAATCCCCATCTGGTGACCTTCACCTTCACAATTCCGAGCAAAGTCAATACACCTTGTCATGCTAAACCCAGTATTCGTCTGGTAGCCAGTCCCCGTCTGATAAATAATTCAGTCTTCTAACATTCGTTTGCGTGGGTTTCCTAAACACACGTCTATTTCAATTTCCCAAACACTCGTATGTGTTAACTCCTAAACATTCATTTGTATCAGTCCCCCAAACACTCGTCCATGTTTAACTTTTCTTGATACTCGTCTGTATCTTCTTTCAATACTCGTCCGTATTGATTCAAACACTCGTCCGTGTTTAAACCTTTTGATACTCGTCTGTATCTTCTTTCAATACTCATCCATATTGATTCAAACACTCGTCCGTGTTTAACCTTTTGATACTCTCTTGTATCTTCCTTCAATACTGATCTTTATTGATTCAAACACTCGTCCGTGTTTAACCTTTTGATATTCGTCTGTATCTTCTTTCAATACTTGATTGTATTGATTCAAACACTCGTTCGTGTTTAACCTTTTGATACTCGTATGTATCTTCTTTCAATAATCGTCTGTATTAATTCAAACACTCGTTCGTGTTTAACCTTTTGATACTTGTCTGTATCTTCTTTCAATACTCGTCCGTATTGATTCAAACACTCGTCTGTGTTTAACCTTTTGATACTCGTTTGTATCTTCTTTCAATACTCGTTCGTATTGATTCAATCACTCGTCTGTGTTTAACCTTTTGATACTTGTCTGTATCTTCTTTCAAAACTCGTATGTATTGATTCAAACACTCGTCTATGTTTAACCTTTTGATACTCGTATGTATCTTCTTTCAATGCTCGTTTGTATTGATTCAAACACTCGCCTGTGTTTAACCTTTTGATACTTGTTTGTATCTTCCTTTAATACTCGTCCGTATTAATTCAAACACCCGTCTGTGTTTAACCTTTTGATACTCATTTGTATGTTCTTTCAATACTCGTCCGTATTGATTCAAATAGTCATTTGTGTTTAACCTTTTGATACTCTTCTGTATCTTCTTTCAACACTCGTCTGTATTGATTCAAAACACTCGTATGTGTTTAACCTTTTGATACTCGTATGTATCTTATTTTAATACTCGTCTGTATTAATTCAAACACTTGTTCGTGTTTAAACCTTTTGATACTCGTCTGTATCTTCTTTCAATACTCTTCCCTATTGATTCAAACACCCGTATGTGTTTAACCTTTTGATACTCGTCCGTATCTTCCTTCAATACCTGTCTGTATTGATTCAAACACTCGTTTGTGTTTAACCTTTTGATACTCGTCTGTATCTTCTTTCAATACTCGTCCGTATTAATTCAAAGACTCGTCAGTGTTTAACCTTTTGATACTCGTTTGTATCTTTCTTCAATAACTCGTCTGTATTTATTCAAACACTCGTCCATATTTAACCTTTTGATACTCTTCTGTATCTTCTTTCAATACTCATCCGTATTGATTCAAACAGTCGTCCGTGTTTAACCTTTTAATACTCGTTTGTATCTTCGTTCAATACCCGTCCGTATTGATTCAAACACTCGTCCGTGCTTAACCATTCTTGATACTCGCCCGTATCTTCTTTTGTAACTCGTTCGTATCGATTCAAACACTCGTCCATGTTTAACCTTTCTTGATATTCATCTGTATCTTCTTTTGATACTCGTTCGCATCGATTAAAACATTCGTCGTGTCCCGATCGATGTATTCCTGTCAATCATCGTGTCCTGATCATTGTTTCCCTCTCAATCATCGTGTCTTGATCAATGTACTCTGATGTCGTCGTGTCCTGATCAACGTATACTTCCGGTTTAGTCCCACCCTTTTTAATCCCCCAATGGATGTTGCAAAAATAAAAAACACTTACACTCTCTCTCAGAACAAATTTTGGGCATTGGTATTTAATCATCTTATACCTCAAACTTCTGAAAGGCACGCGCCAATCGTACTTTCAAGTTTAAGAAGATTAAATAGGGGCAGTTGTAATACTCCAAATTTGTCTTACCCCTTTTTACTTTTATCTGGCTTATGCATCCCACATTTTTCTCATGTATATAACCTTCTTAGGTCAGCTGACACCTCATGCATCCTTACTCTCCCTTAGACTCTTTTCTTCCCCTTTTTGAATCCTTGCATTTAAAACTAAAACCTTTTCTTTAGCAAATCATAAAACATGCTAATCACAGTTAAACCCTTTTTCAAGGTAACAAAATACAAACCAACTCAAACCTTTTTGTGCGCTCGAGCACCTTTTATCTAAAACCCTTTTCAGGTAAGGACATGATTAGTTTACTTCTGTGCCAACGCATAAGTCTCCAAAAGTAGAGCTGCGGCAGAAGGCAGAATTAACGTCGTCAATAAAAAACACAAAACAAACAAAAACATGTGAGCCGAACTACGGTAGCTCTGATTCCTCAAAAAGGATATGTAGGCATTGGGGTAGGGCCCAAGCGAGTACAACTTTATTTTCCCTATATTCTTTTGCCATTTCTTTTGCGTGCATTCTTTCTCAGTAGTAAATAGTAAGCATAGTTTAGACACACCCATAAAATAGACATCAAGAGTGAATACCGTAGAGTACTATAGGCGTGTGGGGGTGCTAATACCTTCCCCTCGTGTAACAGACTCCCTTACCCGATCTCTCAGTCGTAAGACCGTGACTTCTAACTTCTCAGGTTTTCTCGATGTTTACCTTTCCCTTCATGTGGGATAAAAGACGTTCAATGGCGACTTCATTGTTTGATGATTTTCAGTCGGTTGTTTCACAAGGAAACTCACTTCCTTCAACCAAAAATCACACTTTGATATTTTTTCATATAACTTCTTCTCTTTCAACACTCGCAACACAGTTTGCAAATGCTCAACATGCTCTTCTTCTGATTTAGAATAAATCAAAATGTCATCAATGAAAACCACCATAAACTTTTCCAAATACTTCTTAAAAAACACGGTTCATGTATTCCATGAAAACACATGGCACATTAGATACACCAAATGGCATCACAGTGTATTCGTAATGATCATACCTCATTCAAAAAACCATCTTCAGAATATCATTTGGTTTAACATGAATCTGATGATAACCCGACCTCAAATTAATCTTTATGAACACACAAGCACCCACCAACTGATCCATCAAATCATCGATCCTTGGGAGTGGATACTTATTATTAGTGGTTAACTTATTTAATTGTCTGTAATCAATGCACAACCTTTATACTACCATCCTTTTTTCTTGACTAACAACACTGGAGCACCCCACAGAGATACATTCGGTCAAACAAACTTCTTCTCTATCAATTCTTCTAATTGTTTCTTCAACTCGCTCATCTCTGAAGCTGACATCCTATAAAGAGCCATTGACATCAGACTTGTATCTGGTATCAATTCTACATCAAATTCAACTTCTTGTTCTGGAGGAAAATCGCTGATGTCATCAGGAAACACTTATGGAAATTCATAGACAATAGGTAATTCCACACTTGCAGTCTCACGATCAACTTGTAACGATGCAAACATTGTGAACATCAACAATTCATCTTCTAAAAATTCATTTACTTTCCTAGTAGATTAAAACATCATCTATCCGCTATCACCAAACTTAGGGAACCTCAATGACTTATTATTGCAGTTGATATGAACATAGTTAAACTCCAACCAATTCATTCTAAGAATAACATCAATTTGATGTAAGGGTAGACACACCAAATCCATCATGAAACTTCTACTATAAATCGTTAAAGGACTCTTCAATAAAATGAGAGTATTAGTAACAGAACCCTTAGCAGGAAGTTATACTACCATTCCCCCATTCATATCAGACAACTTTAATTCCAACATAGTAGCGCATTCAAGCGAAATAAACAAATGAGTGGAACCAGTATCAATAATAGAGATTAACTCAACATTGTTAATAAAAAGAGTACATCTGATCAGGTTGTCCTTCTTCTCGACTTCTGAACCACTCAGAGAAAACACTCGGCCATTGGTCTGAGCAGCAACAACAACATTCTTCTTTGGTTTCTGAAACTGGGTAAAAATGTGACCCTATTCACCATAGTTAAAGTAATTAGGACCTTCATTCTTGCATTCAATGACGTGGTGAACAACCTTGCCACACTTGTAACACCTCAGCACCTTATTAGTGCAAGCATCAACATGGTGGTCTAACTCACCACACCGGTAGCATTTCAAAGAAGCTGGAGCTCCTCCCCCACTTGGCTTCTTCTCATCATAAGCTTTATGTTTCCCTTTATCAATGGGAGCAGCATACGGTTCACCACGATCATGATTCTTTCCCTTCTTCTCATTATAATTCTTATAATAAGAAGCTTTGTCTCTACTATCCTGATTGAAGACTCTACATTTGTTCACCATCATAGGAAACTGAAGAATCTGCAAATACCCAATACCCTGCTTAATCTCTGGATGTAGTCTATTCTCAAACTTAATGCACTTCGACACTTCAGTCGTTGGGTCATTATAGTGCGGACAAAGTTTCAGCAGTTCCTCATACCTAGCCGTAAACTCAGCAACTGTTGAACTTCCTTGCTTTAGATCAAGGAACTCGATCTCCTTCTTTCCACACACATCTTATGTAAAGTACTTATCCAGAAAAGCAATCCTGAATACAACCCAAGTAATCTTTGTATCCAGAATCTCCATTCTATGGCACACATTATTTCATCACTCCTCTACTTCTTCTTTAAGCATATATGTTCTAAACTACACCTTTTGATCTTCCATGCAGACCACTACCCGAAAAATATTTTCAATCCCCTTAAGCCATGCTCGTGCATCATCTACATTGTGTCTGCCTTTGTAGATCAATGGGTTATTTCTGTGAAACCTCCCCCATGCACGAGCTTCATCATTATTTCCTCCATTCTGGTTCTGCTGGTTTTATAGTGCCTGGGTCATGGCATCCAAAGCATTAACAACAGTGTTATCATTTCTCCCTCCAGTCATAAATATGCGCATAGACAACCAACATTATAAACATCAACATATCGATAGTATCTAAGTAATAATCTACCAACATGAGGTAGATATCATATAAAACTAGGTCGGATGGACCTATTTGCTCTGATACCACTAATGTAACACCCTTATAAAACCCCGCGAATAATACAAATCAATAATCAGAGTATTTCCCCAAAAGGGCATCACATGCTTCATAAAACAACATACATGCATGTCTTACTTTGTAACACAGGTTTTCAAACAATTATAAAACATTTACTATGATGCGGAATTCATAGTTCAAAGTGTCTTTATTAAACATATCTTCAAAACTTCGTTGTTCATGATTCATAATTCGAAACAACTTAAGTACCATGAAAGGTAGTTCAAAGTATCATAATAAAACAAAAGAACATAAGTTCAAAATTAAACGTTCTCGGCCCCGATGTTACATATCAGAGCAAGACCTTCTAAAATCAATTGAAAGAAAACAAAACACTCCAAGCCATCTTCTAAGGTTCTACGAACTACTTCTGATCACTTATGTGTTACCCACATGTAGGGAACATTTAAATAGAAAGGGTGAGTAATCACATTCATTATAAGAGATATACGACATAAACATACTAGTTCAAACAACAACATCATAGCATCAAAATCAACAACATTGTCAACACATCATCAATTAGCATAACAACATATACAACATCATCTAGTCAACAATAATGCAATGCCACAGAAGATGTAGTGCAATAATATAGAGTCATGCATGTGGTACCAATTTGTTATGAGTACTTGACTCATCACCCTCCAAAGATATCTACCATAGGATCGGTTCCCTCTTAGAACCGGAGCACAACATCAACACAATAAATCCCCACAATAGGATTGAAGCCAACATTGGACCAACGTCCTAAATCAACATGGGCAGACCAAAGTTGTCCAAACTATACAATGAATGCATGATGCACAATACAAAATATAAAACGACCACATCTATTCGAATCGCATCATCAATCATGAAATCATCAACAACATTCAATACTTTATAGTCACAACATATTACAATCATAGTATTCCCAATTCATCATAGCAACCAATGCATTAAAGTATCAAAAACTCATTATAGCAACATACATCATGATAAAATACCTCATTAAGAATATAAGTCTACCTTTGCCTAGGTACTAGAAATATACATTTTTTTACTCATTTTATTCCACCCACATGTAGTTTATTGCGTTAGCTATCTAACCCTTCGAACGACGTCTCAAACAGAGTTCTAAAACTCAAGTTATGGCCCTTTAAAAATCCTACTGATGTACATCGCCTGGTGCTCGCCCGGGGAAGCAGTCTGCTCGCCTGAGGCTCGCGTAGCAACTTGGGAGCGAAAGCCTTACCATTCTTCACTGGTCTCCATCTCCCAGCGAAGCCCCTTGCTCGCCTGGTGACATACATCTCGCTCCTGCATCGCCTAATGATGGTGTGAGTGAGACAATCCAGAAGCATCACTTCTCCATGCCTTCCTTCACTCATATACTCGCCCGACGACGACCAAACAACGTTACTTCACCCGAAGACGCATCCCATAGCCCGATGGTGCGTAGCATACTACAACTTCCTGTTGCAATTCTGCACCTGTTCAGCCCTAATTCCTCTTTTGATTTCATGCCAATACAGTCTATATTCTCATAGTTTGCAACATATAATAATCATAAAACAACCGTACAATATTATAGGCATTATACACAAACTCATGGCAATTCAACATGTTATTTCCATCTATTTCAACATAATTTCATCACGATACGACATATCATCAAATTATCAAAACCCTAACAAATCCCTACATACCTCTAAACCCCATATCAATTATAATGACAAATCACCCCCTTACCTTAGATTCCTAGCTTGGGTCTCCTCTCTTCGCGATCTACCAAAATTCCTTTGTGTTCTTCGTGCCCTAACTTTTTCCTATGCCCTTCCAATGTTTTCATGATCGTACCAAATGAAATATTTTTCCTTATTCCTCGTTTAACCTTTGGACCCCTAATATGTTTGCCCAACTTGTCTTCACTTAGCCTTTCACCAATTACCATCTTTCCCTTATCTTATCTACATCAATTATTCCTCTATTTTATTATTAATAATGATTCTAACTAATTTTAAATAATTATTAACTAATTGTCTAAATTACTAGGATACTCCTTACTCATCTAAATTCTTATTTTTCCACAACATATCAGCACATCACAGATCATACTCAACAAAACATCATATATTCATCAATAATTTATAAATACTTACAATTAATTAATTAAATAAGTAATTACAAATTTTGGGGTGTTACAAGAGCCGTTAATGCTAGATTTTCTTCTCCTTCATCTTTATCTGAACTGTTTTCATTATAAAGTTCATCCCTTGTTTCCATGAGATCCTTCTTGAATTTAATTCTGAAGCAGTCCTTCTAGAAGCTTCCCTTCTTTGATTTATCCTTATATAGATCAGGACATTCAACTCTGAGATGACCAGGCTTCTTGCAGTTGAAACAATTATTCTGTTCATCATCTTTATCTATAGAACTAGGGCCTCCAAAGCCACCATTTCTATCAGAGAATCTCTTGTTCCTCTTTTCCAGCTATTAAAATATTTTGATGATAAAGGTCATTGTCTCATCATTAGAGTTATCATTAGAAACTCCTTCATCAAAAGTTTCTTAATATTTGCTGACTCTTAAGGATTTGGGAGCTTTACCAAAAGATTTCTTAGATGTCGACTTTAAAGCCAGTGATTTCGATATCTTTATAGGCTAATATCCATTCAGTTCCATCTCATGGCTCTAAAGTTTTCTTATCAAACTTTCAAGACTCGTCGTATTCAGGTCTTTAACCTTCTGAATAGTTGTGACGTTAGGTATGAATTTGATAGGGAGACTTCTCAAGATATTCATTACATGATCAGATGTAGTATAACTTTTGTTCAGCACCTGAAGGCCTGATACAAGAACTTGAAACCTAGAGAACATGGTTTCAATATCTTCATCATCCTTCATTTTGAACAAATCATAGTGTTGTACAAGAAGGTTGGCCTTTGCCTCTTTGACTTGAAGATTCCATTCATAAGTGGAACATAAAGAGTTAAATACATTCTTAGCATTAGACTTATCAATGATCTTAATATACTCAAAATAAGGTAGAGATTCAATCAAAATTCCTATAACTCTATGATATTTTATGTAAAGTTTCTTCTAAACTGGTGTAAGAATTTTTCTATCAGCCACCATTCCAACACCATTGACCTCAATGTTAATTCCATCCTCAAGAATGTCCCACAACTCATCATCAAGACCAATAATGCACGTACACATCTTTCTTTTCCACCATTCAGACTGAATAGAGTTACCACTAAATGTATGTGGTCTAGCAGAATAGTGACTCTTTTTAGGAGCACTATAAGCATATGGTATACCATTAGTACCAATAACATTACAACCATCAGAGTGACCTATCTAGTATAATTTTATATTCAGGATCTTTTTATTTACCAATCTTAAGTGTTTATCACAGACCGTGCTCTGATGCCAACTAAAGGTGAGAAAAATAATGAAGAACAGGGAGCAAATTGTGTATGGTGGAATCTTTTACTTCTTTTTAAATGCAACTTCATAAACTGGTTGTTAATATCATAATCTAACTTTAGAGTAGATAGCAGTGGGAATAGATTAAGTGCATAAGCAATAAGTAAACACACAAATAGAATTTATCCTGGTTCTTCTACAATCGAGAGTAATCCAACCCCCTTGTCCCACATGATATTTTCCCTTATAATCAAAACCTGATTACAGGTTGCTTAAGCAAACCAACTTAAGACTTCCTTGCTTAATCAACCTAGAAAGAGACTTCTGCTCAAGCAACCTAGCAAGAGACTTCCTTTGCTCTAACAACCTAGCAAGAGACTTCATTTGCTCAAGCAACCTAGCAAGATACTTCCACTAAAATTATAAATATAGAGTTTATATGATTAGACAACAAGATACACTTTGATATACAAATGAACAAAGACCTTATCACTTCAGATTTATAAGCTATACAAAGATAAGAAATCTCAAGGCTATGTGCAATATATATATATATATATATATATATATATATATATATATATATATATATATATATATATATATATATATATATATATATATATATATATATATATATATATATATATATATATATATATATATATATATATATATATATATATATATATATATATATATATATATATATATATATATATATATATATATATATATATATATATATATATATATATATATATATATATATATATATATATATATATATATGAAAGCTTAGTGCATAGTTTCAGTTGTTGTTCTTGTTTTAATTCTTGTTGTTATTGTTTTTTTCCTTCAAATCTTTAGCACACTATATAGAGTCAACAAAAGAGAAATTGGAAGATTACTTGCATAAGTGTCTTTGCTGAGAAGAAATTTCCAAGAGAGAGACATTGAGCGTTGGTACTTTGAAAATTGTAATTCTTGTTGTTGCTGTTTTTTCCCTTCAAATCTTTAGCACTTTATATAGAGGAAACAAAAGAGAAATTGAAAGATTACTTGCATAAGAGTCTTTGCTAAGAAGAAATTTCCAAGAGAGAGAGACATTGAGCGTTGGTACTTTGAATATCTTCATCTTCTGAGTAAAAGCTTTACCCACAGTGTCTTTCTCAAGCAAAGCGGACACAGGGATATTGGCCAGACTAAAGAGGTCTTGTCACAAAACCTTAAGCCTTTTACTTGAAAGCCTTATTTGTCTTTATTAATAATCTAAATTTTGACAAGATAGAACTGTTTTCCACATAGTATGGACAAAGGCGTTATACTTAGTCTTCCAGATCATCAGAATTTAAGTTGTCATCAGAAGATAAGATTCTAAGTGGTGAAACATCATAATCTGATTCTTCAGAATCTGAGTCATTTTCTTCTCTTTATAATTTATTTAACTTGGTTAGAATCAATTTAATTTAGAGCTTAATGATCTTGCGCACTTAAACAAATGTTAGTATACCCAATTATTCTTCAAGTACTTTGTTATCATCAAAATAAAAGTATGAACAAATTTTGTTCTACCATTTGTGTTTGGTTTGCCACGGATAATGAAAGGTTGTGATACGATTTGGGTTATTGTGGATATATTAACTAAACGGGCTCATTTTATCCCGGTTTGACTTAATTATTTGTTGGTGAGGCTAGTAGAGCTATATATTGATAATATTGTTAATTTGCATGGGATTCCATCCAGTATTATGCTCGACAGGGATATGAGGTTTACATCGAGGTTTTGGGAGAGTTTGCATAAAGATTTGGGTATGAATTTACATTTGAGTTCTGCTTACCATCCGTAGACCGATGGCCAGACAGAGAGGAATATCCAATCCTTAGAAGACTTTTTAAGAGCTTGTATGCTAGAACAAGGAGGTGCTTGGGGATAATTTTTTATTGTTTATAGAGTTTACTTGCAACTATAATTTCCCTTCGAGTATTAGAATGGAACCATTTGAGGCATTGTATGGTTGAAGGTGTATGAAATCTTTATATTGGTATGATTCGGGAGAGGGTGCTATGATTGAACCTTAGATTGTTCAATAGACCAAAGAGAAGATCAAAGTGATCCAAGAGAAGATGAAAGCTTCGTAGAGTCTATAGAAGAGATACCATGATAAGAAAAGGAAAGCACTTATGTTCCAAGAGGGAGATTACGTGTTTTTGAAAGTTACTTTGGTAACTGATGTCGGTAGAGATTTGAAGTTTCGAAAGCTTACTCCATGTTTCATTGGCCCTTACTAGATTTTGCAAAGGATATGAGAAGTGACTTATCATATTGCTTTACCATTGTCGCTTTCTAATCTTTATGATGTGTTTCAGTTAATGAGGTATAATCTGTATCTGTCTCATGTGATTCAAGTGGATGATGTGCAGGTGAGAGATGCCCTGACATTTGAGGCATCACCCATGCGGATAGAGGACCGAGAAGTGAAATAGTTGTGTGGTAAAGAGATTACCTTGGTGAAGGTAGCTTGGGAGGACAAGCTGGTGGAAACGTGAATTGGGAGGTCGAGAGCCAGATGAGAGAGTCGTATCTAAATTGGTTTACTTAAGTTAATTTTTAAGGGAGAAAATTCTTTAGGTGGGGGAGAGTTGTAATACCCCAGTTTTTGAGTTATTATTTTAATTGATTTATTTGAATTTTAATTTAGTTATTATGTGTGATAATTGGATTACTTTGAATGGTAGAGGTGTGCGACCTCGATATGAGAGTCTAGGAGTAATTAGAGATTGGTAGAAGTGGGTTATAATTATTAGGAATTGTTTTAGTAACTAAAATAATAATATTTTAATTTAATTTAATTTAATTAATTAAATGGAAAATAGAGAGATTGGAGTTGAATTGAGAATTATGAAGAAAGAAAAAAGGGAGGAAGGAGTGTGAACGTTAGTAAATGAGAGGTGAGGTTATAATTTTAACTAGATTTCCATAATTATTTAAATTAGGAGATAACTTGGGTTTAGGGGAGGATTCCAAACAATACATGAAAATGGAATTAGAGATAGAGAGGCTAGAAGACTAATAGGAGAGGAAAAGCTTAGAGTGTGGGGAAGAAGACTCATCAAACAAGAATTTTCACTTCTAGGATAACCAGGTAAGGGGGAGAACTACTTCTCTAATGGGCATATACATGAGGGGTAGAATGAGGAGTCTTTAACATCTAATAGGATTGTTGGGTTTTGGTTGAAATTTTGTAAATTGTTTATGAATGGTTGTTATGTGATGATGTTAATGATATAATTTGTGTATTGTGATGTGTGATAATTTATGTTTTGAGTTGATGAAATTCCACTATTGTTAGGGTTTTAGTAGGTTTTGGAGCATATATGAATTCATGGAATTAAATGATTAAATATGTTAAAATTGATAAATTAATTTGTTGTAGATGTATTATAACATGTATGATGTACGATTTGGATAGTTGGGAGTCAAAATCCGAGCTTGGAATGAGCTCCAATGGTGAAAATCGTGTTTCTAATTTTATCTATTTTGGGCATTTACACACAGCCCCAAAAATCTGTGTGTGTGTGTGAGCCTGCGTATAGCTCCAGAAACCCGTGTGTAACGATCCCTCACTTAGCCCTAGAAATATGGGCATAGCACGGATGACAATTCATAAATTTCCTTTTTCAATTCTGTTTCGTGACATGGATCTATTTTGGAAAGTGTTGGTACAGGTAGGTGTTGTTGTTTCACATTGTTGGCTACTGTTTGATGTTGATTGATTAATCAATCAATAATTATGTGAGTAATTGGTGTTATATGTTTGTATATGGATTATATGCATGCTATGAATGATGATGTTGATATGATGTCGTATGAGTATGAATTATGTTAATGAATTATGTGATGTTGTTATGGAATAATAGTTTGGGAGGGGAACTATTATCGTTGAGTCAATGCATATTTTGTTTATTGTCAGAAGAGGGCTTTAAACATTATCTTGTTATTGCCTTTACATGTATTGACATGCATCATTACATCACTATTGTTGATGAAATAGGAAAGTTGCAACCTAAGAAAAATGGATTGGTGACTTGTCCCATATCCGAGTAGGGTGGATTTGGGGTTCAACTAGGGCGAACTTGGTTCCTAAGTGAACCAATTATTGATGATATGGTACCGCGTGCATATGAGTCCAATTAATGTTGTGAGTCTCATTACATAATTTAAATGATGAATATGTGATTGTATCGAGTATGTTGATGGATTGGGTGTGAGAATGATGTTGTGTGAATATTGTGATATATGTGTAGATATTTTTATTCTACACTGCAGCTTATACTGTTTCATTATTGAAGTGAACTCTCTCCCTTTTGCTTTGATGTTGTCCACCATGGACATCTTGCAGATAATGAGGATTAGAAGTTATTATTGTGAGTGAAAGATAGATTTTGAAGTTATTTCCATTTAATTTCATATTTTATTTAGCGGTTATGCTCTGATCATGTAATATCGGGGCTGAGACACTTGTTTTAATTGTTGAATCCAAATTAATCTTTTTGAAGAGTTTTTATGACATTTTTTTTGAATGGAGAACAAACATGATTTTGTCGAGTATTTTAATTTTATTTTCTGATGCTCTGTGAATAAAGTTGACATATTTTGAAATTGATAACACTTTAATCAGTGTATAATGATTTTTATTTAAGTTTCATGGTTAGGGTGTTACACATTCAGTCCCGTTGTCAAACCGAACATTATTCACATGGTACTTAGAATTACGCTATCTAAGTCATAGTGTCTTCATCAACTAGATGTCAAAAATGTCTTTTTGGATGCAAATCTTGATGAAACCATGTATATGCACCGACATCTTGGATTTCGTGACCCACAATATCCTGAGCATGTATGCCTCCTCAAGAAGTATCTTTATGGTCTCAAATAAGCACCTCGTGATGGTACCAAAGATTCACTGACTATGTTGCCCAATTGGATTTTTTTCTCACAGCATCTCTGATCATTCTTTATTCATTTATAATCACGTTATTGATACTGCTTATATCCTTCTATATATGGATGGTATAATTATCACTACTTCCTCTAATAACTCTATTATGTCTAAACTTAACTTTGTATTTCCTATGAAGGCTTTGGGTCCTCAGAGTTTTTTTTCTAGAAATATAGATCACTAAACATATAAGTGGTCTCTTCTTATCTCAAAATAAATATGCAAAGGAAATTATAGACCGAGCAGACATGTCCTATTGCAAGTCATCACCTACACAATTTGACACTAAGACAAAACTAAGTGGATCTTCTAGAAATCTATATCATGACCCAACAGAATATTAGAGTCTTGCAGGTGCATAATAATATTTATCTTTCAGAATACCTGATGTATTTTATGCAGTACAACATGTATGCCTATTCATGCATGATCCTAGAATACAACATATGCCAGCTCTGGAACATATTATTCGGTATATTCACGACACTCTTGATTTCGGCCTTCATTTATATCTCTCTTCTGTCAGCAAACTGGTATCTTACATTGATACTGATTGGGATGTTTATCCAGACACCAGGTGATCCACCTCTGGATACTGTGTTTATCTTGGTGACAATCTCATCTCATAGTCTGTCAAGCGCCAACACGCACTTTCTCGGTCAAGTGTATAAACCGAGTACCGCGACGTAGCTAATGTTGTATCTGAATCTTCTTGGATTAGAAACTTATTGTTGGAACTACATTGCCCCGTAACCAGAACCACTCTAGTCTATTATGATAAAGTGAGTGCAGTTTATCTATCTGACAACATAATTCAACATCAACGCACCAAACACGTCGAGATGAACATACATTTTGTGCGTGAAAAGGTGGATCACTGTCAGGTACAAGTCTTACACGTTCATTCCCCGCTATCAAATTACCGGCATCTTCACCAAAGAACTTTCATTGCAACTCTTTAATAATTTTCGTGATAATCTCAACATTCGTCAACCTCTCATTTCCACTATTTATAAAAATCATATTGAAATCAATGAAAAGGCTAAGCCTCTAATTCTTACATAAATATACAATCAAGATGCAGTTTTCATTGTATACGATGAGCGAATGAACATGTAAGAATGATTTTATTATATTACAAATAAGTAATTTTTGAGCTTGAAAAATAAACTTAAAGATAATAAAACTATAAATCAAATTATGATAGAAGTTATAAAATTATCAACATTATAACATACAAATAAAATAATATGATTTGAAGTAACATAGAACTATTTTTCAACTTTATTTTACTTCCACGCACTCACAAGAAGAAGAAATGCACCGAGGTCTTAAAGGAATGTAACATGCTTTATGGAAACAATCCCAGTTATTTTTACAACGGAATGGATAATCTGCAATGTCTAATTAAAATAAAGGGTTGTTTTAATAAATATTTGATTAAAAAAATAGTATGTATTTGATGTGAAAGAATCTTTGAAAATGGTGTGAAGAAAAAACTTACAGACTATGGGTCTTCCTTGACGATTAGCCTTGATGGCATTGGTTACAAGAAGAAATAAAGAAAGAAAGATGAACAAAGAATAAATAAATTTGAGGATTTTACTCATTTTTTCTTCTTTGCATGTAATAAGTTTAAAACTGTTTGATTACTTTATAATTGAAAATTTTATGAATTTTTAATTATAATTGAGCACATCTTAGCACTTTGGAGTTGTAAGAAGGCAATCATAAAAATGTGATTTTTGTTAAATGTCTCAAAGATATATTCAAGAATCATGTGTGCCTTTTAAGCTCATTGATTCGATCACTTAAACCCTAATAAATATTTAGACTAGGATGCCTATTTGTCTATAAATTAAATCCATAAATTAAATAAGTTTTTTTTTTCTTTTAAATATCTCAAACTTCGTTTTTTATTTTTTTAAAATTTTATTTAAAGAATGGTTCTCCTAAAAAATTAAATTTTAACTTCCGTCTCTCCTACACTTTAGCGACGATTTTCACAATTTAGGGCGGTTTTAGCGATTGAGAACGTTGTCATGATGTTCTTTTGCTTGCTCGTGCTTCTCACTTTAGGGTGATGAAAGAAACATTCCTAATAATGTTATCACTATTAGATATTTTTGATTGAATAAAACTTTATTCGATGGCAATTCATATGAAATGTGAATTGCTTATTTGAATTTTGGATTTTGTTAATCACCATGGCCAAACTGCACTCTTGTTATTCAATGAAGCAGTAGAGAATGTGATGAAAGTGTTTAAATTGTAGTAGAGTACCGGTGGTTATTACTTGTATAAATGAAGAAATTGTAATGGCAGAAAAATAATGATTTTGATCTTTTCTATGTCACTCTCATGTTGTCTACGATTATGTGGATGTATTATATGTTGTTTCTCAAGCTTATCTTACTGTTTTATTTTGAGCGTTTAATTGGGAAGGATTTGGGCGTTTAAACAAGATCAAATAAAGAAGAGGAAGAAGATAAGAGATTGTTAGAGACAATAGATTTATGGGAAAAAATGTTGGGTTTTGGTTCTCTTCTTATGTGGAGAAAGACCTAAATATGAATAGCCTATTTATCTCAATTATATAAGTGGAGAGTGTCAATTTAGGGTTAAGAGAGATAGAGAAAAATAAGAATTTAAAAAGAGAGAAAAGATGTGAGAAATTCATTTCCGTTTTTTCTGCGGCGGTCTCACTAAAACAACGATCCCTGATTCGTTCACCGTCGGATCAAGCTGAAATTTGGTGGACTTGTTTGCAATACATATATCTAACTTTCGACTGTTGAAGATCTTCAAAAAAAGCTCTGAGTTGAGAGATACGCTCTTCACATTGAAGCTGCAGATTTGAGAAAATTTAACGTTTTTTATTTTTATTTGTAAGTTAGTTTGCTTTGTGATTTGCAGTTGTTATCATTATTTTTGTGAATCACTTTAAGACTCTCTTATAACCCCAATTGATTATGGTGGATCTATTTTCTTTGGTCTGGATGACTCGTGTTTTTTACTCTTATATTGAGGGGTTTTCCACATTAAAAATATCGGTATTCTTTTTGTGTCTTTATTATTTGGTTGTCATCTTATATTTGTTGCTGATCCTCAAGGATCCTACAAGTTTGGAAAATATTATACCCGCTACATATTATTTTTGTTATTTTGCCTTAATTTCCCATCAGAGTGGCAGCAGAGCTCTTGGTTAAGGGTTATTTTACTTGTTTGAATGATTGAGTCAAATACAAAGATGAAGATGGTATTGTTGAATGGTTCTAATTACCATTTATGGAATGGAAAGATGAAAGACTTACTATTTATGAAGAAATTCCATTTACCGGTTTTTAGTTCCGTAAAATCAGATTTTGTGTCTGATAGAAGAATGAGAGTTTGAACGTCAACATGTATGTGGTTTTATTCGATAATATGTAGAAGATAATGTTTATAATCATATTGCTAATAAGACACATGCAAAAACTTTGTGGGAGAAGATAGAGTCCTTGTATGTCTCTAAATCAGAGAATAATAAATTGTTCTTATTGAATAGCTTTATAAATTTGAAGTATAAGGAGGGGAGTCCTATTTCAGATCACTTGAGTGAATTTCAATGGCTCCTTGATCAAATGTCAGGAATGAGTATCAAATTTGATGATAAACTTTTGGGATTATTCTTATTGCTATCTTTACCAGAGTCTTGGGAGACATTTTGGGTTTCTATTTCAAGTTTTGCTTCTAGAGGTGTTATTTCTTTGGAAACGGATAAGGGTGGTATTCTTAATAAGGAGATGAGAAGAAAGGCACAAGGTTCTTCATCTCAATTTGAGGTACTTATCACTGAAAATAGGAGGAGAAGTCATAAAAAAGAACCGAAGGGTGGTAAAGATAATAGCAGAAACAAGTCAAAACCACGATATAAGAATCTGGAGTGTCATTATTATCACAAAACAGGACACGTACAAAAGTATTGTTATCAGTGGAAAAGGGATAACAAAGGAAAGAAAGGTAAGTCTAAACAAATATATCACGAAAATCATGATAATGATCATGTTACTACTGCTACATGTAATAATCTTGTTATTCTACATGATCATGAGTCTGTTAATCTCGTACCAGACGAGAGCATGTGGATAGTTGACAACAGTGGTACATTGCATGGTACACCAAGGAAGAATTTCTTCACATATTATACTTATGGTGATTTTGGAGTGTTGAAGATGTATAATGATGGTGTATTTAAGGTAATTGGTGTTGGTGATGTTTGCTTGTAAACCAACATGAGAATGGAATTGTTACTTAGAGGTGTCAAACATGCTCCGGATGTCCGCTTTAATTTGACCTCTGTACATATGCTTGATGATTGTGGAGATGACAATCACTTTGGTTCTGAAAAGTGGAAACTCAACAAAGGTAACTTGGTTGTGGCTAGAGGAGAAAAGCTTTCTAAATTGTATTAGAAAAAAGCTTTGGTTGCTAGAGACAGTGTGAATGATATCGACATGGAAGCATCTTTGTGGCACCGAAGACTACAGCCAAGAAAGATATCAGTTTGTATAATGTTGATCCAGTTTGGTTACATAATCATAATCTAGATGTTATTGGTGGTGATGATCATAATGGTGATCCATATAATTATGTTGATGATCAACAACTTGGAGATGAGGTAAATATTCCAACTATTGTGATGATGAAGGGGAAAAGGATATGACGCGGGATGAGAATCTTGGTGAAGCTCTAAAATCATCTCAAGTTCAACTTAAGAGGTATAACAGGCAGAGACAACCTTCTACAAGGTATAATTCTGATGAGTATGTGACCTTGACTGATGAGGGTGAACCTGAGTGTTTTCAAGAGGCCATGGAAAGTGATGAAAATAAAAAGTGGTTAGATGCAATGCATGACGAGATGAAATCATTGCATGATAATCACAGTTATGATTTAGTGAAGTTTCCTAAAGGCAAAAGGGCTTTGAAAAACAAGTGGATTTATAGAGTTAAACATGAGAGGGTATCTAAGTCTCCAAGATATAAAGCTATATTAGTGGTGAAAGGTTTTCGTCAAAGAAAGAGTGTTGACTTTAATGAGATTTTCTCACCTGTTGTAAATATGTCATCAATCATAATCGTGTTGAGTTTAGTTGCTACTCTTGATTTAGAGGTTGAGCAAATGGATGTGAAAATTGCTTTCTTTCATGGTGATTTGGAGGAAGAGATCTACATGAAACAACCCGATGGTGTTCAAGTTAAAGGCAAAGAAGATCATGTTTGTAGATTGAGAAAGAGTCTGTATGGGTTGAAGCAAGCTCCAAGGCAATGGTACAAGAAATTTGAGTCTGTTATGTGTAACCAAAGATACAAGAAGACTACTTCATATCATTGCGTCTTTGTTAGAAAATTTTCTAACGATGACTTTATTATCATATTGTTATATGTTGATGATGTTTATTGTAGAGAAAAATATTTCTAACATTAACAGGTTAAAGAAGCAGTTGGGAGAGTCATTTTCCAAGAAAGACATGGGAGCAGCTAAACAAATTCTTGGCATTAGAATCATGCGTGACAGAAAAGAGAAAAAACTTTAGATGTTACAAGAACATTATATTGAACGAGTGATACAAAGACTTTAAATGGAAAGTTCTAAGGCGGTAAGCACTCTTCTTACTACTCATTTCAAATTGAGTTATAATAAAGTCCTTCAAGTGAAGATGAAGTGTTTAATATGAAATGTATTCCTTATGCGTCTATTGTGGATAGTTTGATGTATGCAATGATATATACAAGATCAGATATAGCACATGTTATTGGTACAATATGTAGATTTTTGTCAAATCCAGATAGAGAGCATTTGAATGCTGTAAAATTGATTTTAAGATATCTTCACAGTACTACTTCTATGAGACTTTAGTTTGAAGGAGATAAGCCTACTCTAGTTGGATACTCTAACTCTGATATGACTGGAGACATTGATTCACAAAATCATGCATAAAAATAAAATATATTAATGTCACCATTCAAAATAATTTTTATATATAATAAAAATAAATGATATTAGTGCTCCATTCAAAAGATATATTTATTAAGTTTCCATTTAAATTTGTTTTCATGTCTTTATATATTCTAATGTCTATAATATTTCTACAATATGAAATAGTATCAAAGCTATAATATTAAAATAAAATTCAAATTTTATTGATGATAATATTTTATGGAATCAAATCATGCATAAAAATAAAATAGATCGATCATAAATTTTATGGAATCAAATCATACATAAAAATAAAATATATTAATATCATTATTCAAAATAATTTCCATATAAATATAATAAAAATAAATGATATTAATGTCTCCTTTTAAAAGATGTATTTGTAAAGTTTCGATTTAAATTATATTTAAATATTTGATAAAAAAATTATAATATTTGTTTCTAATATTTGATAAAAAAATATTAATTAGTCATACTTTAAAAAAATTAAACAAAATTAAATCGTAAAAACTTCATAATAAATTGTAACATTTATTTCTAAAATTATAACAATTAAAAATTAAAAAAATATCAATACAAAATACTACTTTTATTCAAATTTCACATAAAATAAATGAGTATAATTGTCTAATATAACTAACGGTTCTGCAAAAATATATAATTATTACAAAAGAAAATTAATTTTATAAATGAGTATAATCGTCTAAATCTATTCTATAATTATATTATGTAGTTATAAAAAGAGACTAATTATAATTACTAAATGAGATTTTATGGACATTAATTATAAATTGATAATTGAACGGCTATATTGTTTCATGGTCAAAGCAATTCTATAATTGATAAACTTCAAAGTTCCACAGTTGTGGCTATAATTGAACTGCTATAATTATAATCCTAAAGTATGAATACTAAACAGCAAGATAATACTTAAAATTATGAGATTAAATTATAATCAAGTTTGAGGAATTAGATCTGATTAGTATTCTTGATTTCTTTGATTCATTTAAAAACATTTTCCTACCTTTCTTTTAAACTACACAACATACAATGATATTTCTTAACTCATTGTAGATGTAAAATAATAACAAAGAAGAGAATCCATATTGGCACAATCTTTATCAATTTCATCAAAGTATTTATATGATCATCAAGTACCTATTCAATTGCTTCCTCGGTGTAGACATTCTTTGCAAAAAGAGATTTCTTCAAATCTTCAGCCTGTGTAGGAGAGATCATTAGAAGAGCAAGGATAATAATATAATGAATATGTTCTGACCATAGTGCTAAAAAACTTTTAAAAACATCAACCAAAAATATAAGTCAATATTATAATTTCAAAGAATTAGCGGAACTTCTAACAAATTGATTGAAATTATTGATAAAGATTGTTGGAAATGATTTATATTTTAGGAATGTCTTGTTGATTAAGTCTGTTAGAAGGTATTTTAGTATTTTATTACATCCTAATATTGTGTATAAATAGTCTAGTAGTAGGTAGGTCAATGAATTCATTAATCCTTATTTTGTAGTCATCATTTAATATATTTCTTTTTTCTTTCATCTCTCCTTTGTGCAACAACAATTGGTATCTAGAGTTCCGGTTCGAAATCCACGGGAAACACGAGTGAACAGTGAGGTGTTGTGTGATTGAGAATCATATTTTTTTTATTATGTGGGATTTGGGAAACGCTGTGTGTTAGTGAGTTTTTGAGTGAACTGCACAAGGTTAAAGATGAACGAAAACAACGATATTAGTTCTAAGCTTCCAGTATTTGATGGCAAAAAATGAAATCGTTGAAAGATTCAAATACATGTGTTGTTCGGTTCTCAAGATGTGTTAGATCTTGTCATCGATGACTATGCTTCATTAGCAACAGACGCGACAGAGGCACAGAAGACAATGCAGAAGATGATAAGGAAGAAAAATCAGAAAGAATTATTCTACATCCATCAGTGTGTGGATGAGAATGTGTTTGAGAAGATTGCTGACTTTGAAACAATAAAGATTGTGTGGGACACGCTGGTCAAATGTTACGTTGGTGACGCATAAGTGGAGAAGGTGAAACTTCAATCCCTAAGAAAGTAATATGAAAATCTCAACATGAAGGACAACGAGAAGGTTTTTGAGTACATCTCTAGAGTGATTCTGATCACTAATGAGATGAAAGCTTATGGAGAAACTCTTTCTGAACAAGTAATCATAGAGAAGGTATTGAGATATTTAAACTATCAATTTTATTACATTGTGGTAGCAATTGAACATTCCAAAGATATGAGCACCATGAGAGTTGAAGAACCGCAAAGTAATCTAGAGGCGCATGAGTTACATATGACTGAGAGAACTTCTAAGAGGGAAGTAGAGCAACAGACTCTGAAAGCAACTTCTGGTAAAAAAGTATCAGAAGCAGACTTGGTCAGAAGCCAGAAAGAAAACTAATAGTGGTTAGAGGTCAGAAGCTTCAACCTCTGATAAGTAGAAGAATGTCCAGAAGGGAAAAGAGAAGTCTGAGAAGAAGAATGTTCAATGTTACTGTTATAATAGGTTTGACCACTATGCCAAAGATTGCTGGTCAAACAAAAATAGGAAGTCAGAAGAGGCAAAAATAGCCAGAGGAGATTCAGATGATGAACCTGTGTTATTTATGGCTTATGAAATTGATGTGAAACCTGTCAGATTGTCATTTTCTGATTCTGAAGGGGAAGAAGATGACTCTGAATATTCTGATTCTAAAGGAGTGATTTTATATGAGTCAAAATCAGAATATGACCGAGTCAGAATCAGAAGATGACTTTGAAGATTCTGAAGATGAGTCAGAATCTGAGGTTCCTGAAGATAAGTCAGAGTTAGAAGATGACTCTGAAGCTGAAGGCAAGGCAGAATCCGAAGGTGATTCTGAGTCTGAAGAAGAATCAGAAGATGAGTCAGAATCTGAAGAAGATTCTGCTTTTGAAGATGAGTCAGAACTTGAAAGATGGTGAATCTGATTTTGATCCAGATTTTAAATCTGGTGGTGATCATGCTTCTATAAAGGAAAACTCTGAAGACGTAGGTCTGGAGGACAAGCTTCTGAAGATGATTATTTTCTGATGGAAATCGTGTCTCTGAAGGTGGGCCTTCTAAAAGAGGAGTTTCTAAAGGTCCGCATCAGTAATGTGCCCTACTACATGGCTTTTGCAACTTGGATAGCACTGTGTTTTTATTGATTAAAAAAAAATTGTATCAAATTATAATGTGATAAGATATAATAAATGTCAAAATAATATGATGAGAGTAGTGTTAAAAAAGTCTAATGTGTTATTATAATTAGATTAAATGTTAATTAGTATTAAAAGAGTAATAAATATAATTTTCTCATTTAACTATAAATAATAATTTCATAAGTTGAAAATTCAATAAAAGTAAAAAAGAAAAACACACACAATATGTCTCCCTAACCGTTTTTCTTTGTCTCACCAATTAACCATTAATTATTTAAACATTCCCATTATTATAAATATATTATGTTACCCTTAGCATTGAGTGATAATTTCATACGTTGAAAATTCACTACTAGTGCAAAAGAAAATTCACTGATCAATCTTTTTTGTATAATTTACTATAAGTGCAAAACTCTTTTTTGGAAAGCAAACTTATAATAAAGATTTTCTTTTTAATTTATTATCTAATTTTTATGTAAATCAAATACATTAATTATTTAATAAATTTAAAAAGAAAATTTTAATTTATAATAAAGATTTTTTTTTAGTTTATTACTAATTTTTATGTAAATCAGATATATTAACTATTTAATAAATTAAAAAAAAAAATCTTTACTTATAATAATAACCGATATCGTACCGTTCTTTCACTTTGATTTTATAAACCTCAAAGGAAAACTTATAATCAATGTGGTCAACTATCAAATCAAAGTTTCTTCATGATTGGAAACGAAAAAAATTACCAAATACTTTTATTGCTTGAAAACCTTCCAGCTTTCTACATGATTTTCACCGTTTAAAATCTTCAATTTTGACAATTAAACAAAGATGGTTATTAATATGCATATGTCATCTTTAAATATATTATGAGATTGGATACCAATCATTCATAATTTATATAATATATTAATAATTTATATAATATATTAAATCTGAAATAGTAAATTATATTACGACACATCATATGTTACTTACTATATATTTATCATTTTTTTTATGTAGTCACTTCAAAACTCATTTTTATTTTTCAAAAGATCAAAATATATTATTCTTTTATTGATGTTTTGAATTCGAACTTGGGCAAAAACAAAACTATATTAATTTAACAATTATTTTATAATTTTAAAATATATTATTTGCTTAAACTTTATATAATATTGTTTTTGAAATAATTTTTTATTTATAAAAAAAAGAAAGAAACAAAACTTTGATATTTTTTTAATATAGTGTCTCTAAAATAATTTTAGTTCATTTTTATTTTAAAAACTTAAATGATATGATATTATTTATCGTACTACTTACAACAAATAATACTATCATGAAAAGTAAATTGGTTGTCTTAACGTTTGATTTTGAAATCATAATGCAAAAAAATTAAATATAATATAATACATTTAGAACTTTCTTGCATATAAATGACATGTAAGAGATTCAATTCATTATAATAATTTATTTTTATTTTAAAGAATATTTTGAAGGAGCTAGATTCAATATTTATTTTGAATAAAATAATCTAACAACTTAATAATTACTCCAATAAGTATATTTGCTCAAATTTTAAAAATAAAAAGAGACATGTGAATTCAAACACTATTAAATATTTTTGGTTTTCTTATAATCATAGCAAGGGTCAAAGTTAAAACAAATATCTCTAATGTCAAATTAGTTATTACATAAATTTCAAAGGTTTGTCACTATTTGTTGATATTGAAATATGATAGATAAGCAACACTTTTCAATCATATTTATGTACTTCACTATTACATTCTTCATATTAGGACGTACAAATAAACTAAAGACAAAAAAATAATTATTGATTTCTCATACAAATATGAATGTCAAAGAGACAGGAAAATCAAAATATAATAAATGATCACAGGTAATATCTTTTAGAGTTATTAAAAGTTACAAAAATTAAATTCTAAATATCACTATCAACTTACAAACATATTTTTTTTTTCAAGTAAAATGTTTTTTTTCTTTTATATTTCCATATTATAATTCATAATAAATTATTATAATATAACTTTTTAACCATATTTAAAAAAAAAATAAGATTATATAAATTTAATATAAATCAAATAAAAGTTAATTTACAATCCGCATCGCATTGGTCTTAATTTAATTTATAATATTTTTGTGTTAAATATCAAATTATTATTATTTATTTGATTAATTTTGGTTATGCGCCATTGAACCGTCTACAATCATTGTCATGTGCTATATCAAATTGTAGTTCAAATAGGTAGTTAATGATATTTTTAATAGAAATATTAAAATATATTTTTTTATCAAATTTGTTATGATTAAATTATAGTTAAATAGAATCTTATAAAATATTTATTATGTGTAATTAAATATAGTTTCTATCGACATGGTTAAACTATAATTAACCAATCCATAACATCTAAAACGACTCAGACACATTATATTATCACTAGCTCATATTATGTCTCATCAATCATCATTAGCTGATTAAAAATATTATAAATATAGTAATGATTTCATAACAATATGATTCCCTAACAAATGTAAGTTTCAAAAATTTTATTCTAAATGGTTTTGTATTTATTCAATTTCATTGTAAGTTGTTTGATTATTTGGATGAATTAATATTTTCTACTTTATCATGTATAAATTATATTTTATTTTACCATGCAATTTATAGTCTGGAATTTATCATAATTAGAGTCTTATTTTATTATTTGATAGCATATATTAACCTATGAATTGTTAATTTAAATATTTTTAAAAATATTTTATATAAATTAATATTTTCTCTTTAATATCTTTGAGCTATACTAAATATTAGGATAAAAATACAATTTTACTATTAATTTGTAAAAATAAAACATGATTATTGTTGGTTTTTTATTTAGATGAGAGTATATATTATTATAAGTTAAATTACACTTTTGATTCTCTTATTTACTGATTTACGAAATTAATCTCTCTATAAATTAATAAGTGCATGTTAATTTTTTAAAATTATATTTTTTATCAAAAATGTTCTAAAAATTTTCATATATTATAATTTAGCAAATATGACAAGTGACACATCATTTAAAAATAGATAAATCGCCAATTTTAAATGAAAAAATATAAAAAATGAATTAAATCTGTTTGATTTTGAAATTGAGAGGCTAATTATGTAAATCAGAAATATAGGGAGATAAAAAAGATAATTAAGCCTTATTTATATTATAAAAACTATAAATTTTTTAATTTATATCCAACTAAAAATTTCCATACTCTCTGCAAAAAAATAAAGCTTTTTATGATGAAGGTTATATCTCGAACAATGAAAAACGAGGGTATAGGTTCTGAAGAGCGCTATGTTGTATTAATTTTTTTTAAATAAAAAATATTAGACCTCAGTTATTTATTATAACCGAGGTAAAATATCAATAAGGGACTCGCTTCCATATCTCGTTACTGTATTTTGTGTTTTTTTTTCAATTGATAGTAGGCATTTCTCATTTGGCGTCTTTCCAATTTCTATTTTTATTTTTTTTATTTGTTTCATTAGTATTTACCTCAGCTACAGGATCCAGATGAGACGTAATATATTTTGTATTAACATTTTCATAATACTAATTTTAAAATATTATTTTAATACTTTATTTGATAAACTTTAACCCTTCGGTTTTCTTAAATATCCGACGTGATATATCTTTTAAATGAATTTCCAGAATATGGCGCTATGAAGTTATTTTTATAATTTTATATTTTTAATACCACTACCATGTCGATTTTGTGTAAAATCGAAATGACACTTATTTTGTATGAGATACTTCATAGAACTATCTAGCTAGTTTCTAACTTTTCATTTACCCTATCAACACTCAAACGTCAGTTCGTCGCTCTCATTTCGCAAATACCCTAGACGATATTCATCAAAACTCTTCCAAAAGATATTCATCAAACGTCATTTTTGCAACATGTTTGTTCTTCATTGAATCATTAGTTTGTATATTCATCAACGTTAGTTTTTCACTTTGTCTATTGATCATTTTGTTTAGGGTTTCTTCGTTACTTTGTCTATTGATCATTTTGTTTCATCTTTATTTTCCATTTGTGTTGACTGAAACGTTATTGTTGATAGTCATGGCCGATTCGACAAGCACCTCTCATACAACATCTGCTACAAACTCTATTAATACACAAAGTCGTAAAAGAAAAACTAGAGGTGCCGCGATGTATACTGTGATACGGTGGCAGAACCGACTGTTATACTGGTTTTGCATTTGTATTCGCAAATTTCGCGGTAAGCAAGAATCGTCACCGACTTTTATTTCAGCCAACTAAGGAAAAGGAAAAAGAACAGAAAAACCTTTTTCGAGATGTTTTTGAGTACGGGGGGAGGGGGGGGTAGATTATAGAAAGGGAAGGTGTTAACACCCTTTCTATCTGTGGTTTTCCACGGGCTCTTAGGTACTTGCTCATTTTGAAATTGCTTGTGTGTGTTTTGAAAAATTTCTGTTTAACTTCGTGATAACCCGTGTACCTGTCCTCAAGAGTGTGACGACGTTGTTTTTGAAAATTGTTTTGAAAGTGTTTGTGAAAAAGAGTTTTTATTGTTTTGAGCAAGTACTTAAGAGTTTCTACCTACTCGAAAAATATTTTTCATTTTCTCATTTCCTTTAGACAGCGCTATCCTACTATTAGTGAGTAGGTAGCCCTATCGTTGGATGTTGAGGGACTATCGAAAGGGACGCTATGGTCATCGAAGACAACATGTAAAGATATCTTAGCATTCGAAGGGACTGTCATCATATATGCAACATCGAGGGACAATATCATTTCTCATAGGCAACTCGAGGGACGTTAGGGACCATGATCTTTATGATGACTTTAGAATTAAGGGTCTTTGCTAAGACATCCCTACGTTCGAGGGACATGACCATTATTTCCCGAGACAACCAAGTGAGATATACCCTAAGGGTGCATATGTGCAAGGTGTGTTATGTTCAGTTATTTTAGTCTTGTGTTAAGTTTGCTAATGTTTGATTATTCTTGCCATACAATCCTATTAGTCATACATCTAGCAGTTAATAATTGCAGTAATTTAAAAGTGCAGAAATATAAAACCTAGCTATTACAAGTCTTCGGAGAGGGGGATTATGTACATATCCAAAACTGGGGGAGAAAATAAATAAAAGCGGTAAAGGTCCTACTAATCATCTATTACATTCCAATATACAGTTATAATAATAAAAGGAAGTGCGAAAGAACAATAACGCGTAAATTTGAAAAGACGTCTAAAAATCCTAAGATATAAAAAATATTTTTGTTGTTTTTTGTTTTAATTTATGAAAATAGTTTAAGTTAAAAAATAATTGATCTAGATCTATATTTTAAAAAAAGTTAACTATTAAAGAAACACGAAATTTAAATAAAAGAAATTAATTCTATGTTTTTTTGATATTTTTGTTACGAAAAAGAAAATGAATTAAAATGAAATTAAACCTAAGTTCTATTAATTTTAATTTTAAAAAAAAGTTAAAGTGATTAGTTAATTAATTTACCAAAATTAAAATTTAATTAAGAAAAATCCTAAATCTCTTTTTATTTGATTTTTATATTTGTTTATTGATTAAAATATAAAAAAAAGGATTAAAAGAAATAAATGAAATGAATAAAATAAGAAAATAAAGATGGGCTTAGTAGTAAAAGTAAACAGGGGGGTGCAATCATCAAAAATCCCTAGGCCCGAATCTTCGAAAGCTTCATGCCCTAACTATGGTGTTTTCAGATTCTTGTGTGGAACCTCTGATTCAACAATCCATAACTGTTCTATATAAACTCAAACAAACGTTAGCATGCCATAAAATGTGATTAAAATTAGAGATTCGAAGTTTAAAATTTTACTAAACCGGTGTTGTCAAATGGGGGCGTGCTAGGCGTGTGATGGATTTCTCTTGGACCTTGTAAGACTCCCAAGGACTTCAAGAGAATGGTTTGAGGCTTGATGTCAATCGGGAGAGACCGGAACCTCGAGATATGACTTGCACCAATTCTTTGATTTCTGGAGAGCTTTTGGAGAGCTTTTTGAAGAGCTTTTTGAGAGCATTTTTAGAGAGGAATTTCGTGTGTTTCAAGCTTGTATAGCTCTATATTTATAAAGGAGAATGAGGAGACAAGAAATCATGGAAAGAATCTCCCTCATAATGTGTTTTAAGACCATAACCAAAATTTGAAAAAAATGCCATATTTGATGATTTTATGCCATTTTCACATATGGATGAACCTGGACATATTTGAAGGGTTATTGCACGAAATCAATTGACATAAACCAGCATAAAACTTTCCCAAAATGGATTCACATCAAAATTTAAATTATTTCTATTATTTATTTATTTAATTCTGAATTTTAATGAATAAAATATCAAAATAAATAGCATAAATAGTAGAAAAATATATGGATGGGCTTAGAGGTCGTGGACCATGTTAGGAATGAGTTTCAAACTTGAAAAGATAGGCCCATTTGGAAAAAAATCCATGTTTGGTCAATATTTGCTTCATGCATTTTTCCAAAAATTGGTCAACTTTGACAATGCATATCTCTCTCAATTTTAACCATGTGAGGGTGTTCTTGGACTTTTTAGAAAGCTTAGGATGTCCCCTAAGAAACCTCTTGGGTTTCATCACAATTGGATCTTCCATGTTCATGTACAAAGCTTTGACCCAAAATGTGTTTTTGTTGACTTTTGAAAAGGACCTATAATGTCTGAATTTATATCTTTTCATGAGTGCATTTATTGAACTTGAGGGCTGAAGATGCATTGTAGGGAATTGGATTCTCTGAGCCTTGGATGAGAAATTTATAATAAAGTATGAGAAAATTATGCCTGGTCAAAGTTTGGTTGACTTTTCCTAGAGGAACCCTAATTTAGCAACTTTTGAGTTTTGATGAATTAGGAGCATTCCTTGAGGAATCATGATCAACCATTGATCAAATGATGGATATCACTTCAAAATGTTGATGTTGACTAAAAATCTTGAAATTTGACTGTAAATAAGCCACATTTGACTTTTGACCTAACATAGTTGATTTTCAGGCATTTGAGCAAGTCACTGAGAAAACTTGTTGTGCAAGGCATGAAACTTGACATGGATGATCTTGAGGATATATTAGGACCATGGAAAATATTTGAGACCTTTGGAGTTCACATAAATTGATGAAAGTGGAAACCCTAGTTGAAGGTTCATTGCCTTAGGAGATAATTTGCCTGGTTAATTCTTGAGCATCCTTGAGCAAGTTGAGGACTTCAATGAGCATGTGTTAAGTAAAATGAGAGAGCAAATTTTGGGGTACAACATATACAAAGGTGAAAAAAGCCAACGAATATGGTATTCGATACTTGGTTAGAGTTGATGCAGTAACTGGCATGGTTAAAGGTAAAAAAGCTGATGATTTTTTTGGTTACATTGCGTTACAAGGTAGAAGTAAAGTGAGTATTTTGATAAATAGTTGGCATGAAATTGACGATGAATTAAAAACCGATATATGGTCTGATATTAAGGTATTTATGTTGTATCCTATCATTTATTTTACAAGTATATTTTTTGTGCAAAGGGAGAGGTTGTCGCAGACGGTGCATGAGAAGTTCTTGGATGAGGAGAGAGAGGTTGTGGCAGACTGTGCAGGAGAAGTTCATTGAGGAGGAGAGGGAGAAGTTGTTACAAACGGTGTAGGAGAAGTTTTTGGAGGAGGAGAGGAAGAAGTTGTTGCAGGAGGTGCGGGAGAGTGTCCAGAAGGAGCAGGAGGAGGGAGAGAGGATGAATGAGAAGAAGTTGTCTGCGTATTTCAGTTTTGGATTGTATTTATGTTGTTTTTATGATGCAAACATTGAGTTTGTTGGGTATACTCATCCTTACAAATTCAAATCAGATGGAAATTTGAGAGAATGTAGTTGAGAAAGTTACGAGTGGTACAAGTGCGACATATAGTTTTTCTGCCAACCAGGAAAGTGTTGAACCCTCACCACAAAATTAAGATAGCCTTCGAAGACTAGAGATAATGATACCGAGTATTGAATTCATTACTATGGGTTTTAACTTAATTCACAATTCACTTTGTCCGTTGTTTCTTAACAAGACTTCGTTAAATGAATTTTTGAAGGGAGGTGAGGAACTAGACGAGTCCATAATGCAATTTTGATTCTCGTAAGTAGTGTTATATTTGATTTCTATTTATATACATACGTTCTTATACTTTAAAATAAAGATTTGACCTTGCAGGTGCATCCATGACTTCTGTTTAGAAAGGAATCTTCTAAACAAGTATTGTATCTTAGATGCTGCGAAGATTGCTCTTACTAGCGATTCTCGGGTCACGAAGTCAAAAATTACATACAAGATAAGTTGATGGAGAGAGGGAGCATCAAAGATTGTTATTTGGCCCCGTTTTACCACCAGTAAATATATATTAATTTGTGTTGTCATTTATAAATCAATTTCATCCATATTATTAATTATTTTGAATGTTTATGCAGTTAACATTGGCAACTACTTGTCATATGTCCCAACAAAAATAGTATATTTGTGTTTTGCTCGATTCACTCGACACTACCCTAAATTGTGATCACCGTTTTGAATGGGTAAGTTGTATTATTTCTTATACTCAAATTTAACTTTAGAATTGAATAGTTTTTATTCATGTTTAATTTTAACCTACACGTGTAGAGCGATGGGGGAATATAATGCGCGAAGAAAAAATCTTATCGGTAGAAAGCTAAACTTTCGTTACGTAAGAGTAAATATAGTAATTGTGCTATTTGAAATTATATTAATTGTGTGTATTAATGTGATATTAATAAATGAAAATTATTTGTAGTGGCGTAAACAAACTGATTCCCATTCTTGTGGATATTATGTCATGGGATATATGTTCCATATTGTGTCTGATGGCATTACACAAGGATTTATGAAGAATAAGGTATTAACTTAATCCATGTTATGCATACTTCTTGAACTAATTTTATTGTTTTTAGCTTAAATTTTATTGTAATTGTAGGATTTTAGCAACCAAAAACTGTATTCAATAGAGGAAATTGATGACATCCGATCTCGTTGGGCCAGTGTCTTCATATCTCTTTATGAAGCTCAAGAACAAGAAGAATAGTTTCGGTTGGTTACTAACAATGTTATTTTGTATACGAACAAATGTTTTCTTATTTTGTCTTGATGATAACAATGTTATTTTGTATATGAACAAAGGTTTGAAATGATATATGATATTATTTTAATTTGGTTATATATTTTGTAGTTTATGTGTAAAATAATACTGGCAGACTAATAGATTTATTATAATGATATGATACATGCCAGTGAAAACGATACAAGAAAAAATGATACAAGGGACTAATGAAATTGATAAATATAGCCAAAAAGCTAAATAATAAACCCCTCGATTATTCTCTAAAACCGAGGTAAAACGAATATCATTTTACCTCGGATTATAAATAAAACCGATAGCTATATGAAGTGCGAAATAAAAATAATGCAGTTCTTAGGGATCGAACTCATGGCTTCAATAATAACCTCGGTGTTAAAAACACCGAGGTATTAAGTGCAGACTTCTCATGACGACCTTAATAACCTCTACTGGATTTAAGTAAAATACATTTGGCATCCGACATTAAAATCATTATTTGTAGTAGTGACTCTAAATAAACTTAAAAAAAAAATTCATTTCACACTTAATATTTTAACATTTTTAAATATTTTTAATATTATATATCATTTTGTTTATATTAGAAAATTGTCTTCATACTGATTTATTCATTGCAAATTATTTGTTTGTTCAATTTATTTGTTATTAGTTACTAGCATGATATTTGTATAAAACAATTACTTTAGTAATCAGATTTCACACATCGATAATTATTCATATAAAAAAATTCTTATATCTTGTATCTATAAATAATGATATCATATTTGTCATTTAAGTGTGATTAATTTCTATAATTATGATTCCCTTCAAAATTATTAATTTTATGATAAGTAAAATCACATCCTTACCGTTAATATATCGTCAAACTTTACAATTTTAAGAATTTTATTTTAAATAAAAAATATATTTCATACTAACAATAATATATTTTAAAAAACTTTTTTTAGTATTCAACCCTAACCTCTTACCTTTTTTACCTTAATTTTAGATGTACTTATGGAACACATTCAAGAGCTTGCACAGACATGCATATTTTTTATATATGATATAGTCTTTGGAGAGTCTGATAGAGATTTAAATGAGAGGTTAGAGATGAGTTTTAGAAATACAAGGTTTTCGCCTAAGTAAAAGTAAGACAGAGTATGTGAAGTGTAAGTTCAACAAAAGAAGAAGAATTTCTAACCTTGAGGTGAAACACTACTACAAAAAAGTCTTTCATCAAGAACTTGTGAGATTTTACCCCCGAGCCCTTAGGGTCTTTCATGGCGAATGTAAACTTGGTTTTATATCGGGCTATCCAAGAACTTGTGAGATTTTACCACCTGACTGATCTCGAACAAAAGCAAGTTTTTATCACGGGCTAACCAAGAACCTATGAGATTTTATCACATACTAATCTCGAACCTATGAAAACTTTTATACGAGAAAAATATTCGAACATAAACGAAGACTTTATCACACAATTCCCAAACCAAATTTTTTTACGAATTTAGCTTCAAACCAAAAAACACAGTTCCTAAATAGATAAATTTTTCAACCAAGGTATAAACTTCCTTGGTGAACTTACAAAATAACTCTTCCAGAATTACAGCTTTCTCATTTGCCAAATGACTTTCTCGCAAAGCACTATGGCTAAAGTTTTAGTGATAGAAAATACACATAAAGAGATTTTAGTAAGAGAGTGAGAAGTGAAAATGAGATCGCGTTTCTAGATGTGAAAATATGTGGGAAGAGACCTCTATTTGTAGGCTAGAGGTTGGCTCACAAAAAGAAAAAGTTTTAAGGCCATTTATGACTTACCAATCGATTGGCATCATGCACCAATCAATCGGTAGGCCTAAATTAATCGATTAAAAGGCTCCAAAAGTAAATGAAAGATATTTAGCCATTGTCCATAATTAAGATGTTTCCATAATCTCTTAGGGCACATTTTTGTATAGATTTAATCGCTTGGGTTAAGGCGCCTATCGATTGGCAAAGACAAAAATTCCGCATAAAGTTTTTCAGACAACTTCCAACTCTTCTAGCACGACTTCAAATTTTTTTATAAATATTTAATTGAGAAAAAAACAATTAAAAAGTAAGTTGTCATGTGTGTGCGTAAGCCATATAATTTGTAAGAAAGCCTTAATGGTTTTACAATGTATTCATGCAGATGTTCTGGCCATTCTTTCACATACTTCAAGTCTAGTCAAATGTTTCTATCTTGTGGACACTTGCTTGAGTTTAATTGAGACCAGGCTTTTGTTATGTTCCATTTGGTTTCCATCATCTGAGAGAAAAGTCTATCAAACTCTAATAATTTGTTTTGTATCTTTAACCGCTTTATGCTTGATTCTTATTTGTTGTCATCAAGAGTAGTTATCATCATTAAACCTTATTTGTCATCATCAAAACTTGTTTTTCTTATTAAGGAATATTGTAACACCCTTATAAACTCCACAAGAAATTATGAATAATTAAAAATAAAAATCACCACTCAAGGGTATCGCACTTTATAGAAAACATCATAATAACAATCCTGCTATGTAACACGAGTTACATCAATTAAAAACATACACCTAATTATAATTTCAACACCTCATTTAAAAACATCTCAGCGAAAATTCATCGTCATATATCATCATTAACTTCTCAAAATTTATAACATTGGTCTCATCAATTATTAAAACCAGAGTAAACAATCAAAGTCGATATAAAGTATGTCTACATTAAAATAAATCATATCATTCATAAAAAAGAGCGTTGCAAACCCGATGTTACAAATCAGAGCAAGACACCACTAATGTAGCAAACTAACTAAAATACTCCGAAGCTATCATTAGCTCTTCTACGAACTACTCTTGATCACCTATGCGTTACCCACATAGAAGCAACATTCAAACAGAAAGGGTGAGTAATCACAATTCATTATAAAAGATATAAGGAAAAGATTAGTATTATAAATGACATCATCATATCACAACACATAACATTCATTAATACTTCATAATCACCAATACATCATCATAGCACTTAGACATCTTTCATCATTACAAATCATCATATAATTACATAGTTCACAATTATCATCACATCAAAACTCATCAACAAAATCATGCAATGTCACATAGGATGTTAATGCATAATATTGACTCAATGCATGTTGTATTCATATTTTATGAACACCTAGTTCATCACCCTCCAAAGATCTCCACCATAGGATCGATTCCCTCTTGAAATTGGAGCATATCATAAATGCACTGAATCCATACAATGGGATTAAGGCTCATCACAAGCGGACCACTGTCCAAAATTAGCGGACCACCATCCAAAATAATTCTATGAATGCATGATGCACAAACGTCACATAAAGGTCGACCACGACTAGTCAAGTGCATCATCATTCACATAATCATCATCACATAGCATATATACACATTAAACATGCACATCACTCAACATCTTCATAAACAATATCAATTACATCATAACAACATCATAGAAATTCACAACAACTTTGTAGCAACATCAAGTTCATCATTAAAACAAATAGAATATCATAGGCTAGCAACATGTAATGATTCAACTTTATCAACCCATAGTTTAAAGAATAGTACATCAAATAACTCCTATAATTCTATCATACTATAGCTATGCGTGTTAGCTTGTCAACACTTTGAATGGCGCATCAAATAAAGTCATGAAACTCAAGTTATGGCCTCTACAAGTTACTGCCAGGGCTGCTCGCCCGAGGCTCGCAAGACGATGCTAGAAGCGCTCAACTCGCCCGGTGCTCGCCCAACGACGCTAGGGTAACAGACTATCCCCCATAAATTTCCAGGAGCAACTTTTTTCCACCATTACCTTCGCCACTTGTCTCGCCCGACGACGATGGGGTGTCAGGCTCGCCCCAAGCTCGCCCAACGACGATCGCGATTCTGCATTTTATAGATTGCAATATCTCCTTTGTACAGGCCCTACAAACTCTGATTTTGGTCATCAAATGCATCACAAACATCATATAATTCATGTTAACATCAACGAAATTATATACACATTATAGGGTCAGATTATGGGATCTCTATTTCGTCAAAATCACTAAATTCATCATGCAATTCATCATACTTTTCACCAAAAAAACATACAATAAAAAACCATACCACTACCTAAACACTCTATCGATCATAATAAATTAGATTAAACCCCTTACCTCGAATTCATATAGATCAATCCTTTCCTTCGCGTTCTACAAAATTCCTCTTTGAGCCCTAGCCTCTTCTTCGTGATTCTCCCAATTCTACGATCAAACTCAATGATCAGTACTCTTATATATTCCCTTTTACCCCTAGGACCCTTTCCATGTCATTCCCTTTATGCCCTCACTTATCACCATAATTTACCACCATTCCCTTATTATCTCTAAACACCAATTATTCTATTTAATTACTATTATTAAATAATTCTAAATATTGTAAACTATATTATATCATCTAAATAATTAAACTAAAATTATCTAAATCCAAATTATTCTAATTAGCACCTTAGTCCACCACTATCCACAATATATCATCATATATCACATGGATAATCACCAATAATTCATAAGTAATCAATTAACTAAATAATTCTAATTTTGGGGTGTTACAAATATCACCTAGAAGTAACATGTAAAATAATGTTCCACATTCTCCCCCATTTTGATGATGACAACACATTTCTTAGGGAGGTGGAAAAATAAACAAGCAAGGATTTTTTTAGTAATCAAACTCCCCCTCAATTAACTAGAGAGTATACTCTACTCTCCCTCAATTAATTTAGAGATTATACTCTACTTCCTTTGAGAGTATACTTCTTCCACTTTGTCGAAATCAAAAGAAAGACAAAGATGCATTACAATAACTTAAAAATGAAAACATAGGGAATAAAATCATTTAGGAAAGAGAAAAATGTTATCTTATTCATTAATAGAAAATAGTTAGAATTCAAAGTACAAGAATGAAAATTTCTGAATTCAAAGTTTGTTGAAAACAAAAAATAACACATAGGTGAGACTATTCTTTATCAAAATAATCATTGAAGAATAGGTCTTTGGGTAGTTATGTTTGGTATGGGATGAATTTTCGAGTTATCAAGTAAAATTTATCATTAATCACATTTATCTTCCCAATTACGACTTTGAGTAGGTCTTTAATTGTAGGTAGTTGAGGAGGTAGGGGAATAGAGTAGCTGCAACTGTCTAGCTCTATAGGTACTTCTTGACTATTTTCTTTTCTTTTCTTATAATTTGATGGAGGATTTTTATTTATTTTTCCATTGATCATCTCAAATTTCATTGATGGTAGGTCTGACTTTCCTATTTTAGTCGTTTCGTCCTTCAACTCTTTATCTACGAAATTGTATCAAGTATCTTCCATAATTTTTGTGACTAGATTTCCATATGGAAACCGTACTCTTTCTTTCTTATTTTTTGTCATGTAGTCAGTTACTTGTTGAGCCTATATGACCTTAATTTTGTTTTCTATTAACCATATTGCTTCTACATCAACTTGGGTTATGAGGATAAAGTTTATTTTTCTTGAAAAAAGCATGTGATTGATCACATAGTGAATTAAAGGACTCTCAGGGTTGATGTATCCAAAAGAGAAGGGATTTGGTATGGATGGTGATAGATCCTTCATGAAAGAGTATGAAACTATCTTATGATTGTATCTATTTACTTTGTCTCCCGGTTTGATGATAGTATCTTCATGAGGGAGATTCAGAATCTTTCCAAATTCTTCCACTAATAGAGTTATCTTATGCCTTTTTACTCCAGTTTGAAGTTTTTCATCTGTGAGATAAAGATTTTAAAATAACATCTTGACTAATGATGGATATACCATTTTTGAGGAGATACAAAAGAAGGTTGACAGGTTGAGTTCTTCGAAGATTTTATAGAATTCTCGTTGCTTGAAATCTTTTGGATCTAGGATGTGAATTCTTATAGAGGATTGATTGGAAAACTCTTGGAAAAATATTACATCTTATTGTTGGGTTGAATAAGTCAGAGAATAGGATGGTAGAAAATTTTAACCTTTTGGGAGCCGTGATGATTTTGAAAGAACAACCTCACACACAAGATTTGAAAAATATGCAATGCAAAAGAGTGAAATATGAATACCTATTTATAGTGTGCCATTTGATGATTTGATCATGTATTTATATAAATCAATCAATGGAGATTATGATGATTGAAAATTAAGGATAAATCTTTCCAAATTATGTGTGTCAATCGATTGTCTAATGGCTCAATTGATTGGTGAATCAAATCTATCAGAATTTTGTGTGTTCGTCATCAATGATGAGATTTAATTTTCCTGGAGGGCAAGTTTGGGTTGATTTTGATATGAAAATAGAAGCTCCAAGCTTCTCCAATTTATTTCCATAGTGTTCCAATCGATTGGGCTTTTGTTGTTCAGCATTTTGGGCCTTGTGTCAGATTTTATTGCTTTTCTACACCCATTCAATCTTATTTCACCTTCTTTCTATAAGATTTTTATAAAATCATATTTTTTTAGTAAAAATAATTTACTGAGGTGAGTAAAATTAAAACCATTATTTTAAGGATTAATCGGAGTTTTTCGATTATTTCTACCTTAGAATACTACCTTTCATATCAAAACAATTTTGATAAAAGTATCCCTCAAAGGGGAACACCGAGCATATTATGGTGTGTCCTTCTATAAGTATCTTTGGAATCTAGAGTTGGTATAAACAACGAGATGAACATGTCCATTACATACATATCCACTCAATTGTTCACTAAGGATTATAAACCTTGATATGTTCTCAAAAACACTTGCTTTGATCATATTAGTTGATATTTGTTATCATTGTATATTCTTGGATCAGAGACTTCATACTTACCATATACTTAGAAGTATACTCTTGCTTAGCATAAATCCATTAAGAATCGTTAAATCTTTGAGATGTAAATATACCTGCAAAACACTAAGGTTTCACCTTTGGTGCCCACATCTTCTTGGGACCGAGTTTATTATTTACAGAATATCTAAGGTTGTTGTTACCTTTAGATATTTTCAGTTTGTCAAAACAAAAAGGCTCTAAATGGTCAACTCTATTGCATTGCGCGCATTTATAAACTTGGCAGTTTTTCTTGATATCTACACCTTTACTAGGTTTTCTATCCTTTTGAAGTCCAAGTCGATTTTTATTTAAGGAAGCTCTTTGACTCAATAGGATCAAGTCAAGCTTCTCTTTCCCTTCGGTAAACTTACCTAGGGTCCCACATAAATCAATTACTTCCTTTTTTAGGTAGACGCACCTTTCACGTCTTTTTCTTGAATTTATGATCTTAATTATTTCTATCTTAAATGATTTATTAATTTCTTCATGATATCTTACAGACTCCTTAAGACCTAAGTTGTGTTCCCTAAGTTTATCATTTTCTTTATCTAAGTGACCAGTCGTTCTTAACAATTGTTCGTAAGATGGTTTAGTTACCTTAACAGTATCTTCCTCGTAAGACGCCTTTAAGCAAACTTCATTTTCTTTGTTGGAAGAAGGTTCTTTTAAATTTATCCCCGAGGTTAATGTCTCTCGTCCTTTTCTTATTTCGAGTATTGAAGATGCTTCTTCTTCTTCGTAGTTTTTTAAGCATGAGGTTTCTTTATTTGATGTTGAAGTTTTTGAAGATTTTTCAACTACTAAGCATGTTCTTTTGAAGGATTCTACCAGAGTTGTATCGTAGGAGTATGATGAAGTTGATGATTCTTCGGTTTTTGTTTCCTCATCTTTGAATAATTCACACAATTTCTAAATATTTTTCTTCTTTCTAGATTTCTTTTGAAATTCATGAAGGTTACCACCTTTTGATTTAATAGTTAGAATAAGATTCTAATTATTAAATCTTAGACTTTGGTTAGTGATAAATGTTCCAATACATTTTCTAATATTTTTAAAATTTGAAAAACAACAAATGGTGGTATCTCCATCTTTCTCGCCTCATGTGTTCATATCCTCTTGTTTTATACTTGAAGAAAGCATATATATCATCTCAATATTATCCCATATTTCCTTTGAGGTTTTGGCAATGGTGAACATAGAAGAATTTACTATCATATAGAGACATTACTATAAAGCTCTTGGTTTTGAAATTTATTTCAAATTTTCTATTTTCCTCTTTTGTCCAAAAGGAACCAGGTTTATCTACTACTTATCCATTTTCTTGGACGGTAAGGGATAAATGGACCATTGATTATAGTTTCTCATAAGTCATGATTTATATTTTGAACAAAAATTCTAAACCTATCTTTCCGTATATCAAATTTACTACTATTAAAAAGTGGTGGTGTGTTTAGAAAAGATCTCTTGTTGGAAATCATTTTCCTCCAGAGATGATTTGTTGGAAGAACACTAGAAATTATATCGGTTAGGTCATAAATGACTTAGTCTTGTCCCCAAGATTTGATCTTGGTAGTATCTAATAAACTTAATAGCTTTTAGTAGGTTAAATTCTCGAACCCCATTATAGAAGGAAAATAAATTTTGTGACTAACTTCTAACAAAACAGTAAAGCACATAGTGAAGCGGTGAGTCTTCCTTCCAAATGATGGAACGAAGAAGTTAGTATTCTTTCCACGAGAAACTTGGAGAGGTTAGTCTTCAAGCTTCAAATAAAATTTGGAAGCTTTTAATACATGGATTAGCTTGCGAACCTAAACTTGTTCTTATACCTGGCTAACCAAGAACATGTGAGATTTTACCATTAATCTGATCTCAAACCGAAATAATCTTTTATCACGGGCTGAGCTTGAACCTAAACTTAGTTTTATCATAGGCTAACCAAGAATCCATGAGATTTTACCATGGGCTAATCTCGAACCTATGATAGCTTTTGTACAGGCTGAACATTAGAACCTAAATGAATAAATTGTTCAAACAAGGTATAAACTTCCTTGGTAAACTTAAAAAGTTACCCTTCCAAAATTATAACTTTCTCATATGCAAAATAATTTTCTCACAAAGCACTATGGCAAACATTTTAGTGAGAGAAAATAAACATAAAGAGATTTTAGTGAGAGAGTGCTAAGTGAGAAATGAGATTACTTTCTAGATGTGAAAATATGTGGGAAGGGGCTTCTATTTTTAGGCTAGAGGTTGACTCAAAAAAGTAAAAGGTTTTAAGGCTATGTGTGATCGGTGGATCTGGAACTGACTGTTTAACGCTGGTTCGCGAAATGTCACGGAAGCAAGAGTCGCCACCATCTTTTATTTTCTCCAAATGGAAAGGACAAAAGCACAAAAAAATTCCTTAAAGAGATTGCTCTCGGTTCGGGAGGTAGGTTATAGAAAGGGAAGGTGTTAGCACCCTTTCTATCCATGGTTATCCATGGGCTCTTAGATACTTGCTCATTGTGTTTTCAAAAATGTTTGCTTGCTTTTCAATGTGGGTTTTAAAAAGATTCTTTGAAAAAATTTCAGTTCGACTCATACGTCAGAGTGTTTGAAAAATTTGCTTTGAAAGCTTTTGAAAATGTGTTGGTGAAAAGATGTTTTGATTTGTTTGAAATTAGAGCAAGTATCCTTGAGAACCTACCTACCCTAAGGAATTCGTCTGTGTAAATGTCCTTTAAAGTAGTGCCATCCCACCATTGAGAGGTAGGTAGCACCACCGTTGGAGGTGTTCGGGTCAATTCGAGTTTTAGGGACATGGTGATCACCAGAGCAATGGGAAGACACCTTAGAAGCTACCCTCATGCCAGGTTCCCGGATCATGAGGACTTACTAAGACGTCCTCTACTCGACGATCACCTTTCGAAGCAAGGCAACAGTGAGGCGTACCCTAGGGGTGGTGTGTGATTTGTGTGTCATGTTTCAGTTATTTTGTCTTGTCATGTTTATTTGTGTTCTACGCTTGATTTTAATTAAGACATTCATTCTTGCATGCTTTTAACAGTTATAAAGTTTGCGGGGAAATAAATCTAAGGCTATTACAAATGGCGCGGGTCCACATCGCCAAAATTAAACCGGACCCGATTTGACTGAAAATAAAGAAAGCGAATAAAAGTGCGAAAAGTTAAAATTACAATGCTTTGGGAGAATTACATAATTATAATAAGCAATAAAGTAAATACGCGAAATAAAATAATTAAAACAATGGGCGTTGGACCCTTTTTGCAAAATATTAAATTAATAAGGAATTAAAATAAAAAATGAAAAATTAAATGTTTTTGGTATTTTGTGTTTTTTAAGATTTAAAAGAAAAAAGAATTGATTGAAATTAAAATAAAATATCAAACCCTAATTCTAATGTTTTTTAAGTTTATTGTAAAAAATATTAAGTTTTAACCTAATTTAAATCTAAGTTAATTTACATGCAAAAATTTAATTTATGAAAATAAATAAATAATAATATTATGATAAAAGGAAAAACTAAAAGGAATGAAAATTGTTAATTAAACCTAAGTTCTACATATTTTTGGATTTTTATTATGAAAAGAATCAAACTTGCAAAACCCTAATTATACTAAATAATTACATATTAACTTATTTTAAAAAAAATAATTAAAATAAAATAATTATTAACTTTTTGTCCTTTTTTGAATTTATGATGTTTTTGTATTTTGTTAAAAAATAATTAATGAAATAAACAATAATAAACATAACAATTAAAACAAGAATAAGAAATAAATAAAATAAAAGAAGAATTTAATAGTAAAGGCAAACCAGGGGGGGGGGGGGGGTAGCCCCAAATTGGAGGTGTTGATCCAAAGGTTCTGGCCCATTAACGCTTTGGTCCATTGACTTTGCCAGTTTGCATGCTAGCGCGTTGACCATTGCGTACGTGTTCTTTGAATCTTGGCCATTGATCTGATTGTACTAAGGACGTGGACGTCTGGATGAGGGGGATATATCGTGTACTCCACTACAAACGCTGCATAGGAACACTCATAGAAAAATAATATTGAAAGATTACACAGACCTGGGGTTCGAACCCAGGTCTTGGATATTGCCAAGAGAGGTACCTGCCAGCTGAGCCATTTGGATTATTTGATATATTAATAATACACAAACAACAAAAAGAAAGAATAAGCGCATTAATAATTAAACGCGCGGAATTTGAAATCAGCGAATCAGTGAGGGACAACACATCGTCTTCCTCACTTTTTCTGAAACACAAGCCTATGGAAACGGTTTTACACGCGTTGTTGTATACCACCTACAAGAAAATAACGATTAGATGCTGGGTGTATATAAATTGTTCGCGAATGCATGAATCTCTTCGTCTTGGTGTACTGAATGCAATGGTGGTACTGGGATGGCCTAATTTTGCTTGTATTGGGAAACCCCAATTTTGAAACCTGCAAACCCTAATATCTAAACATGGTAGATTCGCATATGTGGCACAAAAACACAATTGAATACGTTGGTTAGCTTAGAAACATCATTATGAGCATGAATCAATAAAGAAAAATGCAAAAAGATGCTTGAATTATGCTATACGATTTCAAGAATTTCGTGACTCAGTTTGAACATAATCTACCAATTCTTGGAGCTTTGCTTGTTGTTTATGATTGGCACACGTTCAGGAATGCCTAAGGAAGCTATTGGAAAAGGAATGGAGGCTTGAATCCACCTATAACCTTGAAATCAGTTTTGTGTTTTATGGGAAAAAATCCAAGTTTGTGTATGGCTTCTGAGCGCAGCTTCTAGTCCTTTGCCATTAGGTCTTGATTCCTGATCATATAGTGAGCATATTAGGTTAAGAAATTTGTACAAAATCTTTTGAATTCATTGTTTTGCATATTTGATTTTCTAAGAATCTTTACATATCTTTTCCATGTGCAATTTGGTGTCAATTAGTTCAAATCAAACCAAAACTTGCCTAATTAGGATGTGCACGAAATATTGACCTTAGAATGTGCATAAAAAGATTTTTTTAGGTCAAGTTTATATTTTCTACATATTTAAATAATTTAAATGAATTAATATTAATATAAATTCAAATAAATAATTAAAAAATGAGAAAATATTTCCCCTTGGGCTTAATGGTCGTGCATAGGCTTGGCATGAAGAAACTTGGAAGAAAAATGGGCCCATTAGCATTTTTGGATCATTTGCATCAATGTTGACTTTTCAAAATTCCCAAAAATTTCCCAACTTCCACAAGGCATAACTTGCTCAATTTTTAAGCTTTTCACATGTTCTTGGACATTTTGGAAAGGTAATTGAGTCCTCTAACCAATGCCTTTGGTCCCATGTCATTTTGATTTACCAATCTCAAGTGATGGCCTTTGAATTAAAGTCCCTTTTTGTTGACTTTTGAAAATGACCTATAATGTTGAAATTGATAACTTTTTGTGAGAGCATTTCTTGGACTTGGAATATGAAGATGAGTTGTAGGAAATGTATTTCTCTTCAAAATGAGCTTTGTATGGAATTTTTCTGATAATCCATGTGAAAGTTATGCCCTGGTCAATTTCAGTTGACTTTTTCAGCTGTCCAAATATAGCAACTTTTGCATCTTTGGTGATTTCTGAGCCAAATTTTGAGAATCATGATCAAGCATTGATCAAATGATGTTTGTGGCTTCAAAATGATATGTTGACCAAAAATTTAAACTTTTGACTGTCAAATGACCATTTTGCCCCTACAGTTGACTGTAGTGCAATTTAGGGTTTTGACTGTGCAATTTTGAGCTGAATGCCTTGAAACTTGATATGAGGATACTTGACCATCTTTGTAGGCATATGAGACTTGATTGGGCCTTTGAAAACTTCCTTTTCTTGATCAGAATCCAAACCCTAGTTTTGACTGTATGGGAGACTGTTGTACTACACAACCCTTGGGGAATTTTGTGACTTGACTTGGCAATTTCTTGAAGAATATGGGAGGGCAAATTTTGGGGTGCAACAGTTGCCCCTGTTCAATCTTCTTAGACCTGAGGATGCAGATTGGCTGACGTGCCTTTCGTAATCCGAGGGTAGAAGATGATTGGACACTAGAGTGCCCAGAAATTTGCGCTCACATAGTAGCAGTGATGATGGGGGAATGGGCTTATAGATGCCATTTGGAGATTGCTGGATAGGGTGATGGGCTTATAGACGCCATCTGGATGTTGATCGCGTAGGAGATTCCTTAGCGAGAACCTGCATACCTGCAAAACAGAAAAATGAGTACCTGACACGTTGCAGGAGCTGATTTTAGATGCTTGATACGGATGTGTCCTGACTGGTTACAGGAGCTGAATCTGGAGCTTCAAACGCTGAGGAATGAACTAGGTATGGTTACTGCTTTAGCATGGATGGTAAGAGAACCTTGGGCGACTTTAACCTCAACAACGCTCGTTGAGAAAATTTTGGTGGGAATTACCATCTTTGCAGTATTGGGAAGAGAACCATATGCACTTATAATCTGAAAGGAATGATCACCTCACTCAACGTTGGAGAGGGAAACATCTGAAAAGGACTTACCACCTCACGCACTTGCCGGAGAGGGGACCATAAGAGAATATCACCTCACACTCATCGTCGGAGAGGGAAACATCTAAAAAAGGGATTACTACCTCACACGCCGTCGAAGAGGGAACCATAAGGAGAATATCACCTCACACTCATCGTCGGAGAGGGAAACATCTGAAAAAGGGATTACTACCTCACACGCCGTCGGAGAGGGAACCATAAGAGAATATCGCCTCCCACTCATCGTCGGAGAGGGAAACATCTGAAAAGGACTTCTGGAAGCAGTATCAGAACGTTACCATCTCTGGTTTACATCTGAAACTATATCTAGAAGGAAATCTGGAAGCAGCATCAGAACGTCACCATCTCTGGATCATATCCGAAACTATATCTAGAAGGAAATCTGGAAGCAGTATCAGAACGTCACCATCTCTGGATCATATCCGAAACTATATCTAGAAGGAAATCTGGAAGCAGCATCAGAACGTCACCATATCTGGTTTACATCTGAAACTATATCAAGAAGGATATCTGGAAGCAGCATCAGAACGTCACCATATCTGGATCATATCTGAAACTATATCTGGAAGGAAATCTGGAAGCAGCATCAGAACGTCACCATCTCTGGATCATATCTGAAACTATATCTAGAAGGAAATCTGGAAGCAGCATCAGAACGTCACCATCTCTGGATCATATCTGAAACTATATCTAGAAGGAAATCTGGAAGCAGCATCAGAACGTCACCATCTCTGGTTTACATCTGAAACTATATCGAGAAAGAATGGCAATAGTTGGTAGTAGTCGTTTTTGTATTGATCTTTTTCCTGAAAAGGCGAGACATAATTGGATGCAAAATCATGATGCATGAACTGTATGTCTTCAAAATTAAAGAGATTCGTGTAGCATGATGCATATGCATGACGATGTGATGTTTATGAATGTATTTTTTGTCTAAGAAAATAAATCCTTGACGGGTGCCGGGAAGTCACTCCTGGGCTGATGTTTGAAGAACAGACTTTGCCTCCGTTAGGGATGATAGTTGCAAGTATACCGGTAGGAGAAGATGACTTCGTTGCAGAATAAGCTTGGCGAATGAATAATTTGGCGGGAAGAAAAAGATATTTTAGCGACCATGCTGGGAAGAAATACTCTGTGGGGAGATGCTTTTGCTGAATTGCTGAGAGTGACTTGCTGTATTGGAAGTATGAATGGACTTCGCTGGGGGTAAGAAGATTCTGTCGACGACGCCCTTTCCGTGGCTTTTGGCTGAGGATAACCCAGTTATATCCTGTTAAGGAAATAACTCTTTAAATCAAGCCGGACGATGCGTTCGTGCCCTGCTAGGGGATAAGCTTCCAGAATCTACTGGGGGTACGCTTATTGCTTGGGGAGATGGATTCCAACTTTCCTGGGGAAACTTGATTGGACTCTTCTGGGGAGGTATCGAACTGTATTGGTTACGTTCTTCAACAGGACCTACCCTGATACTTTGGAGGATAGAATGATCAGATTGCTTAGACCACCCTTTATTGCCCCTGTTTCTATGGGGGAGGCACTTGTGGGGTGCTGATAGTTGTTGATGGACAAACCTTCTTCTGGTAGACAGATGATAAGAAGACGGGACATAGTCGTATGCTTTAATCCCTAACTTTTGCCTGGACCGCCCTTTCGGGTTTTCAGTCCACCGGGATACCCATTTTTGCTCAAGCCGCCTTTTCAGGTTTTCGACTTGCCGGGTGTATAGATTTTTCATTTCATCCCTTCATTTTGCCCGAACCCTTTTGGTTTGCCGGGAAGCCCTTATTTTTGCCTAGGTATGTCAACCTAGCGGGTCTTTGATTGTGCGCAGTATTTTTTCGACTATGTCCGTGCTCTTAAAATGTAGGGAGTTGCCCCTGTTAGAAGTATTTTGCCATGCCACCACAAGGGATTTGATCAGGCAAGATTCGTTGTTGGAATGCCCCAAGTGACTCAGGCGGAGATTTGCCCCAGGCTATATGGCCTCTGAGAGATTCTCCGACTCTTGACTTAACTGCCCCAGATGATGGACAATAGTCATGCCATGCCCCTTGATTGGAAGTACTTCTGTTCATTAGGCATTCGTCGTGTAGACTTCTATACTGTTCAAACAAAAAGTCGTATGCAAACAAAGTTATGTCAAAAAATGCAAAGCTTATGTCTGTCTTGAAGATTTTGAAAATGCATTTTTTCATAAAACATGTGAATGTTTGTAAAACATGATGTCAGCTCTGTATTTACCGTAGCCTTAAGGAGTCAGGATACCTTCGTAACAGTATGCTTTCGAACTAACCCATGCTTCAGCTAGGACTTTTAAGGGTTATAACGTGGCCTGGTTCACGGTTCAAGAAACAAAGGATAAAGGCTCAAATTTTATTTGTACCCACCCGCTCTTCGTGATGTTCTTCAAACCTAAACTCAGTTGATCATGCGTTAGACCTTGCTTGAGTCTTTGCTTTGATGTTCCAATAATGGTTCAGATGTTGATAACTTATTTTGAATGGGCAGTCATTCCTTTTTGTTATTGAGGGTTTGTGTGACCTCTCTCCTGTATGATTTTTGTTATCCCTTTCTTTTTTTGCCTGAACTGTTTCCTTTTTGGAATTACAGTCAGCGGGATGCCCCAGTTTCATAAGTCCCCTTTGTAGGTTTAGACTTTTTGGGCTTTTCATTTATGAATTTTGATGATGACTGCCTGTCCTTTTGATTGTTCTGAACCATCACTGTCTTTGTTCGTTTTGTAAAGATCTTTTCGGTGCCATTCGTTATGCACTTGGATCAACTGAGAGACTACCCTGCCCCAGGTTACGATTAAGGGTTTTGATTTTCGAAAATAAAACTCCTACTTCTTTGGCTCAGAGGGGTTGACGAGGGATTATCTTCCTTATAACTCCAGTGTTTAGGAATTGAAGCAATGCCTGTACCTCATCAGCGGGGTCTGTTCAAAAGCATACTGTAAAGATCGTGGTATCGTTTTCGTCATCCTCCCTCAAGAGGCTTAGAATTTTAGATCCAGAGTTGACATCAGAAAAAATATGAAAAGATATTTGGACATAATGAAAATAATTGTATTAATTTCCAAAACAGACATATGCGATGCATTAATAGAATAAAAGAGTTTGCTATGACATTAATTGTTTGTATAAGCAAAGAAAAGTACAACTCAAAAATTCAAATAAACAAAAGGCTTCAATGACTGGGCAACGGAGCAGTGATTATGTTCGGAGTCTCTGGCACTTCAAACTGAATCTCTCCAGCGTCGATCATATCTTGAATTTTGTTCTTGAGAGGCCAGCAGTTGTCCGTAGTATGCCCCGGGCTATCTGAATGATATGCGCACCTATCGTTGGGATGATAGTTGGGTGCAGAAGTGTTCGGATTCCGGAGAGGAGCCCTTAAGGTGATCAACCCTGCCTTCAACATTTGTTGCAGTGCTTGATCCAACGACATGTTGAGTTTGGTGTACTGCCGTTTCTCTTTGCGTTGCTGCCCCTGTCCTTGTTGAGCAGGTCCAGGGCTGGAGATCTGGATTGCCCCGGTCTCATGACGACTCTTTTTACCGTGCACAACATTGGATTCTTTCTTCCCCTGATGAGGCTTCTTATCAGAATGTGCAGCTTCTTGAATTTTCCCAGACCGGATGCCAGCTTCTATTCGCTCTCCAGTCAAGATAAGATCTGTGAATCCAGCAGACGAATTCCCAATCAGGTGGTTATAAAATGGACCAGACAAGGTCCCCAAGAACATGTCCACAAGTTCCCGATCAGTCAGAGGTGGTTGTACCCTTCCAGCGAGATCCCTCCATTTCTGCGCATATTCTTTAAAACCTTCACTTGATCCTAACGACATACCCTGGAGTTGGGTACGCGTAGGAGCAAGGTCGGCATTATATTGATACTGCTTGTAGAAAGCAGTAGCCAGCTCCTCCCAGTTACGAACTTTGGTCCCATCCAGCTGATAGAACCATTCGAGATGAGTCCCTGAAAGACTCTCCTGGAAGAAGTGGATCCATAGATTCTTGTCTGCAGAGTACGGCTGAATTTTCCAAACATAGGACCTTAAGTGCAGCTTGGGACAAGACGCCCCGTCATACTTCGAGAAGGATGGTGCTTTGAATTTATGCGGGATAATCACACCAGTCGACAAACCCAGATCTCCGAAATCCATCCCAGGTGCCTGTTGAACCTCCATAGCCTTCAACCTATCCTCCAACTGTTTGTACTTGTCCTCAGCCGGAGGGTATTGTTCGTCGTCGAAATCTGTTTCACTGTCAGAGACCTCTGGACTGGGCACCCTTTCCTCTTGATGACTTCTCTTCCCCACAGATGGGGTTGTCCTCTCAGTTTCAATTTGCGGTGTATTCCCAGATCTGCGTCTAGGGCTGAACAAAACAGTCCTCTTCTTTTTCTTGTCCTTCTTCAAGAGCAGAGCCTTCAGATCTTGCTGCCCCTGGGTCAGATTCATGATCAGCTCTTGGAACTGGGCGTTCTGAGCCTGGAGATCCTTGATAGACTGCTCGGCTGATGATTCAGGATTCATGACGAGCGGCTGAAATAAACAGCGGGGAAGGGTAAGCAACCTGTCAAAGGGATACCTGCAATGCAATGAGATGTATGATATGCATGCAATGTTTTCAAGGACCTCGCGGGGTAAACAGAGAAGCTTGTTAGAGTTGGAAACTGGTAACTTGATTGAAGGAACCTCCTGCTGTAGAGAGCCCTTCTTCAAGGGTCAAAGGCTCACCATATCCAGTGGGTCATAGCCCCTGACGACCTTAGCTAGAGGAAAATAAATTCTCTTTGCCCCTTGCTGGGCAGTTGGTTCATCATGACCTGCATCACAAACCCTTGAGATCCTTGAAATGGGTTAGGATGTATGCAATGGTATGCAATGGTATGATGTCATGCTATGCATGGGGTGATGTGGGTAAACCCTGCTATGAGTCCCAATTAAGGACTATAAACAGACCCTGCAAGAAATTCAGTATACTTTGTTATGAGTCCCAATTAAGGGCTATAAACAAAACCTGCAAGAGATCTAGTAAACCCTGTTATGAGTCCCAGTTAAGGACTATAAACAAAACCTGCAAGAAATTTGGTAAACCTTGTCATGAGTCCTAGTTAAGGACTATAAACAAAACCTGCAAGGAGTTCATGTGTCAGCTAACAAGCATGCAAGTAGGCAAGTACAAAGGCACACAAGTCACACAAGAGAAACCCTTAGGGTTTAGGCCAGCATGAGGTCTGGGTATTACCCTCTTGAAGTTGATGGGTTCAACCTGTCCTATCAGAAGTAACCGGGTTCTAAGGTTCCCAATATCACGGGATTGCTTTCATTGTTCATCGTTTCGATTTAGCCACTGAACTGGCGACCGAAATATTCCAGGAAAGCAACCCTCAATTGAGTGTAGTATCGAGTATCAACCAACCTCGGACTGCACCAAAGTCAGTTATCTCACTACCCTAAAGAGGCCAAGATAGTTCAACTAAGGTTCCTAAGGTCTGTTGATGCTTCACAACACCACGCGGAGGCCCCGTACTCTCCTTGACTGAACTCAAGGGTTACCGGTACACACCAAAGTGCCACATCAACGTAGCAGACTGTTTCAACCATGTCGGTATACCCCGCACAGTTCCCTCACAACCTTGTTGCTACTTTCTAAGAAAGGTATCCCCCAGATCCGGGTTAGGATCTATAGAACTCCCAAGCAACCCACAATAATAAAGCAAGCAAGGAAAACAATTGAAAACATAGTTATGAGCTAGCCCTAAGGTACACCTCACTTTAAGTAGTGTCCCCAGCAGAGTCGCCAGTTCTGTGATCGGTGGATCTGGAACTGACTGTTTAACGCTGGTTCGCGAAATGTCGCGGAAGCAAGAGTCGCCACCGTCTTTTATTTTCTCCAAATGGAAAGGACAAAAGCACAGAAAAATTCCTTAAAGAGATTGCTCTCGGTTCGGGAGGTAGGTTATAGAAAGGGAAGGTGTTAGCACCCTTTCTATCCATGGTTATCCATGGGCTCTTAGATACTTGCTCATTGTGTTTTCAAAAATGTTTGCTTGCTTTTCAATGTGGGTTTTAAAAAGATTCTTTGAAAAAATTTCAGTTCGACTCATACGTCAGAGTGTTTGAAAAATTTGCTTTGAAAGCTTTTGAAAATGTGTTGGTGAAAAGATGTTTTGATTTGTTTGAAATTAGAGCAAGTATCCTTGAGAACCTACCTACCCTAAGGAATTCGTCTGTGTAAATGTCCTTTAAAGTAGTGCCATCCCACCATTGAGAGGTAGGTAGCACCACCGTTGGAGGTGTTCGGGTCAATTCGAGTTTTAGGGACATGGTGATCACCAGAGCAATGGGAAGACACCTTAGAAGCTACCCTCATGCCAGGTTCCCGGATCATGAGGACTTACTAAGACGTCCTCTACTCGACGATCACCTTTCGAAGCAAGGCAACAGTGAGGCGTACCCTAGGGGTGGTGTGTGATTTGTGTGTCATGTTTCAGTTATTTTGTCTTGTCATGTTTATTTGTGTTCTACGCTTGATTTTAATTAAGACATTCATTCTTGCATGCTTTTAACAGTTATAAAGTTTGCGGGGAAATAAATCTAAGGCTATTACAAATGGCGCGGGTCCACATCGCCAAAATTAAACCGGACCCGATTTGACTGAAAATAAAGAAAGCGAATAAAAGTGCGAAAAGTTAAAATTACAATGCTTTGGGAGAATTACATAATTATAATAAGCAATAAAGTAAATACGCGAAATAAAATAATTAAAACAATGGGCGTTGGACCCTTTTTGCAAAATATTAAATTAATAAGGAATTAAAATAAAAAATGAAAAATTAAATGTTTTTGGTATTTTGTGTTTTTTAAGATTTAAAAGAAAAAAGAATTGATTGAAATTAAAATAAAATATCAAACCCTAATTCTAATGTTTTTTAAGTTTATTGTAAAAAATATTAAGTTTTAACCTAATTTAAATCTAAGTTAATTTACATGCAAAAATTTAATTTATGAAAATAAATAAATAATAATATTATGATAAAAGGAAAAACTAAAAGGAATGAAAATTGTTAATTAAACCTAAGTTCTACATATTTTTGGATTTTTATTATGAAAAGAATCAAACTTGCAAAACCCTAATTATACTAAATAATCACATATTAACTTATTTTAAAAAAAATAATTAAAATAAAATAATTATTAACTTTTTGTCCTTTTTTGAATTTATGATGTTTTTGTATTTTGTTAAAAAATAATTAATGAAATAAACAATAATAAACATAACAATTAAAACAAGAATAAGAAATAAATAAAATAAAAGAAGAATTTAATAGTAAAGGAAAACCAGGGGGGAGGGGGGTAGCCCCAAATTGGAGGTGTTGATCCAAAGGTTCTGGCCCATTAACGCTTTGGTCCATTGACTTTGCCAGTTTGCATGCTAGCGCGTTGACCATTGCGTACGTGTTCTTTGAATCTTGGCCATTGATCTGATTGTACTAAGGACGTGGACGTCTGGATGAGGGGGATATATCGTGTACTCCACTACAAACGCTGCATAGGAACACTCATAGAAAAATAATATTGAAAGATTACACAGACCTGGGGTTCGAACCCAGGTCTTGGATATTGCCAAGAGAGGTACCTGCCAGCTGAGCCATTTGGATTATTTGATATATTAATAATACACAAACAACAAAAAGAAAGAATAAGCGCATTAATAATTAAACGCGCGGAATTTGAAATCAGCGAATCAGTGAGGGACAACACATCGTCTTCCTCACTTTTTCTGAAACACAAGCCTATGGAAACGGTTTTGCACGCGTTGCTGTATACCACCTACAAGAAAATAACGATTAGATGCTGGGTGTATATAAATTGTTCGCGAATGCATGAATCTCTTCGTCTTGGTGTACTGAATGCAATGGTGGTACTGGGATGGCCTAATTTTGCTTGTATTGGGAAACCCCAATTTTGAAACCTGCAAACCCTAATATCCAAACATGGTAGATTCACATATGTGGCACAAAAACACAATTGAATACGTTGGTTAGCTTAGAAACATCATTATGAGCATGAATCAATAAAGAAAAATGCAAAAAGATGCTTGAATTATGCTATACGATTTCAAGAATTTCGTGACTCAGTTTGAACATAATCTACCAATTCTTGGAGCTTTGCTTGTTGTTTATGATTGGCACACGTTCAGGAATGCCTAAGGAAGCTATTGGAAAAGGAATGGAGGCTTGAATCCACCTATAACCTTGAAATCAGTTTTGTGTTTTATGGGAAAAAATCCAAGTTTGTGTATGGCTTCTGAGCGCAGCTTCTAGTCCTTTGCCATTAGGTCTTGATTCCTGATCATATAGTGAGCATATTAGGTTAAGAAATTTGTACAAAATCTTTTGAATTCATTGTTTTGGATATTTGATTTTCTAAGAATCTTTACATATCTTTTCCATGTGCAATTTGGTGTCAATTAGTTCAAATCAAACCAAAACTTGCCTAATTAGGATGTGCACGAAATATTGACCTTAGAATGTGCATAAAAAGATTTTTTTAGGTCAAGTTTATATTTTCTACATATTTAAATAATTTAAATGAATTAATATTAATATAAATTCAAATAAATAATTAAAAAATGAGAAAATATTTCCCCTTGGGCTTAATGGTCGTGCATAGGCTTGGCATGAAGAAACTTGGAAGAAAAATGGGCCCATTAGCATTTTTGGATCATTTGCATCAATGTTGACTTTTCAAAATTCCCAAAAATTTCCCAACTTCCACAAGGCATAACTTTCTCAATTTTTAAGATTTTCACATGTTCTTGGACATTTTGGAAAGGTATTTGAGTCCTCTAACCAATGCCTTTGGTCCCATGTCATTTTGATTTACCAATCTCAAGTTATGGCCTTTGAATTAAAGTCCCTTTTTGTTGACTTTTGAAAATGACCTATAATGTTGAAATTGATAACTTTTTGTGAGAGCATTTCTTAGACTTGGAATATGAAGATGAGTTGTAGGAAATGTCTTTCTCTTCAAAATGAGCTTTGGATGGAATTTTTCTGATAATCCATGTGAAAGTTATGCCCTGGTCAATTTCAGTTGACTTTTTCAGCTGTCCAAATATAGCAACTTTTGCATCTTTGGTGATTTCTGAGCCAAATTTTGAGAATCATGATCAAGCATTGATCAAATGATGTTTGTGGCTTCAAAATGATATGTTGACCAAAAATTTGAACTTTTGACTGTCAAATGACCATTTTGCCCCTACAGTTGACTGTAGTGCAATTTAGGGTTTTGATTGTGCAATTTTGAGCTGAATGCCTTGAAACTTGATATGAGGATACTTGACCATCTTTGTAGGCATATGAGACTTGATTGGGCCTTTGAAAACTTCCTTTTCTTGATCAGAATCCAAACCCTAGTTTTGACTGTATGGGAGACTGTTGTACTGCACAACCCTTGGGGAATTTTGTGACTTGACTTGGCAATTTCTTGAAGAATATGGGAGGGCAAATTTTGGGGTGCAACACTATGTATGACTTGCCATCATGCATCGATCGATTGATAGGCCTAAATTAATCAAATTACAAGTTTAAAAAGGAAAGGAACAATATTTATATGTTTCCCATCATTAAGATGTTATCCTAATCGCTTATGGCACAATTTTCATCAGACCCAATCAATTGGGTTAAGGTGCCAATCGATTGGCAAAGAGAAAAATTCCCCCAAAGTTTTTCAGACAAATTTCAACTCATCTTACACGACTTCAAGACATTTTTGACAATATTTTTTTTGAGAAAAACCAGATAATTTTTTTTTCCGTATGAGTGTGATTAGCCATAGACCTTTGAAATTCTGGCTGTCAGATCCCAAATATCCTAAGTGATGTCAAGACACCGGATCCGACTTCAACATGCAACAACAAGATATATGAGCCAAATAAATAGTGCTAAAGGTAAATAAAACACATATATGGTTACCCACTTCGGAGAAACTCTCCTAGTCTAGGGGCTACCAAGCTAGGGATGAAATGAACTAGATAATATCAATTTATAGACCACATAACAAACACACCCATTTACAATCTACGCACTTAATCACTACCCTTTTCTTAACTTCTACCTAAGACACACCTAGGTATGAGGCCCTTCTCAAATCCATCTTTAATCACACTCGGCGATTGGAGCAACTCTAAACACAATAGAGAACAAAAATAGCAAGTCACTCTTCCAAGACACACAATCCTCAATGCTTAAAAGCTTATGAGAATTGATACACAAATACTCAATGTTTAATAGCTTATGAGCATCTGACACACAAATGTTCAATGCTTAAAAACTTATAAACATATGACAAAACTTATAACCCAATAATAAGGATTCTAAAAACCCTAACAAAAAGCATACATAAGTTCCACTTAAAACTAGGTATACACCAGTCTATTTATAACATTATTCTGGACTGGGTTAGGCTTCAAAAACGTAGGAGACTGCACTAAATCTGCAAATTCTTCTCTGAGAAAATAAGTCTTCAATCATTAGTTTCCTAAAATGTCTCCATGTTTAGAAACTTTATATTTATTTGAAAACCAACATAGAATCTCTGATTTTTCAATCTTGGATGCCATATAAGCTAACTAAATATTCCATGAATATTTAGTAACTAACATATAAGTTGAAACATAACTGTCAACTGCTGCAGACGCAATGTCCTATTTTCCTAGTTGGGACATCTTATTCGACATGTTGAAAATTGCAAGTTGGGACATCTTATTCAACATGTTGCTGCCAAGTTGGTTTTACCAAAATGTATGCCAATCATAATTTCAGAGAAATAACAATCCCCCCTTTGGCATATTTTGGCTAAAACAATCAAATAACCCTTGCACACAAAACACCATAAAATATGTTTGAAAATAAATCAAACATACACATCAGAGGTACAACAACAGAAAACATAATATCAAGGTTAGCAACACACAAACATCAGAGACATAATTAGTAGTTAGTTGATCTACTAACACAGTTGCAACAACAAATAGAGAACCTAAGTTCTCAACACCATGATGCAAGACATTATGTCTTACATCTCTTCAGAGCACCCCAATCCAGAACAACAAGGACTCTCTGCCAACACCTTCTATCTCAATAGAGAATCAGAAATTCTCCCCCTTAGTAGTAGTACTAGCTCCAACACCCTCAATATCATACTACTCTCCCTTTTTAGCCATAATATGACAAAGGTAAGTAGACAACATTAGCAAAAAATTTAAGCCCTAAAGTTTAATAAGCATGGTGCAAAAAAACTAAAAAATATCATGGACATTTAACCCTTACAAAATCATAAACTAGGTGTTGTAACACAAAATTTAACCTCTCATTTCTCAAGGCATTTCTCACAAGGGGCTCCCCCAAACTTCAAGCTTACACAAATACATTTGGATTTTTCAGCATCAAGATTAAAGAGGAAATTGCTAAAAGAGACAAAACATATGAAAATACTCTTTTTGACAAACTTAAAGGAGAAACAAGTTCTCTTCGATTTTGCATCCTTCGATTGAGCACTTTGGCTCCTTCGATGCAGGCTTTGGTTGCATCCTTCGTTTGGGGCATTGAACTCATTTGAGCAAGTTCATTTCCAGCTTCGATTGGGGCATTGGACTCATTTGGGAAAATTCATTTCCTACTTCGTTTAGACACTAGACTTTGTTTGAACCTTTTATTCTCTTTGTGAAAATATTCCGTTTAGCCACATAACATCTTTCCTGTGTGTTAGCCAAGATTTACAAGGCAAAATTCCTTACCATGTTAACATGCACAAGGCCAAAGTCACCCTTTGAAGCAACTTGTTACAAGCTTCGACAGGGGAACACTTCTCATCAACTAGTTTCAATTCACAAGGCAAAAAGCCTCCTGATGATGTCCTTCAATTCAGGAGGCCAAAGCCTCTCTTCTGCTCTCTTTCAATTACACATCTTGCCTCCTGCAGGCTACCTTCGTTTGGGGCATATGACCTTACCTGTGTTGCATGTTTCGATTGTGCCTTTCATTACCTGCATGCATTCTTCGTTTGGAGTGTATGAATCCTTCAGCACAAGCTCTTAGTCATACTTTTTGTTTGGGCATGTGGCTGCTTTTCTTACAAGCCTTCGTTTGAGCATGTTTGCATAAGGTCACAAGGCAGGGACCTCCTGCATACACACTTTCGTTTGGCCATATGGCCCCTTGCAGGAAAGTTTGAGTGGGCAGTGTGATACGGTGGCAGAACCGACTATTTTGAAAAATGTTGGTTTGTGTTTTGCGTTTTTTTATTCGCAAAATGTCGCGGTAAGAAAGAGTCGGCACCGACTTTTATTTTATCCAACCGAAAAGGAAAAAAGTACAGAAAAATCCTTTTTCGAGATTTTGAGTACGGGGGGTAGATTATAGAAAGGGAATGTGTTAGCACCCTTTCTATCCATGGTTTTCCATGGGCTCTTAGGTACTTGCTCATCTTTTAAAATTGCTTGTGTGTGTGTGTTTGTTTTGAAAAGTTTTGTTTTACTTCATTTTAACCCTTGTTTCTGTCCTCAAGAGTGGTACGAAGTGTTTTTGAAAACTTTGTTTGAAAAAAGTGTAAGTGTGAAAAGTTTGATTTTTGAGCAAGTACCTATTAGCATCTACCTACTCGAAAAAAGAATCGTTTCTATTCTTGTTTCCTTTAGACAGCGCTATCCTACTATTGAGAAATAGGTAGCACCGTTGTTGGAATTGTAAGGGTCAATTCGTAAGGGACGTACGATCACCAAAGCAATATTAGGACGTCTTAGTAATAACCCTAGAGTCTTAAGATCATATTCGAGGAAACATTTCCGAGGCAACATTTCCGAATGGGACTTTTGATCTTTGTTAGACAGGAGGGCAACCACTAAGACACCCTATACTTAATGATCATTTACTTAAGGCAACCGAAGTGAGAGTATACCCTAGGAGTGCGCATGTGCGAGTGATTTGATTTCAGTTATTATCTTTGCACATTAGGGTTTTCTAGTCGTTTTAAATTATCATGCAATCTTGTCATACAATCCTATTAACATACATCTAACAGTTAATATTTGCGAGAATTAAAATGCGAGAAATAAAACCTACACTATTACAAGGCCTCGGGGTAGGGATTAATTACATAGCCAAAAAAACCCGTAAAACGATAAATAAAGAAAGTCCTAGATTAAACTATTACATACCGTGAGAAATTACATTAATATTGCAAAAATGATAAACGCGTGCGATAAATCAAAAACGATAGATTTAGGGTTTTGACCCCAACTACATAATTGTAATTCACAAGAAAAATCATCTTTTTGTCATTTTTTGTGTTATTTGAGAAAATAAAGTTTAATTGAATAAATAAAAAAACTTAATTACTAATTAATTTAAATTTAAGAAAAATAATTAAATTAACCAATTTTTGCATTTTTTATTTTGAGAAAGAAAAATTAAATCAAAGGTCTAACCCTAATTTTTCTAATTGATTTTAATTATATACAAAAAGTTAGAATTACCCTAAATTAAATTTAAACTAATATTAAATTAAATTTGATAAAATAAAAACCTAATTCTAAATTTTGTGAAACATGATTTTATGATTTTTTGTGAAAAAAAGAAATAAATTTTGTTAAAAAAAACAATTAAGTAAATTAAATTAAATAAAAGAAAAAAAATAAGAAAAGAGAAAGAATGGGCCTGGTATTAGCAAAAGGAGGGGGTATGATTCTAACTTCTAGGCCCAACAATTCCTTGGCCCCTTTGACTTTTTCAATCCCGTGCGCATGTTGGACTATGGCACATGGTGGACCTTCTTTGTGGGCGTATTAGATCTGGCCAGGAGTACATCCCATGGCTGACGTTGAGAGTACACGGAACACGCTTGAGGCTGGGAAGCACTGGATTGACCTGAAACTATTAAAAAAATAATAAAATGCACATGCCTGGGATCGAACCCAGGACGTGTGCATCAAAGACCAACAGCTTTACCATCTGCGCTGGCTTGTTTAGTTGTAATAATAATCCAACAAATACAATATAATACAAATCATGTGCCACGCTTCCCAAAACGCGCGCAGATTCAAACGATCCACTCATAGAATGCCACACCACTATCTTCTTCATTGCTTCCGTCGTTTTAGACAAAAGACCTTTACCTACGGACACCAGGCATACGTATAACCCTTGTCCATTCCAAAATCTTGTACATGTATGATAAATCACAACCAATGGTACCAATCAACTTGTTGCAACCTCACGAGCATCACGGTACCATTATTAATGGCCAATTGTTCCTGTATGAAGAATCCCTAAAAACGAAGCATGAACCCTAGCCATGTCAACTTCATATACAGTCAACAAAAATGAAATTAATCATAACCATTAGCTTGCAAACATCTCAAGGATGAAAAATATGTTTATTAATCATGCTAAATATGTCAGAATTAATGGATTTGAAATCAAGAAAATATGGAAACCGTGTGACTCTTACCGCGTGATTCTGAGTATGGGGAAGCTTGCTAGCAATTGAATCTTGGTCCAGGGATGTCCAGCAAACGATTAGGATGACTAGAAAGCCTTGAAGTGATCTGAAACATGAAAATTGGTCTGCAACTTTCTTCTTGAATTTTTGAAACTTGTTTTCTCTCTTGCACGCCTCTAGCCTCCTATTTTTTGGTCTGCCCTTGCCCCTTATGTATCCAAGAATGTATTAGGGTTACAATTTGTTTCAAATCTTCTCCAATTATGAATATTGATTCATGATTTGATCCTTGTGCAAAATCTTTCCAAAACAAGCAAATCCAATCTTTTTCTGTCCATTTTGAACCTTTCTCAATTTGATTTTGTCTCCAGCTATGTAATGGACCTAATCATGCACAAAATCTCAAGCTTTAATTGGTTTTTGATATTTTCATTATTTTATTTTGATTTTATTTGATTTAAATGAAATAAAATCAAAATAAATGACAAAAATAAAAAAAAAGACAAGTGGAAGGGCTCATGGGTCGTGGGTCACATTACAAATTCAGTGCAAGCATAAAAGGTAGGGCCAATTTGACAAAAAATGCCATTTTGGACACCTTTTACTTTTGGCAATTTTACAAAAAGAGTCAACTTGGCCAATGCACAACTCTCTCAATTTTGACCCTAGAGAGGTGTTCTTGGACTTTTTAGAAAGCTTAAGATGTCCTCTAAGCAACCCTTTTTGTCTCATATCAATTGAGTCTTCCATGTTAATGTATGAAGCTTTGACCCAAAAGGTGTTTTTGTTGACTTTTCAAAGTGACGTATAATGTCTAAATTCATATCTTCTTGTGAGTGCATATTTTGAACTTGGGAGATGAAGATGAATTGTAGGGAATTAAATCCTCTTCAAAATGATCTTTGGATAGGTCATTTTTGATAAAGTATGAGAAAGTTATTCTTGGTCAAATTTGAGTTGACTTTTCCTACAAAACCCTAATTTAGCAACTTTTGGGTTTTGATGAATTGTGAGCAATCCTTGAGGAATCATGATCAGCCCTTGATCAAATGATGAATAATACTTCAAAATAATAATGTTGACCAAAAATCTTGAAGTTTGACTATATGTGGGCCACAGTTGACTTTTGCCCTAGCATAGTCGATTTTCAGGCCTTTGAGCAATTGACTGAGCAAACTTCCTCTGCAAGGCTTGAAACTTGACATGGATGATCTTGAGAACATATTAGGACAATAGTGAGCATTTGGGACCCTTTGGACTTAAGCATCTTGATGCAAAATGAAACCCTAATTTGGGGTAGACTGCCTTAGGAGAGAGTTGGTTTGGTCAACCCTAGGACTTCCTTGAACAATTTGAGGACCTCACTTGAAATGTATTGAGAAATATGGGAGGGAAAATTTTTGGGTACAACAGCTGCCCCTGTTCAATCTTCTTAAACCTGAGGATGTAGATTGGCTTGCCTGCCTTTCGTGATCCGAGGGTTGAAGATGATTGAACACTAGAGTGCCCAGAAATTTGCACTCGCATGAAGTGGTACTTGCTTAGAAATATCGGGAATGGGCTTATAGATGCCATTTGGAAGTCAATGACGGAAGATGGGCTTAAAGATGCCATCAGAAGGAGTGTCAATCGCATAAGAGATTCCTTTGTGAGAGCCCGTACACCTGTTATTAAGGAGGACTACGCTGGGGAACGCCAGTCTCTGTCTTGGGGGAAGTAGAATTTTAGGAGCTTCATTTGCCCGTTACTCTACTGGGGAATCATCTCTTAATCGAGGAGGTGAAAATGAACTGTTATCTGGTCGTGCTCCAGGCTTTACTGTGATTTGTTGAGGAAAATAGACTAACTACTATCTGGTCGTGCTCCAGGTTTTACAGTGACTTACTGGGGAGATGAGATTAAAACTTGCTATCTGGTCGTCCTCCAGGCTTTGCAATTTCTCAATTCTTATCTGGTCGTGCTCCAGCCTTCAGAAGGAATTAAGTGGTTATCTGGTCGCATCCGGGTTTCAACTTGAATTTAAGGCATACTAATATCCGGTCGATTTCCGGGCTTCATAGTAATTGGCCAAGTAAACTGCTATTTGGTCGAATTCCAAGCATCGTAGTGCTTTATACTGTTATTTGGTCGTGTCCCAGGCTTCAGTGTCCTTTGCCGCTATCTGGTCGTGCGCCAGGCTTCACGGTGTCCTATACCACTGTCTGGTCGATTCCAAGCTTCATGGTATCTTGTACTGCTATCTGGTCAATTTCCAGGCTTCATAATAACTTGCTGAGGGGTTAAGTTATTTTCTGGTCGATTTCCAGGCTTTATAGCTTGTATTTAAGACATACCATTATCTGGTCGATTCCAGGCTTCATAGTATTTTGGATAAATCAAGATATTATCCGGTCGATTTCCGGGCTTCATAGATTGAACTGGAATATAAATATTAGTATCGATTTGACTGAACCAGAGAAAACTTACGAGAACTTGATCGCATCTTTCCCTGAAAGGTAAAGAGTTAGTCGTATGTAATGTCATGATGTATGAAATGTATTCAGTAATGATGTTCTCAAAATAAATGAGATTATGCTATATGATGCATATGCGCATGCCACAATGTATGTATATGCAATGTTCTTGTGATATTCTCCGGTTGGGGAGAATAAATCCCGGGCTGCTGCTGGAGAGTATAAGGAGGTGAGTTCTTCGTTCTCGCTGGGGATAGTGAGCGAAGATGATTAACTAGAGACTTGCGTCTATTTTTCTTGAGAAAAAACCGTTGGGAGAGACTCTGTTTGAGAATAATCCTGTGGGAGAATGACTTTGTGGGGAAGAGAGATACTCTGTTGGATGGTCTGCTGATTTGGAGAAATAAACTCCGCTGGTGGTGAACTTCTATTATTGATGACAGATAAACCCTGCTTGGGGAGAAATTTGCCGACTAATTCGCGATTATGAACCTCGGCTGGGGGGAGTTAACACCACTGTCTTCGCATACTTCCTACTCTTCAGGGAGCGTATGTACCTTTAGTCATATTCTCAAGCTGGCTCTATCCCTGTACCTGGTGGGTAGAGCAACTATAAGGTTTAGGCGTTTCTTGTTTGCCCCTGTTCCTGGAATTACGAGTAATTGTTTTTTGTTTCTTGGGTAAGTATTTATAAGCAGCGATTATTTTCAAATGCATATATAAAAAATGTATCATTGGACGTTCTTGCAAAACAAAACAAAAAGAAAAACAATTTGGAATTTCTTGTGGAAAAGAATTGTATTGATTTTTGAAGTTGGCCCTTAATAGGCATTTTATACAAAGAGGCTAACGTCCTAGTAAGAGAACACCGCCGAAGAATAGGAATTATACAATTCGTGTAAAAGAAAGAAAAACAGCTATGTGAAACAATCCCATCGGGTTCCAACTCTGCTATTGCCTTTATATCTTTAAGCGTCTCATCACTTTGCTACTTGGTCGAAGGTAGATTAGATTGATTGGCACCGTCCGAGCTTGATAGTCGATACCGAAGTCTGGTTGCAAGATGATCCAATGAGACATAGTGTTACGCTTCAACCCCTAACTTTTGCCTGGACCTCCCTTTCGGGTTTTCAGTCCACCGGGATACCCTTTTTTGCCCAAGACGCCTTTTTAGGTTTTCGACTTTCCGGGTGTACATTTTTTTCCATTTTCATCCCTTACTTTTGCCCGAACCCTTTTGGTTCACCGGGAAGCCCTTATTTTTGCCTAGGCCAGTCAACCTAGCGGATCTTTGATTATGCGTAGTATCTTTTCACTATGTCTGCATTGATGGGGTGAGGAAGGTCGTTACCATCCATGGTGGTTAGAATCATAGCTCCTCCCGAGAAAATGTTCTTAACCACAAATGGCCCTTCGTATGTGGGGGTCCATTTTCCCCTGGGATCACCTTGCGACAAAATGATGCGTTTGATCCCCAGATCCCCGACTTGATATTCGTGACGCCTGACTTTCTTGTTAAAAGCCTTGATCATTCACTTTTGATACATCTGACCATGACAAATAGCAGTAAGCCTCTTTTTATCAATTAAACTCAGCTGATCAAGCCGGGTTTGGATCCAGTCGTCTTTGTTCAAACCCGCATCCTTCATAATCCGGAGAGAGGGTATCTGAACTTTGATGGGTAGGACTGCCTCCATGCCATACACCAAGGAGTAAGTTGTTGCCCCTGTCGATGTCCTTGCTGAGGTACGGTACCCATGAAGAGCGAATGGTAACATCTCATGCCAGTCTTTGTACGTCACCGTCATCTTCTGCACAATCTTCTTGATGTTCTTGTTAGCTGCTTCAACAACCCCATTCATCTTTGGCCGGTAGGGAGAAGAGTTATGATTCTGTATCTTGAACTGTTTGTAGAGCTCGGTGATCATCATATTGTTGAGATTTGTACCATTATCCGTGATGATCCTCTCCGGTACATCGTATCGACAAATCAGATTGTGTCAGATAAACCGCGCCACGACGTTCCTGGTTACCGTAGCCAAGGAAGCTGCCTCAACCCACTTTGTGAAATAATCAATTGCTACAAGAATGAAGCGATGCCCGTTAGATGCAATAGGTCTGATCTCTCCAATCATGTCGATGCCCCACATTGCAAAGGGCCAAGGAGCTGTCAGAACATTCAGAGGAACTAGAGGTACATGCACCTTATCAGCATAGACTTGGCACTTATGATAGGTTCGAGAATGCTGATAACAATCGGCTTCCATAGTGGACCAATAATATCCAGCCCGTAGGATCTTCTTTGCCATGGTATGTCCACTGGAATGAGTTCCGAAGGTACCTTCATGTAACTCTGCCATGATACTTTCCGCCTCGCTTTCGTCCACACATCGCAGTAAGGTTGAATCATGGTTACGCTTGTAAAGGATACCATTGCTGACGAAGAACTTCGCGGTGAACCTTCTCAAGAACTTCTTATCATTAACAGATGCACCCTCGGGGTATTCTTGAGCCTCAAGATACCTCTTTACCTCATGAAACCAGGGTTTATCCGCTACCTCTTCAGTCTCAATGTCACAGCAATGTGCGGGTTCGTCCAACCTCTCGATGGTAATCTGGGGAGCTTCATTGTCCTACCTGACTTTGAACATAGAAGACATGGTAGCTAGCGCATCCGCTAACTGGTTCTCTTCTCTAGGGAAGTGTTCAAAGGTTATCTGCTCAAAGTGTGGGAGCAACGTCAATACATACTCTTTGTAAGGAATAAGATTTGGGTGCTTCATATCCCACTCGCCTTTGATCTGACTGATCACTAGAGCAGAATCTCCGAATACACTCAAGAACTTAATCCTCGGGTCAATAGCAGCTCGAAGACCCAGGATACATGCTTCATATTCCACCATATTGTTGGTGCAGTTAAAACATAATCGAGCGGTGAACGGAGTATGACATCCCTCAGGAGATATGATCACAATGCCAATGCCGTTACACAACGCGTTTAATGCTCCATCAAAATACATAGACCATCGGGATCCTTCCTCAGGTCCTTCATCCGGTCCAGGTTTTTCACAGTCGGTCACCAACATGATGTTCTCATCCGGGAACTCGAAATTCATGGACTGGTAGTCATCCACGGCCTGATGCGCCAAATGATCCGCCAATACACTCCCCTTGATTGCTTTTTGGGTTATGTATTGGATGTCATACTCGGTTAAGATCATCTACCATCTTGCTATTCTTCCAGATAAGGCAGGATTTTCGAAGATATACTTGATTTGATCCATCTTTGATATCAATAAGGTGGTGTGAGTCAGCATATACTGTCTCAACCGGCGAGCAGCCCATGCCAAAGCGCAACAATTTTTCTTGAGCAATGAGTATCGGGTCTCACAGTCGGTAAATTTTTTGCTAAGGTAGTAAATAGCATGCTCTTTTCGGCCAAACTCGTCATGTTACCCCAACACGCACCCCATTGAACTATCCAGTACTGTCAAGTATAAGATCAAAGGTCTTCCTTCAACTGGAGGCATCAAAATTGGCAGTTCTTGAAGATATTCCTTGATTCTTTCGAAAGCGGTCTGGCACTCGTCATTCCACTTTACCACTTGATCTTTCTTCAGCAGCTTGAAGATTGACTCACAAGTAGCGGTTAGGTGTGAAATGAACCTGGAAATGTAATTCAGACGTCCCAAAAAGCCTCTAACTTCATTTTCTGTGCGGGGAGACGGCATCTCATGTATGGCCTTTACCTTGGCAGGGTCCACCTGAATACCCTTATCACTGACGACGAAACCCAGCAGCTTACCAGACCTTACCCCGAAGGTGCACTTGTTCGGGTTCAACCTCAGCTTGTACGTCTTCAACCTGTCGAACAGTTTCTGGAGATGGTCAAGGTGCTCTTCCTCAGTCTGGGATCTTGCAATCATGTCATCAACATAAACCTCGATCTCATGGTGAATCATGTCGTGGAACAAAGCGACCATGGCGCGCTGATAAGTTGCCCCAACATTCTTCAACCCGAAAGGAATTACCTTGTAACAGAAAGTTCCCCACTGTGTAACGAAAGTTGTCTTCTCCATGTCCTTGGGAGCCATCTTGATCTGATTGTAGCCAGAAAAACCATCCATGAAGGAGAAGATCTTATGTTGCGCGGTGTTGTCGACTAGAACATCGATGTGAGGAAGTGGGAAGTCATCCCTGGGGCTTTCCCTATTCAGATCTCTATAGTCCACATACATTCGTACCTTACCATATTTCTTAGGCACCAAACAACGTTGGAAACCCATTGCAGATAAGAAGTGACAGCTAAAAATCCTACGTCAAACTGCTTCATGACTCCAGCTTTGATTTTCTCAGACATCTCAGGGCGTATACGGCGTGTAACACCCCAATTCTACCCCAAGCAATTTATGCAAAATACATCAGAGTTATAAAATTTCAATCATACAAATGAATCCGGACGTCACAAATTCTTCTAACAAATTCATTGCATTCATCATGGATATATAACACCTTTTTCAAAACATCGGATGAACCAACAACATAACATCTTTCATAAAATATTCAACGACTACGCAGCGGAATTCTTCAATAACATCTTTAAATAAAATAGCAACTTCGAAACATCTTGTGTTTAATAAATAAACAATTTAAGGTTCAACAACTAAAAATCAGAAATCAAAAATCAGCAAGCGTTCATCCCCCCGAGTGTTACATATCAGAGCAATGACACTGACTCGATCTATTGAAGGTATACGACCTTCACTCTCGATTACCTGCACGTTACCAACATAGGGGCAACATTCAAACAGAAGGGGTGAGATATCTAACAATATAATAAAGCGCATGATAATTAATATATTAAATTAGATCAATCACATCACCACTTCTCATCTCATAATGAACAATAATTACATCATATATATTCATTCACCAACATCAAATACACTTCATTATTCAATCATAAAATGCGACTCAAAACTATGCAAATGCATGTGGTACCATTAGATCAGAACTCACATCTCAAAAATCTAATCTGCCAATTAATAGAGGCATCAAATAAGGCATAGCCTTCATCTCAAAAATTTCCAATCCAGGCCATCTCAAAAAAATGCAATGTATGCGACTCAACATGAATGTAATAACACACTCAGTTAACAACATCTCAAAACATATCTCAAAACACATCTCAAAACAACAACATCTCAATCATCAAAACGACAACATTTCAGTCATCTCAAATAACAACATCTCAATCATCAAAATGACAACATTTCAGTCATCTCAAACAACAACATCTCAATTACAGCATCTCATAAACATCTCAAAATAATTTATTAAACATCATTATTTATCAACATCATTTGTTCATAATAAATCATCAAACACAACTTTAATAATCACATCTTATTAATAACTCAGCTGTATATCAATAATACAGTAATCCATACTGTTATTCTGCTACTGCACATCATTATTATCACTAAATCATACTATCATAATTCTAACAGCGGCCTCTAACATCTCATATTCATCAATCTGTCCTAAAAACAACACAACGGTCATCTATGGGAATTAATTCTAGATCCTAAATTGGTTACTGGGATTACACCTCTTAATCATCATTTTATTCATCTAGAATAACATTCATTGCGTTAGCTAATCAACGCTTCGAACGACATCTCAAACAGCATCCTAAAACTCAAGTTACAGCAATTAGAAATCAATTCTGTCAAAAATCACACTTTATGTATCGACACAAAACACTATGGGTCGACACATCCTGCTTCGTTTGATCACTATGAGTCGACGCATCCCCCTTATGGATAGACTCATCCTGCTTCAAATCTCAGCATGTATCAACACATGCACTTACCGATTGACTCATCCTGAGTCTTCTACTCATCATGCATCGACACATCCTCTCTTTGTGTCGACTCATCCTGAGTCTTATTCTTAACATGCATCGACGCAAGCCCTGCATGCATCGACTCATCCTGAGTCCAGCATCCTTCATGTATCGACACATCCAGTTTGAGGTCGACGCATCCTGCGATTTTCTGCATAATTCTCTGTGTTTGTTCTGTAATTTCACTACTGGAATATAATTATAGTCCTACAAACCTCATCTTAACCATGATAACTCATCACTTAACATTAACTTATAATACAACATCGATTACACAACATCATAACATCATTTATCCATCGAGAATTCATCAATATTCACCATACATCATTCAATTCAATAACAAAAACAACAATTACACCTAACCCCATATACCAAACATCATGAACCCAATTATAAATTAAGAACCCCACCATTACCTTGGATCGAAGGTCGCTCTACAATTTCCAGGTTGAATCTTTGTTCTTTCCGTTTCCTTCAAAATCCAGCAGCTTCACGTTTCCACAATCCTTATTTCTCTTCTTACTGTTTCTTCCTTCTATTCTAACAACAAATAATAAAATAACCTAATATTATTAGATTATTCCTCAATGGGCTCAAAAACTACACCCCCTTTAATACTTCCACTATCTCAAATTAAGCCCACCTTAAATAATATTATCTTCTAACATTATTTCACATAATAATATAATACCTCAAATATATTATTATTTCTCCATTTAATAAAATAAATCCAATTTAATAATACTTCTTCACAATTATTCTAAAAATAATTTAATTAAATAATTAATTAAATTACGGGCGTTACACGATGAACCTTCTGCTTTACCGGAGCACAATCTTCTTTAGTCGGCAGGTGGTGTACCATAATATCAGTGTCCAAACCAGACATATCTTCATAAGACCAAGCGAAGATATCAACATATTCACGTAACATTTGTATCATCCGCTGCTTGACACTAGGCACCAGATTTGCACCTATCTTAACCTTTTTCCTGTCTTCCTCTGTACCCAAATTCACTGATTCAACTGGCTCTTCATGAGGTTGTATGGCCCTTTCTTCCTGTAGTAACAGCCTAGCAAGCTCTCCAGGAACCTCACAATCATCCTCACCTTCGTCCTCAGCTTAGTTGATCGGATTTTTGAAGTCATAACTGGAAGTAGCAGAGTTGTTATCAATGGGATCCAGAGTGGATACAGATCTGCATTATGATACGTGAATGTGTGTAAGAGAATAGCTGTTTTAATAGAGTGAGAGACAGAAAAGAAAAACAAGGAGCACAAAATTTGTAATGCAGGAAACGTCCAATGCTTTATTAATGATATATGAAAATGACAAATAATAAGCCCTCATAAGCAAGGCCAAAGTGCCTCGGGCAAGGCACCAGGCCGTAAAGTTTCAAACTATTTATTACAACTCTTAAAATAAAAGTCAATTACTATGGAATAAAAGAAACAGGTATGAAGTCCTTCGTCATCCAGTTGTTCAATCCACCATTGGTTGTAGGGTAGATCCAGCTGTCAATATCTGAATCTTCTTCACCATCTTCAACCGCATTAACTCCCTGATTGCTGATGTGCAGAGGAGGTCTTCCAATCCGCGTGCGCCTAACAGCCCTTTGAGCCCCTGTAGTAAAGCCCAAACAAATTTGTTAGTTTTATGCGTGAAATCGGGGAGCCGACCCCAATTGGTACACCCACCTTCTTCGATTACAGCCCTGGCATCCTTGAGAGAAGCCATTTTCATCAGAGGTTTGTCGGTAGCAACTTCAGTTGACGCCAAAGTCTGAGGGACCTCTTCAAAGTTCTGACAAGGAGTTTCGATGAAATCCCCATCCATCTCCACGTAGCGAAAGGAGTTGAGATGACTCACCATGTACTCCTCTTCACCCCGTACTGTGACAATCTTCCCCTTTACCGGATATTTCAGCATTTGATGGAGCGTTGAAGTCACTGCCCCAGCCTTATGAATCCAAGGACGACTCAGCAAGCAAGAATATGATGGTCTGATATCCATCACATAAAAGGTGGATGCAAAAGTCTGAGAGCCAACTTTAACAGGGATATCCACTTCCCTATGCACCACCCTTTTTGACCCGTCAAAATCTCTGACCACAATATTACCCGGCTTTAGAATCAAACCTTCACAGTCCAGACGGTCTAATGCTTTCTTTGGCAGAACATTCAATGAGGACCCGGTATCCACCAGTACATGGGCCATAATAGTGCCCCTGCACTGGATCGAGACATGCAAAGCATCATTATGATTCCTTCCTTTAGCAGTCAGATATGCATCTGAGAAACCCAGCCTATTGTCGGCAGTCAGGCTAGCTACACAATCTTTGAATTGGTCAGCTAAAGTTTCCTGTGGCACATGCGTAGTCTTGAGGAATACAATTAGAGCCTTTGCATGAGCTTCAGAACACAACAACAAGGACAACATGGAGATTTTTGACGGGGTCTGCCCCAGCTGTTCGACTACATTGTAGTCTCTCTTCTTGATAATCTTCAAAATTTCTTCTATCTCTTGTTTCGAGGTTTCTACAATGATCTTCTTGGGTGCCTCCATCCGGGAAGGTTCACCTGTGATTTCTTTGCCCCGAGTCCCAGATGGCTCGGCGACAGGGGTGATAACTGGAATATGAATTGGGATAGTGGTTGATGTACTAGCAGATGGAATGACAACAGGTTTATGGACAGCCGGAGGGGAGATCTCAGGAGAAAAGTGTCTTCCACTCCTGGTGACCTTGCTGGCCCCAGCAATATTGCTGACATCAACATCATCTTCCTCACTTTTTAAGTCTTGTTTAACTCCATGGTAATACACATCGGCACCATAGTGCCAAGGGACAGCCTTGTCCGAAGTGTATGGGATAGGACCAGGGATAATAATTATTAACGGAGCAATTCTAGGGACGGGTGTAATCCTAACATTCTTTCTCGAGGAAACCTTGGAAGGATTGGCGGAAATGGTTATGATGGCAACATCTTCAATTGGAACTAACAGAATCAAAGTCTTTTTGAATAGGATCTCTTTGTTATCCATTAGGCGCTGAACACCTGATTTCAATAAGTGGCAACCAGCATGCAATATTGAACACCTGTGGCAACCTTCACCACAGCCCGGAAATAAACCGGCTAACAACAAATTCTTCTTTAATATCATCAAAGGAGTAGAAATTTCTTCCACAGAGGTCACAAATAAATCATCGTCCACAACATTTACGCCATGACCATGTTTGGGCATGGGAGAAGTTTCGACGTTGGGCTTCTCCGGAGCGTCAAACTCAATCTCTTTGGCTTCGATCAAGTCTTGCACTTTGTTTTTCAAGGCCCAACAGTTGTTTGTATCATGACTTAGACTTTCAGAGTGATAGGCGCAGCAGGCATTCGGGTTATAGTGGGGAGAAGTGGTGTTGGGGTTCTTCGGGGCCTCCCTCAGAGTTACCAGATTGGTCTTCAATAATTATGGTAGAATTTGGGTCAGGGTCATATTGAGCCGAGTGAACTTCCTCTGTGGTCTTTCCACCCTTTGTTGATTGTTGCATTGTGGAGTAACTGTGGGTCTTGATATCACTACCGCATTTACTGCTTGACGGTGTTCAGGTCTGCTTTGGCTCCTCGAGCCGTAGACTGCACTAGCTTCTTTCTTACCAGTGAAAGGCTTCTTCACTTCACTTGATGAAGTATCCTTCTGTATTTACCACTTCGAATACCAACTTCTACTCTCTCTCCAGTCAAAATCAACTCGGTAAACCCAGATGACGAACTGCCGATCAAATGATTGAAGAATGGGCCAGATAGCGTCCCTAGAAACATGTCAACCAACTCCTATCAGACAAAGGGGGTTGGACTCTTCCAGCCAAGTCTCTCCACTTTTGACCATAGTCCTTAAAACCTTCACTTTCACCCATAAACATACCCTGGAGCTGAGTACGAGTGGGAGCAAGGTCGGTGTTATACTGATATTGTCTGTAAAATGCAGCAGCAAGGTCTTCCCAGTTTCAGACATTGGCTCCTTCCAACTGATAAAACCATTCAAGCTGAGTCCCTGACAGACTATCTTGAAAGAAATTCACCCACAAATTTCTATCAGCAGTGTGGGGTTGGATTTTCCTGACATACGAGCGGAGATGGAGTTTTGGACAGGATACTCCATCGTACTTGGTGAAAACTGGAGCTTTGAACTTATGAGGGATCACCACTCCTGATACCAGTCCTACTTATCCGAAATCCAAACCAGGGATCTTTTGAATCTCCATAGCACTCAGACGGTCTTCTAGTTGCTTGTACCTATCCTCAGCAGGAGGATATTGCTTTTCATCGTAATCCGTATCATTATCAGAAACTGCAGGAGTGGGGACCTTTTCTTCTTCTTGGTTCTCCCCGTCCTTGGATGAGGAGATCAGATCAGCTTGCTGTTTCAACCTTTCCTCATACCTTCTGCCCATATTCAGAAGAACGACTTTCTTCTTCTTCTTCTCTTTCAGAATGAGATTCTCCAAATCCTCTTGCCCTTTAGCCAAGCTCAAGAGCATCTCTTGGAATTGGGTGTTCTATGCTTGAAGATCTTTGATGGCTTGATCAGAAGACATTTCTACTGAAATAAACAGCGAAGGAGATGAGAAACCTGTAATGGTACCTGTAATGATGTGCATGATAATGGGATGCGTATGTAATGATTTCAAAGACTTTGGGAGATTTAAATTTGCACACCAAAAATAAACAAACTTTATTACATTAACTTGTAAAAGGTTCAACAATGCCTTTGAGGCGTTACAAAGAAGTAAATGAAAAACAAATCTAAAACTAGAAAAGCAAAAATCAAAAATCCCATGGATGCTTCCTCTTTATGCTGACGTAGTCATTGGTCACTCTTTCTTCCTCGAGCTTCCTGGTGAGCTTCAAAATCTTCCTTTCTTGCTCATGATACTTCTCCCGGTAAGTATCCCTTTCCTCTTTCAGTTGAATCCAAGACCTCTGCAATTCCCCAGGATCAGTGGGCATGTAAGGATAAAGAACCTTGTAAGGAACGCCTTCTTCATTAATGGGCTCCACAATCACAGGCAATACAACTTCATAAGGCATCCCAAGCTTCTGGGCACGAGCTCAGATCCATTGGAGGTAAGGCTGTATAGGAAGGGAAGTCCTTGGTCCCAACTCTTGGGGGTCAAATCTGTTCACCATGCCCCAAGCTCGTATAAACCTCTGACGGTGCTCGTCAACATCTTCCTTGTAGTCAAATGCAATATCCTCAAGAAGTAGCTCATGGGGACCATCTCTCCGAGCTCGACCAAATTGTCGCAAAGCTAGACAAGGATTGTAGGTTATACCCCCTCTGATTCCATGCAAAGGGACATTAGGTTATCCCCCACAACGATCAATGACATCAGTGTCTTCCATAGCCCGGGAACACCAAAGAATGTCTGTATGGGAAAGTGACATTATTCTGTAGGACCAACCCAAACCTTCTTCGTTCTTCAACACATACTTAGGGAGGTGCGAAATAAACCACCTCGACAACAACGACATGCAACACATAAGAGTACCTCTTCTTCGCATGGTATGAGTGTAGAGGGCATGCAAGATATCACCTAGTAGAGTAGGCACAAGATTGCGAGAAAGGAAAATCTTGACAGCATGCACATATACAAAGGAATTCGGATTTGGGAAGATAACCAACCATAAATAAGGAGAGCCAAGATATCTTCGAAAGCCTGAAAATCCAAACTATCCCAGAATAGCTGAGCCTGGTCTATCAAAATTTTGGCTAAGAACCCTTCGACCCCGCTTCGTGTTTCCCAATTGGATACTATATCAGCCCGTTTCAGATGCAGAGCTGAGGCAATGTCTTCTGGTCTAGGAACCTCTTCCATACCTGTGAAGGGTACCTGCTCAAGGATGGATATGCCCAATAAGTGAGAAAACTCTTCCAAAGTGGGAACCAACTGGTAATCCGGAAAGTTAAAGCAATGATGCACATGATCGAAGAAATGGAAAAGAACACTCATCATCTGCTCATCAAACTTTGAGGTGACTAGGCTAAGAAGCTGACCATGTATCTTAATGAACATAGAATTCTCAGAAACTCTTGAGGCTAACTCTTTAAGTTGAGCAGGTATTTGCACAAAGTTAACTCGGATGGTATTTCTGTGCACGAAAGCCATAATCTGCAAAACAGAACAAAGATAAATTCCCTCGGTCTTTAAAATGGTTAGTATAATAAAGCATGAATGCTATGTTATGATGCATGATGTCATGATAAAAACAACAGGTATAGCAGATAACAAGCATGGAAAAGGCAAACAAGTCACACAAAATCCCTTAAGTTTAAGGCTTGTATGAGGTCAAAGGTACTACCCTCTTGAAGTTTAGTTGGTTTCAACCTGTCCTAGAAAAAGTAACCGGGTTCTAGAGGTTCTCAATATCATTGACCATCCTCCATCGGTCATGGTTTCAGTTCACGCAATCTTTTCTTGCAGCCGGAACTATCTCGAGAGTATGGTCTCAATGAGTGTAGCATCGAGTATCAACCAGTTCTCAGCTTTATACCGAGGCCGGATATCTCACTAGTTTCTAATGGCCAAGTTGGTCGATTAAAGGTTATAAGGCTAGTTGATGCTTAACGACACACATAGCAGCCTCGTATTCTCCTCGTTTCTCCACAAGGGATACCGGTACCAACCAATGTGTCACATCAACGTAACTACTGCTTCAACCGTATCAGTCTACGCCGTATAGTTCCCTCACAGTTTATTGCTACTTACCTAAAAGGCGTCCCTAGATTCGGGTTAGGATCTATAGTAACTCCCAAACAAAAAACCTTAAAAGTAAAGCAACCAAAACAAACAAGAGAAGCAATTTATGATGAACTAAATCCCAAGGTATACCCCACTTATTAGTCCTTAGCAGAGTCGCCAGTTCTGTGATACAGTGACAGAACCGACTGTTTTGAAAAATGCTGGTTTGCATTTTACGTTTTTTTATTCGCAAAATGTCGCGGTAAGCAAGAGTCGCCACTGACTTTTATTTTATCCAACCGGAAAGGAAAAAGTACAGAAAAAAAAAATCATTTTTCGAGATTTTGAGTACGGGGGGTAGATTATAGAAAGGGAAGGTGTTAGAACCCTTTCTATCCATGATTTTCCATGGGCTCTTAGGTACTTGCTCATATTTTAAAATTGCTTGTGCGTGTTTGTTTTGAAAAGTTTTGTTTTACTTCATTTTAACCCTTGTTTCTGTCCTCAAGAGTGTTACGAAGTGTCTTTGAAAACTTTGTTTGAAAAAAGTGTAAGTGTGAAAAGTTTAATTTTTGAGCAAGTACCTATTAGCATATACCTACTCGAAAAAAGAATCGTTTTTGTTCTTGTTTCCTTTAGACAGTGCTATCCTACTATTGAGAAATAGGTAGCCCCGTTGTTGGAATTGTAAGGGTCAATTCGTATGGAACGTACGATCACCAAAGCAATATTAGGACGTCTTAGTAATAACCATAGAGTCTTAAAATCATATTCGAGGCAACATTTCCGAGGCAACATTTTCGAACGAGACTTTTGATCTTTGTTAGATAGGAGGGCAACCACTAAGACACCCTATACTTAATGATCATTTACCGAAGGCAACCGAAGTGAGAGTATACCCTAGGAGTGCGCATGTGCGAGTGATTTGATTTCAGTTATTATCTTTGCACATTAGGGTTTTCTAGCCGTTTTAAATTATCATGCAATCTTGTCATACAATCCAATTAACATACATCTAACAGTTAATATTTGCGAGAATTAAAATGCGAGAAATAAAACCTACGCTATTACAAGGCTTCGGGGTAGGGATTAATTACATAGCCAAAAAAACCCATAAAATGATAAATAAAGAAAGTCCTAGATTAAACTATTACATACCGTGAGCAATTACATTAATATTGCAAAAATTATAAACGCGCGCGATAAATCGAAAACGAGAGATTTAGGGTTTTGACCCCAACTACCTAATTGTAATTCATAAGAAAAATCATCTTTTTGTCACTTTTTGTGTTATTTGAGAAAATAAAGTTTAATTGAATAAATAAAAAAACCTAATTACTAATTAATTTAAATTTAAGAAAAATAATTAAATTAACCTATTTTTGCATTTTTTATTTTGAGAAAGAAAAATTAAATCAAAGGTCTAACCCTAATTTTTCAAATTGATTTTAATTATATACAAAAAATTAGAATTACCCTAAATTAAATTTAAACTAATATTAAATTAAATTTGATAAAGTAAAAACCTAATTCTAAATTTTGTGAAACTTGATTTTATGATTTTTTGTGAAAAAAAGTAATTTATTTTGTTAAAAAAAACAATTAAGTAAATTAAATTAAATAAAAGAAAAAAAGAAGAAAAGAGAAAGAATGGGCCTGGTATTAGCAAAATAAGGGGGTATGATTTTGACTTCTAGGCCCAACAATTCCTTGGCCCCTTTGACTTTTTCAATCATGTGCGCATGTTGGACTATGGCACATGGTGGACCTTCTTTGTGGGCGTATTAGATATGGCCAGGAGTACATCCTATGGCTGACGTTGAGAGTACACGGAACACGCTTGAGGCTGGGAAGCACTGGATTGACCTGAAACTATTGAGAAAATAATAAAATGCACACGCCTGGGATCGAACCCAGGACGTGTGCATCAAAGACCAACAACTTTACCATCTACGCTAGCTTGTTTAGTTGTAATAATAATGCAACAAATACAATATAATACAAATCATGTGCCACGCTTCCCAAAACACACGCAGATTCAAACGATCCACTCATAGACTACCACGCCACTGTCTTCTTCGTTGCTTCCGTCGTTTTAGACAAAAGACCTTTACCTACGGACACCAGGCGTAGGTATAACCCTTGTCCATTCCAAAATCCTGTACATGTATGATAAATCACAACCAATGGTACCAACCAACTCATTGCAACCTCACGAGCATCATGGTACCATTATTAATGGCCAATTGTTCCTGTATGAAGAATCTCTAAAAATGAAGCATGAACCCTAGCCATGGCAACTTGATATACAGTTAACAAAAATGCAATTAATCATAACCATTAGCTTGCAAACATCTCAAGGATGAAAAATATGTCTATTAATCATGCTAAATATGTCAGAATTAATGGATTCGAAATCAAGAAAATATGGAAACAGTGTGACTCTTACCACGTGATTCTGAGTGTGGGGAGGCTTGCTAGCGATTGAATCTTGGTCAAGGGATGTCCAGCAAATGATTGGGATGACTAGAATGCCTTGAAGTGATCTGAAACATGGAAATTGGTCTGCAACTTTCTTCTTGAATTTTTGAAACTTGTTTTCTCTCTTGCACGCCTCCAGCCTCATGTTTTTTGGTCTGCCCTTGTCTCTTATGTATCCAAGAATGTATTAGGGTTACAATTTGTTTCAAATCTTCTCCAATTATGAATATTGATTCATGATTTGATCCTTGTGCAAAATCATTCCAAAACAAGCAAATCCAATCTTTTTCTATCCATTTTGAACCTTGCACGATTTGAATTTGTCTCCAGCTGTGTAATGGACCTAATCATGCACAAAATCTCAAGCTTTAATTAGTTTTTGATATTTTCATTATTTTATTTTGATTTTATTTGATTTAAATGAAATAAAATCAAAATAAATGACAAAAATAAAAAAAAGACAAGTGGAAGGGCTCATAGGTCGTGGGTCACATTACAAACTAAGTGCAAGCATAAAAGGTTGGGCCCATTTGACAAAAAATGCAATTTTGGACACATTTGACTTTTGGCAATTTCGCAAAAAGGGTTAACTTGGCCAATGCACAACTCTCTCAATTTTGACCCTAGAGAGATGTTCTTGGACTTTTTAGAAAAGCTTAAGATTTCCTCTAAGCAATCCTTTTAGTCTCATCTCAATTGAGTCTTCCATGTTCATGTATGAAGCTTTGACCCAAAAGGTGTTTTTGTTGACTTTTCAAAGTGACCTATAATGTCCAAATTCATATCTTCTTGTGAGTGCATATTTTGAACTTGCAAGCTGAAGATGAATTGTAGGGAATTGCATCCTCTTAAAAATGATCTTTGTATGGGTCATTTTTGATAAAGTATGAGAAAGTTATGCTTGGTCAAAGTTGAGTTGACTTTTCCTACAAAACCCTAATTTAGCAACTTTTGGGTTTTGATGAATTGTGAGCAATCCTTGAGGAATCATGATCAACCCTTGATAAAATGATGAATAATACTTCAAAATGAGAATGTTGACCAAAAGTCTTGAAAGTTTGACTGTATGTGGGCCACAGTTGACTTTTGCCCTAACATAGTCGATTTTCAGGCTTTTGAGCAATTGACTGAGCAAACTTCCTCTGCAAGGCTTGAAACTTGACATGGATGATCTTGAGAACATATTAGGACAATAGTGAGCATTTGGTACCCTTTTGACTCAAGCATCTTGATGCAAAATGAAACCCTAATTTGGGGTAGACTGCCTTAGGAGAGAGTTGGTTTGGTCAACCCTTGGACTTCCTTGAGCAATTTGAGGACCTCACTTGAAATGTATTGAGAAATATGGGAGGGCAAATTTTGGGGTACAACAGGAAGTATCTCCCTTAGAAATGGCTTGCTTCAACATACAAATTCTACACTATGCCATTGTCTAATGCGAAAGAAGTACCATGGTGGCACATTTGAAGGACTTGCCAGACATGTCTGAATGTCCCAATCGAATGACATGTTTTTCTGATCCATCCTAGGAGCATGTATTTGGACCATTCGAAGGAACCCATGAAGGGCCTGGTCTAAAGATACTTATTTGGGGCCCCTTCAAAGGATATCCACATGAGCCATTCGAATGACACTTCGATTTGAAAAAAAAAGGTTATTGAAGAGTCTGGTCGAAAGAAAGGGCTACGGGGTCAGGACAAAAGGTTGAGATTCCAAAGGTACTTATTGACCAAGTCCCATGCCCTGCCAGGTTCAGGCCTGATACACTGGCCATAAAACTCCAAAACTGCTGCACAATAGTCCTACAACACTGCCTTATTCCTTGCACCAAAATGGCATACAAACACTTCCCCTTGAAAGCTACAAACACAATATGCCTTTTTTTTGTTTAAATCTTTTATTTTTCCCCCTAAAACATCTGCCCAGACCATCTATAAATATGAGCCTCCACCACACATGTTAGGGGCTCCTGAAGAATTGCAAGAGAACTCTTGTGAAAATTCCTCAAACTCTCAAACATCCATCCTACGCTTTCCTTTAAAAATTCCCAACACTCATAAAAAAACTCAACCCTCTTTGTACACAAGGCGAATCCTTCGATTCACCCCCCAAGTGACCATCTAACTAGCCTTCGACCCACTTCCCCAACTACCATACAGTAACCCTTTGAGTCATTCCATTACTTGTCATAAAAAGAGCCTTTGATCCACTCACACACCTCCTTTGATTCAGTGACTGCTTGCATAAAGTAGTGACTAGATTAATCTCGGGGAGGCCCGAACGAACTTCCAATCACCACCAAGGAAGACACTTGCAGTTTCCTTCGATTTAAGAACTTCAAGAGGTAAGTGCCCTTTAAACTTGAATCTATTCTATTTAAATATCATGTGCACATGCCAATAAAGAAAAATGTAGATATTTCATATAGGGAGCTTAAACATGTCTTATCTTTCGATTCTGACTGCCCATATGCTGAAAATCCCAACTTTGACTAGTTAGGCTTTGGACTTTGAGACCCAATAATTTTGAGCTAACCCCTAACCTGTAGTTACACTTGAATGTTTCATTTTAAGAATTTGAGACAGGTTCATTGTACCTTTCGATTGGCTAAATGCTCAAGCCTTTGAAATCTCAACCTGAGGGCCTAACATACTTACACTCGAAGGAGTCAGTAAGGAGACTGAGGTAAAGAATGTACTTCACACTGACTCCAAGCCTCAAACAAAGGAAGCAACCAGTAGAATGTATTTCACCCTGAATTCAGGCCTCAAATGAAGGATGTAACCAGAAAGGTGGCCTTGCTGACATCCAACTCCCAATCGAAGGACATAACCTTGCTGACTCTAGGTCCAAATCGAAAGAGGTCAAAAAGTGCAGAATCAAAGGATGCTTCTTCCTGAATCGAAAGAGATCATTTTTTCTCCTTTTTATTTTATTTTGTCTTTATATTTTCTTGCTATTTCAATGTGGTTGTAATAGTGTAGGATTTATTTTCTTTTGCATTTTTATTGTTTTTTTATAAATGTTCGTAACTAGGATGTATAGCAAGATAAAAACAACAAGTAGATAACCAAAAGTTCAAAATACAAAATGCATGCAATCAAACACACTATTCACACACATGCACCCCTAGGGTAATCCCACTTGTTGTCTCAGAAAAATAGTCATGTCCCTCGAATATGGGCATTTTAGCAAAGACCCTCGATAAAAGATCGTAGTCTCTCAATGACCCTTAATGTTGCCTTCATTAAACGATCTAGTCCCTAAACGACATTGCTAAAACGTCCCATAGGTTGCCTTCTATGACTATACAAACTTCCCACGCCCGTCCCTTCACATTCAATGATGGGGCTTCTTACCAAATCAATGGTAAGATAGCAACATCTAAAGGAGGAGGAAAATAATATTAAAGACCTTTTGAGTAGGTAGGATGCTCCTAGTTGCTCGCTTGCTCACAACTAAAACATTTTATACACCCACAATTTCACTTTGAAACATTTTCAAAAGACAAAACACTTTGTACGCATTCTTATAGAGTCGAGAACTATTACAAAGACATTTTTTTCTTCAAAATACTTTCAAAACCCACACCACAAGCACATTTTCAAACAAAAGCAAGTGATCTAGCAAGCAACTAAGAGCCCGTAGATAACTACAGATGAAAAGGGTGATAATACCTTCCCTTTTCATAACCTACACCCCTGAACTCAAGAAAACAATCTCAAAGGTCTTTTATTTTATTTTCACCCTTTCCTTATTGGATAAAAGAAAAGTCGGTGGCGACTCTTGCTATCAGCAACAATTGCGATCAAACTCAAAACACCCAAGACAGTTCTCTCACTGTATTACACTAGGATACAATAAAACACGGCAAAAAAAACAAAGAAAGTTATAGCCTTCATATGTTAGTAGCACCAGTATCACCATCCTCTTTAGAACCAGAGTCATCACTATCTCCATCAGCTTCATCACTTGCAGATGCATCACCATAAGATGTGTTTGCATCAGACATGTCATTTTCAGATGCACTGTTGCCTTCAGATTCATCATCAGCAACCTCAGCTTCCTTTTTAGGTTCCTCCATCAAGGCTTTAATCAATTCTTCAAGCCTAGATTTTCTACCAGATTCAATCCTGATAGAGTCCTCCAACTCCCTACAAGTCTCCTTCAATTGAGAAATTATTTCTCCTCTTGAAGTTTTTTAGGAACAGATCCTCCAAAGATGTTACAACAATGTCTTGAACATGTGTTCCACTGAACAATTTCAGATGCAGTGATAAAGGGGATGCCCTTTTCTTTACACTATCATTAGGTAACAAGATCCTAGGGTGTTGTTTTAAAATAATTCCACATATGAGTGAGGGAAAACAGATGGGAAACTTTACAGCAGTAGATGCAACTTGCTTTATGATTTGATCAAAGATGTATCTTCCATAATAAAAAATCCTTTTAGTACCAACAGAAAAAATGAACTTCCCAAGGCCAGTGGAAATAATGGAGGTATGCTGAGTGGGTACCCAATTAGAAGTAGAAATCCTATGAAGAATGGCATAATTTACAATAAGTCTTCCAGACGACAATTTCTATCATTAGGCCAGTCCCTCACTTGTCCACCAGTGATTTCCCTGCAGATCTGATCATCTAAATCCTCTAGCTCAGCTTCAGGTTCTTCAGTCCTACCAAGAAATTTATTGGTCATCATAGGAGAAAAGGTCATAAATTTCCCACTGACTATAACCTTTCCATAGTCTTTACTTCCCTCAACATTGCATTCATCAGGAACACTCATAACAAATTCTTTGACCAATTTTTCATAGCAAGGGCCAAAATCAGTGATAGTTTTTATCAGGCCATTAATCTTTATGAGCTTCACAATATCAGGACATTTATTAAATTCCTTTCCTAACTCTTTTTCCATAGCTATCCTTCTCTAATCAACATACTTCAGTTTTTGAGACTGGAAGTATACTTTGTTCAATGAAGAGCTCTTCTAGACATTAGAACAATTTTTCTTAAGAGCAGATCTCTTGTGAGGGATGATGTCCTGGACATCTTCTTCAACATCATACTCATAATCACTGGAAGAGACAACCTTTCTCTTCTTAGTAGGGAAAATAACCTTACTACGTGACTTTGGAGGACCAATAGTAGCTTTCCTTCTGAAATTCTTTGGAGGATTGCTTCTTATTTCACCATCCTTTCCTAGATTTTCCTTAGAATGAGAACTATCAACTATCACATCCTCTCCTTTCCTACTCTTAAGTCTTTTGTCTATTCCAAGAGCAAAATTCTTGACGATGGGTGTTGTACCCCAAATTTTGCCCATAAGATTCCTTTATCATCTCATATTAACTCAATCATATCAAGATCACACTAGGGTTTTGGTAATTCTCCCTATCTTTAGGTTTGCTCATGGGGGATCACAAGCACCTTGATTTGTATATTGTGATCATATATGTTTTGTATTGATTAACTTTTAACTAACAAATACAATGAATGTTTTCTCTAATTAATGATACTATAGGTGAGGGCACAACACATTTCATCAGGTTGATTTATAGGTTCATGAGTTTATTTCCATGCCTTTTTCAACAAAGCTTAATTGAGATTCAAGCTTCATCATTGAAGATTCTTTAGAGTAATATCATGACAAGGTCTACTATGATTTACCATGATTCAATTTGTCAAAGAAAGTCAAAAGATGCAAGGATTGATTGAAGAAGTTTGACCTAATTAGATAAGTTCTTGATTTCTTGATCACAAGTGCATAACTCTCTCAATTATTAATATTTGGAAGTGGTTATTGTTTCTATGGGTTCTTTTTATCATCCAAAACAACTTTTATTCACATGGAAAAATTGATTGTGCAAGAAAAATTGTCAAAATTGAAAGGGGTTTCCAAGTCATTTTTGTGCTCTATGAGCTAGGGTTTTGAACTTCTAAGGGTTATATCTTGTTCATATTTTGAGATTTTTGGGTGATTCCATAGTATGCTTCTCTTTAAAGGGTTATAAACTAATCACTTCAAGAGTTTCAATTTTTTTTTTGTGTGGAAGATGCCTAATGAGGAAGAAAGTTTTCAAGTTCCCTAAATAGGCCATCAAATTCCCTTATGTGACTTCAAAAGATCATAACTTGGTCAATTTTTATCTCCTTGAGCCCATTATTTTTTCCACAATTATCTTAATAATGTGGAATTTAACTCTTCTTTCATGTGCAAGACTTGAAAATGGGTGGAAGATGCCCTAAGAACCCAAAAGATTATAGGTCACCTCATGGATTTTCACCAATTTCAAAAGGCCATAACTTTTTCAATACTTGGTATTTTTGAGTGATTCAAGTTTCACAATTCTCTTTGGGAAGTCTAATTCAAGCTAGCATAAATGATCAAAGCTCAATTTTGGAGGAAGGCCTTGTAATAACTCAAAACATTATAGGTCACGTTTGAAGAAAAACTTAGAATTTTTCTTAGTACAAAAAGTCAACATCTTTTTCTCAACTTTGACTCATCACAACTCCTAGATCAAGCATCCAATTGATATAATTCTTTTCACATTGTAAAGATTATGACCTTATCTTTTAAATGCTTCAAGAATTATGCCCTAAGACCCCTTGAGTTGTGAACACCGTGGATTCAAAGATGGTACCTTGAAACTGAAATTTTCTCCAAAGTTAAAATTTAAAATACATAATATGGCTAACAAACACCAAATTAGCGCGCGTTTCTGATCTAAACATGTTTAACCAACTTGCCAAAGAGGATTATAGCCTTGAAACGCAAGGTTTGAGTGTGTGTTGATGCTAAGCAAGTCACACATTTCTCATGTCCACGACCTCTCACGATTTCTCTCCAAACTCCACTAATTCTTCAAAAACAGATGGCACACCTTCATTGGTTGGAAGGTGACACGTTGGGAATATTCAACCTTCAGCCAACATGAATTGCAGGTCTCTCAAACTGTAAAATCAGAAGCTCAGACCTATGCCATTCGCTTCGTCTCTTCAAGACGAAGCGAATGGCATAAGTCACACGTTTCTCATGTCCATGGCCTCTCACGATTTCTCTCCAAACTCCACTAATTCTCATTCGCTTCCCTATAAATAGAGGACCTCACTCCTCTCATTTCTTCAAGCTTGAACAACCAAAATCACTCTCTCAAACTCCCTCCATAACTCACTTTTCTGAGATTTCGAATTCCTCTTTTCTTCACTTTTCAATCCAATTTCTTCATTGATCCTTCATCTTTGAACTTCACTGAAGCTAACAGAAGAAGAATCCTTGAGATGCCCTAAATCGTGCTAGCCAAGTCCATTTACAGAGAAAGTTCATCTGAATTTGTTCAGGTAGTTTAAGGCACTAAATCTTCTAACTCAAATTACTGGAATGGTCTATGATGTTCACTGATGCTTGCTATCAACTCAATTTTGGTGAATCAATGCATTTGATGCTTCTGATTTTTATTTTAACATTTTCAAACATCTCTAGTTTTTCCAAATCGATTACGCCGTGCTTTATATAAAATTTTTGCGAGCATATGGTTGTGATTGTCTCAAGTAGACACATCTAATGGTACCATTATGAACACGTAAATTTACAGATTCAAGGATCCTGGTTTTAACCTATTTGCAGGAGGCTGAAGGTTGAAGACGACCTGCATGTCATCCTTCAACCAATGATGCTCAACCAATTACTTTATTTTGATTGGTTGGATTTTCTTTTATTACATGCGCGCGCCTAGACTTGGATTTATGATACGCCCTCACCTCAAATCCATTAGATCTACCAGCGTGTATAAGTGGAAGAGATCCAACGCGTGTGGTTTTTTTCTGATTTATTTTATTTTACAAAATCATTTTTAAATTTCCTTTATCTTTAAAATTCATAACTCTTTTATTTCTTATAAAAAATTATGAAAAAAAATACAAAAGTACTTTGAATTATTTATGACTTTGTGAATATTTTTTCATATTTTTTATTTTAATATTTGATATTTTTCATAACTTTTGTTTGGTTTGCCTTATTTTAATTGTTTTAAAATACTTTCTGGTCTTTTTAAATTCTGAAAAAATTATGGAAGGATCCAATGACCTCTTGACAAATATTGGTGACCTCATTTTATTTTTATTTCTTATTTTACTATTTTTCACGAATTGTGATTTATTTTGTTTATTTTCCTCAATTTTAAAAAATAGTTTCTGACTATAAAAAATTCTGAAATTTGTTGTCAACCTTTATTAAATCATGTTTGACCTCTGACTATTTTTTAGGATTTTTATTAGGTGTTTTAATATTCTTTATGTATTTTACCATTCATTTTCCTTTTATTAACCATTTAAACATTGTTTTATTTAAATATTATTTTATTATTTTTTATATTGGTTCTGACTTGGACTTCATTTGGTGGAAAATTCTTCAACCTCATTGGATCTTGAGTGTTGATAGGTTGAGAAATCAAATCCACCAAAATGGATGAATGATGTTGATGATATTTGAAACCCTAAATTCATACCATACATCCCTCCCTCTTGATCTCATCCCCTTCTTATTTATGCTACATGTTGTTAGAGGATGATCAACATAGTATTTCTCCAAACATATGGAACATAGATTTCTATTGACCGACCTCAAAATAGGCGTGACTTCTACATAAGTCCACTTACGATTGCTTAACATAATGATAAATTTTGTCCCGATTCGAGAAATGATCATTCGTGTCTCAAACCTATGTTTGCAAGCTCATGTATGTTTAATTTGAAACCTCTGATCTAGTAACCTTGAGGTTCATTGTCAGGAGGCTTTGGTCTTATCAATCCTCTAATGAATCTTCATAAAATTTTGTCTAAGTGAATCATTTAAACATCGTTGATCATTTGTTGTTGCCTTGAGAATTTGAAATGAATGATATACTTGACAAAAAGAAAATGAAACTTATTGTTGAGAGGCTTTGATTTTATCAATCTTTTAATGAGTTTTCAAATTCAAGTTTCAAGATGGTCATTAAACTAACCTATAATTTCTAACTCATTAACAATTGACTTTATTTTTATGCTTTTACTTTACGCCTTTACTTTTACGCACCAATTATTTTAGCATTTACATTTCATGGTATTTTCATCTTTGCTCACTTGAGCATTTATTTTTATGTTATTTTTATTTTGCTCACTTGAGCTTTTCATTTTCTTTTTGAAGATACCTAATAACCAACTTGAACAATATAAAACTTTAATGTTACTTGGACTATTTGGTTACTATCTTTGGCATTTTGAAGTTATGGACTTCTTGGACTTAGGATTAGAGACTTAACTACCCTTGAGACCTTGGTGACTTCTGTTGTTATTTTGTATGGTTTTCTTGGGGTTTACCCCAAGACATTGGGTTGTTTGTTTCTTTGTGTACAGGTTATTCTGATTATATGCCTTATTTGTGATTGGGAATTCATCTGTATACAGCCGTTAGTCTGCCCGATTTTTGTGAAGACTTAATGCATTTGAAGCTTGGTTTTCTTAAGAGGTTTATTATATTTTCTTGGTTTCAATCCAAAGGACGAGAATTCTACATTGAATAATTGTGTCAAGTGTTGGCTTCTTGTTGGTTAGACGGTTCTTTTCTCTAGATTTTACCTTATGCTTTAGGATAGTCCCTTCATCTCCTCCCATCTTATTTAATTTCAAAAATCTTCTCCCTCCTTTTCAAAACTATTCTTGTTTTCTAAACTTGAATAGCTATCATAATAAACTTGGACTTAGGTTCATGCATTTTCAAAAATATTTTCTTAAACAAACTTTAATCAACTTAATCATACGTTGACATTTTTTTTTGTGAGAAGACTAAAAGTCAATTTATCTCATTCAAACCATTTTGCCACATTGGCTTTTCACTTTAAAATTTTCTCAAAATATTAGACTCTTGTTAATCTTTGTAGTGATGCGAGCTACTATACTTATACAATATGTAGTGAATTTATATATTTTCCACTTGGGTGTTAGCGAGGCTTTGTTGATTTTAAAATCCAAGCCATATCCTCCACTTTGAGATGACACAAATTCTCCTTTCTCATAATCGTGGGTATTAAGTATGTTCTTCCATTCAGAGATGACGATGATGCTCGTCTCTTAAAATTAATCAACACATTTGTGTTTTAAATTTTTTTAAAGGTGAACTACGAGTACCCTGATCCCCTATTGCATGGAAGGTGGTACGTAGGCACTAAAGGTTCACAACCGCGGCAGATGCAAAAATTGTAAAAAAATACTTATTTTGTCATCTCTACCATCTATTTTTGTATATAACACTTATAGACAAAATACACAAGTTTTCAAAGAGGTTCCTGCGGAGTACCGTAGATGTTTAGGATGCTAATACCTCCCCTTTTCATAGCCAACCCCCGAACTTAGATTCTCTCCCCCTCTTTTTTGGGTTTTTCACTCTTTTCCCATTCCTTTGGAAACAATAAAGCGCGGTGGTGATTTTTATTTTGACCTGTGCGAGTCAAGTCAATCCAATGGCTTAGTCTCAACATTTCTACCACTACAGAAAAAAATGGCGACTTCATTGGGGACAGATTGACCAAATGTTGGTCCATCCCTAAGTGGGTTGAGCCTATCTTTGTTTATTTATGTATATGCTATTATATGTTGTATATTATATGTTGTATATATGTTTGTCTGGATTTTCCTGGTTTTTAGGGTGCTTAGTGATTTCTCATAAGTCCTCTACCTGGACTTGGGCAAACTTAAGATAGGACGGCGGTATAGTCATGTTAACTTTGATGTAGTAATCCCAAAAAAGGAGGCATGAGATCCCCCAGTCAGTGGAGGCCCCTTTAACTGTAGTGTCATTTACCGAGTAATCAGGAAGACATGCTGCTTCTGACCTGGGAGCCTGCTGAGACTGAGGACCGTAGAACCCTTAACCTATCTTGGCCTTTTAGGTGTAGTGCGGAAACTATGATGGAGTAATTCAAAAATAGTTGTCATGTGGTGCTACACTCAGACGAGTTTTTCTTGAGAATATTACCAATTACCGAGTTAATCGGGACATTGGTAATATTCGAAGGAAGGATGTAGACTTTGGGAACCTTTTAGAACCTTATTCGACGGGTGATAAACTATTAGTCCTTACCTTGTGGGTAGTAACTTTGAGTTTAGGCTCGTGACATTGAACCTATGAACCCTCATTTTTGTGATCTTGTATGTGATTGTTGCATCATGCATTTATGCATCCATGAGCTTCCTTTAAAACTTTTGTTTCAAGGGACCTAAAGATGACTTTTTGCGAATATCTCAAGTACTTTTGACCATGGATTCTGGAAAAAGAAAGAGTCAGAAGTACAATTTCAAGGATCTTAAGATAAATGATTTGATGAGTCTGATTCCCGAGATCGAGAGTTCTACAGATTTTCGGAAGAAGTATGGATCCATCGTGTCTCTTATGAAGCTCAGGATGAAGGAGGGTATTCTCTCGACTTTGGTCTAGTTCTATGATCCGATGTATCGATGTTTTACTTTCTCTGATTATCAATTGGTGCCTACATTGGAGGAGTATTCTTACTTACTGGGTTTACCTGTTACCTATCTTGTTCCTTTCACCGCTTTAGAGGGAGAGGCCAAGTCTCATGAGATTGCTGCCATGGTTAATCTGGGGAAGTCTGAGATTGAGGCCCACATGACTACCAAAGGAGAAATCATATGATTACCTGCTCAGTTTTTATTGGAGAAAGCTCTCTACTTTTCTAGGATGAAAAGTATGGTTGCTTTTGAGTCCATCTTTCCTCTACTTTCCTACGGGTTGTTCTTATTTTCGAATGTCAACAAATTTGTGGATATCAATGTCATCAGGATATTTTTGATTGGGAATCTAGTTACTACATTATTAGGAGATTCTTATTACTCCATTCATATTCATGATTCTTATAATGGAGGAATGATTATTTGTTGCACGCCTTTGTTGTATCAGTGGTTTATTTCTCACTTACCTTAGTCTAATGCTTTCTGGGATATCAAGAGGGAACCTCATTGGGCTCCGAAGATTATGGATCTCACTCATTCCGACATTGTTTGGTATCATCAGGCTTACTATGATATGGATATTGTCGATAGTTATGGTATTTTCGCTAATGTACCTCTTCTCGGTACAAAGGGAGAAATTAACTACAATCTCGTTCTTACACGACATCAACTTGGGTATCTGATGAGAGACAAGCTAAATAGTATTCATGTAAGTGGTTTCTTTTTTAAAGAAGGGGAGAATCATAAAGAAGCTAAGGAGGAAATTGAAAAGGCTTGGCGCCATATTCACAGGAAGAGTAGAAAGGACTTGGGACCTAGAGGAGTTGTTTCTTTGGAGCCTTATCTCTGGTGGGTACAAGCAAGGGCAATTCAGTTAAGATGCCGTATTCTCGTGAAGAACCTATGCTTGAGATGTTTGTGAAGACCACTTCTCCCCTTTTAGATGATGTGGAAGAGCTTCAGCTTTCCCTAGTCAGGATGCAGCAAGAGAAGGAGGCATGGAAGAACAAGTGTCAGACTTTAGAGATGTACTACCGAGCAGATATGAAAGAGAAAGATGACATGATTGAGATTCTTGAGAGTCGTGCTGTAGAGATGGTGGAGAGGCAAGGGGATTTATTTTCCTCTAAGCTCGATCAGGACTTAGTTACTTACTTCCTGACTCTGGTGATTGGAAAGAGGTTACTGATAGGTATGCATAAGAGAATAAGCAGTTGAAGGCTCAGATTACAAGACTCGCGGGAAAACGTCAGTGTGTGGAGAGATCTTCATCAACTTTGCTTTCTTAGGGTTTTAGATTCTATCTTCTCTTGTACTTAGGATTATTGAAACTTGTACTAAAAGTTGTAATCCATTTTTGTAGTTATTATAATGAGATTTTCAGTATTTCAAGATGTGTTAGTACTTTAGTATTTGCGAATCGTCTATAAATATTTGAGTACCTTGAAATTATTAATAAAGATAAATAAATCATGTGCATTTCATATTATGCATCATCTTGCACATATTTCTTGCATTTCTGTTCATATCCAGGTGTCTTACTGTGTTTCTCTACCTCGTTCAGAAGCAAACTCTCTCACCTGTATAATACGCGGGCTAATTCCAGGAAGAAAATGGAGAATCTTGAACAAGAGAATCGCGAGCTGCACGAAGAAGTTACTGATTTGAAGGTCGGTATGGCCAATCTGACTGCTTTGATGGAATCGTTGGTGGCTGCTCAGAATCATCCACCACTTGCTCCTCCTTTTCCTCAGCCACAACAAACAACAGTTGCTTCTTAAGGTCCACCAGTTCCTGTTTCCGTTACTCCAGTTACTGTTGAATAGAACCGTATGCCTCAGGGTTACCCATGAGGGATGCCTAGAAATTTCATGCCAGAAGGTTACAATATTGATGCTCAAGTCGCTCCAGTTGTTCAAGCTGATGCTACTCCCGCACCTCCCATGATGCATGTTACTCCCATGGCTAGAAATGAGATTCATTATACTACACCTCCTACGGTGAATGCTATGCCTTTTGTTAATGATGAAGTTTATTGTCTTGTTCATCCACCGAGTGAAAGTATGGATTTCTATGACCGATTGGATGACTTTCAAGACTAGTTCAATGAGATGCAGAAGGAAGTGAATGCCTTTCGAGGAAAATAATTGTTTGGACAGAATGTCAGTGAACTCTACCTAGTTCCCAACATAAAAGTTCCAGCAAAGTTTAAAGTGCCGAAATTTTAAAGGTACAGGGGCAACTCTTGTCCTCGTGACCACCTGATGATGTATATCAGAAAAATGACCACCCTTACTGATGATCAGCATTTGCTTATTCATTTCTTCCAAGATAGTCTAACGGGTGCCGCTCTGAAGTGGTATATGAGTTTGGATAGTAAAAGTATTCGCACCTTCAATGATCTAGGTGAAGCCTTCATCAAGCAATATAAGTAAAATATGTTCATAGCGCATGACCGTGACCATTTGAGGGAAATGTCTCAGAGAGATAAGGAGTCATTCAAAGAATATGTGCAGCATTGGCCCGAGATAGCTGCCCAGGTGGTGTCACCCATGGGAGAACAAGAAATGACCAAGTTCTTCCTGAAAACCCTTGGATCATTTTATTATGAAAGGATGGTCGCCAGTGCGCCGAGTGATTTCACCGAGATGGTGCGCATGAGTGTTCATTTAGAAGAAGCTATCAGATAAGGGCGCTTGACGAAAGATGAAAGGACAAAGAAGTCATCATACGAGTTCTCTCGAAAGAAATAAAGTGAAACAAATGTTGTTATCGGGGAAAGGAATATTAGACCACCTAGAAGGCATCATAGGTACCAGCAACAGGTTGCTTTTATGAATCCAATTTTCAATGTAGCTCCAACCAATATTGCCTATCATAGACCATCTACTCATGGGAATCAAGGGCAAAGTCATAAGAGAGAGGCTTTTGACTCTATCCCGATGAGCTATGCAGAGTTGCTCCCAGCTTTGATTCAGAAGAAGTTGGTTCAAACCAGGCCTTACCCTACTATACCTTCACCTTTATCCTTGTATTATAAGGCAGATCAGACATGCACTTTCCATCAAGGAGCCCTAGGGCATAGCATTGAGAACTATTATCCTTTGAAATCTGAAGTATAAAAGATGGTGAGATCTGGCCTCCTATCCTTTAAAGATGTTGGCCCTAACGTGAAAGATAACCCTTTGCCTAATCATGGAGGAGCGAATAATGTAAACATGGTTGCTGGTTGTCCTGGGGACTTCCGGATTTTTGATATCAACCTGGTTAGAGGGGATCTAGTGAAGATGCATGCTGACCTCTACAAAGTTAGCTATTATATGCCCGAATATGCTAGTTGTAGTATTTGCAGTACAAATATCAAGGGATGTGATAAGATAAAAGCTGATCTTCAGGAAATGATAGACGAAGGCCTCATTCATATAATCATGCCAAGGGAAGAGTACGAAGAAAATGTGAATATGGTCTATGGATGTCCTGGTGAATTCCGGATTTTTGACATGAATCATATGAATGATGATTTGGTGCAGTTGCACGCTACCTTCTATCACATGGATGGACAAGAAGAACACCATTATGGGTCTTTCTAGATTTGGTGCAGAGACTCTCGTGGTTGTTCCATTATGAAAAAGAGTGTTCAGTTATTATTGGATAGTGGTACTATTAAAGTCCTAGGCAATAAAGATGATTACCATGGAATTAACGTGATTAAAGACTGCTCAGTCGAGACCGTGTCAGATGATGAGTATGCTTCTGCATATGAGTTCTTTTCTTCTGATGAATATATGTCCTCCAACAATGATTCTTTGATCTCTAAGTATTCTGAAGAAGGGGTGAATGTTATTGTACCTTGTTTCGGTGTTCTCGCCCCTATAGATATTGGGTACCATAGCAAGCCAGTTGTTGCTCCAGTGGTTATTTGCCTTCCAGACCCTGTACTGTACGAATCAGACAAAGTCGTGCCATACAAATACAATGCGACAATCTCGGAGGATGGTATAGAAATTCCCATCCAACCTTTGTCTGATGTCAAGAATATTGCTGAAGCCAGCCGAGTGACCCATAGTGAACGTGTTTTCTCACCTATCATTTGAGGAAATGTTAACGCTGATAAAAAGGTTGTCGAAAGTACTGAACCTAAGAAAGTTGTTGGGGAACCTAGCGGTGCTGCTTTGGAAAAAGATGTGGACTACCTGTTGAAGATTATCAAGATGAGTGACTACAGGATCGTAGATCAATTGTTGCAGACTCTATCTAAGATATCTATTCTAGCCTTGCTAATGAACTCTTATGCCCAGAGGGAATCTTTGATGGGAGTATTGGATCAAGCTTTCATGGAAAGTGATATGTCTTTGGACCAATTCAGTAGTGTTGTAGGGAATATTACATCCTGTAATAACCCGAGATTCTGTGATGACGAATTTCCTGATGAAGGAAGGAATCATAACCTGGATCTCCATATCTCCATGAATTGTAAGAATGACTCGTTGTCCAATGTGCTGATTAAAAATGTGTATGCTTTAAATTTCATACCGAGGAGCACACTTATGAAGTTGAATTACCAGGGAATTCCCATGCGCCTGAGTGGCATAATTGTGAAAGCTTTTGATGGATCGAGGAAGTCTGTCATCGGAGAAGTACGTTTTCTTATTCACATAGGCCTGCATTTATTTTGGATTACTTTCTAGGTTATGGATATTGTTCCCGCTTACAGCTATTTACTGGGGCGATCTTGGATCCACAAGGCAGGGACCGTTACTTCAACTTTGCACCACAAACTGAAGTTTGTTCGTGAAGGAAAGGTGGTCATCATAAATGGAGAGCAAGATATATTAATATCTCATTTATCCTCTTTGAGTGTTGTGGAAGCAGATGAAGCAGCTGTTGGAAATCAGTTCCAAGCTTTATCCATTGATAATGTGAAGAAAAATGAGGACTCCATAGCCTCATTTAAGAATGCTCAACATGTAGTGCATAATGGCCCTAGCAAGGCGTGGGGGCAGATTGTTGATGCACATGTGAATAAGAACAAAGCTGGTTCGGAATTCTCTATGAAGATTAATAAAGGTGAGATTATGAAGCCGAAGTCTTCTTTGGACAAATATCAAGACATCTTTCATAATGGAGGTTATCTTCATCCGACTACTCCTAAGATCAATGTTATTCTGGAAGGTAAATCGGAGCAAGAGATGCCGAACTATGTGACACATGGAGTCAAAGTCCAAAGTTGGATCACTATTGATGTTCCCTCTTGCATTCATATTTCAAAGTAATTTGTTTTTGTTAATCTTTTCAAAAATCTTCCACTCTGCCCAAGGTGAAAGTATTGATATTATATGGGCATATCTGTGTTTTGATATTTAAAATCATTAATAAAAGTTGTTTTTGATTCCCAAATTGTGTCTTTTTCTCTGCTTTTTCTTGGAAAATGGTAATCAGAAAATTCCTTTCAAAATAAATAATAATTGTAAATAGATCTGCATAATCACTTTCTATATGTGTCAGTTTCTAAAAGCAATCATAAATCATATGTGCAAATTAATTTAAAAACCCATTGATTACAATGACCCTGCACCCTCTCCCAACTTTGAATATCCTGCGTATTTGGCCAAAGAAGAAGAATATGATGAAATCCCAGAAGAGGTTTCACGGTTGCTTGAGCGCAAGGAAAGTACCATTCATCCATATAAAGAGTCGTTGGAGACTATTAATTTGGGTATAAAGGAAGATCCAAAAGAGGTCAAGATTGGAGCATTGCTTCATCTCGACGTGAAGCGCAGGTTGATTGAATTGTTAAAAGAGTATGTAGACATGTTTGCTTGGTATTACCAAGACATGTCGGGATTGGATAATAATATTATGGAACATCATTTGCTGCTAAAGCCAAAATGCCCGCCAATCAAGCAAAAATTGAGAAGAACTCATCTTGATATGGCAGTGAAAATTAAAGAAAAAGTTTTAAAGCAGGTTAATGCCGGTTTTCTTATGACATCAGTGTATCCTCAGTGGATTTCCAATATCGTCCCAGTACCAAAGAAAGACAGAAAAGTTCGCATGTGGGTGGATTATAAAGATTTAAACAAAGCTAGTCCAAAAGATGACTTTCCATTGCCACATTTTAATATGTTGGTTGACAGTACAACAAAATTCAAAGTATTCTTGTTCATGGATGGATTTTCCGGATATAATCAAATCAGAATGTCTCTTGAGGACATGGAAAAAACAACATTTATCACACCATGGGGAACATTCTGTTACAGAGTGACGCCCTTCGGGTTGAAGAACGCTGGTGCAACGTACCAGAGGGCTATGACAACCCTATTCCATGATCTGATGCACAAGGAAATTGAGGTATATGTTGATGATATTATTGCCAAATCCCAGACTGAGGAAGGGCATATAGAAGATTTGTTGAAATTGTTTCAGCGTTTGAGGACGTATCGCCTCTGCTTGAATTCAAACAGATGCACCTTTGGTGTTCAATCAGGAAAATTGTTAGGTTTCGTTGTCAGCCAAAAAGGAATTGAATTTGATCCTGATAAAGTTAAGGAAATTGAAGAAATGCCTGCACCAAGAACTTAAAATCAAGTTAGAGGCTCCCTTGGGCGTTTGAATTACATTTCTGGATTTATGTCCCATATGACTGCGACATGTGAGCTGATCTTTAAGATGTTAAAGAAAGATCAAGGTTGACTATGGACAGATGATTTCCAAAGGGCATTTGAAAGCATTAAAGAGTATCTGCTTGAACTTCATATCTTGCTCCCTCCTGTTGAAGGAATACCATTGATTATGTATTTGACAACGTTAGGTAATTCTATGGGCTGTATTTTGGGACAAAAAGATGAAACAAGGAGAAAAGAATATGCCATTTATTATCTCAGCAAGAAGTTTACTGACTGCGAGTCACAATATTCTATGCTGGAAAAAACGTGTTGTGCTCTGGAATGGGCAGAAAAATAGTTGTGACAATATATGTTGAATCTTACTACTTGGTTGATTTCCAAGATGGATCCCATTAAGTATATTTTTGAAAAGCCTGCTCTTACTAGGAGAATTTCCCGTTGGTAGACGCTCCTGTCTGAATATGATATTGAACACCATACTCAGAAGGCCATAAAAAGCAGTGTGTTGGCAGATTATCTTGCTCACCAACCGATTGATGATTACCAGTCTGTTAAATATGATTTCCCTTATGAGGTTGTGATGTTTTTGAAAATAAAAGATTGTGATAAACCTTTACCCAAGGGAGGTATTAATCCTAAATCCCAGTGGGGTATGGTGTTTGATGGAGCTGTAAATGCTTATGGGAAAGGAATTGGTGTCGTGATTATCACTCCTCATGGGTCACATATCCCTTTTACTGCAAGGTTGACATTTGATTATACCAATAATATGGCAGTGTATGAAGCTTGTATCATAGGGCTCGAAGAGGCTATAGATCTCAAGATCAAAATTCTAGATGTATATGGCGATTCAACTTTGGTAATAAATAAGATTAAAGGAGAATGAGATACTGGTTACGTTAGCTTGATTCTCTACAAAGATTATTCTAGAAGATTATTACCTTTCTTTAATAAAGTTGAACTCCATCATATTCCCATAGATGAAAATCAGATGGCGGATGCTTTAGTCACTTTTGGTTCTATGTATCAAGTAAATACTTGGACTGATGTGCCTCGTATCACAATGCAGCGTTTGGATAGACCAGCTCATGTATTTGCAGCAGAGGAAATGTCAGATGAAAAAACTTGGTATTATGATATCAATTATTTTCTACAGACTCAAGAATACCCGGTTGGTGCGTCAAACAAAGATAGAAAGATATTGAGAAGGTTGGCATGCAACTTTTTCCTCAATGAAGGTGTGCTATACAAAAGAGATTATGACATGGCTTGCTCAGATGCGTGGATAGACACGAAGCAGACATGTTGATGTATGAAATCCATGAAGGTACCTTTGGTACTCATGCCAATGGGCATTTGATGGCAAAGAAAATGCTTAGGGAAGGTTACTATTGGCCGTGGCCTTTCTCTATGTGGGGTATTGACATGATTGGAATGATTGAACCCAAAGCACCGAATGGACATCGTTTTATCTTAGTGACAATAGACTATTTCACCAAGTGGGTAGAAGCAGCTTCATATGCTAATGTTACTAAGCAGGTGGTAGTACGCTTTATCAAGAACAATCTTATATGTCGTTATGGTGTGCCAAGCAGGATTATCGTCGACAATGACTCGAATCTGAATAACAAGATGATGACAGAAATTTGTGAAGAATTCAAGATTGTCCATCACAATTCATCTCCTTACAAGCCAAAGATGAATAGGGCTGTTGAAGCTGCTAATAAAAACATCAAGAAGATCGTCCATAAAATTCTTGTTACCTATAAAGATTGGCATGAGATGCTCCCTTTTACTTTGCATGGATATTGTGCATCTGTCTGCACTTCAACAGGGGAAACCCCATTCTTTCTTATGTATGGTATAGAAGAAGTGCTCCCCGTTGAGGTTGAGATTCCCTCTTTATGTGTGATAATGGAAACCAAGTTGTCAGAGGCCGAATGGGTCCAGAATAGATTTGACCAATTGAATTTGATTGAAGAAAAGAGAATGACGGCCTTGTGTCATGGTCAGTTATACTAGAAGAGAATGAAGAAAGCTTTTGATAAGAAGGTCAAGCCTCATAAATTCAAAGAAGGCGACCTCGTGCTCAGGAAGATCATGTCTTTTAACGCTGATTCTAGGGGCAAGTAGACTCCCAATTTTGAAGGCCCATATGTTGTCAAGAAAGCCTTCTCTGACAGTGCATTAATTCTTGAAAATATGGATGGTGAGGAGTTCCCACGTCCTATGAATGTTGATGTAGTCAAGAAATACTCCGCTTAAAGAAAAAAAGAATAGCTCGCTAATTTGAAAACCCGAAAGGGAGGCTTAGGCAAAAAAGAGCGTCTCGGTAGTTTGAAAACCCGAAAGGGTGGTCTAGACAAAAATGAGAGACACAAACAGAATAAATTCTTCCGTCTAGGTTGAAAACCCGCAAGGGCAACCTAGGCAAAAGTTAGGGATTTCTTGGCAAGTAACTACATCAGACAAGACTTGATCATTGAAGCAACAATCTTCTCGGATCCTCACCATACTTCAATAGTAGTCGTTGCTCAGGAATTCAAAGTTGTTAGGGAGACTAATGGTCATTGTATTTCAATGTATCTTTTTCAATATATTACCATTTTCTAAAGATTTTAATCATCTATGGGGTCTCACCATTCGCATACCAGCATTCTATTAATAAAGTTTGAGCTTTTATCCAATTCTTTGTAATTCTTATTTTATTCTTCTTACAAAGGCGCCATTTATTATTGATAGTAATTTTCAAAACAAAGAGATTTAATAATAAAATTGTTTTTGAAAAAGAATTTACAAATTACTTTTTACTTTAGATTTTCTGACTCAAGAAAACAAAAATAGTGATTCTAAAGTATTTTTGAAAGTGCCTTTGTTTAGGTAAACTTTGTAATGATTCTCGTCTCTATAAGAATGCATATAAAGTGTTGATTTTTGAAAATATTTCATTTGAAAGTGTTGGTGTATTTTGAGAGATGTTTTGAAAATGGTTGTGAGCAAGAAACTATGAACGTTTTACCTACTTAAAAAGTCTTAGTTCTTTTCCTCCTCTTTTAGATATTTCTATCTTATCATTGATTGATAAGAAGCCCTATCATTGGATGTGAAGGGACGGACGTGGGTCATCGTATAGTCATGGAAAGCAATGTTGTAAGATACCTTAGCAATTTGTAAGGGTCTAAGATCATTTTAAGAAGGCAACATTTGAAGGATCATCGAGGGACTATGATCTCGTATTTGAGTTTTTTTGCTAAAGTATCCCACATGCAAGACATGACTATTTTTCTTAAGGCAACAAGTGAGGTTAACCCTAGAGGTGTAAGTGTTTGTTTTCATGCATTTTGTTCTTGAATTAGGGTTTTCTATTTGTTGACTTTATGTCTTGCCATACACACCCTAATTACTAGCATTTATATTTAAAGCGATAAATTGCAAAAATGTAAAATTCTACGCTATTACATCATTTGGGAGATGAGGGTACAAATTTACAAATGGGGGATGACAAATAATTAAAAACCTAATTACTATTACAACCATATTGAATTTGAATAATAATGTACAAGATTGTGAAATAATATACAAGGAAAGAAGAATTTTTTGTTTGTTTATGTCTTTGAAAGGTTTTAATTCTAATTAGGTTAAGTAAAAAATAAAATAAAATGACTAATTTGAATAAGAACTCAACCAAATTGATTTAAGGAAAGAAAATAAATTGTTTAAGAGAAGGCAAGTTTTTTAGGTTTTTGTATGAAAAAGATTTTATATTAATAAAACTAGTATAAAAGGTTAATTAATTAAAAGGAACCTAAGTTCTAAATTAATTTTAGTTAAAAGAAAATAAAATAAACCTAAGTATAATTATTATTTAAATATAAGAAAGGAAATTATATTTGTTAGGAAAACATTTTTGGTCTTTTTATCTTTAAAAGAAATAAAATAAAAAGTTTTTAAATATGGAAATAAACAAATAAAATATTTTTGGATTTTTGATTAATAAAAATAATAATGATAAACATATTAATAATAATAAAAAAGGGAAAAGAAAAGAAAATAAAATAAAATATAAAGTTTAAAGTCAAGAGGGTATGAAAATGATTTGGGTGGTTTAGAAGTAAAATAGATTTTATTTTGTACTAGGCCCAAATGGTGTTTTTGTCTTTAATCAGAAAAATGTCAAAAATAAGAAAAATGGGTCTGCATGGTATGAAATGTCCAGGGGGGTGATGGTGAGTAAAAGTAATCAGGCCCAACCCAGAGGAGGCCCAGGCGCGCTTGTGAGTGAGAAAAGGAAAGGAAATCACAAAAAAATGACAAATTGTCCCAAGCTTGGCTCGAACCCATGACCAAGCATAGTAAGGCCTTATACGCGTGCACTCTCTACCATTGAGGTGGCTATACATCTGGTGTCTTATATCAAACCATAAATATATATTACAAAACCAGTTCTAATGATAACCTTCATCTTCTTCCTCGCGCCAGCCAGAGACTCTGCAACTCATTAATTTCTCAACCATTCTCAAAAGTATGAACATCAAACTTGTTAGAAATTTCACCACGATTCCAGAAATGTAAATAAGTTAAACAATCGCTCAAAGATGAGCACGAATTTTGACTAGTACCAATTCTAACCTAATTTTTTCAGAAAGTTCAAACTAAAAATTCACACTACTTAAACAATATAAATGAAATCTAAGGTCATGGTTAGTTTCAGGGCTATGATATCTACATTTTATCTTCACAAATGGAAAACTAACAATGGCTATATGAAGAGTTCAAAAGTCAGAAAAATCACCTTGAAAATGGAAACCGTGTTTTGAGTTTGAGCTTGTTTCAAGGTGATGCAATGATCAAGTTAGCTTCCTTGGACCTCTAGGAAGCTAATGCAATGCTTAGCCTGAGTTGAGAGTGGTTGGGATGGCCTGGAAAAGTCCAACTGCACAACTCTATTTTTAAGTTTGAATAATGGGGAAAATGGTATTACAGTTTGAAATCAAGGGTTAGGATAAGTTGTATTTGAGGTAAGGAAGCTTTTGAGCTGATTTGGAGAAGAAACACACGAGTGGTTTGAGAGTTGGGAGTTTTTGGTCAGATCCTGCACAACAATGGAGTTTTTGTGCAATATCTATTTTCATGGAGTTTCAGTGCTTGTCCATTCATGTCTTCGCTTGCAAATGACTTGTGTATCTATAAGCAAAAGGTTAGAAAGTACAAGCATGAAGAGTGGTTAGGCACTTTAAACATGTTTACTTCTGATCATTTATCTTGAGTGTGGACATAGACAACAAGTTAGGAGCTCAAGGAGTGTTGACCTTTGCAAAAGCAATGCTTTATCAAAATAGAAATGGTAACTTTGTTGCATAAATGGAAAACCAACTTGGATAAAGCTTCAAACACTTGGATAAGGACTTAATCAATTGTGTAAACCATTAATTATGGATTGAAACACAAGTTTGAGGCCTTCAAAGCAAATATTATCCACTATGGCCATGGATTTGGTTATGTGTTCATCACAAAATTGCCTTATAATTCAAGTTTGAAACCCTAACTTTATCTCTTTGATTCTATTAGTTAAAGCATGATCTCAATGAGTTTTTGGATATTTTTGAAAGCTTGTAACATCCCCTACAACTTTCATGTTTTTCATTTTTGAAGAATCCAATTGGAACTATGTGAAAAATTGTCACGAAGTTGGTACCAAAAATTTGCCTTACTAGGTCAAATTTTCACTAAGTGTTTTTATACTAAGTGCATGACTTTGTGAATCTATAACTCAAGATTCAAGAATTTCTAGGACTTGATCAGTAAAGAAAAGTTGTATATTTCATCAAGATCTACAACTTTCATGTTGAAAATTTTCTTTGAATCATCATGCATCTTGGTGAAAAGTTGGCATGAAGTCATGAAAAAATAAGATTTAAAAACACTTAGAAAAATTCCAAGTCTTGAAAAGTTTGACTTTTTAAGATGAATTTTGACTTTCTTCATTTCATGATGATCAAGTTTCATATTTTTGAAAATCTTGATGAAATGTGATCTTTGAAACTCAAATTTGATCAAAAAGTTAAAGTTTGACTTTTGGTGTATTAGTTGACTTTTCATCAGTTGACTGAATTTTAACTATCAATCAATTGATCTCGAGAAATGTTTTGAGCCATGAAATTAGGTCAACATGTTGTATTTGTATCCTTGAGATTTTTCTTCAAGCCATTAGATCATGTATTAGGTCAAAAACTCTTGATCAGTCAAATACAGTCAAAAACCCTAATTTTGACCATTTTGCACTTTTGGTGATTTGAATAATTTTCTTGGGGAATTGTGATCCAAACTTGATAAATTGATTCATATGACTTCAAAATGTTGATATTGGTCCAAAATCTTGAATTTTGGCTGTAGGTTGACCACATTTGACTTTTTACCCAATACAGTTGATTTTAGGCCATTTGATCAATTGACTGAGCAATTTTGTGATTCAAGACTTAAAGTGTGACATGTGCAATCTTAAGGGTCCATAAAGATCCATGAAAGTCACTTGAAGCATCAGAAGCCCAATTTTTCTCGTGCAAAACTCAAACCCTAATTTGAGGTATCAATGTGGAGGAGATGGCTTGACCTAGTCAATACTTGTGAAAGCTTGAGCTTTTGAAGATCTTTGTGAGAAATGTCTTGATAAAAGAGAGGGCAAATTTTTGGGTACATAATTTTGATATTTTTCATAATTTTTGCTTTGTTTTCTTTATCTTAATTGTTTAAAAAATACTTTATGACATTTTTAAATTCTGAAACTTTTTATAAAAATCATTTTTCATTGTTTCTGACTTTCTGAATTTTGTTTAGAATTTTATTCTGACTTTTTCTATTTTTGATATTTTTTCTACTTATTTGAGTAGTTTTAATTAGTTTAAAAATAGTTTCTGACTTAAAAAAATTACCAAAAGTTTTATAAAAATATTTGATCTCATTTCTGATTTTTCTATTGTCTCATTGAATTTTTCTTGATTGTTTTGAACATAGTTGCTATTTTCCCTTTTATTTTCATTTAAAACCATTTTTAAAAATCTTTTCTTTATTTTTAAATACAATTTTATTTTTGTGTATATTCTGGCTAATCTTGAACTATGAGATTTTGATCATGAGCTTCATTAACATCATTGAATCTTGGGTGTTGAGTTTAAATCCATCAAAATGGATGGATTATTTTAATGATGGCTTGATTAATTTTTTGGTTCAAATGTGGTTTAATTCTTATCCCATCCCTCTTCAGCCTATCCTCTTCTCACTTGTGCTACATGTTGTTGGAAAATAATCTAAATATTATTTCTCCAAACATATGGTACATAGATTTCTATTGACCGACCTCAAAATAGGTGTGATTTCTATATAAGTCCACTTACGATTGCTTAACATAGCACTAAAATTTGTCCCGATTTGAGAAATGATCATTTGTGGCCCAAACCCATGTTTGTAAGCCCAAGTATGTTAATTTGAATCCTTTGATCCAATAACCTTGAGATTCACTGTTAGGAGGTTTTGGTCTTATCAATCCTCTAATGTATCTTCATAAACTTTGGTCAAAGTGAATCACTTAAACATCATTGATCGTTTATTGCTGCCTTGGGAATTTTAAATGAATTATATACTTGACAAAAAGAAATGAAAATTGTTGTTGAGAGGCTTTGATTTTATCAATCCTCTAATGAGTTTCAAATGCAAGTTTCAAGATGGTCATTCAACTAACCTCTAATTTCTAACAATTGACTTTATTTTGTGCTTTTACTTTATGCTTTTACTTTAAGCACATTTACTTTAGCATTTACGTTTCATGCTATTTTCATCTTTGCTCATTTGAGAATTTACGTTTATGTCATTTTTATTTTGCTCCCTTGAGCTCTTCATTTCTTTTTGAAGATGGCTAATCAACTTGAACCATAAAAAAAATTTAATGTTACTTGGACTATTTGGTTACTATCCTTGGCATTATGGAGTGATGGACTTCTTGGACTTAGGATTAGAGACCTTGACCTACCTTGAGACCTTGTAACCTCAACTATTATTTTGTCTGGAGCTCTTGGGATTTACCCCAAGATATTGGGTTGTTTGTTTGCTTTGTGTGCAGGTTATTGTGATTACATGCTTTGTCTGTGATCGGGAATTCATCTATATACAACCATTACTCTGCCCAATTTTTGTGAAGATTTAATGCAATTGAAGCTTGGTTTTCTTAAGAGATTTATTATCTTTACTTTTTTGGTTTCAAATCCAAAGGACGGGAATTCTACATTGACTCATTGTGTCAAGTGCTGACTTCTTATTGGTTAGACAGTTCTTTTCCCTAACTTTTACCTTATGCTCTAGGATAGTCCCTTCATCTCCTCCCATCTTCTTTTATTTCAAAAATATTCTCCCTCCTTTTGAAAACTCTTCTTGTTTTTAAACTTGAACCACTTTCAAAATAAACATGGACTTATGTCCATGCATTTTCAAAATATTTTCTTAACCGAACTTCAATCAATTTAATAATACCTTGACATTTTTTGTAAGAAGACTAAAAGTCAATCAATCTTATTCAAACTATTTTTCCATTTTGGATTTTTACCTTAAAACTTTTCTCAAAAGATTAGACTCTTGTCAATCCTTGTAGTGATGCAAGCTACTATAATTCTACGATATGTAGTGAAGTGATATATTTTCCACTTGGGTGTTGAGCGAGGCTTTGTTGATTTTAAAATCCAAGCTATATCCTCCACTTTGAGATAATGCAAATTCTCCTTTCTCATAATCGTGGGTAGTAAGTATGTTTTCCACTCGGATACGACAATGCTGTCTTATCTCTTAAAAATAACCAACACACATGTGTTTCTTTTAATTTAAAGGTGAACTAAGAGTACCCTGATCCCCTATTTCACAGAAGGTGGTACATAGGCACTAAAGGTTCGCAACCGTGGTGGGTGCAAAAATCATAAAAATACTTCTTTTCTCATCTCCACCATCTATTTTTTATACAACTCTTATAGCCAAAACACATAGATTTTCAAAGAGGTTCCTACGGAGTACCGTAGATGTTTAGGGTGCTAATCCCTTCCCTTTGCATAACCAACCCCCAAACTTAGATTCTCTCCCCCTCCTTTTGGGTTATTCGCTGTTTTCCCATTCCTTTGACAATAAAGCGCGGTGGCAATTTTTATTTGATCTGTGCGATTCAAGTCAATCCAATGGCTTAGTCTCAACATTTCTACCGCTACACTACGCCAGACTTTATCTTAAAGAGCGTCAGAATGAACTTTCTTCTGGTTTTATTTGACTGATGCTTTTCAGAATGAATCTATCAATTTCTATTTAAGGGAAATGCTTTTCAGAATGGATCTCTGAAGGAAATGCTCGTAAAAATTAATCTCTGAGGGAAATCACATGGTCGTGTAGATAGTCGCGCCGTCCTGTTTCGGGAATTGATCTACAACATGCCTATAAATTGTTGATAATATTCATTTGTTTAACCTGAAAACAATGTTATCTTCATGTAATATCATGATGCACGAAATGTATTTTGTAATGATGCTCTCAAAATAAATGAGAATATTATATGTGTTCTGTATGCATATGTTATGATATTTTGTAAATGATGTATGGATGCGATATGTGGTTGAAGCGTATCAGTAGCTTCATGTAACAACATCTAGCTTGGGAAAATAAATCCCTGACTGTTGCGGGGGATGAAGAGAGTAATTCTTCAACTTTGTTTAAAACAATATTATTGGGGGTTCCCGCTTTTTGTTTGAGGACACTCCGCTGAGGATCCTCGACTTCTGCTTGGGGATAGAAGCATTCAAGGAGAGTCGGTTGTTCATCACTCTTTTTATTGAAGGATGTGATTCTTATGTACCCTGACTAGGGATAAAAGAGATGGATATTCCTCTGGTGCGCTATCTGACCAGGTTTCAGATATGGGTATCAACTATTCTAGGGAGGACAACGTTTGAATGATATCTGGCTGAGAAGAGAATTCTGTCGGGGAATTTGCAGTATCGGAGAAATCAACTCCATTAGGGAATTAAATTCTATAGACCATGTTGAGGAAATAATCTATGACGAGGATATGGGAATTCATAGGCTGCACTGAGGAAGTTTCCACTGTATGCTGGGGAAATAATCCAACTTCCTTATCTTCTAGGGGACCTATTAGGGAAGATGATCACGTCGAGCTATCCATCAGAGATATGGAGGTGAACTGTTGGAAGAGGCCCCAATTTCTGTCTGAGGACATATTAGACTTGCTGGGGAATATATCTCTATTGGGGATGAGCTTGTGAAGATAACTCTATAGAGATACTTCCATGGGAATTGCTCTGTGGGAATTTATGGACAACTTTTGAACATTACCCCAACTCCTAGAGTCTTTAGTAAATGCTAGTACTGTTTTCATGCATATATTTTGTAAACAGTAATCATATTCGAATGCATATATTAATTCAATGTAATCATTGGATGTTTTTGCAAACAAAATACAGAAAGTAAAAACAATTTTGAATTTTGAAATATATTTGATTCTGAAAGTTTTCCTATAAGCAGGCAGTTTTATACAAGAAGACAGAAATCCTAGTAAGAGGAAATCATCGTAAAAATTGAAAAAAAGGGTACAAAGAAAAACAAAGAATAAATAGCTATGTGGAAACGATCCCATCGAGTTTCAACTCTGCTATTTCCCCTATATCTTCAACTATCTCATCACTTTCTATTGGAAGAAGATGATTGAATTGATATGTACCGTTTGAACTTGACGCTAGTAATAAAGATGGATGTAAGTAGATGGGTTATCTAATGGGACATAGTCGTACGCTTTAATCCCTAACTTTTTCTTGGACCGACCTTTCGGATTTTCAGTTCATCGGGATATCCTTTTTTGCCCAAGCCGTCTTTTTAGGTTTTCGACTTGCCGGATGTACAAATTTATATATTTGCCCTATTTTTTTTTGGTTCGTCGGTATGCCCTTATTTTTTCCTAGGCCTGTCAACCTAACATGTCTCTTTTATGCATAGTATTTTTTGACTATGTCGGTGTTCATAGGGTGCGAAAAATCTTCATCGTCCATGGTGGTAAGTATCATAGCACTTCTAGATAATATCTTTTTGATCAAAAATGACCCTTCGTATGTGGGAGTCCATTTTCCCCTGGGATAGCCTTGTGGCAGGATGATGTGCTTTATTACCAAATCACCATCCTGGTACACCTAATGTCCAACTTTCTTGTTAAAGGTCTTGATCATGCATTTATGATACATCTGACCATGACATACAACCACAAGCCTTTTTTCATCAATCAAATTTATCCGGTCAAGTCGAGTCTGAATCCATTCTTCTTCATCTAACTCTGCGTCTTTCATAATCCTTAGGGAAGGAATCTGGACTTCAACAAGTAAGACAACCTCCATACTGTAGACTAGAGAGAACGGGATTGCCCTAGTTGATGTACATACTAAAGTTCCATAACCATGAAGAGAAAATGGTAGCATCTCATACCAATCTTTGTATGTCACCTTCATCTTCTGCAAGATCTTCTTGATATTGTTTGAAACTCTGATATCAGATATGTGATGTCGAATGAGATGTCACGACACAAATATCTGAGAAACAAAGTAAAGTGAAACAATAATAAAAGCAGTAAAAACACAAGCAATTGTTAACCCACTTCAGTGTACAACAACACCTACTCTGGGGGCTACCAAGCCAAGGTCAAGTCCATTAAATAGTATCAATTCATAGACCCTCAGTAAATAACCAGTTTACGATCTAATCACTTAATCACTACCCGTGCTATACTTCTACCTAAGACTCACCTAGGTATGAGGCCCTCCTCAAATCCCTTAAATCACTTACAGTGAAGAAACAACAGAAATAATAAGTTTAAAAACTTCAATCATTCAAAGCTTAAAAGCTTATGAATGATACACAATTAACAATCCAAATAACAACACAAGTATTAAATCAATACTAGAGTGTTTAACAATTAAAAGACTTAGACTTCTAAAATAGAAAGAAAGTATTCTTCTTCAAAATTTGTTATTTCCTGAATAAGGAAGCAGGTCCTTATATATGCGCAATAGTGGGCTTGGGCTGAAAAACAAATATTCAAATCTTTTGAATATTTCCATGAAAGCAGACCAAGATATAATCCATAAAGATAATTCAAATAGAAAAATATTCCTCCCTATTTTTCGCAGCCTATGAGTCACAAATCCTAAATTATGGCACGTAGGAAATCAGAAAACAGAAAACATGAACTAATATTGGGATGAGTTCAGTTCAGGAGGCAGATATCAAGACATCTACTTTGACATCATTCAAAATAGTTTGCTTCAAATGTTAAGACATTTAGCAAAACATTATCAAGTCATTGTTTTACCAAAATTGCTGCCAATAAAACACTTACAAACTCCCCCCTTTGGAAAATTTTGGCTAAAACATTATCAGAGCACATTATCAGAACATTATTAGAGCAGCAACATAAGCAATGCAAGCAAAACAAAAACTCAGTTAGCTGTTAGAAAAGGAAGATGTCAGAACATCTTCTGAGATATGAGGCTCCCCCTCAAGTATTAAACTCCCCCTCAATCAGTGGTCAGTGGCCAGTCAGTCACTTTCTCCCCCCCATTTAGTTATAATATGCCAAATAAAAGGATGCATTCAAGAGAATATCAATAATATAGGTACAAACCATAGAATTCAAATGTCAAGCACATGCAAGTGCCAAAAAGAAACAAAGGGGTCAAATGATTAAACAACAAATAGTCTAACTGTCTTCAGGACTAGTAGACTTGGCAGAGCCAGTACTTCCTTCCTCACTAGAATCTTCTTCTTCAGAGCTCACTCTATCATCAAGTTTGTTGTCCTTCTGCAGCCCCTTGATCATATTTTCAAAATTTAGCTTCCTTGTTGAGATAACTCTGATCACATCATCTAATTCCTTGTAGGCTTCTCTTAATTCAGTGATCATGTCATCCTTGGTGGAGGTATTTTTTCACCAGGTGCAGATGTCAAAACAATGTCTGGGACATGTTTTCCTGAACAAAGCTTAAAATGAAGGGTCAAAGCAGACTCCCTCTTGCACACTACATCGTTACCACTTAGAATCCCAAGATACTGATTAAGGATAATTCCACAGATAAGGGAAGGAAAATTAATTGACATCTTAATGGCACAAGTTCATGCATGCTTAATAGTCTGATCAAAGATGTAAGTACCATAATCAAATAGTTTCTTGTTTCCAACGACATAAATAAACTTTCCTAAGACAATGGTGATGGTTGAAGTATGATTTGTAGGAACCCAATTTGAAACTCCAATTCTGTGCAAAATAGCATATTTCACACTTAGCTTGCTAACAGAAAGTTTATTCTTCAAGGGCTACTCACTCACTTGATTACCAGTGATGGCTCTGCACACTTGATTATCTGTTACTTCAAGCTCACAAAGTCATCTTCAGTCCTATCTAGAAATCTATTTATGATAGCAGGGGAAAATTCTACACACCTACCCCTAACATACACCTTTCTATACTCCTTAATTGTATGATCATCACAATCAACAATAATATTAACAATAAATTCCTTAACAAGAGTCTCATAGCATTTGGAAAACTTGGTAATAGTTTTCATTAGTCTAGCATAAGATATCAACTCCATGATTTCTTTGCATTCCAGAGCACTAGCTCCCAATTCCCTTTCCAGTGCAATTCTTCTTTGAAACACATACATCAACTTTTCACCATTCCCAATAGAATGGAAGGAAATGTTATCAAGAGGGGCATCAAGTACCCTAACAGACAATTTCTTGCTTGCATACTTTTTGATAGGAGAGATGTCCTGGACATCTTGCTCTACATCATACTTAGAGTCAGTTTCTTCAACTAGTACAACTTTTTTCTTACTCTTAGATCTCTTTATAACATCCTCATCATTATATGTGGAGCTTTCAGGTCTAGATTTTCTTTTGCTAGAGTGAGGAACCACTTTACTTTCGGGCTTTGGGGGTCCATACATGGTTTTATTCTTGGTTGTCTTGGCAGGGGTGTGACACTTGTATCCTCCACTTTCTTGGATTTGAGCCTTCTTGCAATACCAGGCACCACATTAGTAATGAGCTCATTGTCAGATAGCTCATCTACATTAACTACATTCTCAACATTATGAGCTTCTGCATCCTTGGAGGCAGCAGCATCTTCCTTAAAAGGATAGTTCCCTTCAGCATCTTGTTCAACATTTTCTTCTTCCACTTCCTTTAGAGTAGAGGTAGCAAGCTTCTCAAGTTTTCTTTCAGCAACATCTTTCTTGAAGGTGGATGATTCAGCAGCAGCACTTTTAGGGTTACTTCCTTTGTCATCCGGAGGAGGCATGCGAGCAAGAGGAGTAGAAATCCTAGGCATAACAAAGCCTTCATTTAATACTCTATCTACTAGCCTTCTAATGCTTCTATCAACATTAACAACCTCTTCTTCTATCCTATTTTCAGTAGCAGTAGAAGAGTTACCTTTATCATCTTTGGAAATCATTGCAGGTGATGATCTGGGTTTCTTACCTTTTTCTCAAGAGGTGGGATGGTTGTTCTGGGAGTAACATTAAGTACTCTGTCAAGGGATAGATTTTCAGGGAGGTTTCTAGATTTTGAGGAAGACGGTGTATGATGTTGAGACATCTTTGAATATTTTTGAGCAAAGAGATGAAGAATGACAAGGGTTCTTTTTTCTGTAGAGGAGAATGAAGAGTTTGTGAAAGTAGAAAGATGAAATTTCGTAGCGTGTGGGAAACACTTTGAGACAGTCTAGTAATGATTGTTTTCGAAATTTGATTTGTTGAAAACATAAATAATATAATATCACTTTAATGATATTCCCACACGCCCTTAATTTCTACAAACCCTTATATAAGAAAATCCCTAATTTTCCTCTTAAGTTCTCAAACTGATTAACATCCAAAGCCTTAGTGAAGATGTCAGCCAGTTGCAATTCAGTGGCTAGATGTTTTAAGGCAACAATATTTTCTTCAACAAGCTCTCTTATAAAGTGATGAAGAATATCAATATGTTTCGTCCTGCGGTGTTGAATGGGATTCTTTGATATGTTTATGGCACTTAAATTGTCACAAAATACTGTCATGAAATCTTGTTTGACATTGTATTTTGTTAACATTTGTTTCATCCAAACCAATTGAGAACAACTGCTTCCTGTAGCAATATACTCAGCCTCAACAGTGGACAGAGACACACAATTTTTCTTCTTACTGAACCAAGATATGAGATTATTTCCTAGAAAGAAGCATCCTCCTAATGTACTTTTTCTATCATCAGCACTTCCTTCCCAATCAACATCATAATAACCAGTTAAGGCAGAACTGGACCCATGAGAGTATAGAATACCATAATCACTTGTCCCATTCACATATTTAAGAATTCTCTTCACATGGTTGGCATGGCTAATTTTAGGATTAGATTGATATATTGAACACACTCCAACAGTAAAGGCAATGTCAGGTATGGTAGTTGTGAGATATAGAAGACTACCTATCATACTTCTGTATAGACTTTGATCTACACTTACTCCTTTTTCATCTTTAGACAACTTCAGATGTGTGGGAGCAGGAGTTCTTTTGTGACGGGAATTTTCCATCCCAAACTTCTTTACTATATTCTTAGCATACTTGCTTTGAGATAAAAATATGGAATCTTCCAGTTTTTTAAACTTGCAGACCAAGAAAATAGGTTAATTCACCAACAAGGTGTTGTACCCCAATTTTTGCCCCTAAGATCCCTTCATCATACCATGTTGTTTCACTCATAACAAGATCACGCTAGGATTCTTGGTTCCCCTCCCTACATTTAGCTTTGCTCTTTTGAGGAGTTACCAAGCACCTTGACTTGTTTTCTTTTGTGATCATGAATATTTTGCTTTGATTTTCTTTCTAATTAATAAAATGTAATGTTGGTTTGTCTTACTTGTTAATAATGTAGGTAAAGGCAATGAGGTTTAGCAAGTTGCTTCATGGGTCCATGAGTTTATTTCCATGCCCTAGTCAACATAGGTTGAGGATTTCAAACTTCACTATTGGAGTGGTTTTGGAATAATTGCCATGGCAAAGTTTCTTTGGCTCATCACATTTCAAAGTTATCAAATTTGATTCAAAAGTACAAGGGGTTGAGGGAAGAAGTTGTCATGATTGGACAAGGTCTTGTTCCTATTGGTCACAAGAGCACATTTCTCTCAAATTTCAAGATATGGAAGTGGTTTTGGTGGCTATGAGTCCTCATCATCATCCTCAACAACTTCTATTCACAAAGAAAGAATATTGGCACACGAAGTTTGTTCAAACTTGTCAAAGTTCCTTAAAGCATTCTCTTGATCTAGAGGCTAGGGTTTTGAACTTCAAAGAGCATATCTTGCTCACCTTTTGGTATTTTTGAGTGATTCCAAATACATATTTCTATTCAAAGAGTTACCAACAAGTCACTTCAAAAGTTCCAAGGAGTTTTCATGTGGAAGGAACTTGGTGAAGAAGAAAGATTATAGGTCATCCAGATGAATCCATAATTTTCCATATGTGACTTCAAATGGTCATAACTTGGTCAATGTTTATCACCTTGAGTCCATTCGTTTTCCAAGATGATCTTAAAGATGTGTACTTTGTGCCTTCTTTTATGTGAAAAGTGAGAAAATGGATGGAAGTTGCCTTAAATATGCAAAAGATTATAGGTCATTTCATGATTTTTGGCCAACTTCAACAAGTCATAACTTGCTCATTTTTTGGAGATTTTGAGTGGTTCAAATTGTAAAATTTCATTCAAGATATCTACTTCATTCCATCTTTTTTGCTCAAGAGCAAATTCTAAGAGGAAGGCCATGTTTGGATACAAAGGATTATATGTCATTTTTGAAGAATAATTTGAAATATTTCTAAGTATGGAAAGTCAACCCTTTTTCTTCAACTTTGACTCCATGTAACTTTTAGCTCAAGCATCCATTTGATCCCATTATTTTTCCATTGCAAAGCTTTTAACCTCATCTTTCCAGAGCATCAAGAATTATGCCCTAAGACCCCTTGAGTTGGAAATGCCATGGATTTGAATTTGGTAACTTGAAACTGAATTTTTCACAAAGTCAGAATTTTGAAATCCATAATGTGACTTCTAAACACAAGATTTATGCGCATTTTTGATTTAAACTTGATTAGAAAACTTTCCAGAAGTTATTAGCACCCCAAAACGCAAGGTTTGACTGAGTTTTGATGGAAATGAAGTCACACTTCACTCGTGCTCGACCTTCACTCAATTTCCCTCCAAACTTCCTTGTTTCTTCAAATTTTCATTCCCATTCACTTCCCTATAAATAGAAGGTCACCCCCATCCATTTTCCCAAGTTTAGAGAGCCAAGAACACCTTGCCAAAACCTCACATGAACCCATTTTTTTTTAAATTTAATTTGAGATTTAAGCTTCCTTTTCCAAAATTCTTTGCGCATTCATCATCCTTGAGCATCATACAAACTCTCCAGCACTTAAACCAATCAAAACGATCCATAATTCAAGCTATAGAAGTCCAGTTTCAGAGCTTCTTACTTGAACTTCGAAAAGGTAGAATTCTCCACCATTTGGATCCAAATCAAGCACTAATATATTCTACTCCTTCTTCTGATTCTAATGCTGCTTACAATTTTTAAATCCATTGAGAATTGAGAGAGAAATCTCAAATTGAAGGTGCTTACTATTTTCTGGGTTTTTCATTCATATCTCTCTCCATACCTTATATAAATTTGGCGCGATGGTTGTGTTAGAATCGTCTTGAAGAGACGAGTTCAATGATTCTAGCCTGGGATCCTAATTTTTCCATTTGAAGGATCTCACAAAATCCCAATTGCAGGGTGTCTGGAGGTTGAAGACGACGACATGTCTCGTCTCAGCCAATGATAGCGTGTCAAACGTTTTAATTTCATTAGTTTCTCTTTTTCTGATCACATGTGTGTTTCACTAAGGTCCATATCAAGCACAGCGCGTCTGGTCCATTGGATTAGCTTACTAACGCGTTTTGACTATGATCTGATGGTCCACATCTTTTTGGTTTTATTTTATTTTCTGATTTTATATTTTTATTGATTAAATTTTAAAAAATTCATAACTCTTTTATTTTTTATCAAAAAATTATGAAAAAATTCACAAAAATACTTTGAATTATTTCTGATCTCATGAATATTTTTTCACATTTTTATTTTGATATTTGGTATTTTTTATATTTTTTGTATTATTTTCTTTCTTTTAATTACACAAAAAAATACTTTCTGACATTTTTTTAATTTTGAAAAAATCCATAAATATTATTTTGCATATTTTTGACTTTCTGAAAATTTTATGAAATTTTATGTCGAGGTTAACTATTTTTTACCTATTTTATGTTTGTTTGAACAATTTTAAATAGTTTAAAAATAGTTTCTGACTTTTAAAAATTACCAAATTTTTTATAAAATATTTGGATCCATTTCTGATTTTTCTATGGCCTTATTTTTCACTTCTTGATTAATTTGAACATAATTGATATTTTCCCCATTATTTTCTATTTTTAAACATTTTTTTTAAACCTTTTTAATGTATATATTAAATGTGATATTATTTTGTGATTATTTTCTAGCTGATCTTGGGTTAGGTTTTGGATCATGAAGTTTATTAACATCATTGGATCCATGGTGTTGAGTTTAACTCCACAAAAAATGGATGAATGATTTTAATAATAGTTTGATTAAAATTTAATTCAAATGTGGTTGGTATATTCTTTAAAATGGTGCATAGATTGCTATTGACCGGCCTCAAAATAGGTGCGACTTCTATATAAGTCCACTTACGATTGTTTAACATAGCGCTAAATTTTGTCCCAATTTGAATAAATGATCATCCGTGGCCCAAACTTATAATTATAAGCCCAAGTATGTTAATTTGATCTCTTTGATCCAATAACTTTGAGATTCATTGTGTGGAGGCTTTGGTTCTACCAATCCTCTAATGGATCTACAACACCTTTGGTCAATGCAGATCACTTAAACATCGTTGATCATTAAATGGTACTTGTGAGAATTTAAAATGGATGATATACTTGACAAAAAGCAAATGCAACTTGTTGTGTGGAGGCTTTGGTTCTACCAATCCTCTAATGAGTTCCAAATGCAAGTTTCAAGATGGTCATCCAACTAACCACTAATTATTGACTTGTTTTACCTTATGCTTTTATTCTTTTTTATGCTTTATGTACTATTTATTTTTAGTATTTTCATTTCATGCCATTTTCATCTTTGCTCATTTGAGCATTTATTTTCTTGCCATTTTTACTTTGCTCACTTGAGCTTTTCTTTTCCTTTCTTAAAATACTTAATAATCAACATAAACCCTAAAAAACTCTTAATGGTACTTGGACTATTTGGTTACTATCCTTGGCATTAGGGAGCATGGGACTTTTTCTTGGACTTAGGATTAGAAACCTTGGCCTATCCTGGAGACCTTATGATCTTATCTGATTATTTTTGTTTGGAGTTCTTGAGGTTTACCTCAAGACACTGGGTTTCTTTTTTGTTTTATGTGCAGGTTTTTTGTGATTACATTCTCTGTTTGTAATCTAGAATTCACCCGTATACAGCCGTTACTCTGCCCAATTTTTGTGAAGACTTAATACACTTGAAGTTTGATTCTCTCAAGTGGTCTAGTATTTTTTTTTGCTTGCTTGGTTTCAATCCAAAGAATGGGAATTCTACCTTGGCTCATAATGTCAAGTTTTGGCTTCTTGTTGGTTAGATGGTTTTTATCCCTAGCTCTTATCTTATGCTTTAGGATAGCCTCTTCTACTCCTCCCATCTTCTTTAATTTCAAAAATCTTCTCCCTCCTTTTTAAACTCTTCTTGTTTCTAAACATGAAACACTTTCATAATAAACTTGGACTTATGTCCATGCATTTTCAAAATATTTTCATAAATAAACTTCAATCAACTTAACAATACCTTGACTTTTTTTGTGAGAAGACTAAAAGTCAATCAATCTCATTTCAAACTATTTTGCCACTTTGGCTTTTATCTTTAAACTTTTCTCAAAAGATTAAACTCTTGTCAATCCTTGTAGTGATGCAAACAACTGTAATTCTACAATATGTAGTGAAGTGAGATATTTTCCATTTGGGTTTTGAGTGAGGCATTGTTGATTTTAAGATCCAAGCCATATCCTCCACTTTGAGATGATGCAAATTCTCCTTTCTCATGATTGTGGGTAGTAAGTATGTTTTCCACACGGACAATGACGATGATGTCTTATCTCTTAAAATTAACCAACGCACTTGTGTTTCAAATTTTTAAAAAAGGAACTACGTGTACCCTTATCCCCTATTGCACGAAAGGTGGTACGTAGGCACTAAAGGTTTGCAACCGCAGCGGGTGCAAAAATCATAAAAAATATTTCTCTTCTCACCTCCACCATCCATTTTCTATACAACACATTTTTATAGCCAAAATATACAGATTTTTCAAAGAGGTTCCTGCAGAGTACCGTAGATGTTTAGGGTGCTAATACCTTCCCTTTGCATAACCAACCCCCTTACCTTGAATCTTTCCCCATCTTTTTGGGTTATTCTCTCTTTTCCAATTCCTTTGGAAACAATAAAGCGCGGTGGTGATTTTTATTTTGATTTTTATAAAGTCTAGTCAATCCAATGGCTTAGTCTTGAACATTTCTACCGCTACAGAAAAATGGAGACTCCACTGGGGAAAGATTGACCTCTTGTTGGTCCATCCCTAAGTGGGTTGAGCCTATCTTTGTTTATATCTGTATATGTGCTATTGTTGTTTATGTGTTATATTTTGTATATATGTTTGTTTGGATTTTCCTGGTTTTCAGGGTGCTTGGTGATTACTCATAAGTCCTATACCCGGACTTGGGAAAACTTTAAGATAGGACGGGCGGTATAGTCATGTTAACTTTGAGGGAGTAATCCCAAAAAAGAAGGCATGAGATCCCCCACTTAGTGGAGGCCCCTTTGACTGTAATGTCGTTTACCGAGTAATCGGGAAGACGTACTGCTTTCGACCTGGGAGCCTGCTGAAACTGAGGACCGTAGAATACCAAACCCATCTTGGCCTCTTAGGTGTAGTGCAGAAGCTATGACGGAGTAATCCGGAAATAGTTGTCACGCGATAATACGCTCAGACGAGTCTTTCTTGAGAATATTACTAATTACCGAGTTAATCAGGAAGTCGATAATATCCGAAGGAAGGATGTAGACTCTGGGAACCTCTAGAACCTTGTTCGGCAGGTGATAACTTTTTAGACCAACACCTTATGGGTAGTACCTTCAAACTCATGCTCGTGACGTTGAACCTATGAACCCTATATGTGTGATATTGTTTGTGATTGTTGCATCATGCATCCATGCACTCATAAGCATCTTTTGAAGAAAATAATATTTCAAGGGATTTAAAGGTTGACTATTTATGAACATCTCAGGTACTTTTAACCATGGATTCTGGAAAGAGAAAGACATGGAAATACAGTTTCAAGGATCCTAAGATAGATGAGGTGGTCAGTCTAATTCCAGAGATCGAGTGTTCTGCAGACTTTCGGAAGAAGTATGGATCCATTATTCCTCTCATGAAGTTGAAGATGAAGGAGGGTATTCTCTCGACCTTGGTCCAGTTCTATGATCCAATGTACCACTGCTTTACTTTTCCCGATTATCAGTTGATGCCTACACTGGAGAAGTATTCTTATCTATTGGATTTACCCATTGCCGATCGTGTTCCTTTTACTGGTTTAGAGGGTGAGCCAAAATCACATGAGATTGCTGCTTTGATTCATCTAGGAAGTTTGAGGTGGAAGCCCATATGACTACTAAAGGAGGGATTGGAGGATTACCAGCTCAGTTCTTATTGGAGAAAGCTCGTTACATTGCCATAATGAAGAGTACGGTTGCTTTTGAGGCCATCTTTTCTTTACTTGCTTACGGATTGTTCTTATTTCCTAATGTGGATAAGTTTGTCGACATTAACGCTATCAGGATTTTCATGATTGGAAACCTAGTTCCTACACTATTGGGTGATGCTTATTACTCTGTTCATCTTCGGAATTCTTACCATAGGGGAATGATTATCTGTTGCACGCCTTTGTTGTACCGGTGGTTCATCTCTCATATGCCTCAGTCTGATGCTTTTTGGGATGCCAGGAAGGAACCCCGTTGGGCTTCTAAGATCATGGCACTTACTCACTCAGATATTGATTGGTATCATCGAGCTTATCAGGATGTGGAGATTATTGATAGTTATGGTAGTTTCCCCAATGTACCGCTTCTTGGTACAAAGGGAGGAATTATTTATAACCATGTTCTTGCACGGCGACAGCTTGGTTACCCGATGAGGGATAAACCGAATAGTATTCATTTGAGTAGTTTCTTTATGAAGGAAGGAGAAGACCATAGGGAAGCTAGGGAGAAAATTGCGAAGGCCTGGCGTCACATTCATAAGAAGAGTAGGAAGGATTTGGGACCTAGGGGTGCTGTTTCTTTGGAGCCATATCTTCAGTGGGTCTGATCGAGAGCCATTCAGTTGAAGATGGCGTATACTCAGGAGACACCCATGCCTGATCTATTTGTGAAGACCACTCCTCCCTTATTAGATGATCTAGAAGAGTTGCAACTCGCTTTGGTTAGGATGCAACAGGAAAGGGATGCTTGGAAGAACAAGTTCCAGACTTTAGAGAGTTCCTACAGAGCAGACCTGAAGGAGAAAGACGATTTGATCGAGATCCTTAAGAGTCGAGAGGTAGAGTATATGAAGAGGAAAGGGGATTTATTTTCCCCTAAGCCTCAAACAGGTGCTGATTATTCACTTTCTGATCCAAATGATTGGAAGGAGGTTGCCATCAGACATGTGGAAGAAAACCAGAGGTTGAGGGCTCAGATTGTCAGGCTTACAGGGAAGCGCCAGCGTACAGATTGATCTCCATCAGCTCTTTTTCTCAGGATTTTAGATTGTATTCTCATCTTGTACTTGGGATCATTGAAACTTGTAATCCATTTTGAAGTTATTATAATAAAAAATTCCAGTATTTCAAACGCTTTATTACTTTGATGTTTGCAATATGCCTATAAATCTTACATCCCTTGAAATATTAAATAATGAAGTTAAAATAATCATGTGAATTTCATGTCATGCATCATATTGCACATATTTATTGCATTAATTATGCATACCCAGGTGCCTTACCCAGCTTTTTACTTCATTCAGCAAGCTGACTCATCACTAGAACACTCGGGCTAATTTCAAAAAGAAGATGGACAACTTAGAAGATGAGAATCGCGAGCTACGCGAAGAAGTTTCTGCTTTGAAGGCCGGCTTGGAAAATTTGACTACTCTGATGGAAGCTATGGTGGTTGCTCAGAATCAGCCACTGAGTGTTCAACCTCAACCAACAAGGGCAAATACTGAAGTTCCGACTGTTCCTGTATCCGCTACTCCGGCTGTTGTTCAAAACCGTATGCCTCAAGGTTATCCACGGGGAATGCTATAGAATTTTGCACCTGAAGGTTTCAATCTTGGTCCTTAAGATACTCCAGTGGTTCAGACTGCTGTTACTCCGACACCTCCTGTGGTGCATATTGTTCCTGCTGCACCTCCTTCGGTGAATTTGGTTCCGTTTGTTAATGAAGATGTGTGTCGTCCTTTCCCTTCGCTGAGTGAAGACTTGGGTCTTTATGACAGAATGGATGATTTTCAAGAGCTATTTTGGAAGAATGTGAATGAGCTATGTTTGGTCCCAAATGTTAAGGTACCTGCTAAGTTCAAGGTCCCGGAATATGAGAAGTATAAGGGCAACACTTGTCCTCATTCTCACTTGGTGATGTACGTAAGGTGAATGTCTACCCACATTGATGATCAATGTCTGCTGATTCACTTTTTTCAGGATAGTTTGACCGATGCAGTGCTGAAATGGTATATGAGCTTGGACAGCGCCAACATCCATACTTTTAATGATTTGGGGGAAGCATTCATCAAACAATACAAGTACAATGTAGACATGGTTCCCGACCGTGACCAACTTAGGGCCATGGTTTAGAAAGACAGGGAATCGTTCAAAGAGTATGCGCAGAGATGGTGCGAAGTAGCTGCCCAAGTGATTCCTCCCATGGAAGAGAAAGAAATGACTAAGATTTTTCTGAAGACGCTGGGTGTTTTCTACTACAAAAGGATGGTAGCAAGCGCACCAAGTGATTTTATAGAGATGGTAGGAATGGGTATCCGCTTAGAAGAAGCGGTAAGAGAAGGCCGTTTGACGAAGAGTGAAGGATCCGGAGGTGTGAAGAATCCATCTTATGGGTTTACCAAGAAGAAAGAAGGGGATACAAATGATGTTATACAAGAGAGGAGGCAAAACGCTCCTAGAAGGAATTATCAGCATCACCATCAAGTCGCCTCAGTTACTCCCGTGATGAGTGTCGCTCCTACTACCGTTGCTTTTCAAAGACCGTCCCAGTAGGGGAACCAAGGGAATAATCAGAGAAGGGAGAACTATGAACCTATTCCCATGAGCTATGCAGAGCTACTACCGGCATTTATTCAGAAGAAGTTGGTTCAGACACGACCACCTCCCGCTGTACCATCACCGTTGCCTTGGTATTACAAGGCATACCAAACATGTGCTTTTCATCAAGGAGCACCAGGGCATAGTGTTGAGAATTGTTATCCTTTGAGGACTGAAGTGCAAAGGTTTGTGAAGTATGGAATTCTATCTTTCAAGGACATGGGACCTAATGTGAAAGATAATCCTTTACCCAAGCATGGGGGAGTAAATGCTGTGAATATGGTGGCCGGTTGTCCAGGCGACTTCCAGATTTTTGACATTAATCTGGTTAGAGGAGATTTGGTGAAAATGCACGCAGACCTCTATGAATTCAGCTACTATACGCATGACCATGCCGGTTGTGCTGTTTGTAGTACAGACATACAGGGTTGCGAGAAGATAAAGGCTGATTTACAGGAGATGATGGATGGGGGTTTAATCCATATAATCAGGCCTAGGGAAGAGTATGAAGAGGAAGTGAATATGGTTTCTGGATCTCCTGGTGAATTCAGAATTTTTTATGTGGAGTATTTGAATGAGGATCTCGTGCAGTTGCATGCTACCTTCTGCCATACTGCTGGTCAGGTGGAACATCAATACAGATCTTGCATAGTTTGCTGTCGAGACCCCCGAGGATGTTCTATTGTGAGGGAGGGTGTTCAGTTGTTGTTAGACAATGGAACTATTCAGATCATAGGTCAGAGGGATGATTATCATGAGATTGATATGGTTGAAGTTTGTTTAATGGAAGAAGAGTCAGAGGAAGAGTATGCTTCCGCGGATGAGTATTTCTCTTCAGATGAAATTTGTTTCCCAGAAATAACTTTTTGATGACTGATTATGTTGAAGAAGGGGTAAACGTCATTATGCCTTATTTTGGTGCAACCTCTCATCTTGAAGTGGAGTACCATAGCAAACCAGCTATTACCCCATTGGTAATTAGTCTGCCAGGTCCTATTCCCTACAAATCAGATAAGGCCGTGCCTTACAAATACAATGCTACAATCTTAGAAGATGGGGTGGAAGTTCCCATCCAGCCAATGTATGATGTTGGAAATATAGCTGAAAATAGCAGGGTGACCCGTAGCGGTCGTGTGTTTGCACCGATTGTACGAAGAGATGTTGTTACTAGAAAGAAAATTGCTGAGAATGATGAGCCTAAGAAGGCTACAGGAGAGACTAGTGGAGCTACATTATAGAAAGAAGTGGATGATATTTTAAAGATAATTAAGATGAGCGACTACAGAATTGTAGATCAGCTACTGCAGACTCCTTCAAAGATATCTATCCTAGCTTTATTGATGAACTCCTCTGCTCATAGAGAATCATTGATGAGATTACTAGACCAAGCTTTGTGGAGAGTGACATGCCATTAGATAAATTTAGCAACATAATTGGAAACATTACATCATGTAATAACTTGAGTTTCTGCGATAATGAGTTACCAGATGAAGGGAGGAATCACAACCTGGCCCTCCACATATCTATGAACTGCAAGAATGATTCGCTGTCCAATGTGCTAATTGAAAATGGATCCGCGTTGAATTTTATACTGAGGAGTACTCTCATGAAGTTAAAGTATCAAGGAGCACCTATGCGCCCGAGTGGCATCATTGTGAAGCATTTGATGGGTCGAGGAAATCTGTCATCGGTGAAGTAGACTTACCCATCCATATAGGACCACATTTGTTCCTGATAACCTTCCAGGTCATGGAAATTATTCCCGCATATAGTTGTTTTCTAGGATGGACATGGATACACGAAGCAGGGGCTGTCACTTCAACTCTGCATCAAAAGCTAAAGTTTGTGCGTGAAGGGAAGGCAGTGATCATAAATAGGGAGCAAGCGCTGTTGATATCCCATTTATCCTCTTTCAGTATTGTAGAAGAAGATGAGGCTGCTGTTGGAACCCAGTTCCAAGCCCTATCCATTGACAACATAAGGAGAAATGAGAATTATGTGGTTTCGCTGAAGGAAGCGCAACAGGTTATGCGCAATGGTCATAATACAGTTTGGGGACGACTTGTGGATCCACCCGTGAACAAAAACAAAAATGGTTTGGGTTTCTCTTAGAAGATTGGTAAAGGCGAAAGTTTGAAGTCAAAGTATACTGTGAACAATTATCATGATGTTTTCCGCAGCGGAGGCTACCTCCATCCATTTGATTCTGGAATTAATGTTGTTGAAGAGGATGAAGCAGAGCAGGAAGTACCGAATTATGTGATGCATGGAGTCAGAGTTCAGAACTGGGTCACCATTGATGTTCCTTCTTGCATACATGTTTCAAAGTAATTTGTTTTGTTAATCTGTTTCTTTCTTTTGAAAAACTTTCACTCTGCCCAAGGTGGAAGTATTAATGTTGTAGGGCTTATCTGTTTGCTGTGACTTTTAAGATCATTAATAAAAGTTGTATTTGCTTCAAAAATTATGTCTTTATTTTCTGCTTTTTCTTGGAAAATGGTAATCATAAAAAAAAACTTTCAAAATAAATAATAACTGAAAAATTAATCTGCATGATCACTTGTTATATGTGTCAGTTTCTAAAAGCAATCATAAATCATATGTGCAGATTAATTAAAAAACCCGTTGAATACAATGACCCTGCACCCTCTCCCAACTTTGAATGTCCTGTGTTCGGGGCTGAAGAAGAAGATTATGATGAGATTCCAGAAGAGGTCTCACGGTTGCTTGAGCGCGAGGAAAATACCATTCAACCATACAAGGAGCCTCTGGATGTGATTAATTTGGGTTCAGATGAGGATCCGAAGGAAGTTAAGATTGGAGCATCGTTACATCCTGATGTAAAGAGCGGGTTGATTGAGTTGTTGAAAGAGTATGTGGATATTTTTGCTTGGTCTTATCAAGATATGCCTTGTCTAGATACAGGTATTGTCGAGCATCGTTTTCCGTTGAAGCCAGAGTGTCCGCCAGTTAAACAAAAGTTAAGAAGAACCCACCCAGATATGGCAGTAAAGATTAAAGAGGAGGTCCTAAATCAGATTAATGTTGGTTTTCTTGTGACATCAGTGTATCCGCAATGGATTGCCAATATTGTCCCAGTACCGAAAAAAGGCGGAAAAGTCCGCATGTGCGTAGATTACAGAGATCTAAATAAAGCTAGTCCAAAATATGATTTTCCATTGCCCCAAATCGACATGTTAGTGGAAAGCACAACAAAATTCAAAGTATTCTCATTCATGGATGGATTTTCCGGGTATAATTAAATAAGAATGGATCCAGAGGACATGGAAAAAACAACGTTTATCACACCCTGGGGAACATTCTGTTACAAAGTGATGCCCTTCAGGTTGAAGAACACTGGTGCAATGTACCAGAGGGCTATGACAACCCTATTCCATGATCTGATGCACAAAGAAATCGAATTATATGTTGATGATATGATTTCCAAATCCCAAACTGAAGAAGGGCATATAGAAGATTTTTCGAAGTTGTTTCAGCGTTTGAGGAAGTATCGTCTCCGCTTGAATCCAAATAAATGCACCTTCGGTGTTCGATCAGGGAAATTGTTGGGTTTCATTGTTAGCCAGAAAGGAATTGAAGTTGACCCTGATAAAGTCAAAGCAATTCAAGAAATTCCAGCACCAATAACTGAAAATCAAGTCATAAGTTTCCTCGAGCGTTTGAATTATATTTCCAGATTTATTTCCCACATGACTGCAACATGTGAACCGATCTTTAAGTTGTTAAAGAAAGATAAAGGTTGTGTGTGGATGGATGACTGCCAAAGGGCATTTGATAGTATTAAAGAATATCTACTTGAACCTCCTATCTTGCTCCCTCCCGTAGAAGGAAGACCGTTGATTATGTATATAACAGTGTTAGATAAATCCATGGGTTGTATTCTAGGACAACAAGATGAAACAGGGAAGAAGGAGTTCGCCATTTATCATCTCAGCAAAAAGTTCACTAATTGTGAGTCGCAGTATTCCATGCTAGAAAAGACATGTTGTACTTTGGCCTGGGCAGCAAAGCATTTGCGGCAGAATATGTTGAATCATACCACTTGGTTGATCTCCAAAATGGATCCAATCAAGTATATTTTTGAAAAGCCTGCTCTTACTGGGAGAATTTCCCGCTGGTAGATGTTGTTATCTGAATATGATATCGAGTACCACACTCAAAAGGCTATTAAAAGTAGTGTGTTGGCAGATTACCTTGCTCACCAACCGGTGGAAGATCATCAGTCTGTAGAATATGAATTCCCCGATGAGGATGTGATGTTCCTGAAAGTGAAAGATTGTGATGAACCATTGCCTGAGGAAGGCCCTGACCCTGAATCTCGTTGGAGTATGATTTTTGATGGAGCGGTGAATGCTTATGGTAAAGGAATTGGGGCTGTGATTGTCACTCCTCATGGATCACACATTCCTTTTACTGCCAGGTTAACATTTGATTGCACTAAAAATATGGAAGAATATGAGGCTTGCATCATGGGTCTTGAGGAAGCTATTGATCTCAGAATCAAAATTCTAGATGTGTATGATGATTCAGCTTTGGTAATAAATCATATTAAAGGAGAATGAGACACTCGTCACCCTGGCTTGATCCCTTATAAAGATTATGCTAGAAGATTATTACCCTTCTTCAATAAAATTGAATTCCATCACATCCCTAGAGATGAAAATCGAATGGAGGATGCTCTGGAAACTCTGGCTTCCATGTACCAAGTGAATACTTGGAATGATATACCCCAAATTACAGTTTGACGGCTAGATAGGCCCGCTCATGTGTTTACGACAGAGGAGGTAGCAGATGAAAAACCTTGGTACTATGATATCAAGCATTTTCTTCAGACTCAAGAATACCCTATTTGTGCGTCGAGGAAAGATAGAAAGACACTGAGAAGATTGGCGGACAGTTTCTTCCTCAGTGAAAATGTGTTATACAAGAGAAATTATGACATGGTCTTGCTCAGATGCGTGGATAGACACGAAGCAGACATGTTGATGCATGAGATTCATGAAGGTTCATTTGGAACTTATGCTAATGGACATTCGATGGCTAAAAAGATGATAAGGGCAGGTTATTATTGGTTGACAATGGAATCTGACTGTTACAAATTTGCAAAGAAGTGCCATAAATGCCAGGTTTATGCAGATAAGGTCCATGTGCCTCCGACACTTCTCAATGTGATTTCCTCCCCATGGCCTTTCTCTATGTGGGGTATAGACATGATCGGGATGATAGAACCCAAAGCTTCGAATGGGCACCGTTTTATCTTGGTAGCAATTAACTACTTCACCAAATGGGTATAGGCTGCTTCATATGCCAATGTTACCAAACAAGTGGTTGTGCGTTTCATCAAAAATAATCTTATATGTCGGTATGGTGCACCGAGCAGAATCATCACCAACAATGGCTCAAATTTGAACAACAAGATGATGACAGAACTGTGTGAAGAATTCAAGATTGTCCATCACAATTCATCTCCATATAGGCCAAAGATGAATGGGGCTATTGAAGCTGCTAATAAGAATATCAAGAGAATTATCCAGAAAATGGTTGTTACTTATAAGGATTGGCATGAAATGCTCCCTTTTGCTCTGCATGGATATCGAACATCTGTTCGCACTTCAACAGGAGCAACCCCGTTCTCCCTGGTGTATGGAATGGAAGTTGTACTCCCTGTCGAGGTAGAGATTCCCTCGTTGCGTGTGATAATGGAAACCAAATTGACAGAGGCTGAATGGGTCCATAATAGGTTTGCTCAATTGAATTTGATTGAGGAAAAGAGAGTGACAAGTTAATGTCATGGGAATTTATATCAAAGAAGAATGAAGAAAGCATTTGATAAAAAGGTCAAACCTCGTGAATTCAGAGAAGGAGACCTCGTGCTCAGGAAGATCATGTCTTTCAACACTGATTCTAGGGGCAAGTGGACTCCTAATTTTGAAGGCCCGTATGTTGTCAAGAAAGCCTTCTCTGGTGGTGCATTAATTCTTGAAACTATGGATGATGAGGAGTTCCCACGTCCCATGAATGTTGACACAGTCAAGAAATACTTCGCCTAAAGAAATAAAAAAACAACTCGCTAAGTCGAAAACCCGAAAGGGCGGCTTAGGAAAAAAGGAGCATTTCAGTAGGCCGAAAACCCGAAAGGGCGGTCTAGGCAAAAATTAGAGACATAAACAGAATAAATTTCCCGCTAAGTTAAAAACCCGCAAGGGCAGCTTAGGCAAAAGTTAGGGACTTTTCTTGGCAAGTAACTACGTCAGACAAGACTTTATCGTTGAAGCAACAATCTTCTCGGATCCTCACCATACTTCAACAAAAGCTGCAGCTCAGGATTTCATAAGTTGTTAGGGGGAATAGTGGTCATTGTATCTCAATGTATCTTTTCCATTATGTATTACCATTTCCCAAACTTTGTAATCATCCATGGAGTCTCGCCATTCGCAGACTACCATTCTATTAATGAAATTCGAGCTTTTACCCAATTCTTTGTGTTCTTATTTTTTTTAGCTTGCAAAGACTCCATTTAAAAAAAAAGAGATCTTTACAATTAAATTTAAGATTTGTGATGACACAATGACAACAAAAAATGGTGATCCCAGGAATGAACAAAGTTCGGTTGTTTTAAGACGATTTACTTCCTTCATGAAGGTTCTCTCAGATCATTTTGCTGGTATTTGCATGATCTTTGTATGTTTCTCAGATAGTTAAAGACGATACCAATCGGTGTAAGGTGCAGTATTGGGTTTGTGATCCCATTGTCCCCAGTCAGATCTTGGTTCATGTTTGATTTTGGGTTTGCATGGTCAGAAGCCTCTGTCCCAGATTCCCCAGCGAAGTCTTCCCTCATATGATGAAAGGTTTTATTCCCTTGGTGTGCTGAGATGTCGCTCTTTCTGCAGTATTGGCATTATTATTGGTATTTATTTCCCAGGCAACTAGACCAGGACAATATCTTTTCTGAGAAGTGTTGAAATGATTATCAACCTTTTGTGTTTTCACCCTCCAAGTGCTGGGTTTGATTTAAAATCCCTATGAGTTTGACCTCTTTCTATAATGTTGACTTCTTGATTCCCCGGGAAGGCTATCCCAGGGCATCTTTTGTTGGATTAAGTTTTCATGATGTAAAGTTTCAATCCGCATCTTTCTCCAAGGAGGTAGGCTTGAATTCCCCAGTGAGGTTTGATTGTTTTGGCGTCAGTCTGCTTTATTTGAGGCTGGTCTTGCAATCTCCAGTAGGCATGTTGCTTTCAAAAAAACGGGTTTCTCTAATGAAGCCGGAAGAAGGATGTTCTATCCCGGTATCTATTTAATTTGTCTACCTCCGAATTATGTTTCTCCTTAGTAAAGTTAAAGGCATGCAATAGGTTTGGTTTCTGCAATTAGCCTTTACCTTTCTTGGAATGATCTTTCTGGTTGAAGTTTAGCCAAGTGTTATTAGTACCTGAGGCGATTTTGTTTGTTTGTTCCTACTGATTGTGTATCTGTTTTACCAGCATACGCACGATAGTGCTCATACATTCATACATACATCATGCATGGCTAAAATTTACAAATCATTGTTCATTGACATTTTGATTTGGCCTTCCTACAACGCTCCTCGCTTAGATGGATTCAATTTTCCCTCTTGAGTTTATTTCTCAAAGGATGTATCTTCGTTGGCTGTCTTGCTCCAGTTTATTTCTAATTTGGATATGTGGTTGCATGATAATATTATTTACTTTGGATTTCTGAAAACTTTGAGTTTTAGTTTGTGCATTTATTTTGCACGAGAAGACTTTATCTCCTCAGCAGGAATATCGTGGCATTTCCCCGGGAAGTCATATTTCTATCCCCCGAAAGTCTTTTTTTTTTTGCAATTCTCCATGACAACAAGTAACAAGTCTCTTTATTTGAGACAACTTATGTTTTATCTTTTCCAGGAAGATTTCCTTGGTTAAAGAAGAAGTTGAGACCCGTTCTAGGTGAAACACAAGAATTTGGGGGAAAGCTTGATATATTTTCTCTTTCTACCTTTAGTGAACGTTGGTAGGACATCGGAAGTGAACGTTGGTGTTTATTATCTTTTTGCTATCTTTAGTGAACGTTGATAGTTCATCGTCAGTGAACGACGGTGATATGATATATATTTTCTTTCTACCTTCAGTGAACGTTGGTAGGACATCGGCAGTGAACGTCGGTGTTTATTATCTTTTTGCTATCTTCAGTGAATGTTGATAGTTCATCATCAGTGAGCGGCGGTGATATGATATATTTTCTCTTTCTACCTTCAGTGAAAGTTGGTAGGACATCGAAAGTGAACGTCGGTGTTTATTATCTTTTTTCTATCTTCAGTGAATGTTGATAGTTCATCGTCAGTGAACGATGATGGTATGATATATTTTCTCTCTCTACGTTCAGTGAATGTTGGTAGGACATCGGTAACGAACGTCAGTGTTTATTATCTTTTTGCTATCTTCAGTGAACATTGATAGTTTATCGTCAGTGAATGACAGTGATATGATATATTTTCTCTTTCTACCTTCAGTGAACGTTGGTAGGACATCGGAAATGAACGTCGGTGTTTATCATCTTTTTGATATCTTCAGTGAATGTTGATAGTTCATCGTCAGTGAACGGCAGTGATATGATATATTTTCTCTTTCTACCTTTAGTGAACGTTGGTAGGACATCGACAGTGAACGTCGGTGTTTATTATCTTTTTTCTATCTTCAGTGAACGTTGATAGTTCATCGTCAGTGAACGGCGGTGATATGATATATTTTCTCTTTCTACCTTCAATGAACGTTGGTAGGACATCCGCAGTGAACGTCGGTGTTTATTATCTTTTCGCTATCTTCAGTGAACGTTGATAGTTCATCGTCAGTGAGCGGCAGTGATATGATATATTTTCTCTTTCTATCTTCAATGAACGTTGGTAGGACATCGGCAGTGAACGTCGGTGTTTATTATATTTTTGCTATCTTCAGTGAACGTTGATAGTTCATCGTCAGTGAACGGCGGTGATATGATATATTTTCTCTTTCTACATTCAATGAATGTTGGTAGGACATCGACAATGAACGTTAATGTTTATTATCTTTTTGCTATCTTCAGTGAACGTTGATAGTTCATCGTCAGTGAACGGCGGTGATATGATATTCTCTTTCTACCTCAGTGAAAGTTGGTAGACCATCGGCAGTGAATGTCAATGCTTGTTATATTCCTCTCTGATTCAATTGTTTTGGTCCACCAGTGATTTATTTTCCTGGTGGGGTTTCTCCTTCGTTTCTTTATTTTTGTTGCACCCCCAGTGATACTTTACGTCTCTTTGGTACTATTCATATGCATTCATATGCATAAGCATTTGCATGGCATCTTAAGGCCAAAAATATGGTTTGTTTTATATTTAAGTATCTTTGATCGTGTTGACACGAAGATTTTTAACCTTCATATCTCCGAATAGAAGAAACTTAAATAAGGGCAGCTGTTGTACCCCAATTTTTCCCCTAAGCTCCCTTTATCATACCATGTTGTTTCATGCACAACAAGATCACACTAGGATTCTTGGTTCCCCTCCCTACATTTAGCTTTGCTCTTTTGAGGAGTTACCAAGCACCTTTACTTGTTTTCTTTTGTGATCATGAATATTTTGCTTTTATTTTCTTTCTAATTAATAAAATGCAATGTTGGTTTGTCTTACTTGTTAATAACGTAGGTAAAGGCAATGAGGTTTAGCAAGTTGCTCCATGGGTTCATGAGTTTATTTCCATGCCCTAGTCAAGATAGGTTGAGGAGTGCAAACTTCACTATTGGAGTGGTTTTGGAAGAATTGGCATGGCAAAGTTGCTTTGGCTCATCACATTTAAAAGTTATCAAAATTGTTTCAAAAGTACAAGGGGTTGAGGGAAGAAGTTGTCATGATTGGACAAGGTCTTGTTCCTATTGGTCACAAGAGCACATTTCTCTCAAATTTCAAGATATGGAAGTGGTTTTGGTGGCTATGAGTCCTCATCATCATCCTCAACAATTTCTATTCAAAAAGAAATAATATTGGCACAAGAAGTTTGTTCAAACTTGTCAAAGTTCCTCAAAGCATTCTCTTGATCTAGAGGCTAGGGTTTTGAACTCCAAAGGAGCATATCTTGCTCACCTTTTGGTATTTTTGAGTGATTCAAAAGACATCTTTCTATTCAAAGAGTTACCAACAAATCACTTCAAAAGTTCCAAGGAGTTTTCATGTGGAAGGAACTTGGTGAAGAAGAAAGATTACAAGTCATCCAGATGAATCCACAATTTTCCATATGTGACTTCAAATGGTCATAACTTGGTCAATTTTTATCACCTTGAGTCCATTCGTTTTCCATGATGATCTTAATAATGTTTACTTTGTGCCTTCTTTTATGTGCAAAGTGAGAAAATGGATGGAAGTTTCCTTAAATATGCAAAATATTATAGGTCATTCCATGATTTTTTTTCCAACTTCAACAAGTCATAACTTGCTCATTTTTTGGATATTTTGAGAGTTTCAAATTTCAAAATGTTATTCAAGAGATCTACTTCATTCCATCTTTTTTAGTCAAGAGCAATTTCTAAGAGGAAGGCCATGTTTGGATACAAAAGATTATAGGTCATTTTTGAAGAAGAATTTGAAATATTTCTAAGTATGGAAAGTCAACCCTTTTTCTTCAACTTTGACTCCATCTAACTTTCAGCTCAAGCATCCATTTGATTCCATTATTTTTCCATTGCAAAGCTTGTAACCTTATCTTTCCAAAGCATCAATAATTATGCCCTAAGACCCCTTGAGTTGGAAATGCCATGGATTTGAATTTGGTAACTTGAAACTGAATTTTTCACAAAGTCAGAATTTTGAAATCCATAATGTGACTTCTAAACACAAGATTTATGCGCGTTTTTGATTTAAAATTGATTAGAAAACTTGCCAGAAGTGATTAGCACCCCAAAACGCAAGGTTTGGCTGAGTTTTGATGGAAATGAAGTCACACTTCACTCGTGCTCGACCTTCACTCAATTTCCCTCCAAACTTCCTTGTTTCTTCAAATTTTCATTCCCATTCACTTCCCTATAAATAGAGGGTCATCCCCCATGCATTTTCCCAAGCTTAGAGAGCCAAGAACATCCTTCCAAAACCTCACACGAACCCACTTTTTTTTTTAATTTAGTTTCTGAGATTTAAGCTTCCTTTTCCAAAATTCTTTGCGCATTCATCATCCTTGAGCATCATATAAACTCTCCAACACTTAAACCAATCAAAACGAGCCATAATTCAAGCTACAGAAGTCCAGTTTCAGAGCTTCTTACTTGAACTTCTAAAAGGTAGAATTCTTCACCATTTGAATCCAAATCAAGCACTAATTATTCTATTCCTTCTTATGATTCTAATACTGCTTACAATTTTTAAATCCATTGAGAATTGAGAGAGAAATCTAAAATTGAAGGTGCTCGCTATTTTCTGGGTTTTTGATTCATATCTCTCTCCATACCTTATATAAATTTGGCGCGATGGTTGTGTTAGAATCGTCTTGAAGAGACGAGTTCAATGATGCTAGCCTGGGATCCTAATTTTTCCATTTGAAGGATCTCACAAAATCCCCATTGCGGGGTGTCTGGAGGTTGAAGACGATGACATGTCTCGTCTCAGCCAATGATAGCATGGCAAACGTTTTAATTTCATTTATTGCTCTTTTTCTGATCACATGCGTGTTTCACTAAGGTCCATATCAAGCACATCGCGTCTGGTCCATTGGATTAGCTTACTTACGCGTTTTGACTATGATCTAATGGTCCACATCTTTTTAGTTTTATTTTATTTTTTGATTTTATATTTTTATTGATTAAATTTTCAAAAATTCATAACTCTTTTATTTTTTATCAAAAAATTATGAAAACATTCACAAAAATACTTTGAATTATTTCTGATCTCATGAATATTTTTTCACTTTTTTATTTTGACATTTAGTATTTTTTTATATTTTTTGTATTATTTGCTTTCTTTTAATTACCTAAAAAATACTTTATGACATTTTTTTAATTCTGAAAAAATCCATAAATATTATTTTGCATATTTTTGACTTATTGAAAATTTTATGGAATTTTTTGTTGAGGTTTACTATTTTTTTTACCTATTTTATGTTTGTTTGAACAATTTTAAATAGTTTAAAAATAGTTCCTGACTTTTAAAAATTACCAAAATTTTTATAAAAATATTTGGATCCATTTCTGATTTTTCTATGGCCTTATTTTTCATTTCTTGATTAATTTGAACATAATTGATATTTTCCCCATTATTTTCTATTTTTAAACATTTTTTAACCTTTTTAATGTATATAATAAATGTGATATTATTTTTTGATTATTTTCTGGCTGATCTTGGGTTAGGTTTTGGATCATGAACTTATGAGGAGTGACGACTCCTAAGACTAAACCCAATTCTTCAAAGTTCAAGCCAAGCACTTTCTGGATCTCCATAGCTTTCAGACGCTCTTCTAGCAGCTTATACTTCTCGCTAGCAGGGGGATATTGTTCATCCAAATAATCCTTTTCCTCTTCATCAAAATATTTGTCAGAACCATGGGATATCAAGATCTTGAGCTTGCTTGACTGGACCTCTAAAATTTCTCCCCATGTTAAGGATTCTGATTTGTTTCTTTCTCGTCTTCTTCTTGTTGATGAGCGCCTCCAGTTCTTCTTTCCCCTTGGCTAAATTTAGGAACATCTCTTGGAACTGAGCATTCTGAGCCTAGAGTTCTTTGATTGTTTATTCGAGAGCCATTTTTTTGCTAAAATAAAACATCAAGAAGATGAGAAACCTGTCTTGGAAACCTGTTATACAATGATATGCATGGCATGTAGATGTATATGCAATGTTTTCAAGGACCTCGTGGGATTTAAATTCGTTAATCAAAAGGGAACATAAACAAAGACTCTTATTAGGAAGTTCAAATTATAACTTCCTTTTAGGCTTACAATGAAAACAAAAAGGGTTAAAAGGATACAAATTATGAACTCCTAAGACCTAATACTCAAGTCTCCCATGGACGCATCCTCTTTGTGTTGACATATGCATTAAGGATCTGCTCTTTGTGAAATCATTTTGTCAACTCCAATAATTTCTTCTCGCTAGCATATAGCTGAGTCTCAAAGATGTTCCTTTCTTCTTTCAACTTAATCAAAGACTTTTGTAGCTCTTCAAGGTCAGTAGGCATATCTGGATGAAAAATGGTATGAGGAATATCTCCTTCAACAACAGGCTCCACAATTACTGGTAGGACAACTGGATATGGCATTATAAGGTTCTGAGCACTAGATTGCACCCATCTAAGGTAGGGCTAAAAAATAATGGAGTTTTTGTGTCTCAAAGTCTTGCTATCAATCTTATTCACCATGCCCCAATCACATATAAACTTTTGACAGTAACCTTGAGGATCATTCTCGTAATCGAATACAATATATTGGATAAGCATATCATGAGGACCGTCTCTTCGAGCATAACCAAATTGACATAAAGCTAGAGAAGGTTTGTAAGTAATACCCCCTTATGCCAAGGAGTGGCACATTAGGGAATTCCCCATAGTGGTCAATAATAGTGATGTCCTCCTGAGATCGGGAACACCAATAAATATCTAAATGAGAGAGTGACATCATCCTTCAAGACCACCTCAAACCTTCTTCATTCTTCATCACTGATCGGGGAAGGTGTGAAATAAACCACCTAGATAGTAAAGGTATGCAACACATGAGATTCCCTCGCTCCCTTATAGTACGAGTGTAGAAAGAGTGCTAAATATCTCCAAGCAAAGTAGGAACAGGATTATGAGTAAGAAATATTTTGATGGTGTTCACATATATGAATTGGTATGTATTAGGGAATAGTACCAAACCATAGATCTACAAAGCCAAGATCTCCTCAAAAGCATGAAAACTCATGGCATCTAGAAACAACTGAGCCTTATCTATCAGAAATTTATCAAGAAGACCTTTAACTCCACTTCTTGTTTCCCAATTAGACACAATGTCTGATTACTTCAGATGTAAGGTTGCTGCAATAACTTCAGGCTTTGGAACTTTCTCTAAACCGGTGAAGGGTGTCTGATCAAGAATAGATACTCCAAGTTTCTTAGAAAACTCTTCCATTTTGGGTACCAAATGATAATCTGGGAAAGTAAAATAGTGGTGCTTAGGATCAAAGAACTGGAACAGAACACTCATCATGTCTTCTTCAAAACTTGAGGTGACCAAACTGGGTAGATAACCATGCCTCTTGTTGAATTGAGAGTTTTCGAGAACCTTTGAGACTAACTCCTTATGCTTGGAAGGTACCCTCACAAAGTTGATCCGAATTTTATTTCTGAGAGCGGAGGCCATAACCTGCAACAAAGAACAAAGATAAATCCCTAGGTCCTTGAAATGGTTAGTGAAAATGTTATGTTATGATGATATGATGTTATGTTTATGTTACATAAGTAGAAAACACAAAAAAGTCACACAAGAGCCTTAGGTTTAAGGCTTGCATGAAGTCCATAGGTAAATACCCTCCCCCATTGAAGTAAAGTTGGCTTAACCTGCCCTAAAATAGTAAGCAGGTTCTAAGGATCTCATATCACGGATCTTTCTCGCTGGCTTTATTTTAGCACGGCAACCGGCTTTCCACCAAAACATCCCAAAAGTTGAATCTCAATGACCGTAGCCTCAAGTATTAGCCAACTTTAGACTGCACCAAATCTGACTATCTCACTACTTTCTAATGCCAAGATGGGTCAATTAAGGTTCTAAAAGTAAGTTAGTATTAACGACACCACATGGAAGCCTAATGTTATCCTTGAATGACTCAAGAAACATCAGTACAAACCAAAGTCTCACACTAACTGTAGCTATCATGTTAACCATATTGATCTACACCGTACAATCTTTATGATCTATTGCTACTTACCTAAGGAATCACTAGATCCGGGTGTAGGATCTTTCATACAAGCAATAATACCCAAGCATGAACCCTTAAAGTAAAGCAAACAAAGAAAACAATTAAATAAAGCAAAAATGATCTAAACAATAAGGTAACCCATCTTTTTTAAGTAACTCCCTAGTAGAGTCTCTAGTTCTGTAATATGGTGGGAGAACTGACATTTTCGTTTTATCGCAAATGTTGTGGTTAGCAAGAGTCGCCACAGACTTTTCTTTTATCCAATATTTAGGAAATGTGAAAAGAACAAGAAATAACTTTGATAGATTTTGAGTTCTAGGGGTAGGTTATGAAAAGGGAAGGCGTTGGAACCCTTTTCATCTATAGTTATCTACGGGCTCTTAATTGCTTAGCTCACTTTTAAAAAAAACTTTCTTTGTTTGTGTAATTTGTTTGAAAATATTTTGAAATGCCAATGTAATACTAACTTTGTAATAATTCTTGTGCCAGTCATCAAGAATGTATACAAAGTGTTTTTGAAAATATTTGTTTTAAAGTGATGTTTAAAGATGTATTTGTTTTGTGAAAAAGATTGTGAGCAAGCATTCAAGAGTCTGTTGCACCCCAAAATTTATCCTCTTGATTTAGGCTTATGTTTCATCATAAGCATCATGTTGCATTGAATTAATTCATTATGTTGGGATCAAATTAATTTGGTTGTCAAATCTTTCTCAAGCTTTAGAAGTTGATTGTGTCGACATGTTGCTCAAGGAGAGCCTCATTATCTTAAACTCTGGATTTTTCAAGTCCCAAAGGTCTCTCATGTCTCAGGACATCTTACCTGCCTTATTGGTTTATCAAGAGTTGGAGTTTTGTAAATATTTGAAGAGAAGTTCATCTATCTCCTTCATCTAATGAATTTAGGTTTTTGACCTATTGTGTGATTTAAAGCTTGTCTAAGCCATTTTCTTGAAGCATTATATTCATCATGTCATACAAAGAAGGATCAGAACACAAGGTTCGAGCTTGAGGACTTACTCTTGATCAAGTTTGTTTTGAGGTAATTTTTCAAGTGCATGCTAAGTTTTAAAAGATGGTTTACATGGTTTTCTTGTTCTTCAAGCTACAAGATTAAAACATGTATCATGATCATTCAACATCTATTATAATACGGTACCATGCTTCATTCTTTCAAATCTTGTGCCCTTAAGTCAAGGCATACTTGGTTGTGGTTCACACAACAAAATACAAATAGATTTATCTCACCAATTAAGGTTCTAGACATTATGATGAGAAGTACTCCGCATAGCCAATTCTGTCACTTGTGGATCTCATTTCAAATGCCTTAAATTCAAAATCTAAGTTTTCTTGTGGAAGATGAAGGGTTTTAAAGTGAAGACCAAAAGAACTCAATACATTCTTGATTTTAGGAAGAAAGTGCAAAATTTAATATGTTTTGGTTGTACCCCAAAATTCGCCCTCCCATTTTCTTCAATACATTCTCCTAGGGTTCTCAAATGCTCAAGGATGCTCAAGAATTGATCAGAAAAATTCTCCTCCTAAGCAATGGATTTATAACTAGGGTCTCATTTTTCTCAAGTAAGTTTGGGTTTCTAAGGCCTCAAGTGATTTCCATAGTTCCTTATATGTCTCTAAGAATGCTCATACCAAGTTTTATGCCTTGTATCACAAGTTTGCTCAATCAATGGCTCAGATGACTGAAAATCAACTGTATTGGATAAAAAGTCAACTGTGGTCAACATAAAGTAAAACTTAAATATTTTTGGTTAACATCAAGATTTTGAAGTCATATTCGTAATTTGGTCAAGGGTTAACCATGATTCATCAAGGAAAACTCTCAAATCATCAAAAGTCAAAAGTTTCCAAATTAGGGTTTTCTTAAGGAGAAGTCAACTGAACGTTGACCTAGCATAACTTTAACATGCTTCATTATATTTTCCTCAACCAAAGCTTATTTTGAAGAAAATTAAATTCTCTACATCTTTGTCTCTCTAAGCTCAAGTCAAAAAATGCTTCATTTGAGAGATATGGGCCAAAACATTATAGGTCATTCCAAAAGTTAACAAAAAAAAAACACTTTTTGTCAAGGCAACTGATATTAAGATAAATTCTACAAATGAAAAAATGATGAAGATATATATTGTAGTGGACATCTTGAGCTTTCCAAAAAGTATAAGATCACCTTCATATGATAAAAATTGAGAGAGTTATGATTGGCACAAGTTGGGAAATTTCGAGAAAATGCATGAAACCCAAATTGATCAAACTCGAATTTTTGGGTTAATGGGCTTGTGTTTCAAAGTCTAAACGTGTATTAAGCCTCATAGTGAACCTATGAACCTATTCATAAACCCCTTTTATTTTTATTCCATTTATTTTTGATTTTATTTATTTAAATTCAAAATTAAATAAGATAAAGTCAAGGCTTTTCTTACAAGGTCCAAGCTCACAATGGTTTAACCTAATTCTTCTCTATATATTGCTCTTCATTCAGACATAACATCAGACGAAAACCCTTGAAGAGAAAATTATTCCAAAACTTCCAAAAAATCAAGAAACTAGGGAAACACAAAATCCTTGTTTCCAGCCCTTCTCAATTGAAACCAAGCATTGCATTATCATTTTGAAGTGCCCAGGAATCAATCCCAATCCTCTAGCAAACAAGATTGTGCCCAGAACATCACGTTCATCCTCACCGGTTTTGGTAGTTTTTTTTAATTCAAACCTTTTATTTATGCATCGTTAACTAATTTGATACGTTTACATGTGTTCATATACATAATTAGAGCAAGTCTGATGTGTAATATGTGAGCTATGGTGCAGTGGCAAGGTAGGGAGTGATAAAGGCTAAGGGCGTGAGTTCAACACCCACCCCTGACACTTTGTGTGATTTTGCTTCTAACTTGTTCTTTTTCCCTATTTTCCCCTTAACGCAGTGTGGAAGGCTAAGGGCGTAGGTTTAACACCCATCCCTGACATTTTGTGTGATTTTGCTTCTAACTTGTTCTTTTTCCATGTTTTTTTTCCTTAAACCCTAAATTCACCTAACCATAAAACCACAAACCTTTTTTTTACAAACCTAAAATAATTTTTTTTGTAAACCCTAAAAATAATTAGGTTTTAGGTTTTTTATCATTAACCTTTTTTATTAATTTAATTAATCAATTATTTTGTTAGTTAAAATTAATTAATTATTAGGTTTTTCATCATTAACCTTTTTTATTAATTTAATTAATAAATTATTTTTTTAGTTAAAATTAATTAATTTTTAAGTATTTCATCATTAATTTTTTTTATTAATTTAATTAATCAACTATTTTTGTTAATTAAAATTAATTAATTTTTAGGTTTTTCATCATTAACCTTTTTTATCAATTTAATTAATCAACTATTTTTGTTAATTAAAATTAATTAGTTTTTAGGCTTATTTTAATCATCATTAAAAAAAACCTTTTCCATAAAAAATCCTCAAAAACATTTCTTTTTTTCTCAATTTTAATTTTATTTTATTTTCATAGATAAAGTGTATGGGGTTCGCAATTTGTAATAGCTTATATTTCTCGCTTTCCTTTTTCATTATTATGTAATTGTTTTTTGGGTTGTAATAGCTTAGGGTTTTTACTTTCCGCTTTCTATTATGTAACTACCCCAAAGCCGTGTAATAGGTTTAGGTTTATCTTTTCTGCTTTTACTTTCCGCACCTTTACTGTCTTTTTTATACTTTCTATATTATCGCTTAGTAATTAGGGTTGTATGAAAAGATAAAAACCAATTTTAATTTAATTATTTAAGAAAATATATTTTTTGTATTTTTGGTCTGAAATAAAATAGCTAAATAAAAAATAATGAAAATAAAAAAAGAAATAAATGTAAATGGACTGGGTGTTAGAAAAGTAAAAGGGGGTTAAAAGTAGTAAAAGGATAGGCCCAAGATAAGTTTTTTTTAAGTCAAAAAAAAAAAATAAAAAAAATGCATACGGGCCTATGTTGAAAAGCAATTTGGAGGGTGTACGAAAGCAAAATAAAAGGCCCAAAAACAGAAACCCAACTCCTGTTTTGATCACATGTTGCTGGCTTATTGTGATGTACCATGGGCCTACTTATGTGGTACATTGGATTTAGTCATGCAATGATCAGCTTGTGATAAGATAAGGGTGCATGATACACGCGCGTGGCTTGGGTGCATAGGACCTGAAATAAGAAAATGTCAAAAAAACAAAAGGGTACCACTAAGGCTCGAACCCAGGTCCCTATAGTCAATGCCTTACGCGCACTTCCTCTGCCACTACGGTGGCTGTTTCATCCGTTTATAGAATAGCAACTATTAAATATATTACAAACTCATTTCTAAATGTAACTTCATCTTCTTCCTCGCGCCAACATCTCCATTGTTAAACTTTTGAATTTTTGAACTCACTCATTTCTCAACCATTTGCAAAAGTATAAACATGAAACTTGCTCCATTTTTCAATACGAACTCAACCATGTAAACAACTTAAACTATAAATAAAATATGAACATTAATTTTTATTGGTGCCAAATAAAACCTAATTTTTTCAGAAACTTCAAACTCAAAATCGCATCACTCAGGCACCATAAATGAAAACTAGAGGCATGGTTAACTTCAGGGCTATGATGTCTACATTTTTTATTCACAAAGTAACCATTAATGATGCTTGTAGAGAGAGTTAAAAGTTGGGAAAACTTACCTTAAAACTGGAAATCATGTGTGGAGTTTGAGCAACCCTGGAAGTGTGGGGATGATCCGAATAGCTTCATTGGACTCCTAGGAAGATAATGCAACACTTACTTTATGCTGAAAGTCCCTGAATCGTGCTAGATAAGTCAATTTGTAGAGCTGATTTTTTCAATTTGGAAGATGATGAAGATGGAGTTACAGTTGTGAAATAGGGATGTGGATGATTTATATATGATGTATGGAAGCTTTGTGATTGATTTGGAAATGAAAATCCCAAGTGGATTATGAGATGGAAGTTCAAGGCCAGAAGTTGCAACAATGGAGGTTTGTGTGGAAGTTCTGAGTTTCAAGGAGTTTTAGGAAGTTTAAGGGCTTGTAAAATCGTGGTTTAGGTTGCATATAACTTCTCTATTTATAGAGGAAAGGTCTTAAAGGATCTAGGGATTAGAAATAAGAAATATCATGTTATGGTTTTGAAACTTGTTTTTGAAGCAAACTTGAAATGCATAGTTTCAATGTGAAGTACAAGGGCTTGTAGGGTGGTTAACATGCTCTAGACATGTTACTTCTGGCTTTGAGATTGTGTATGTTCAGAAGGAACAAGTGCAAAGCTCAAGGAGTTGACATTGTGATTAAAGTTGGCTTTTCCAAAATGAAAATGTTACCTTTGTGCCAAAAATGGATTAATCACTTGTACAATGGCTCAAATGCTTGGACAAAGGCTCATTTAGTTGTGTTAACATTTAATTATTGAGTGATTTTCAAGTCAAGAGGCCTGCAAATTAATATTATGCAGCATAGTTGTGAGATTTGGTCAAGTGTTCTTCATGAAAATGCCCTAAAATTCAAGAATGGATGCGCAACTTCTTCTCTTCGATTCTCTTAGCTCAAGAATGTTATCTTCAAATTCTTGGACATTTTGGAAAGCTTTAAACATTGCCTACAACCTTCATGTTGACCACTTTGGCTAAATCAAATTGGAGCTTGGTGAAAATTGGCCAAGAATTTAGGACAAAAATCTACCTAAACTTGCCAAAATTTTCACTAAGTGTTTTATGAAAAATGTCATGACTTGACGAGCTTATATCTTCAAATCTAAGAATTTTTTGGACATCAACTCTCAAGGAAAAAGTTGTAGAATTCAGAAAGATCTACAAATTTCATGTTGAAAGTTTTCCTTGAATCATCTTGCATCTTGGTGAAAAATTATCATGAAGTAGTGAAATTATCAAGGTAAAAAACACTTAGATATTTTTTAAGTATTGAAAACTTTGACTTTTTGTGGACTTTATTGACTTTCTTGATGTTGGCCAAAAATCATGAAGTTTGACTGTATATTGATCACATTTGACTTTTTATCCAATATAGGTGATTTTCAGTCATCTGAGCAATTGATTGAGCAAATTTGGGATGCAAGACTTGAAACTTGGTATGAGAAATCTTGGAGACCTATATTGAACCATGAAAGTCATTTGAGGCATCAAAAGTTCACTTTTCCTTGAGAAAACCAAAACCCTAATTTGGAGGCTTAATGCTTAGGAGGTGAGTTGTCTGATCAAACCTGTTGTACCCTAAAATTTGCCCTCCTTTTTACTCAACACATGCCCATTGAGGTCCCCAACTTGCCCAAGGATGACCAAGAATTGACCAGTCAAATGCTCCTCCTAAGGAAATGAACCTCTAACTAGGGTTTCAATTTTCATCAAGATGTGTGAGCTCCAATGGTCTCAAATGTTTGTCATGGTCGTAATATGTCCTCAAGATTATCCATGCTAAATTTCATGCCTTGCACAACAAGTTTTCTCAGTCAACTGCTCAAATGCCTAAAAATCAACTATATTAGGTCAAAAGTCAAATGTGGCCTATATAAAATCAAACTTTAATATTTTTGGTCAACATCAACATTTTGAAGTGATATCCATCATTTGATCAAGGGTTGATCATGATTCCTCAAGAAGTGCTCGTAACTCATCAAAAGTAAAAAATTGTTGATTAGGGGTTCTATAGGAAAAATCAACCAAGCTTTGACCAGGGATAACTTTCTCATACTTTATCAGAAATTTTTCCATTAAAGCTCATTTTGAAGAGAATCTAATTCCCTACAACTTCTGTTCAGCCCTCAAGTTCAAGAAATGCACCAATTGAAAGATACAAGCTTATACATTATGGGCCCTTTCAAAAAGTCAACAAAAACACCTTTTGGGTCAAAGCTTGGTACATAAACATGGAAGATTCAATTGAGATGAAACCAAAAGGGTTGTTTAGAGGACACCCTAAGCTCTCTAAAAAGTCCAAGAACACCTTCATAGGCAGATATGTATTGCTAACTTGGAAAAGTGCATGAAGCAAATATTGAGCTAACTTAGAATTTTTCCAAATGGGCCTATCTTTTTATGTTTGAAACTTATTCCTAACATGGTCCACAGCCTCTAAACCCACTCATGCATTATTCTATTATTTATGATATTTATTTTGATATTTTATTCATTAAAATTCAAAATTAAATAAATAAATAATGGAAATAATATAAGATTTGATTTGAAATCATTTTCCTATTAAATAATGGACAAAATATGCTGATTATATCAAGGGAAATCGTGCAAGCCATGAGAGGAAAAAGAATATCCAAAATTGGAAAGATTTTTAAGAAAATATTTGAAACCAATTACACATTCAATTCCATGGATTCTTGCTCCATTTGTTAACCTAATTTCACCCTCATATATACATCACAAGTCAGAACACAAGAGGATACACACAACTGCTTTAGAGAAGCCCCTAGGAAATTTAAAAAAACATTCAAGAGTGGTGCAATTCGAAATTCCTCTCTCCATCCAGATTCAGCCCAAACTAAGGACTCCATCAACTTCTTGGAGATCTCATCACCTCATTCCATCCATCCTTGAAGGCCAAACCACCCCAGAACCAGCAAACTGGAGCATCTCATCGTGGGTGAATTTTTGATTTTCATATTGATAATTTTATGATGCATTAATCCCTTTCATGGCTTGATTCTTATTCAGGGTTTCATTTAAAACATGACCAACATGAAGCATGATTGATTCGATGTGAATCAAGGATTTTTCCATGTTTAGGGAAAATCTAGATCGTGCTTTGAATAGGGCAATGCAAGCATGATCCGTGAAAACATGGACCAGATTTGAACTCAGGAGCAATTTTCGTGTGAAATAGGCTCTTGATCCTGGGTTTAAGTCTTCAAAATTTGCAGACCACGTTTCTATGCTCCCGGAGAAGATGACCGGAGATCCCCTCCGACATCGTTGACCCACCTGACTCCGTTTGGAGCATGCGTGGCATTTTGACGTATTTTAATTGGCCTATTTGTATTGCTGACGCACGCATTTTTTTGTTGACTAGGACTAACATTTATTTTCCTTTATAACATTGTTGTGTTATTATTATCACGAATTAGCAGGATGGCACAGATGTAAGGCATGGTGTGATAAGACGTTAAAAGGTGCAAGGGTAGGGGTTCGATCCCTGCCTCTTGCATTTTCTATGTTTCTAACATTTCTTACATGATCCAGTGAATTGTATCCCAATATATCCATCCAGCGTCCTCACTCTCAACCATTGGATCATCCATTGATTCAGATCTAGCGTCAAACAAGAAATCTCCATGGTGAACCCCTATAGACTAGCAACACTTGATCTCACGCATGACATTGGGCTTAGTGGATATGCGCCTAGCAAAATTCAGCCTCACACCTCCCAATTGCTCCATGCTATCAGGCCCATATTTCTTTTTTTGTTTTAAATTCTTTATCTTTTTGTTTTATATATTTTTAAATTCACTTTTTTTAATCATAAAATCAATAAAAAATCACAAAAAAATAGATTTAAGGTCTTTCATAATTAAAATTAATTTTTTTGTAAATTAATTTAATTTAATTACTTTAACTTGTTTTATTTAGATTAGAATTAATTAGAAACTAGGTTCAAGTTTTCAAATCTTTTTCTAAATAAAATACCAAAAACTTTTTTCCAAATTAATTAGATTTTTAGGACTTTTCAACTTGTTCCTGTCTTGATCTTCGCGCGTTTATATTTTTCCATTTTATTTTTCCAATTATGTAACTGTTTCCCGGTTTGTAATAGCTTCAACTAGGTTTAAAATTACGTATTTTATTTTCTTGTGCTATTTATGTAATTTCCCAAAGGCCTTGTAGTAGCTAGGTTTAATTTCTTCCTTTTAATTTCTTGCATTATTATTAACTGCTTAGATTAATAGGATTGCATGAAAAAGATTGAAAAGAAAATGAATAGATAACCCTAAATGTGCAATATAAATGAAATGAATCAATATACGTGCACATGCTCACCCCTAGGGCATCTCCCACTTCGGTTGCCTTCGAAAATGGTCACAATTCTTGAAACATGAGATTTTTTAGTGGTGGTCCTTTAGTTCAAGAGATCACAATTCCCTCGATGACCCTTTCGACGCCGCCTCGATTAAAAAGTGATCTTAGAACTTTAGGACAATTACTAAAAGTTCTTGCCCAGTTGCCTTAGTGACCATAAACGTCCCTTCGATAGTCCCTCAACATCTAAAGATAGGGATACCTACTCGGTAATAGTAGGATGGCACTATCTAAAGGAAAGGAGGAAAATAACACTTTTTCGAGTAGGTAGATAATTGTTAGGTACTTACTCAAAAATAACCTTTTTCACACTACACTTTCAAAACCTTTTTCAAAAACGCTTTATCAACACTCTTGAGGACTGATACAAGAGTTAGCATAAAGCAAACAAACTTTTCAAAACACACAAACACGGAAGCAATTTTCAAAATGAGCAAGTACCTAAGAGCCCATAGAGAAATACAGATGGAAAGGGTGCTAACACCTTCCCTTTCCATAATCTACCCCCCTTACTCAGAAAATCTCGAAAAAAAGGTATTTTTCTGTTCTTTTCACCCTTTCCTGTGTTGGATAAAAGAAAAGTCGACTGGGACTCTTGCTTACCGTGACATTTGCGAATACAAAATGCAAACCAGTACAACAGTCGGTTCTGCCACCATATCACAGAACTGGCGACTCTGTTGGGGATGGAGAAAAAATGGGGTTACCTTAGAGTTTTAGTTCACCATTTTAAAATGATTTATTGTGTGTTTGCTTGCTTTATCTTTGAGGGTTTGTTGGGGTATTATTGTAAAGATCCTATGCCCGGATCTGGGGCATCTTATTAGGTAAGTAGAAATAAATCATGGAGGTTTTACGATGTAGACCAATACGGACGAAGTGGCGGCTACGTTAGCGCGATACTTTGGATGTACTAATATTCTTTGAGTAAGTCAAGGATAACATTAGGCTTCCTCATAGTGTCACTAATAACTAACTGACCTTTAGAACCTTTAAGACTCATCCTAGCCATTAGGAAGTATGAGATAGCCGGCTTTGGTTCCGACCGAAGATTGGTTGATACTCGATAGTACACTCATTGGGACTGGACTTTCGGGATTTTTTGGCTGCAATACTTCGGTGCATGAGCTGAAATAATTCCTGATGGGAAGGTCAATGATATTGAGACTCCTTAGAACCCTGTTACTATTAATAGGACAGGTTGAGCCAACTGGACATTCAAGAGGGTACTTACCTTAAAACCTCATGCAAGCCTTTAAACCTAAGGTCTATTGTGTGATTTTCTTGTGTTTATTTGGGATTTAAGCATAATCATGACATTCATATATACTAACCATTTCAAGGACCTATTGGATTTACCTCTTTGCTGTTTTGTAGGATATGAATTCAGATCGCAGAAAAACCATCCAGATTAACTTCACATAAATCCCTCCCAAGCTCAAGGAATTGGTCTTGAAAGTTCCCGAGGACTCATCATTCAACAAAATACATGGTCACTTGCTCAGCTTGGTTACCACCGGATTTGACGAAGTTTTGATGAGTGTTTTATTCCAATTCTTTGATCTCGAGAACCATTGCTTCACATTTCCTGATTATCAACTGGTACCTACACCGGAAGAATTCTCTAAGCTACTTGGTTTACCTATATTGGAGAGAGTACCTTTCACTGGTTTAGAACAAGATCCGCTGCTGAAGATGTTGCCATAGCTTTGCACTTGAAGCCATCTGATATTGAATCCCATTGGGAAATAAGAAGCGGAGTTAAAGGCCTTCTTGTAAAATTTCTAATGGAGAAAGCTCAGATTTTCCTGGATGCTATGAGTTACCATTCCTTCGAAGATGTCTTAGCTCTATTGATCCATGAGTTGGTCTTGTTTCCTAATTCAGATTAATTTATATATGTGAGTGCCATTAATATCTTCCTTGCTCACAATCCAGTTCCTACATTGCTCGGGGATATCCTACATTCTCTCCATACTTGTACTCTGAAGAAGCGAGGAACTCTCATGTGTTGCACCCCTCTGCTATATAGGTGGTTTATTTCGCACCTTCCTCGGTCAACAATGCAGAATGATTTAGGCTTAAGGTGGAGTCAAAGATTAATGTCTCTCTCTCTCTCTCACTCCGACATTCATTGGTGTCCTCGCTCTCAAGAAGCCATCTCTTTTATTGATCGCTACATAGAATTTCCTAATGTGCCACTCCTGGGTATTAGGGGAGGCATCACCTATAATCATTCTTTAGCACTACGTCAGTTTGGCTATGCACAGAGAGATGGTCCACCAGATATGCTCATCCCGGGAATTATGTTCAACTACTCAAATGATTTGCAAAATTATCGTCAGAGGTTCATCCACGCTTGGGGCATTATTAAGAAGAATGATATAAGACTTTGGGGCATAATAACTCCATCCCTTTGGAACCTTACCTCAAATGGGTGCGAGTTCAAGCATAAAGTCTTATGATGCCATAGGATTCCATCTTACCCGTGATCTTGGAACATGTTGTTCAAGGGGCGAGTCCCGCATTATTCTCCATCCTGATATGCCAACCAACTTCGAAGAGTTGCAAAAGTCTTGGATCCATCTCAAGGAAGAATGGGATACTTTTTAGGCTCAATTCTATGCATAATTCTATGCAAGTGAGAAGAAGGTGATGGAATTAACAAAGCAGCTTCACGAAGAGAGGAATCTCAATACCTACCTCAACACCAAGAGGAAGCGCCCATGGGAGACTTAGGAGTTTAGAATTTCCTTTCAATGTTTATCCCTATGTAATATTTTGTTTCTTTAAAAACTTACTAATAAAGGGTTTTGTTTCCTATTTTGTTTAAAAGATCTTAAATCCAATAAAGTCCTTGAAAACATTGCATAAGCATATCATACATCTCATTGCATAAGCAGGTTTTAAAGCAGGGTTCTTATCTTGTTCGCTGTTTATTTTAACAAGTAAAGAAATGGCTCTTGAACAAAACATCAAGGATCTCCAGGCACAAAACGCTCAGTTCTAACAAATTATTGTGGCTCTAGATAAATGGCAAGAAGATATGAAAGCTATCATACTGAAGGACAAAAAGAAGAAGCCAAAGAAACCAGCTGGTGTAGTAAATTTGGGAAGAAGGATCAGAGGACCAGTGCGGCGAGCTTTGGAACTAGTAACTTCATTAAAAGAAGGAAACAATTAGGAAGGAGAAACAAGAGAGGAAGACCTCAACCCGAAGGAATCTGATAATGAATCTGACTATAATGAGGAGCAGTACCCTCCTGCTGATGATAAATACAAGCAGCTGGAGGATCGTCTAAACGCAATAGAAATCAAGAAGGTACTTGGGCTGGATTTTGAAGAGCTGGGCTTGGTTTCTTGGGTTGTCATCCCACATAAGTTTAAGGTTGGTTTTTGCTAAGTATGATGGGGTATCGTGTCCCAAGATGCATCTCCGATCTTATATGAGGAAGATTCAGCCTCACACTGCTGACAGGGATTTATGGGTCCACTTCTTTCAAGACAGTCTATCCGGGACTCAACTAGAGTAGTTCTATCAGCTGGAGGGAACCAATATTTGAAATTGTGAAGATCTGGCTACTGCTTTTTACAAGCAATACCAATATAATGTTGACCTTGCTCCAACCCGTACACAACTCCAAAGTATGCCTATGGGTTCTAGCGAGGGTTTTAAAGATTATGCCCCGAAGTGGAGAGACCTAGCAGGAAGAGTCCAACCCCCTCTGTTTGATAGGGAGTTGGTGGACATGTTTTTGGGTACTCTATCTGGTCCATTTTTCAACCATCTGATTGGGAGCTCCTCAGCTGGTTTTACTGAGCTGATCTTAACTGGAGAAAGAGTGGAAGATGGGATTAAGAGGGACAAGATTCAAAAGGATACCTCTTCAAGTGTAGGAAAGAGACCTTTCGTGGGAAAGAAAGAGGTCAGTGCTGCTTACAGTCAAAGAAATCAGGGCAGAACCAAACACCGTCCAATGGTGGGGGCTGTAATGATATCCCAACATGCAGCTACTCAACAACAGAATAATCAGCCTAGAGCAGAAAGGCCTATGAGACAGTTTACCCGGATTAATATGACTTTTTCTCAAGTTTTACCACACTTACTCAAATCCAATCTGGTAACTTTGAGGGAAGCTCCCAAAAATCCCAACATTACATATCCTCACTATAATCCAAAGGCTCTGTGTGCTTACCATTCTAAAAGCCTAGGCTATGATACAAACGACTGCTGGGCTTTAAAGAACAAGGTGCAGGATCTGATCGAGGCAAAGGAGATTGAATTCGGTGCTCCGGAAACTCCTAATGTTATAACTACTCCCATGACCAAGCATGGCCGTGGTGTTAATGCTGTCAACAATGATATGTTTGTTACTTCTGTTGAGGAACTTATTACTCCTCTCATGACTGTTAAAAGGAATTTGTTACAAGCCGGTTTATTGCTGGGCTATGGTGAAGGTTTCCACTTGTGTTTATCTCTACCAACTGGTTGTTATTTGTTGAAAGTAGATGTTCAGCGCCCGATGGATGATATAGAGATTCTATTCGAGAAGACTCCCATCACAACTGTTTCATGTAAAGACATTTCGATTATAACCATTTCCTCCAATCCTCCTAGGGTCTCCACCAAAAGACCTGTCAGGATTACATCCGCTCCAAAGTTGGCTCCCCTGATCATCACTATGCCAGGGCCAATACCATATTCCTTGGACAAAGTTGTTACCTAGAATTATGGGGCTGACGTCCATTACCATGGAGTCAAGCAAGACCTATTGGCTGCTGAAGACAAAGTTACTGGAAGTACTGATCCTGACATTGGCAATATCGTTGGGACCAGTAAAATAATAAGAAGCAGAAGTGTTTTTTCTCCCAAGATCTCTCCTCTTAAAACCATTACTACTGATGTGATCATTCCTGCTGTTGCTCCTGTTAATACTACCACTACTACCCCTATGATTAGCCCTGTTGCCACCCCTGTCACCGAGTCGGCCGAGACTCGGGGTAAAGAGATATTGGTTGAGCCTGTCTAGATGAAGGCACATTCATAATCCATTCAGGAGGCTTCTAAGAAAGAAATGGAAGAAATCTTGAAAATAATTAAAAAGAGCGACTACAATGTGGTCGAACAGTTGGGGCAGACCCCTTCAAAGATTTCAATGTTGGCCTTACTGTTGTGCTTCGAAGCTCATGCAAAGGCTTTGGTAAAATTCCTCAAGACTGCTCATGTGCCACAGGAAACCTCTGCTGATCAATTCGAAGATTGTGTGGCTAGTTTGACCGCTGATAATGGACTAGGTTTTTCTGATGCCCAACAACATTGTGGTGAGGGCTTTCGATGGTTTAAAAAGAATGGTGCACGAGGAGCTGGACATCCCTATCAAAGTTTGTTCCCAAACCTTTGAATCCACCTTCTATGTGATGGATATTAGACCACCTTATTCTTGTCAGTTGGGTCGCCCTTGGATCCATGGGGCTGAAGCTGTTACTTCCATTCTGCATCAAATGTTGAAGTACCCGGTGAAGGGAAAGATTGTCACAGTATGTGGTGAGGAGGAGTACATGTTAAGCCACCTGAACACTTTCAGGTATGTCGAAATGGACGGCGAGTTCATCGAGACTCCTTGTCATAATTTTGAAGAGGTGCCTCAAACCATGGCTACAACTGAGACTTCTACCAGTGTGCCAAAGATCACCAGACCTCCCTTGAAAAGGGCTTCTCTCAAGAACGGAAAAGCAGTAATTGAAGAAGGTGGGTGTACCATTTGGGGCCAACTCCCCGACTTTCCATACAAATCTATAAGTTCGTTTTGGGTTTCACTTCAGGGGCTCAAAGGGTTGTTCGTCGTGCTCACGCTGGAGGACCTCCCCCATGCATCGGCAATCATGGGATCAACACTTTAGAAGACAATGATGGTGACTATGACATGGACAAATGGATTTTTCCTACTACCAACGGTGGACCCAGTAACTGGACAGCTAAAGACTTTGTTCCGATTACTTTTATTCAGGAGTAATTATCTTTTTATTTTTCTGGATATGTAATAAATGAACAATATAAACTCTATGGCTTTGTGTCTTACCCGGGGCACAATGGTTTATTTGTGAGGGTTATCATTTTTCAATGTCATATGTCATTAATAAAGCATATGACGTTTTTGCGTACAAATTTTGCACTCTTTGTCTTTCATTTCTGCTTTTTACTTTATCAATACAACTATGCTCTTACACACACTCACGCATCAAACTGCAGATCCATGTCAACTCTGGATCCCATTGATAACGGTTCTTCTATTGCCGATTATGACTTTGAAAATCCGATCAACCAAGCCGAGGACGAAGGTGAGGAAGATTGTGAGGTACCAGGAGAACTTGCCAGATTGTTATAACAGGAAGAAAGGGCTATACAGTTTCATGAAGATCCAGTTGAGACGGTGAATCTAGGTGCAGAAGAGGACATAAAAGAAGTCAAGATAGGTGCAAATTTGGAGCTTAGTGTCAAACAACGATTAATTCAGATGTTGCATGATTATGTGGAGATCTTTGCCTGGTCATACGAAGACATACCAGGACTAGACACTGATATTATGGTTTATCGCCTGCCGACAAAAGAGGACTGCCCTCCAGTAAAACATAAGGTTCGTCGGATGCGTCCTGAGATGTCTGAAAAGATTAAGGCAGAAGTCATGAAGCAGTTCAACACTGGGTTCTTATTTTTCACCTCCTATCCATAATGGGTTGCTAACATAGTTCCAGTGCTTAAGAAGGACGACATGTTACGTATGTGCATGGACTATAGAGACTTGAACAAGGCAAGCCCCAAGGATGACTTTCCGCTTCCCCATGTTGATGTTCTGGTTGACAACACCGCACAACATAAGGTATTCTCCTCCATGGATGGATTCTCTGGTTACAATCAGATCAAGATGGCACCCGAAGACATGGAGAAGACAACCTTCGTCACACAGTGAGGCACTTTCTGTTACAAAGTGATTCCATTTGGATTGAAGAATGTTAGGGCAACTTATCAGCGAGCCATGGTAGTTTTGTTCCACGACATGATTCACCATGAGATAGAGGTCTATGTTGACGACATGATAGTCGGATCTTAAATGCAAGAAGAGCACCTTGATCATGTACAAAAGTTGTTTGATAGGTTGAAAACATACAATTTGAGACTGAATCCGAACAAGTGCACCTTTGGGGTAAGGTCTGGTAAACTCCTAGGTTTCATTGTCAGTAACAAGGGTATTCAGGTAGACCATGCAAAGGTAAAATCTATACAAGAGATGTCGGCTTCTCACACTGAGAAGGAAATTAGAGGTTTCTTGGGACGCTTAAATTACATTTCCAGGTTCATTTCCCATCTAACTGCTACTTGTGAGCCAATCTTTAAACTCCTGAAGAAAGATCAAGTGGTAAAGTGGAATGAAGAATGCCATACTTCCTTTGATAGAATCAAGGAATACCTTCAAGAGCCTCCAATTTTGATGCCTCCGATTGAAGGGAGACCTTTAATAATGTACTTAACAATATTAGATGATTCAATGGGGTGTGTGTTGGGGCAGCATGACGAGTCTGGTCGAAAAGAGCATGCAATATACTACCTTAGAAAAAAGTTTACCGAGTGTGAAAAAGATACTCACTGCTCGAGAAAACTTGCTACGCTTTGGCATGGGCTGCTGGCCTACTGAGACAGTATATGTTAACCCACACTATTTTTTTTGATATCTAAGATGGATCCTATCAAGTACATCTTCGAGAAGCCCGCTCTCTCTGGAAGAATAGCGAGATGGAAAATGATCCTGAACGAATATGACATTTAATACACAACCCAGAAAGCAATCAAGGGAAGTGTATTAGCTGATCATTTGGCTCATCAGGCCGTGGACGACTACCAATCCATGAATTTTGAGTTCCAGGACGAGAACATCATGTTAGTAACTGATTGTGAAGAACCTGGACCGGAAGAAGGACCTGAGAAAGGATCCCGATGGACTATGGTTTTTGATGGAGCTTCCAATGCACTTGGCAATGGTATCGGTGTAGTAATCATATCTCCCGAGGGCTGTCATACTACTTTCACCTCCAGACTATGTTTCAACTATACCAACAATATGGCTGAGTATGAAGCATGCATCATGGGTCTCAAAGCTTCTATTGACCTAAGAATCAAGTTCTTGAGTGTTTTCTGAGATTCGGCCTTGGTAATAAGTCAAATCAAAGGAGAATGGGACACGAAGCATCCAAATCTCATCCCTTACAACGAACATATGTTGACACTGATTCCACACTTTAAAGAAGTCACCTTTGAATATTTTCCACGAGAAGAGAATCAGTTAGAGGATACGCTAGCTACTATGTCATCCATGTTCAAGGTCAGATGGGACAATGAGGCTCCTCAGATCACTATTGAGAGATTGGATGAACCAGCTTACTTCCATGAGATCGATAATGAAGGGGTAACAGACAAACCTTGGGTCCACGAAGTGAAAAGGTATCTCGAAGTTCAAGAATACCCTGAGGGGGCATCTATCAATGATAAGAAGTTTTTGAGAAGGTTCTCTGCAAAGTTCTTCCTCAGTAATGGGATCCTCTACAAGCACAACCACGACTCTACTTTACTTTAGTGTGTAGATAAGAGCGAAGTAGAGAGGATTATGGCAGATTTACATGAAGGTACCTTTGGCACCCATTCTAGTGGACACACCATGGCTAAAAAGATCCTACGAGCAGGATACTATTGGTCCATTATGGAATCTGACTTTTATCAGCATTCACGGACTTGTCACAAATGCCCGATCTATGCTGACAAAGTACATGTGCCTCCAGTTCCCCTGAATGTCTTGACTGCTTGTTGGCCCTTTGCAATGTGGGGTATTGACATGATCGAATAAATCAGACCTACGCTTAAAACGGGCATCACTTTATCCTAGTCGCCATTGATTACTTCACATAGTGGGTTGAGGCTGCCTCATTTGCTTCTATTACCAAGAATGTTGTGGCGTGGTTCATCAAGCATAACCTTATCTGTCAGTATGGTATCCCCGAAAGAATCATTACAGATAATGGTATAAATCTCAATAACACTATGATCACCAAACTCTGTAAGCAATTCAAGATCTAACATTATAACTCTTTTCCTTACCGGCCGAAGATGAATGGCACTGTGGAAGCTGCTAATAAGAATATTAAGAAGATAATCCAGAAGATGACGGTGACATATAAAGACTGGCATGAGATGTTACCATTTTCTCTTCATGGTTACCGCACCTCAGCACGTACCCCAATAGGAGCAACACCTTTCTCTCTGGTGTATGGTATGGAGGCTGTCCTACCTATTGAGGTCCAAATCCCTTCTTTGAGAATCATAAAGGATACAGGCTTGAACGAAGATGAATGGATCCATACCGACTTGACCAACTGAACTTGATTGATGAAAAGAGGTTAGCGGTTGTTTCTCATGGTCAGATGTACCAGAGGCGTATGATCAAGGCTTTTAACAAGAATGTTAGACGTCGGATATATCAAGTTGGTGATCAGGTAATCAAGTGCATCATTCTGCCACAAGGTGATCCCAGGGGAAAATGGACTCCCACATACGAAGGGCCATTTGTAATCAAGAACATATTTTCTGGTGGAGCCATGATCTTGACCACTATGGATGGTGATGACCTTCCACACCCTATAAATGCAGACATTGTTAAAAGATACTACGCATGAATAGATACCTGCTAGGTTGACTGGCCTAGGAAAAAATAAGGGTATCCCGGCGAACCAAAAGGGTTCGGGCAAAATTAGGGATAAATATAAAAATAATCTATACAACCGGCAAGTCGAAAACCGGAAAAGGTGGCTTGGGCAAAAAAGGGTATCCCGGTGGACTAAAAACCCGAAAGGGCGGTCCAGGAAAAAATTAGGGATTTAAAGCGTATAACTATGTCCCGTTGGATCACCTTGCAACCATACTTCAGTATCAACTACCAAGCTCAAACAATACCAATCAATCTAGTCAACTTCAGACAAGTAGCAAAGTGATGAGATGCTCAAGGACATAAAGGCAATAACAGGATTGAAACTCAATGGGATTATTACACATAGTTGTTTTCCATTTGTACACTATTTTGTATAGTTTTCATTTTCATGACGACATTCTCCTACTAGAATGTCAATCTCTTTGTACAAAAAATGCCTATTATAGGCAAAACTTCAAAAATCAATACAAATCATTTCTTTGAAAGTACAAAACTTTTCGTTTTCATGTTTTGTTTTACAAAATACGTCCAGTGATTATTTTTGACATATGCATTTGAATATGGTTAATGTTTACAAATACTTGCATAAAAAACAGAAATACAGTTGCTAATGACAAGAAACATGACAAAATCTAAAAACCCATTTGTAGTCCCCGCAGTTATGTTTTCCAGCAGGAACAAAGGTAGAGACGTCCTACTGCAAATTCACCGCTACCTCCTTCGCATACACCCTAGTGATGTCTATGTCCCTACAGAGTGAAATCAACCAAAGTTTTGACCTCTTCTTCCCTAAGTACGAATTACCTCCTCCAGCAATGTTCTCTCAGAGAGCCGAAATCCATGTTCCCCAGATATGTTCTATAATCTCAAACAGTTTATAAAGCCTCATCCCCGGTAGAGTTTATTTCTCTAGCTGCGGAAGTTCATCCACCAATATAGTTTATTTCTATACATTGGTAAGATCTTCCAACAAAGCATCGTCTCCCCGGCGGAACATTCTTAAGCAGAAGTCAAAGACCCCCGGCAAAATACCCTCAAATGGAAAGAGGAAATCCCTGGCAAATAGTCTCCATTCATCATTCTCGGCGGAAATGAAAGAATCACTTTCCTTATCTACCAAACAGTAGTCCGGGATTCAGCTTCTCAGTACTTTCCAGCAAGCAGTCAGAGATTTATTTTCCCAGACTGGGAAATGTCGCAATAGCATTCCATGTTCATACATCATGGCATACGCATACGTATTGCATACAACACAATCTCATTTATTTTAAGAATGTCATTACACAATGCATTTCATACATCATGACATTGCGTATGACTAACTCTTTACCTTTTCAGAAAAGATCAATCAACAAACATCATAAACTACTTATATGACCTGAAAATCTTTTCAAAGGCTAACTTTGACAAAACGCTATTCTAGCATTTTCTTCAGAAGATCATATTCAAGACCTCTGCTGGTTCAGTTTAAATCGACCAATGGTTTATTCTGATTCATTTCCAATAGACTTTTCTATGGTTCAGTTAAATCGATCCTAAGATATTTCTAATTCTTGTCCAGTCAAAGACAATTAAAGACTTCTCTGGTTCAGTTAAATCGACCCTAAGATTTCTCTGATTCTATTCCAGTTGAAGATAACTCAAGACCTCTACTGGTTCAGTTTAAATCAGCCAATGATTTATTCTGACTCATTTCCGTTGGATACTTTCTCTGGTTCAGTTAAATCGACCAATGATTTATTCTGATTCATTTCTGGTGGATGCTTTCTCTGGTTCAGTTAAATCGACCCTAAGATTTTTCTGATTCTATTCCAGTTAAATATAACTCAAGACTTCTACTAGTTCAGTTTAAATCGACCAATAATTTATTCTGATTATTTTCTGATAGATACTTTCTCTGGTTCAGTCAAATCGACCCTAAGATTTCTCTGATTCTATTCCAGTTAAAGATAATTCAAGACTTCTACTGGTTCAGTTTAAATCGACCAATGATTTAATCTGATTCTTTTCCAATAGATACTTTCTTTGGTTCAGTCAAATAGACCTTAAGATTTCTCTGATTCTATTCCAGTTGAAGATAATTCAAGACTTCTACTGGTTCAGTTTAAATCGACCAATGATTTATTCTGATTCATTTCCGATGGATACTTTCTCTGGTTCAGTCGAATCAACCCTAATATTTTTCTGATTCTTGTCCAGTCAAAGACAATTAAATTCTTCTCTGGTTCAGTTAAATCGACCCTAAGATTTATCTGATTCTATTTCAGTGGAAGATAACTCGAGACCTCTACTGGTTCAGTTTAAATAGACCAATGATTTATTTTGATTCATTTCCGTTGGATACTTTCTCTGGTTTAGTTAAATTGACCAATGATTTATTCTAATTCATTTCCGGTGGATGCTTTCTCTAGTTCAGTCAAATCGACCCTAAGATTTTTATGATTCTATTCCAGTTAAAGATGACTCAAGACTTCTACTGGTTCAGTTTAAATCGACCAATGATTTATTCTGATTCTTTTCCGGTAGACACTTTCTCTGGGTTCAGTCAAATCGACCCTAAGATTTCTATGATTCTATTCCAGTTAAAGATAATTCAAGACCTCTACTGGTTCAGTTTAAATCAACCAATTATTTATTCTGATTCTTTTCCAGTAGATACTTTCTCTGGTTCATTCAAATCGACCCTAAGATTTCTCTGATTCTATTCCAGTTGAAGATGATTCAAGACTTCTATTGGTTTAGTTTAAATCCACCAATGATTTATTTTGATTCATTTTCGATGGATACTTTCTCTGGTTCAGTCGAATCGACCCTAAGATTTTTCTGATTCTTATCTAGTTAAAGATAACTCAAGGCCTCTACTGGTTCAGTTTAATCGACACTAAGCTTTTCTGATTCTTATCCAGTTAAAGATACTGTAAAGCCTGGAGCCCGACCAAATAACAGTTTATTAATTACTATGAAGCCTGGAGCCAACTGGATAATAGTATAATCTATGACACCGAAGCCTAGACACGACCAGATAACGATATACCTCAGAATCAAGATGAAGCCTGGATATGACCAGATAACAGTTCAATGTCTACAATCACTGCGAAGCCTGGAATCGACCAGATAGCAGTTAATTTCATATTCCCCGATAAGTCACTGTGAAGCCTGGAATGCGACTGGATAACAGTCAGCCTCATTATCCTCAGCAAGTCACCATGAAGCCTGGTTCTCGACCAGATAACAACTCACTTTCGTTTCTACATTCAAGAGATAACTCCCTAATAGAGTAATGGACAATGGAAGCTCCTAAACTCTATTCCCTAAAACATTCCCCAGCGGACTCCTCCTCAAACAACAGGAACAGAAATCCCCATAAAAAGACTTCTTATGAAGCCAACATCTACTTTGAATGGAATCTCTAAACCCATCTCCAACGACTCTCTGTCATATTCCTTGGATGGCATCTTTAAGCCCATCTCTGATAGTCTTCTTTCATCCTTTCCAAATGGCATCTGCAAGCCCATTCCTTATATTATCCACCAACAATATCACTTTAGACAAGTGAAAATTTCTGGGCACTTTAGTTTTCAATCATCTTCCACCTTCAGATCACGAAAGACAGACAAGCCAATCTAAATCCTCAGGTTTAAGAAGATTGAACAGGGGCAACTGTTGTACCCCAAAATTTTCCCTCCCTTTTTACTCAACACATGCCCATTGAGGTCCCCAACTTGCGCAAGGATGACCAAGAATTGACCAGTCAAATGCTCCTCCTAAAGCAATGAACCTCTAACTAAGGTTTCAATTTTCATCAAGATGTTTGAGCTCCAATGGTCTCAAATGTTTTCCATGGTCCTAATATGTGCTCAAGATTATCCTTGCTAAATTTCATGCCTTGCACAACAAGTTTTCCCAGTCAACTGCTCAAATGCCTGAAAATCAACTGTATTAGGTCAAAAGTCAAATGTGGCCTATATACAGTCAAACTTCAATATTTTTGGTCAACATCAACATTTTGAAGTGATATCCATCATTTGATCAAGGGTTGTTCATGATTCCTCAAGAAGTGATCCTAACTCATCAAAAGTAAAAAATTGCTGATTAGGGGTTCTATAGGAAAAGTCAACCAAGCTTTGACCAGGCATAAATTTCTCATACTTTATCGGAAATTTTTCCATCAAAGCTAATTTTGAAGATAATCCAATTCCCTAATACTTCTCTTCAGCCCTCAAGTTCAAGAAATGCACCAATGAAAGACACAAGCTTATACATTATGGGTCCTTTCAAAATGTCAACAAAACACCTTTTGGGTCAAAGCTTGGTACATGAACATGGAAGATTCAATTGAGATGAAACCAAAAGGGTTGTTTAGAGGACACACGAAGCTCTCTAAAAGGTCCAAGAACACCCTCATAGGGTTAAAATGGAGAGAGATATGTATTTCTAAAGTTGACTAATTTTTGGAAAGGTACATGAAGCAAATATTGAGCTACCTTGGAAATTTTCCAAATGGGCCTATCTTTTTATGTTTAAAACTTATTCCTAACATGGTCCACAACTACTAAGCCAACCCATGCATTATTATATTATTTATTCTTTTTATTTCGATATTTTATTCATTAAAATTCAAAAATAAATAAATAAATAATGGAAATAATATAAGATTTGATTTGAAATCATTTTCCTATTAAATAATGGACAAAATATGCTGATTATATCAAGGGAAATCGTGCAAGCCATGTGAGGAAAACGAATATCCAAAACTGGAAAGATTTTTAAGAAAATATTTGAAACCAATTACACATTCAATGCCATGGATTCTTGCTCCATTTGTTAACCTAATTTGACCCTCATATATACATCCCAAGTCAGAACACAAGAGGATACGCGTAACTTCTTTATAGAAGCCCCTAGCAAATTTCAAAAAAAAATTCAAGAGTGGTGCAATTCGAGATTCCTCTCTCCAGCCATTTCAGCCAAAACTAAGGACTCCATCAACTTCCTGGAGATCTCAGCACCTCATTCCATCCATCCTTGAAGGCCAAACCATCCCAAAACCAGCAAACCGGAGCATCTCATCGTGGGTAAATTTTTTATTTTAATATTGATAATTTTATGACGCATTAATCCCTTTCATGGTTTGATTCGTATTTAGGGTGTCATTTAGAATAGGACGAACATGAAGCATGATTGATTCAATGGGAATCAAGGTTTTTTCCATGTTTAGGGAAAAATATGGATCGTTCTTTGAATAGGGCGATGCAGGCATGACCCGTGAAAATTAGGACCGGATTTGAACTAAGAAGAAATTTTCGTGTGGAATAGGCTCTTGATCCTGGGTTTAAATCTTCAAAATTCGTAGATCACGTTTCCATGCTCTCGGAGAAGATGACCGGAGATCCCCTCCAGCATCGTTGACCCATATGACTCCGTTTGGAGCATGCGTGGCAGTTTGACGTATTTTGGTTGGCCTGTTTGTATTGCTGACGCGCATGCTTTTTTGTTGACTAGGACTAACACTGATTTTCCTTTATAACATTGTCGTGTTATTATTATCATGAATTAGCAGGATGGTGAAGTGGTAAGGCATGGTGTGATAAGAAGTTTCAAGGTGCAAGGGCAGTGGTTCGATCCCTGCCTCTTGCATTTTCTATTTTTATTATATTTCTTACAGGATCCAGTGAATTACATCCCAATACATCCATCCAGCATCCTCACTCTCAACCATTGGATCATCCATTGATTCAGATCTAGCGCCCAACAAGTAATCTCCATGGTGAACCCCCAGAGGCTGGCAACACTGGATCTCACGCAGGACATTGGGCTTAGTGGATATGGGCCTAGCAAAATTTAGCCTCACAACTCCCAATTGCTCCATGCTATCAGGCCCATATTTCTTTTTTTGTTTTAAATTCTTTATCTTTTGTTTTATATATTTTTAGATTCACTTTTTTTAATCATAGAATCAATTAAAAATCATAAAAAATGGATTTAAGGTCTTTCATAATTAAAATTAATCTTTTTATAAATTAATTTAATTTAATTACTTTAACTTGTTTTCTTTAGATTAAAATTAATTAGAAACTAGGTTAAAGTTTTTAAATCTTTTTCTCAATAAAATACCAATTTTTTTCCAAATTAATTATATTTTTAGGACTTTTCAACTTGTTCTCGTCTTGATCTTCGCGCGTTTATCTTTTTCCATTTTATTTTTCCAATTATGTAACTGTTTCCCGGTTTGTAATAGCTTCAACTAGCTTTAAAATTCCGCATTTTATTTTCTTGTGCTATTTATGTAATTTCCCCAAGGCCTTGTAATAGCTAGGTTTAATTTCCTCTTTTAATTTCTTGCATTATTATTAACTGCTTAGATTAATAGGATTGCATGAAAAAGACTGAAAAGAAAACGATTAGATAACCCTAAATGTGCAAGATAAATTAAATAAATCAATACACGTGCACATGCTCACTCCTAGTGTATCTCCCACTTCGGTTGCCTTTGAAAACGGTCACAATTCTCGAAACGTGAGAATTTTTAGTGGCGGTCCTTTAGGTCAAGAGATCACAAGTCCTTCGATGACCCTTTCGACGCCGCCTCAATTAAAAAGTGATCTTAGGACTTTAGGAGAGTTACTAATAGTTCTTGCCCAGTTGCCTTAGTAACCATAAACGTCCCTTCGATAGTCCCTCAACATCCAACGATAAGGCTACCTACTCGCTAATAGTAGGATGACACTATCTAAAGGAATGGAGGAAAAGAACGCCTTTTTCAAGTAGGTAGATAACTGTTAGGTACTTGTTAAAAAATAACCTTTTTCACACAACACTTTCAAAACATTTTTCAAAAATGTTTTATCAACACTCTTGAGGGCTGATACAAGAGTTAGCATAAAGCAAACAAACTTTTCAAAACACACAAACACGAAATCAATTTTCAAAATGAGCAAGTACCTAAGAGCCCGTAGAGAAATACGGATTGAAAGGGTGCTAACACCTTCCCTTTCCATAATCTACCCCTCTTACTCAGAAAATCTCAAAAAAATGTCTTTTTCTGTTCTTTTCACCCTTTCCTTTGTTGGATAAAAGAAAAGTCAGTGGCGACTATTGCTTACCATGACATTTGCAAATACAAAATGCAAACCAGTACAACAGTCGGTTCTGCCACCGTATCACAAAACCCCTGAAAACCCTTGAGCATTTGAGATCTTTGGTGAGAAATGTCTTGAGAAAAGAGAGGGCAAATTTTTGGGTACAACAACTGCCCCTGTTCAATCTTCTTAAACCGGGAGAGTTATATTGACTTGTCCGCCAATCGTGACTGGAAGGTAGAAGGTGATTGAACACTTAAGTGCCTAGAAATTCGAACTCTCCTGTGCATGAAGTAATGTTGTTTGTTGATTATATCGGGAATGGGATTTAAGATGCCATTTGGAGAGGTGATAGAGAGTTGTTGGAGATGAGCTTAAATATGCCATCCAAAGTAATTATTGATAGAAATATCAGAATGAGTCTACGCTTGACTTTTACTGGAAGAAATACTAGAACAAATCTACGCTTGATTTAATCTGATCCAGAAGAAATATCTAATGAAACAAGTATTATATTAAACCTTTGGTCAATTTAAACTGAACCAACAGATGTCTACGTTATTTTTAACTAGAAAAGAATCAGAATAAATCTTTAGTTGATGTAAACTGAACCAGAAAAAGTGTCTACTGGAAAAGTATCAGAATAAATATTTGGTTGATTTAAACTGAACCAACAGATGTCTTGTGTCGTCTTTAACTAGAAAAGAATCAGAATAAATCTTTAGTCGATTTTAAGCTGATCCAGAAAAAGTGTCTACTGGAAAAGTATCAGAATAAATCTTTGATTGATTTAAACAGAACCAGCAGATGTCTGCGTTGTCTTTAACTGGAAAATAATAAGAATAAATCTTTAATCGATTTAAACTGAACCAGAAAAAGTGTCTACTAGAAAAAGTATCAGAATAAATCTTTGGTCGATTTAAACTGAACTAGAAGAAGTGTCTACTGGAAAAGTATTAACATAAATCTTTGGTCGATTTAAACTGATCCAACAGATGTATTGTGTTGTCTTTAACTGGAAAAGAATCAAAATAAATCTTTAGTCGATTTTAAACTGAACCAGAAAAAGTGACTACGGGAAAAGTATCAGAATGAATCTTTGGTTGATTTAAACTGAACCAGCAGATATCTATGTTGTCTTTACCTGGAAAAGAATCAGAATAAATCTTTAGTCAATTTAAACTGAACCAGAAAAGTGTCTAGTGGAAAAAGTATCAGAATAAATCTTTGGTCGATTTAAACTGAACCAACAGATGTCTTGTGTTGTCTTTAACTGGAAAAGAATCAGAATAAATCTTTAGTCGATTTAAACTGAACCAGAAAAAGTGTCTACTGGAAAAAGTATCAGAATAAATCTTTTGTCGATTTAAACTGAACCAGTAGATGTCTAAAGGAAGTGTTCATTATGTAGATAGTCGCCCCATTCTGTTTTGGGAATTGATCTTTATCTGAGCAGAGAGAAAGAAAGGAAGATAGTTTCCCCTTCCTATTTCGGGAGTTGATCTTTAATTTTCTTGTGCTTCACAGATAATTGTTGTGTCTTGTTTCAGGGATTAATCTGTGACTGGTTATCCGGATGGTTGCCCCGTCTTTTTTTTGGAATTAATTTGGAACTGTTTGAAAATTATTGATGATATTCATCTGTTGATTGATCTTTCCTGAAAAGGTAAAAAGTTAGTTGTATGCAAGTTCATGATGTATGAAATGCATTGCATAATGATGTTCTCAAAATAAATGAGATTGTGCTATATGTGTTTTGTATGCATATGTTATGATGAATGAATGTGCAATGTTGTTGAAGTGTGTTTGTCTTGGAAAATACATCCATGACTATTGTTGGGGATGAAGAGTATATGTATCTTCAATCTTTTCTAGAATGCTTATGTTGGGGATTCCTGGTTACTTGTTTGAGGAAAATTTGTAGGGGATGTATTGATTTATGTTTGGGGAGTAGAGTTTAGGAACATTGGTCGTCTGTTGCTCAGTTGGGGATTTTATTTCTTATATACCCTAACTGGGGATAAAAGAGATGGTTAAACTCCTGACTCGTTTTGGGAAGATAATTCTTATATACCCTGACTGGGGATGAAAGAGATGGACAATCTTCCGACTTGTCTGGGGAGGATAAATTTAACTGGTATATGGTCAGATTCCAAGCTTCGCAACAACTTTATGAGGATAGTGATAACTTTACGGGGGAGAAGAATTTTTTCAACGATTTGTAGTAGTCTGAGGAATATATTCGAGTTGGGGAATTTGTAGTCTATTGGGGAAATAAACAATGTTGTAGAAATAAACCCTTGTTGATGGAGAAGTGCTCTGCTGAGGAAACTAACTCTCTTTGGGGAAATTGAATTTTCTAAAGAGAAGGACTCTACAAGGTTTCTTTTTCAGTTTTGGAGGAATAAACTCAGCTGGGGAAGAGAAATTCCATGCATTGTACTGATTGGAACTCTATAGGTTGGTGATATTCCCGGGAAAGAGATAATAATCTTTTATCTATTGGAGTGATCTGTCGGGGAGATTGTGGGGAATGCACCCTTATTTGTGGAGATTACTCTGTGAGGGATAATCTCATAGTAGTGGTTCTGGAAATTTTACTTGGGGTAACCTTATGAAATGGATTCGTTGGGGATTTATGGACAGCTTGAATGTTATCCCAATTCCTAGAATCTTGAATGAATGCTTATTCCTGTTCTTATGCATATATTTGTTAACAGTTAATTATGTTCATATTCATAAGTTCATTCAATTTAGTCATTGGACGTTTTTGCAAACAAAAGGTTTGAACTTCAAAGTATATTTGTATTGATAATTTGCCTATAAACAGGCGTTTTTGTACAAAGAGATGGAAGTCGTAGTAAGAGGAAATCGTCGTAAAATGAAAAAAGTACAAAGTGAAAACAAGTGTATATAGCCATGTGAAAGTGATCTCATTGGGTTCCAACTCTGATATTTCCCCTATGTCTTTGAACATCTTATCCCTTGTCGTCAGAAGAAGTTGATTGAACTGATCTTGTACCATTTGAACTTTTGACTTTGGTAATAAAGTTGGTTGTAGTGATCCAACGGGACATAGTCGTATGCTTTAATCCCCAATTTTTCGTGGACGCCCTTTCAGGTTTTCAGTCCACCAGGATACCTTTTTTTTCCCAAGCCACCTTTTCAGGTTTTCGACTTGCTAGGTGTACAACTTTTTTGTATATAACCCAAATTTTTTCCCGAACCCTTTTGTTTTGCCGAGATGCCCTTATTTTTGCCTAGGTGTGTCATCCTAGCGGGTCATTCTTATGCGTAGTATTTTTTGACTATGTCTGCGTTCACAGGGTGCGGGAAATATTCGCCGTCCATAGTGGTTAGCATCATAGCACCACCTGAGAAAACTTTCTTGACAACAAATAGCCCTTCGTAGGTGGGAGTCCATTTTCCCCTGGGATCGCCTTGTGGTAGAATGATGCGTTTATTACCAACTCACCAGCCTGGTATACTCGATGCTTGATCTTCTTGTTGAATGCCTTGATCATACGTTTTTGGTACATCTGACCATGACAAACAATAGCCAACCTCTTTTCGTCAATCAAATTCAACTGATCCAACCTTGTCTGAATCCACTCGTCTTCATCTAAGTCCGCTTCTTTAATAATTCTTAGAGAAGGAATCTGAACTTCAACAGGAAGAACAACTTCCATGCCATATACCAAAGAGAAAGGGGTTTCCCCAGTTAATGTTCGTGCCAGAGTACGATAGCCATGAAGAGTAAATGGTAACATCTCATGCCAGTCATTGTAGGTCACAACCATCTTTTGCACAATCTTCTTTATGTTCTTGTTGGCAGCTTCCACTGCGTCATTCATCTTAGGTATGTATGGAGAAGAGTCTTGATGCTTGATCTTGAACTGTGTGCATAGTTCAGTGTTCACGGCATTGTTAAGGTTAGTACCATTGTGAGTGATGTGTTAGAACATAGTTTGAGTCTACAACCCTTAATTAGAGTTTTGATGATAACAAACACAAAGAACAAATATGCACTTTAAATTTGTGTTATTTTATATGCAAAAGTTCTGACTGAAACAACATTAAATTAAGCTACAGAAGCTTTCAAGCTGAGGTAATCAGAATGTTCTGATGAATGATGATCAGAATCTATGCTAAAGTAAAGGATACTCTGATTCTGAACAGAAGTTTAATATACCATCAGATCCTCACATCTCTGAGTCATCAATGTTCTGAAGAAATTGCAGCATGCAAGATTCTAAGTTCTGAAGTGTTACTTTTCAATTAAGACAACATCATATGTAACGACTTCATTCAGACAAGAATCTTCTCAATATGGAAATAGCATTGAGTGTCCATTATCACGCTTTATGTTGGACAAGATTTCCACGCCTATATAAACAAGCTTAAAGGAAAAATCGTTTACGATTTTACATACTACTGCATATACCTCTTAAACGCTGCAATCTTGCATATTCTCATATACGTTCAAATTGTGTAAAATATCACAGTAGTGATACAGTTTTTGTAAGGAAAAACAACAGTACATAATATATTATTTTATTTTGATTAAGCTAGTTTTCCTTGAGATAAACCGGGTTGTGGTTGTACTCAAGAAGACTTTGGTAGTTGTCAAAGTAGTATTGTAATCAGGTTTGATTAGTGAATTAAGTCCTCGTTGGAGAGAGGCGAAATCACCTTGGCAGGTGGACTAGAGTAGTTTGAGATCAAATGAACCAGGATAAAAATATCGTGTCTACTGCTTTTGATTTTAAGTTTCAATTCAACCCCCCCCTTCTTGTGTTTTTCACTTCTTCAATTGGCATCAGAGCGCCTGGTTCTGAGTTCATACACTTAACCGTGTCAGTACAAGATCCAAGCTTTTGAAAAACACTATGGTGGGACCAAGCCAAAACATCAGCAATGACTATCATAAGGACAAGGACATAATCAGCGACAAACCTCCAGTCTTTGATGGAGAAAATTTTGACTACTGGAAAGACATAATTGAGAGCTTCTTTCTGGCTCATGATGCTGATCTATGGGACATGGTAATTGATGGATAAACACATCCTGTAGATGAAAGTGGTCAAAAGATAGATAGAAAAAGGATGTCTGACCAGCAAAAACATGATTTCAGAAACCATCATAAAGCCAGAACAATACTTCTCAGTGCCATCTCATACTCAGAATATGAGAAGATCTCAAACAGAGAGACAGCCAAAAACATGTTTGACTCTCTGAGAATGACGCATGCAGGAAACATACAAGTCAAAGAAACCAAGGCCCTTGCGCTCATTCATAAATATGAAGCATTCAAGATGGAAGACAGTGAATCCATAGAAGCAATGTTCTCAAGATTCCAGATTCTTGTTGTTGGGCTAAAAGTTCTTGACAAAGGATATTCTACTACTGATCACGTAAAGAAGATCATCAGAAGTCTACCCAAGCAAAGGAGGCCAATGGTCACTGCACTTAAGCTAGCTAAAGATCTCAACAAGATATCTCTGGAGGAACTTGTCAGCTTCCTCAAAAGTCATTAGATAGAGCTAGAAGAAGATGAACCTCAAAAGTAATGTAAGCCTCTAGCATTAAAATCTAACAAAAAATTTGATTCTAAGGTTTTGCAGGCTATGGAAGAAACCTCTGATGGATCCTCATCAGAAGAAGACGAATTCTCTTATCTCCAGAAGAGTCAATCAACTGTGGAAGCAGAGACAAAGAAAATTCAAAAACCTGAGAAGATCAGAGAATCAAAATGAATCCTCCTCCAAATACAGAAAGTCCGAGTCCTCCTCTGGACACAGAAGATCTGAAGCTTCTTCAGGACACAGAAAGTAAAATAACAAAGACATCATCTGCTATGAATGCAATGAACAAGGGCACTACAAAAGTGATTGTCCAAGGCTTCAGAAGGAGAAGCCCAAAAAGAAGTTCTTCAAGGAGAAGAAGAAAAACCTCATGGAAATATGGGATGATTCAAACACTTCTGATGTTGACTCAGAGTCAGATGATGAAAGAGCCAACATAGATCTCATGGCAAATGTGACAGAATACAACGAAGCTTCTGGTTCAGACTCAGAATCAGACACAAAAGAGGTATTCCCTGATTTCACTGTTAACTTTACTAAGGCTGAACTTGCAGAAAATATGAATGAAATTATGGAAAGGTATCAGCAGATCAGAGTCAAATTCAAGAACCTGAAAAGGGAACTTGTCTCTGACTCTAAAAGAACTGAGAGTCTTAGATTAGAGAATTCTGAGTTAAAAGAAAAGATTTTAAAATTAGAAAATGATTTACAAAACTTTCAGAAAGAAATAATCTCAGAGACTCCTAGTAATGCTGATAAGATCATCAAAGAGTATGATCACAAATTTCAGAAGTTTCTGGATAAAAACATAGATAGAAGCAAGATGGCTTCAATGATCTGCGGAGTTAGAAGGAATGGTAGAAAAGGAATAGGATACCAAGGTAAGATATCTCCACCTAAGAAAGTCATGGACCTTGTTATAAAACGCACACCACTAAAATCACACTTCACATATGGGCACACACATGACCTAAAATACACTAGTAATGATTACTGTGTCAAACCAAAATTCAAACAGAATTTTGGTAAAACTAACAAACCAGGACCCAAAAAGATATGGGTACCAAAGGACAAAATTATATATGTAGCAGATATCTTTAGAAGCAAGGCTAAAACACCAGTCATGGTACCTGGACTCTGGATGCTCTCGACACATGACGGGAAGAAAGCATATGTTCCAAAGCTTGGAACTTAAACCTGGAGGCTACATGGGCTTTAGAGGTAACCAAAGAGGGAAGATCATTGGCTCTAGAACAATAGGTAATGGTAACCTTCCTTCTATCAATAATGTGCTTTTAGTGGATGGATTAATGCATAACCTGTTATCCATAAGTCAATTAAGTGATAACGGTTATGATATAATCTTTAATCAAAATTCATGCAAAGCTGTTAGTCAGAAAGATGGAACTATCCTTTTTAATGGAAAGAGGAAAAACAACATTTATAAGATAAACCTTTCTGAATTAAAAATTCAGAATGTAAAATGTCTCCTCTCTGTTAACAACGAACAATGGGTCTGGAACAGAAGATTGGGGCATGTTAGTATGAGAAGAATAACTCAGATTAACAAACTCAATCTGGTTAGAGGACTTCCTAATCTAAAGTCCAGCTCAGATGCTCTATGTGAAGCATGTCAGAAAGGCAAATTTGCAAAACCTGCTTTTAAATCTAAAAATGTTGTTTCCACCTCTAAGCCATTAGAACTTCTGCACATAGACTTATTTGGACCAGTGAAAACTGCGTTCGCTAGTGGCAAGAAGTATGGGTTACTGATTGTAGATGACTATAGTAGATGGACATGGGTAAAGTTCTTAAGACACAAGGACGAGTCACATTCTGTGTTCGTTGCATTCTGTAACCAAGTTCAGAATGAAAAGGATCTTAGAATTGTCAAAGTTAGAAGTGATCATGGTGGAGAATTTGAAAATAAAAAATTTGAAACATTTTTTAATGAAAAAGGCATCTTGCATGACTTCTCTTGTCCTAGAACTCCCCAACAAAATGGAGTTGTAGAACGAAAGAACAGAACATTGCAAGAAATATCCAGAACCATGATCAATGAGACTAACATTGCTAAGATCTTCTGGGATAAAGCAATTAACACAGCGTGTTACATTCAGAATAGAATCTTTATAAGACCTATTCTGGAAAAGACTCCATATGAATTGTGGAAGAACAGGAAGCCCAACATTTCTTATTTCCATCCTTTTGGATGCACGTGTTTTATTCTGAATACTAAAGATCATCTGAACAAGTTTGACTCTAAAGCACATAAGTGTATTATGTTAGGATACTCTGAACGCTCAAGAGGGTACAAAGTATACAATACAGAAACACAAATTGTTGAAGAGTCAATCAGTGTTATATTTGATGATAAGCTTGACCCTCAAAAGTCAAAGCAGAATGAATCTTTTGCAGGTATAGAAGTTGAATTCACAGGTACTGAAGACAACTCATCAGAAGTTCCAAACAGAGACGCTCCAACAACTTCAGAAAGAAATGTTACAAGTGATCCAATACCTTTTGTTGATCAACTCCATAAAAGGTTATCCAGAAGTAGCATAGCTCACCCAGAACATAAGATCCTGGGAAAGAAGGATGATCCAATCAGAACAAGATCAACATTCAGAAACTCTGAAGAATTCCTTAGGGGACTGGTCTCACTGATTGAACCAACACCAATTGATGAAGCTCTTCTGGACAATGACTGGATTCTGGAAATGCAGGAGAAATTAAATCAGTTTACCAGAAATGACGTATGGGATCTGGTTCCCAAACCAAAAGGATTCAACATCATTGGAACAAAGTGGGTGTTCAGAAACAAACTGAATGAGCAAGGAGAAGTCATCAGAAACAAGGCACGACTGGTGGCACAAGGTTATAGTTAGCAAGAGGGGATAGACTATACAGAAACCTTTACTCCAGTCGCCAGGTTAGAATTTATCAGACTCTTAATCTTCTTTGTTGTCAATAATAGCATCACTCTGTATCAGATGGATATCAAAAGTGCATTCTTAAATGGTTACGTAGATGAAGAGGTATATGTGCACCAACCCCCTGGGTTTGAAAATTCCAAACACCCAGAATATGTTTTCAAACTAAAGAAGTCACTCTATGGTATGAAACAAGCTCCCAGAGCTTGGTATGAAAGACTAAGTAATTTCCTATTAGAAAAGGAATTCACCAGAGGGAAAGTGGACACAACCTTGTTCTGTAAGACATTTAAGAATGAAATTTTAGTTTGTCAGATTTACGTAGATGATATCATTTTTTGATCCACTAAACCTTCTCTGGGAAGAGAATTTGCTAAGTGCATGCAAGCAGAGTTTGAGATGAGCTTAATGGGGGAACTCAAATTCTTTCTGGGCATTCAGATAAACCAAAATCCATAAGGAACTTACATTCATCAGAGCAAATATGTCATAGAACATCTGAAGAAATTTGACCTCTCAAAATGTAAGCCCTCAAAGACTCCAATGCATCCCACGTGCATTCTGGAAAAGGAAGAAGTAAGTAAAAAGGTAGAACAGAAAATCTACAGAGGTATGATTGGATCTCTCCTTTATCTGACGGCTTCAAGGCCTGATATTTTATTCAGTGTTTATTTATGTGCTAGATTCCAATCAGATCCTAGAGAATCTAACTTAACAGCAGTTAAGCGAATTTTTAAGTATCTGAAAGGTACTACTAATCTAAGTTTGTTTTATAGAAAATCCAATGAATACAGCTTAGTAGGATATTGTGATGCTGACTTTGCTGGAGACAGAGTAGAGCGTAAAAGCACTTCTAGAAGCTTCCAGTTTTTGGGAGATAACCTGATCTCATGGACTAGCAAGAGACAGTCCACAATAGCACTATCAACAACAGAAGCTGAATACATAGCAGCTGCTGGATGTAGCACTCAAATGCTCTAGATGAAAAGTTAACTTGAAGACTTCAACATATTTGAGAGTAACATTCCTATCTTCTGTGATAACACTTCTGCCATATGTCTATCCCGAAATCCCATTTTGCATTATAGGGCTAAGCATATAGAAATAAAACATCACTTTATTAGGGATTATATTCCGAAAGGAATTCTTACTTTAAAATTTATTGACACAGACCATCAATGGGCTGATGTGTTTATAAAACTCCTTTCTGAAGATAGATTCAATTTCATTCTGAAACATCTCAGCATGAAATTGTGTCCAGAATAAAATGTTTTATTTTCATATTCTAACCCTTAGAATTTCATTGTTTTCTGTGAACATCTGATCAAGTTGTCTTCATAAGTTAGAAGTACAGTTGCCTCAGAATCTATCTATGAAGATCTGAACTTTTCATTTCAAGGATAGAGGCGTGCAATTCACACCATCAAACATCTGTCATCCTCTCACAAGATACCTTATGAGGCTGAACACGCGTTCAAATTCTGAAGGGTCTAAGGCTCTGATTGGTTGCATTGAGACACTTGTCATTGGTAACTGTTCAACATCTCTCTAAATCCCCTAATTTCAGGTTTTGTTAATTCATATAATCATTACTTATTTTCTCTTTCTTACTGATTAAGTTTTCTAAAGAACTTATATAAAATCAATTTACTATTTCATTCATTCACGTTTTACCATCTTCAATATTCTCTCTTGTTCTAGTTTCTTTTTCAAAAACTCTTTCTATCAATTTTCTTCAAAGAATCCGTGTGAACAATGGCATCACCATCAAGTCTCAAGAATCTCAATAGTGCTCCTGACTCTTCATCTACTGAACAATATGAGGAGCCCTTTATAACGCTACTCACTCCGGTCGACAACCTTGAAGTTCTCTGTGAATTGATCGTTGATTTTGAATGCTTACAAGAAAATGGGTTTAATCTGTATGAAGATGTAACTGCACAGGGATGGAACAACTACTTTGATCGTCTGTTGGGTCCAACTTTTCCCATTCTTGTTAAAGAGTTTTGGATTCATGCTACTTCATCCAACCACCAGGTCACATCATATGTTATGGGGAAGAAGATAGTGATTACAAAAGATTTGATTGGGAAACTCATTGGATACAATGGAGGTGGTGTCAGATGCATTGATATGGCTGATAAATGTTCTGACCTAAAATCCATTGCTAGGGAAATCTTCACTTCTGGACAGCCATCCAACAAGATTAGAGACTTGAAAGATCATTACAGAATCTGGGCTAGAATAATTCTGGGATGTATCAATCACAGGAAGCATACAAGCTCTCCTGATTACATCAACATTGATCAGCAGTTTCTGATATACTTCATTGCAAAGAAGACTAAAATAAACCTTCCACATTTTCTCTTCAACCATCTCAGATCAAGTGTGAAAGAGACAAGAGAAGAAGAAAGAACTAAGAGGGATTGGATTCCTCTAGGAAGATTGATTTCAGATATTCTAATGGAAAACAGGCTGATAGAACATCTGACAGAGGCTCAAGAAATCAGTACTCTGGAAGCAACTGTTGGGAAACCTTTGAATGCCAAGAATCTGAAGAAAATGAAGATTATTGAAAACATTAAGAAGGAACCAACAATTTCTTCTCATGAGGTCATCACTTTTAGAAGAATCCCTCTGAAGGATTTTCCACTATTCTCTGAGATAGATGCCTCTCCATAGATTATAGTTAGATACCTTGAAGCTTGCAAGCCTGATGGGACTATACCAGAAACCAACATCCAAGATCTGCACAAGCCAGCTCCAGAGGTTGTGCTAAAGAAATCCAGAAAGAGGAAGGCAGCAGGAGAAGGATCCTCTCATAGGACACCCAAAGCTGTGAAAAAGAAAGGTAACACATCTTTTGTTTCTGTTGTAGAATCAATAGCTATTCCAACATCTGAAACCATTCCCCCTCAACCAACAGAAAATACTTCACCCCAAACATTTAAGAATTTTGACATAGAGTTTGACCCATTTGTAACTCTTGGAAATTGATTAAATGAAACTCACTCCCCCAATCCAAATCCAGAACAACATCAACCAGAACTTGCAAGAGTTCTCTCTGATATTGAATTGTTTGATCAAGACTTTTCCTCACAACTCCCAAAAAATCCAAACACTCAACCTCAACAACCAGAAAATCCAAACACTCAACCTCAACAACCATAAAATCCAAACACTCAACCTCAACAACCAGAAAATCAAAACACTCAACCTCAACAACCAGAAAATCCAAACACTCAACCTCAACAACCAGAAAAGCCAAACACTCAACCTCAACAACCAGAAAATCCAAACACTCAACCTCAACAACCAGAAAATCTAAACACTCAACCTCAACAACCAGAAAATCCACAACCATAATCTCCTCAACCAGAAAACTAAAACCTCAACTCACCCCAACTAGAAAATGAAAACCCTCTTACTCCTCAATCTGAAAATCCATCTTCTAAAATATATGAACCAGAAATTCAACATGCTACCGTAAACCAATCAGAAGACTCCCTTTCAGACTCTGATACCACTACCCCAATTCCTGGGATAACAGAACCTCTTACGGTTCATTTACCTCTCTCCATTATTGAAATTCCAGAAATACCTTCACCATATGAATCCACTCCACCAAACACCCCTCACTCACCAATCCTGATTTCTGACTCTTCCACTCCCTCACCTATCAACCGTCCAACTGACAACCTCGGACTTGTCATTAATCTACAAGTGTTGGACCATCTAGCTTCCACCTCAAACAAAATTTCCACCCCCAAACCTAAACCAACCTCAACCAAATCAGATGTTGGTAAGAATCTGTTGATTTTTGAAACAAAAATACAGGAATGGGTTACTTCTTTGAAGCAAGCAAGTCAAGAGATTTCTAATCATGCAGCTTCTGATTCTCCGTGGGAAAGATTCAGAAAATGGTTCAACTCTGAAACCTAGAAGCTGAAAGAATTGAGCTATGAAAGGGCTCAGCAGAACTTCAGTGATCAGCTGAAAGCCTTCAAAGATCAAGTTCTAAGCCACTGGGACAATAAAGAAATTCTTCTGATGGAAAATGCTCCCTAGAAAGAGCACTAACCTTCATAAGCCATTGAACCAGATTCTGATAGTCACCCTCTGACTACTGCTCCAGAAAAGGTGATTACAACAGAAGAAGTTGTTCAATCAGAAGAGGTTGTAGAGTGTTCTGAACAACATGCAAACCCTGAAGATACACCAGCTTCGTCTCTAGTCATGCAAACTCTGGAAGAGTTGAAGAAGGAGAATGCCTTAATCCATGCCAGACTGGATAAGCAAGAAGACACAAACAAAGAGATTAGGGATATATTGGATAAACAATAATATACAACAAAAGAAATCAAAGACATTCTGGGAAAGCAGGAAGAATCAATCACTCAGATTAAGAGCTTGTTGGAAGCGTTGTTCACACGACTTCCCCCTCCTTCTTAGATTTTCTGTAACTGTTTATCTGTATTTTTCATCTTATCCTCCTTGTTTCTGAAAAATGTCATTGCATTCTATTTTCAATATAAATGATCTTTTTTACTCTGATTATATTGCTTTTTTATACTTGACAAAAAGGGGGAGAAAGTAAGATATTTTCAATAACAGTATACCGGGACAAAGTCTCAAACATTATGAATATCTTAACCTCTATGTTTTTCTGAAACGCTTGAACAGGAACATATTCTAATAAGGACAGAAGGAGATGCATCAAAAGCTCTAACGAGAAGGAACTTCAGGGAAGTAACTCATCTCTATCTGAGTAATTAACTCAGGGGGAGACTCTCTTAAGCTTTTTGTTCTATATTTTTCATTGAAAATCCTAGTTTTTGTCATCATCAAAAAGGGGGAGATTGTTAGAACATAGTTTGAGTCTACAACCCTTAGTTAGAGTTTTGATGATAACAAACACAAAGAACAAATATGCACTCTAAATTTGTGTTATTTTTCATGCAGAAGTTCTGACTGAAACAACATCAAATTAAGCTACAAAAGCTTTCAAGATGAGGTAATCAGAATGTTCTGATGAATGATGATCAGAATCTGTGCTAAAGCAAAGGATACTCTAATTCTGAACAGAAGGTTAATATACCATTAGATCCTCACATCTCTGAGTCATCAATATTCTGAAGCAATTGCAGCATGCAAGATTCTAAGTTCTGAAGCGTTACTTTTCAATTAAGACAACATCATATGCAACAGCTTCATTCAGACAAGAATCTTCTCAATATGGAAATAGCATTGAGTGTCCATTATCACGCTTTATGTTGGACAAGATTTCCACGCCTATATAAACAAGCTTAAAGGACAAATCATTTACGATTTTGACCTACTACTGCATATACCTCTCAAACGCTGCAATCTTGCATATTCTCATATGCGTTCAAATTGTGTAAAATATCACAGTAGTGATACAGTTTTTGTAAGGAAAAACAACAGTACACAGTATATTATTTTATTTTGATTAAGCTAGTTTTACTTGAGATAAACCGGGTTGTGGTTGTACTCAAGAAGACTTTGGCAGTTGTCAAAGTAGTATTGTAATCAGGTTTGATTAGTGAATTAAGTCCTTATTAGAGAGAGGAGAAATCACCTTGGCGGGTGGACTTGAGTAGTTTGAGATCAAACAAACCAGGATAAAAATATCGTGTCTACTGCTTTTGATTTTAAGTTTCAATTCAACCCCCCTTCTTGTGTTTTTCACTTCTTCATGATGATCTTCTTAGGGATACCATACCGACAAATGAGGTTATGCTTGATGAACCGGGCCACGACGTTCTTGGTAACTGCGGCGAACGAAGCTACTTTAACCCACTTGGTAAAGTAGTCAATGGTGACAATAATGAAACGATGTCCATTAGAGGCATTAGGCTTGATTTCTTCGATCATATTAATACCCCACATTGCAAACGGCCAAGAAGCAATCATGATATTCAAAGGAACTGGAGGCACGTGAACCTTATCAACATAAATTTGGCACTTATGGCAAGTCCTTAAGTGGTGATGGAAATCGGTTTCCATGGTCTACCAATAGTAATCAGCTATCAAAATCTTATTGGCCATAGTATGTCTACTAGAGTGAGTACCAAAGATGCCTTCGTGTATGTCCTTCTTGTCCATACAATGGAGCAAAATTGAATCATGGATGTGCTTGTATAAGATCCTATTGCTCAGGAAGAACTTGGTTGAGAACCTCTGCAGGAATTTCTTATCATTGACTGACACCCTTCGAGATATATTTTCACCTCATGAAACCAAGGCTTCTCCTCTACACCATTAGTCTCAATCTCATAGCAGTGTGCAGGTTCGCCAAATCTTTCGACATTTATTCGGAGAGCTTCATTGTCCAATTTGACCTTAAACATAGATGACATGGTAGCTAAGGCATATGGAAACTGATTTTCTTCCCTCAGAATATGTTCAAAGGTAACCTCTTTAAAGTACGGGATCAAGGTTAGCACCAGTTCTTTGTAAGGGATAAGATTTGGATGCTTTGTATCCCACTCTCCTTTAACTTGAATGATTACTAAAGTTAAGTCTCCAAATACACTTAATAATTTGATTCTTGGGTCAATAGCTGCCTTAAGACCCAGCATGCACGCTTCGTACTCGGCCATATTGTTGGTACAATCAAAGTAGAGCCTGGCAGTGAAAGGCGTATGGAAACCTTCAGGGGAAATGATCAGAACACTAATTTTGTTACCCAGTGTGTTGGAAGCTCCATCAAAAACCATAGTCCATCAGGATCCTTGTTCAGGTCCTTCATACGGTCCAGGATTTTCATAATTTGTAACCAGCATGATATTCTCGTCCGGGAATTCAAAGTTCATAGACTGGTAGTTCTCTATAGCTTGATCTACCAAATGATCTTCCAGTACACTCCCTTTGATTAAATTTTGTGTAATGTACTGGATGTCGTGTTCAGTTAAGATCATTTTCCATCAGGCTATCCTTATGGAGAGAGTTGGCTTCTCAAAGATGTACTTGATGGGGTCCATCTTAGAGATCAATAGAGTAGTAGGACTCAACATATATTGTCTTAGCCAGCGAGCAGCCCATGCCAAAGCGCAACAAGTTTTCTCGAGCAGTGAATATCTTGTTTCACAGTCGGTAAAATTTTTGCTAAGGTAGTATATTGCATGATCTTTTCGACCAGACTCGTCATGTTGCCCCGACACACACCCCATTGAATTCTCTAACACGGTTAAGTACATGATCAAAGGTCTTCCTTCGACCAGTGGCATTAGAATTGGAGGTTCTTGAAGATACTCTTTGATCTTGTCGAAATCTATTTGGCAGTCTTCATTCCATCTGACTACTTGATCATTCTTCAACAGTTTGAAGAGTGGCTCACAAGTAGCAGTCAAGTGAGAGATGAATCAGACAATGTAGTTTAGACGTCCCAAGAAACCTCTAACCTCTTTATCAGTATGAGAAGCCGACATTTCTTGGATTGCTTTGACATTTGCAGGATCGACTTCAATTCCCTTGCCACTAATGACGAAGCCTAGGAGCTTAACATACCTTACCTCGAAGGTGCATTTGTTGGGATTCAATCTTAGCTTTCATTTCTTCAGTCTTACAAACAACTTGTGTAGATGGTCAAGGTGCTCTTCTTCAGTTTAGGATCTGGCTATCATGTCATCCACATAGACTTCTATTTCATGATGGATCATGTCATGGAATAAAGCCACCATAGCTCGTTGATAAGTTGCGCATGCATTCTTTAACCCAAAAGGCATTACCTTATAACAGAAGGTGCCCCATTACGTAACAAAAGTAGTCTTCTCCATGTCTTCAAGTACCATTTTGATTTGGTTGTACCCAGAGAAGCCATCCATGAAGGAGAACACCTTGTGTTAAGCATTGTTGTCAACCAAGACATTAATATGTGGTTGTGGGAAGTCGTATTTGGGGATTTCCCTATTTAAATCCCTGTAGTCTACACACGTACGGACTTTACCATCTTTCTTCAGCACTGGAACAACATTTGCAACCCATTGGGGATACGGAGTTACTGCCAAGAAACCTGCATTGAACTATTTCATTATCTCAGCCTTAATCTTCTCAGACATATCAGGATGCATGCAACGAACCTTTTGTTTGATTGGAGAACAAACCTCTTTCATTGGCAGACGATAAACCATGATGTCAGTATCAAGCCCTGGAATATCTTCATATGACCAAGCGAATACCTCAACATAGTCATGCATCATCTGAACCAATCTTCTCTTGACATTGTCTTCTAGGTTGGTGTCAATCTTGACTTCTTTCTTATCTGCCTCAGTACCCAAATTTATCACTTTGACCGGTTCTTCATGCGATTGGATGGCCTTTTCCTCTTGTATCAGGAGTCTGGCGAGTTCTCTAGGTTTCTTACAATCTTCTTCACCTTTGTCTTCGGCTTGATAGATTATATTTTCAAACTCATAAATGGAAATAACAGAATTTTTGTCAATGAGATCCAGAGTGGATGTGGATCTACAAATGTGTGTGTGTGCATGTAAGGTCACACGACTATTTGAAAATGCAGTAAAGTAAAAGAAAGACAAGGAGCACAAGATTTAAATGCAAAATTGTCCAATGTTTTTTATTAAGTAAGCACATGATATATGAAATGAAAAATCCTTAACAAATGGACCATTGTGCCCCGGGCAAGGCACAAGGTTTAAAGTCATTGGTTTAACAAAAATTATACAGACAAATTTCTTAAAGAAATAAAAATAGAAAATATAAATTACTCCTGGCTGAAGGAGATTGAGATGAAGTCTTTGTCCTTCCAAGTGTTAAGTCCACCGTCAGTAGTCGGAAATATCCAGTCGTCCAAGTCACTGTCACTGTTAGTGTCTTCCATAGCATTGACTTCTTTGTTGCTAATACGGAGAGGTGGTCCTCCAGCACGAACACGTTGAACCTCTTTCTGAGCCTTATAAGTGAAACACAACCCAAATTTGCCAGATTTGAAGGGGATATCAGGAATCTGTCCCCAGATAGTGCAACCTCCATCTTCTACCACATCATGAGCATCTTTCAGAGAGGCCATTCTAGGTGAATCCTCGATAATCTTAGGATTAGCAGGAGTAGCTTTAGCAACAACAATTGTTGGAGGGATTACTTCAAATGTCTGACAAGGAGTTTCAATGAACTCTCCATCCATTTCAACATATTTGAAAGAATTCAAATGACTGACCATATATTCTTCCTCTCCAGAGACTGTGATAATCTTCCCTTTTACTGGGTACTTCAACTTTTGATGCAACGTAGAGGTGACTGCACTTGCCTCATGAATCCATGAGTGTCCGAGCATGCAAGAATAGTTCGGGAGGATATCCATTACATAAAAATTTGAATTGAATACTTGAGATCCCACCTTGATCGGTAGATCAACCTCTCCGTGGACCATTCTTTTTGAACCATCGAAGGCTCTTACCATAATATCGCTGGGATTCAGCACCAGCCCATCACAATCCAGCCTATCCAAAGCACTTTTAGGTAAAACATTGAGGTAGGACCCAGTGTCTACTAGCACATGCACCAAGGTGGTGCCTTTGCATTCAATATAGATATGCAAATCTTTGTTAAGATTCTTCCCCTCCGGAGTTAAATCTGCATCAAAAAATCCCAAGCCATTAGCAGCAGTTAGGCTTACTACAAAATTCTCAAATTGATCATTAGTGGTCTCTTTGGTACATGGGCATTCTTCAGGAATTTCAGTAGAGCTTGGGCATGTGCTACGAAGCATATCAACAAGAACATCATGGATATTTTTGAGGGTGTCTTCCCCAGTTTCTCAACTATTTTGTAATCACTTTTCCGGATGATCTTCAGAATTTCTTCCATCTCTTGTCTAGATGGGTCTTCAATTGTAACATCTTTGGATGGTGCCTCCGCCAGGGTACGCTCAGTAACTTTCTATTTACCTCGAGCATTGGCATTTGGCCCAGTAGCAGGAATACAAACATGTGTTTTTGTAGTTGTTAGGGGAGATATCTCCGGAGAGAAGACCCTTCATGTCCTAGTGACCTTAATAGTTATACCAATGTTTGTAATTTCAGTATCTTCATTTTCATCAACCCATGGCTCTTGCTTGACACCATGATAATAAACTTCTGCCCGATAGTTCCAAGGTATAGCTTAGTTGGAGGAATAAAGGACTGGCCCCAGTGTAGTGATAATCAGGGGAGCAACTCTTGGCTCAGCAGGAATCCTTATAGGGCCTTTAGAGGTGATCCTAATAGGAGTGTTTGAAATGGTGATTATGGAAACATCTTCAAGTCTCAACTCTTGGGATATACTTTTAGGCAATCTTTTCACGGATGGAGTCTTCTCGAACAGAATTTCATGGTTACCAATCAGGCGTTGAATACCTTTCTTCAGCCATATACAACCATTAGTTTGGGAAGCACAATGGTAACAATTTTCAAGGAAGCCCGAGAATAAACCGGCTCTTAATAATTCTTCTTAATAGTCAATAAGGGATTAGTCAAATCATTGATGGAGGAGACATAGGAAACATCATCAACAACATTAACACCTTTACCATGATCGGGCATGGGTGCGGTAATCACATTAGGGGTTCATGGAGGGTCAAACTCAATCACTTTGTTATCAATAAAATCTTGGATCTTGTTCTTCAACGCCCAACAGTTGTTGGTGTCATGTACGAGAATATTTGAATGATAGGCACATTTCACATTTGGGTTATATTTGGGAGAGGAAGTATTGGGATTTGGAGGAGGATCTCGCAGCGTTACCAAATCTACCTTCAACAGATTCTGTAGAACTTGAGACAGTGGCATGTTAATTCTAGTAAACTGCCTTTTCGGGGCATCTGGCCTTTGCTGATTATTTGATTGTTGTGGTCGTTGAACTGGGGTCAGGTTAGAAATTAATACTGCTTCTACCGATTGATGATGATCATTCTTGACACGGCTCCTTTCTCTATAAACAACATTAGTTTCTTTCTTACCAACAAATGGTTTCTTTACATCATTAGAGGTTGAGACCATGGTGATATTTCCACTTTTGATTCCACTTTCAACTTACTCACCAGTTAAAATCAACTCAGTAAACCCTGACGAAGAACTCTCAATCAATATATTAAAGAATGGACCAGTCAAGGTGCCCATAAACATGTCCACTAATTCTCTGTCAGTCAGTGGGGGTTGCACCCTTCCATCCAGGTCCCTCCACTTTTGAGCATACTCCTTAAAGCCTTCATTTGAACCCATAGTCATATTTTGTAATTGCATGCGAGTTGGTGCAAGGTCAGCATTGTATTGGTATTTTCTGTAGATGGCAGCATCTAGATCTTCCCATGTATGTATATTAGTTCCCTCTAGGTTATAGAACCATTCCAACTGTGTTCCAGATAAGATTTATTAGAATAATTGCACCCACAACTTCCTATCGGTGGTGTGTGGTTGAATCTTGCGGATATAAGACCTCAGACGCATTTTGGGACAGAAGATTCCATCATACTTGGAGAAGACAAGAACCTTGAATTTGTGGGGAATAACCACCCCAGGGACCAAACCTAAAACTCCAAAGTCCAAACCAGGCATTGTTTGGATCTCTACAACCTTAAGCCTGTCTTCTAGATGTTTTTATTTGTCCTCTGCCAGTGGGTACTGCTCATTGGAGTAGTCTTCTTCCTCAAAAATCTCGTTATTTCCCCCCTAGCTCAAGTTCTCCTAACATCCTCGTCTTGATTGTCTTCTTTCTCAGAAGAAGTCTCTTCTATTTGAGCCAGTCGGGCGGGTCCCTTGAACCTTCTTACCATGTTGAGAATAACAGCTCGTTTCTTGGTCTTCTTTTTGGTGGCAAGGAGTGCCATTATTTCTTGTCGTCCTTTAGCTATGTTGAGGAGAGTCTCTTGGAATTGCGTGTTGAGTCTACAGATCTTTGACGGTTTGCTCTAGAGCTATCTTATACTGAAATAAACAGTAAAAAGATGAGGAAACCTGTATCGGAAAACTTGCTTATGATATGATGTATGCTATGTGGATGCAATGTTTCCAAGGACCTTAAAGAATTTAAATTTGCTAGCCAAAAAGGAAACAAACACAATAATTGTATTAATAAATTCAAGATTACAACTGCCCTTGGGCTTACAATGATAAAACAAAAAGAGCGTCAAAAGACAACAAAATAGACTTCTAAAACAAAAGACTCAAATCTCCCATGGACGCTTCCTATTTGGTGCAATGTACGCATTCAGGCTTCGCTCCTCGTGAAGTTGCCTTATGAGCTCTAATACTTTCTTCTCGCTTGTGTAGAATCGAGCTTCGAAGGTGTCTTGTTCCACCTTGAGTTGAATCCATGATCCATGCAATTCCTCGAAGTCGGTAGGAATGTTAGGATGGAGAATGGTATAAGGAATATCTACCTCGGCAACAAGCTCCACAACTATTGGTAGGATAGCAGGATATGGCATCATGAGGCCTTGAGCGCGAGCTCGCACCAATTTGAGATAAGGCTCCAAAGGAATAGAGTTCTTATGTCCTAAAGTCTTTCTATCAACATTGTTCACCATGCCCCAAGCTCGTACAAACCTTTGACGATAACCTTGGACATTGTTCTCATAGTCGAATACAATACCCTGGATAAGCGCCTTATGAGGACTATCTCTTTAAGCATAACCAAATTTTCGTTGTTCTAGAGAAGGGTTATAAGTAATACCTCCCCTAATGCCCAAGAGTGGAACATTAGGGAACTCCCCACAATGGTCAATGATAGTGACATCCTCCAGAGATCGGGAACACCAAAAGATATCAGAATGAGAGAGTGATATCATCCTTTGAGACCAAATCAAGCTTTTTTCCTTCTTCAATACTGACCGGGGAAGTTGCAAAATAAACCACCTAGATAAAAACGATATATAACACATAAGAGCCCCTCTCTTCCTCATGGTACAAGTGTGAAGAGTATTTAAAATGTATTTGAGCAAAGTAGGTACATGGTTACGAGAAAGTAAGATCTTGACAGCATTCACATCTATGGGTTGGTCTGGATTAGGGAACAATACTAACCCATAGATTAGAAGAGCCAAGACTTCTTCGAAAGCTTGCAAATCCATAGCCTCCCAAAATAGTCGAGCCTTCTCTAACAGAAACTTAGCTAGAAAACCCTTGACTCCACTCATTGTTTCCCAATTATATACAATGTCATACCTCTTCAAATGTAAGGCTTTGGAAATAACTTCAGGTTTTGGAGTTTCCTCTAAACCAGTGAATGGAATTTGATCAAGGACAGGTACTCCTAACAGTAAAGAGAAATCTTCCATTATAGGCACCAATTGATAATCAGGAAAGGTGAAACAATGATGTTTAGGATCAAATAATTTAAAGAGAGCATACATCATGTCTTCTTTAAAGCTTGAGGTAACTACATTGAGAAGTCGACCATATCTTTTGGTGAACGGAGAATCTTCAGGAACCCTTGATGCTAACTATTTGAGTTAAGGAGTCACCTTTACAAAGTTGGTTCAGATTGTATTTCTGCGAGTGGAAGTCATATCCTATAAAACAGAACAAAGATAAATCCATAGATCCTTAAAATGGTTAGTGAAAACTCTATAGCATGATGTTATGATGTTTATGATGTTATGAACAAATAATCATATAAACACAAAGCACACAAGGCCTTAGGTTTAGGCTTGCATGATGTTTATAGGTAAGTACCCTGTTGAAGTTTTAGTTGTTAGAACATAGTTTGGTTCTACATCCTTGTAAGAGCTTTGATGATAACAAACACTCAAAGAACAATTATGCTCCCTAAATAAGTATTTTGTTTTGCAGAGAAGTTCTGATGTAAGAAGGACAGAAGATGAGATAAATCATTGTTAAAACTCTTTTATGAAAATATTACATAGAAGCTATTGTACCCCAAAATTTCCCTCCCATTTTACTCAATAAATGTCAATTGAGGTCCCCAAGTTGCTCAAGGAAGTCCAAGAGTTGACTAGACAAACTCTCTCCTGAGGCAGTGCACATCAAAATTAGGGTTTCTATTTTCATCCAGATGTGTGAACCGCAAAGGACTCAAATGCTTCCGAAGGTCCTAATATGTTACCAAGATTCTCCATGTCAAATTTCAAGTCTTGCATAAGAAGTTTGCTCAGTCAACTGCTCAGATGCTTCTGAATCGACTATACTAGGTCAAAAGTCAACTGTGGCCCACATACAGTCAAACCTCAAGATTTTTGGTCAACATCAACATTTTGAAGTAACTTTCATCATTTGATCAAGGGTTGATCATGATTCCTCAAGGGATGCTCCAAATTCATCAAAACCCAAAAGTTGCTAAATTAGGGTTTTGTAGGAAAAGTCAACCCAACTTTGACCAAACATAACTTCTTCATACCTTATCATAAATTTTACATCCAAGGCTCATTTTGAAGAGGATGAAATTCCCTACAATTCATCTTCAGCCCTAAAGTTAAAAATATGCACTCACAAAAAGATATGAATTTCTACATTATGGGTCATTTTGTAAAGTCAACAAAAACACCTTTTGGGTCAAAGCTTCTTACATGAACATGGAAGACTCAATTGAGATGAGACCAAATGGGTTGCTTAGGGGACATCCTAATCCTTCTAAAAGTCAAAGTACACCTCTCTAGGGTAAAAATTGAGAGAGTTGTGTATTGTCAAAGTTGGCAATTTTTGGAAAATTGTCTAAAGTCAACATTGATCAAATTTGCATTTTTTCAAAAGGGGCCCATGTTTTCTTGCTTGAAACATGTTTCTAATAAGACCCACGACCCTTGAGCTTTTCCACCTATTATTTTATTACTTTTATCATTTATTTTGATTTTTTATTCATTTAAATCAAATTAAATGGTAAAATAATGAAAACAAATCAAATTTTGAGATTTTTGTGCACATTTGGAGTCCATGTACAGCTAGCATGATGATCAATTCGTGCAAGACTCATTAGGGTTGGAAAAGATTTGATTGAAGCTTGTTTTAGAAAGATATCATACATGAATCAAATCAAATCACATTTTCATAATTCTCAAAGATATGATACAATTTTATTGACCTAATTCAGTCTACTATATATATATATATATATATATATATATATATATATATATATATATATATATATATATATATATATATATATATATATATATATATATATATATATATATATATATATATATATATATATATATATATATATATATATATATATATATATATATATATATATATATATATATATATATATATATATATATATATATATATATATATATATATATATATATATATATATATATATATATATACAACAATTGCAAATCAAGAACAAGGGTTGAGCAGTCGTGAAAACACCAAACCAAGTTCCAAAAAACTGACAAAAAGTGCTGGGTCATTTTTGCATTTAGAGATCAATTCAGACCATTCCAACGCTGCTAATCGATTCTTGGACCTTCCCAGAAGCCAATTGGATTAGTTGCAAGGCTTGAAGCACCCAGAAACACGCATAATTGCTCTCACGGTTTGCCCTTAAACTCAAAATCAATTACTATATTCCTGGCATCTTTAGCACATTTAAATCATATATTTGTAATCCTCATCATGTTTTCAAGCTAATTGTATTATTCAATTGCATTTTTGAAGCCTCTACACGTCGTTGCCATTGTTAGGGTTTATGCTTGCAATTTAGGGTCTTTGTGTACAGGAAAAATTTGGCCATGAATCAAGTACCATGATGCTCGTGAGGCCAAGACGAGTTAATTGGTACTATCACAATAGATTTATCATGCTCGTATGAAATTTTTGAATTGTGCAGGGCTGTAGTTACAGCAAACGTCCGTAGGTATATGTTTTTTACTTAATACGACGGTTGCAGCGAAGAAGATGATGCGTGGCAGCCCATGACTGGTTGTTTGAATTTTGCGCGCTTTTCTGAATCCATTAATTGGTTTTACATATTATATATTCTTGTTACTATAATAACAACAGCTCAGCTGGCAGCGTAGCATTGGTACAAGGCGTGAGGACCTGGGTTCGATACCAGGTCCCAGCGCTTTATTTATTTTTCTTTTCTTGCAAACAGATCCAGTACTCCACTCCCTCACACGCCTTCCATACAACCTCAATGCCCAACCATTGGATGCACTGCTAGCCAGATCTCACGCTTCTCCCCTGAATGTCCTTGGTACACCTCAGGTCAACGCTTGCATAGAATCAAGCGTGGTTGATTGGGCTTGGAGCTTAATGGGCTTGGAAATTCAGTTTCTCACCCCCCCAGAATTGCTAGCATACAGGCCCATATTTTTCTTTTCTTTATTATTTTCTTTTATTTTAATTGTTTTGTTTAATTATTTTTTTCACCAAATTAATTACCTTTTTTAAAATCATAAAATCAATAAATCACAAAATACCAAAAAAAGCATTTTTTTTAATATAAAATATTTATTTTAATTTAATTAAAAGTATAGGTTAAGTTAATTTCTTTTATAATTAAGATCAAATAGAAACTAGGATTAATTTTACAATTAAATTTCTTTTTCTCAAACAAAAAAAAAACAAAAATACACGAAATCTCGTTTTCCTTGTAAAATATTTTATTTTCATGAAATTATTTAATTTAGCTAGATTGGTTTAATTTCAATCTCTTTTTCATAATTAAAAAGATTAGAATTTGGGTTTTAGGCATACATAATTTAATCAATTCTTTTCTAAAAAATACAACCCGAATTATTTCTAAATTAGATTTTAGGGTTTTCAATTTTCTCTCGTATTTAATTCGCCGCGCGCTTGTTAATTATTTTTCATTATTTTTTGTAATTGCTCAGGGTTTGTAATAGTTAAACTACGGTTTTATTTCTTGCTTTAAATCCCCGATTTTGGTTATGTAATTAATCCCCCTCCCTGAAGCCTTGTAATAGCTAGGTTTATTTTTCGCACTTTAAATTCCCGCAATCTTTAACTGTTTAGATGCATGGCTAATAGGATTGTATGAAAAGAATGCTCGAAATTTAAAACATTAGATCACCTAATGTGCAAAGACTAAATAACTGAAAAAAGTTCACATGCACATGTTCACTCCTAGGGTTTTCCTCACTACGGTTGCCTTCGATAAATAGTCATTAAGCATAAGAAATTTTAGTGGTCTCCCTCCCGTCTAAAAGATCAAATGTCCCATTCGAATGTTGCCTTGGAAACGTTGCCTCGGAAATGTTGCCTCGGAAACGTTGCCTCGAAAAGATCTTAAGACTCTAGGGTTACTACTAAGGTTTTCTAACTATTGCTTTAGTGATTGTACTTGTACCTTTCAAATGTCCCTTACAACTCCAACGAAGGTGCTACTTACTCCTTAATAGTAGGATAGCGCTGTCTGAAGGAAGTAGAATGAATAATCCTTTTTCGAGTAGGTAGAATCTTAAGTACTTGCTCAATAAAAACTTTTCACACAAACACCTTTCAAAACAAATTTTCAAAACAAACTTCGTCACATCCTTGAGGACCGATACAAGGGTTATCACGAAGTAAAAGAATTTTCAAGACAAACATACACAAGCAATTTGAAAAATGAGCAAGTACCTAAGAGCCCGTAGATGACTACGGATAGAAAGGGTTCTAACACATTCCCTTTCTATAATCTACCCCCCGTACTCAGAATATCTCGAAAAAAGGTTTTTTATGTTCTTTTTCCTTTTCCATGATTGGATGAAATAAAAGTCGGTGGCGACTCTTGCTTACCGCGACATTTTGCAAACAAAAAACACAAAACGCAAACCAGTATTAAACAGTCGATTCTGCCACCGTATCACAGAACTGGTGACTCTGCTGGGGATGGTTATAAAGTGGGGTAAACCTTAGGATCTAGGTCATATTTAATTGCTTTCTCTTAATTGTCTTGCTTGCTTTATATTTATGGGAACTGTTTGGGTTATTTGATCCTACACCCGGATATGGGAAACACCTTTTAGGTAGGTAGCAATGAACTATGAGGGAACTATGCTGGGGTATACCGGCACAGTTGAAGTGGTAGCTACGTTGATGTGGCACTTTGGTTGGTACCGGTAACCCTTTAGTCAATCAGGGAGAGTACAGGGCCGCCATGTGGTGTCGTGAAGCATCAACTGACCTTAGAACCTTTAATTGCACAACTTGGCCATTAGAAATTAGTGAGATAGTCGGCCTCAGTGTAGAGCTGAAAACTGGTTGATACTCGATGCTACACTCATTGAGATCAAACTTTCGGGATATTTCAGCCACAAGAAAAGATTGCGTGAGCTGAGACAATGCTGATAAAGGATGGTCAGTGATATTGAGATCCTCTAGAACCCGGTTACTTTTTAAGACAGGTTTGAAACCAACTAACTTCAAGAGGGTACTACCTTTGACCTCATGTAAGCCTTAAACCTAAGGACTTTGTGTGATTTGACTGTGCTTGCTATACCTGTGTTTCATCATGACATCATGCATCATAACATAGCATCCATTCTTATTGCACTAACTATTTCAAAGACCAAGGGAATTTATCTTTGCCCTGTTTTGCAGATCATGGCTTTTGTTCATAGAAACACTACCCGAATCAGCTTTGTGAAGATACCTTCCCAACTCAAAGAGCTAGTATCAAGGGTTTCTGAACTTCTGCGTTCACCAAGAGACATGGTCGACTTCTCGACCTGGTTACTTCAAACTTTGATGAAAAGATGATGAGTGTGCTTTTTCAGTTCTTTGATCCCAAGCACCACTGCTTCACCTTTCCAAACTATCAGTTGGTACCTACCTTGGTAGAATTCTCTCAGCTGTTGGATATACCCATTCTTGAGCAGTTACCCTTCACAGGTTTAGAAGAAACTCCTAATCCAGAAGTCATTTCCTCAGCTTTGCACCTGAAACGGGCCGACGTGGTATCCAATTGAGAAATAAGAAGCGGAGTCAAGGGTTTTCTAGCTAAGTTTCTGATAAACAAAGCCCAGCTGTTTTGGGATGATACAGATTTTCAGGCTTTCGAGGAGGTCTTGGATCTTCTAATCTATGGGTTAGTCCTATTCCCTAATCCGGGCTCATTCGTAGATGTGAATTCTATCAAGATCTTTCTCTCTCGTAGCTTGGTGCCTACTTTGCTCGGAGATATTTTGAACGCTCTCCATACTCGTACCATGAAGAGAAGAGGGATTCTTATGGGCTGTATGCCATTGCTGTCGAGGTGGTTTATTTCTCACCTCCCTAAGTCCATACTGAAGAATGAAGAAGGTTTGGGTTGGTCATAAAGGATAATGTCGCTCGCTCATACGGATATTCTCTGGTGTTCTCGAGCTATGGAAAATACTGCTATTATTGATCGCTGCGGAGAGTACCCTAATGTACCGCTACTTGGAATCAGAGGGGGTATAATCTACAACCCTTATTTAGCCTGCAACAATTTGGTTACGCTCGAAGGGATGGTCCCCATGAGTTACTCATCGAGGGTATTCTATTCAACTATGAGGATGATGTCAAGGAGTATAGCCGGAGATTCATATGAGCCTGGGGCATGGTAAACAGATCTGGCGCCAAGGATTTGGGACCAATGACTTCCATTCCTATGGAACCTTACCTACAATGGGTACGAGCTCGTGCCCAGCAGCTTATGATGCCCTATGTGGCTTTTTTGCCGGTGATTGTGGAACCCACTACGGAGGAGGGTACTCCTTACGCAGTTCTCTATGCCCACTGATCTTGGAGAATTAGAGGTCTTGGATTCAGTTGATGAAGGAGCGGGATACTTACAAGGATCAATTCCATGTTCAGGAGAGGAAGGTTTTAGAGCTCACAAAGCAGTTGCATGAAGAAAGAGGACTCGATGATTATCCCGGCACAAAGAGGAGCATCCATGGGAATTTTGATGTCTTTTATAGTTTCAGATTTTATTGTAACGCCTAAAAGGCATTTGAACTTCAAATTCGGTTAATAAAGTTTTTGTTTATTTTGGTTTGAAAATTTAAATTTCCCGAAGTCTTTGAAATCATTGCATGCACATCCCATTATCATGCACATCATTATAGGTACCATTATAGGTTTCTCATATTCTTCGCTGTTTATTTCAGCAGAAATGTCTTCCGAACAAAGCATCAAGGACTTTCAAGCACAAAATGCCCAGTTCCAACAAATCTTCATCAGTCTGGCAAAAGGGCAGGAGGATGTGAAAGCCCTCATTCTGAAAGAGAAGAATAAGAAGAAGACTGTCGGTATTCTGAATATGGGAAGAAGGTTTGGAGAGCAGTTTAAGCGACAAACCGATCTTAACTCTTCATCCAAGGAAGGGGAGAATCAGGAAGAAGAGAAGGACCCTAATCTTGCAGTCTTTGATAATGATAGTGATTACAATGATAAGCAATATCCTCCTACTGAGGATAGATACAAACAGCTAGAAGACTGTCTCAGTGCCATGGAAGTTCAGAGGATACCTGGACTAGATTTCAAAGAACTGGGATTGGTGTCGGGAGTAGTCATTCCACAAAAGTTCAAAGCTCTAGTTTTTTCTAAGTATGATGGGGTGTCCTGCCCAAAACTCCATATCCGTTCTTATGTCAGCAAGATCCAGCCCTACACAGCTGATAGAAATTGGTGGGTTCACTTCTTTCAAGATAGTATGTCAGGGACTCAACTTGAATTATTCTACCAGCTAGAGGGAGAAAATATATGAAACTGGTAAGATCAGGCTGCTGCTTTCTACAAGCAGTATCAGTACAATGCTGACCTTGCTCCCACTCGTACTCAACTCTAGAGTATGTCCATGGGTGCAAGTGAAGGCTTTAAAGATTACGCACAAAAATGGAGAGACTTGGCTGGGAGAGTTCAACCCCCGTTGTCTGATAGGGAGTTGGTTGATATGTTTCTGGGGACGCTATCTGGTCCATTTTTCAATCATTTGATCGGCAGCTCATCAGCTGGTTTCACTGAGCTGATTCTAACCGCGGAAAGAGTAGAAGCTGGGACTCGAAGCGGCAAAATAGAAAAGGATGCCTCTTCAAGTTCAGTAAATAAGACTTTTGCTGGTAAGAAGGAAGCCAGTGCCATCTACAACCCGAGGGGTCAGAACAGGGCTGAACAACGTCAAACAGTAAGTGCCGTGATGATACCTAGACCTGCAGTTGCTCCACAACGCAACAATCAACAAAGGGTGGAAAGACCACAACGGCAGTTTACCCGCATCAACATGACATTGGCTGAAGTTCTACCTCATCTACTGAGATCTAACTTGGCAACCTTGAAAGAGGCTCCCAAGAATCCAAATACTACATCTCCCCGATATAATCCGAATGCCCGGTGTGCTTATCATTCTGAGAGTCCTGGCCACGATACAAATGACTGTTGGGCTCTAAGAAATAAAATACAAGACTTGATTGAAGCCAGGGAGATAGATTTCGATGCTCTGGAGAAGCCAAATGTCATAACGCCTCCCATGCCTAAGCACGTCCACAGAGTTAATGCTATTGATATTGATTTGTTTGTTACCTTTGTCGATGAAGTATCTACTTCTCTCATGACTCTCAAGAAGAATTTTCCGTTGGCCGGTTTATTTCCGGGTTATGGTGAAGGTTGCCACATGTGTTCGTTTCTACCTTCTGGTTGCCGTTTTCTGAAGTTATGTGTCCAACGCCTGATAGATAGCAAAGAAATTATGTTTGAGAAAACCTTGGTTCCCGTTATTCCATTTGAAGATGTCGCTATTATAACCATTTCCGCCAATCCTTCCAAGGTCTCCTCGAGAAGACCTGTTAGGATTACATCTGCTCCAAGAATTGCTCCACTGATAATTAATGTTCTTGGTCCTGTCCCGTATGTCTCGAACAAAGTTGTCCTGTGGCATTATGGTGCTGATGTGTACTATCATGGCATCAAACAAGACTTGAAAGATGAAGAGGATGATCCTGATATTGGTAACATTTTCGGAACCAACAAAGTTACCTGAAGTGGGAGAGTTTTCTCTCCCGAAATTTCCCCTAAGACTATCAACAAGCCTATTGTCATTCCATCTGCTGTTGCTGCTAGTACATCTGCTACTCCAGTTATTACCCCTATCGGTGAATCGTCTGATACCCGCGGCAAGGAAATTTTAGGTGAACCTGCCCGGACGGAGGCGCCTAAGAAAATTATTGTCGAAGCCTCTAAGCACGAAATGGAGGAAATACTGAAAATCATTAAGAAGGGCGACTACAATATGGTCGAGCTGTTGGGGCAGACCCCATCGAAGATATCCATGTTGTCTCTGCTGTTGTGTTATTAAGCCCATGCAAAGGCTTTAATTGCATTTCTCAAAACTGCGTATGTGCCGCAGGAAACTTCAGCGGATCAGTTCAAAGATTGTGTGGCCAGCCTGACTGCTAATAATGGGCTGGGTTTTTCAGATGCCGATCTGACACCGAAAAGAAGAAAGCATAATGATGCTCTGCATGTCTCAATTGAGTGCAGGGGCACCACTATGGCTCATGTGCTGGTAGATATTGGGTCTTCACTGAATGTTCTACCAAAGAAGGCGTTGGACCGGTTGGATTGCGAGGGTTTAACTCTAAAGCCTAGTAACATTGTGTTAAGGGCTTTTGACGGATCGAAGAGAGCGGTGCACGGGGAGGTGGACATCCTTGTCAAAGTAGGTTCTCAGACTTTTGGGTCCATTTTCTATGTGATGGATATCAGGCCGTCGTATTCTTGTTTGCAGGGTCGTCCTTGGATCCACGAGGCTGGGGCAGTCACCTCCACGCACCACCAAATGCTGAAGTATCCAATGAAAGGAAAGATTGTCACGATGCGGGGTGAAGAAGAATATATGGTGAGTCACCTCAACTCCTTCCGCTACGTAGAGATGGACGGGGAATTCATAAAAACTCCTTGTCAGAATTTTGAAGAGGTCCCTCAGATCTTGGCATCGACTGAAACTACTAGCAACAAACCTCCTTTGAAGATGGCTTCTCTCAAGGACACCGGGGATGTGGTTGAAGAAGGTGGGTGTGCCAATTGGGGTCAGCTCCCTGATTTCACTCATAAAACTGACAAATTTGGTTTGGGCTTTACTACAGGGGCTCAAAAGGCTGTTAGACGCGCTCGGGCTTGAGGACCTCCTCTATGCATTAGCAATCGTAGGATTAACGTTGTTGAAGACAATGAAGAGGAATCAGACATTGACAGCTGGATCTACCCGACTACCAACGGTGGACCGAGCAACTGGACGGCTAGGGACTTCATACCTGTTTCTTTTATTCCACAGTAATTGACTTATTTGTTTTAAGATTTGTAATAAACAATTTGAAACTTTACGGCCTGGTGCCTTGCCCGAGGTACCTTGGCTTTGCATGTGAGGGCTATTAGTTGTCATTTCATAATCATTAATAAAGCATTGGACGTTTCTTGCATAAAAATTTTGCGCTCTCTGTTTTTCTTTTCTGTTTTCCACTCTATCAAAACAACTCTTCTCTTCCACACACTCACGTATCACTATGCAGATCCATATCCACTCTGGATCCCATTGATAACAACTCTACTATTGCCAGTTATGACTTCAAAAATCTGGTCAACCAAGTCGAGGACGAAGGTGAGGATGATTGTGAAGTTCCTGGAGAACTTGCTAGACTACTGCAACAGGAAGAAAGGGCCATACAGTATCATGAAGATCCGGTTGAAACAATGAACTTGGGTACTGAGGAAGACATAAAAGAGGTTAAAATAGGTGCAAATTTGGAGCTTAGCGTCAAACAGAGGTTGATACAGATGTTGCACGACTATGTTGAGATCTTCGCCTGGTCCTACGAAGACATGCCTGGTTTAGACACTGATATTATGGTACATCTCCTGCCGACTAAAGAGGACTGTCCTCCGGTTAAACAGAAGGTTCGTCGTATGCGCCCTGAAATGTCAAAGAAGATCAAGGCAGAGGTCATGAAACAGTTCGATGCAGGATTCTTAGTTGTCACTTCCTATCCACAGTGGCTTGCCAACGTTGTCCCGATACCTAAGAAGGACGGTAAGGTACGGATGTGCGTAGATTATAGAGATCTGAACAGGGCAAGCCCCAAGGATTACTTCCCACTTCCTCACATTGATGTTCTGGTTGACAACATCGCGCAACATAAAATATTCTCCTTCATGGATGGTTTCTCTGGCTACAACCAGATCAAGATGGCTCCTGAAGACATGGATAAAACAACCTTCGTCACACAGTGGGGCACTTTCTGCTACAAGGTGATGCCTTTTGGGTTGAAGAATGCTGGGGAAACCTATCAGCGCGCCATGGTCGCTTTGTTTCACAATATGATTCACCATGAGATCGAAGTGTATGTTGATGACATGATAGCCAGGTCTCAAATTGAGGAAGAGCACCTTGGTCATCTCCAAAAGTTGTTCGACAGATTGAAGACATACAAGTTGAGGTTGAATCTGAACAAGTGTACCTTCGGGGTAAGATCTGGTAAGCTTCTGGGTTTTGTTGTCAGTGACAAGGGTATTTAGGTACACCCTGCGAAGGTAAAGTTCATACAAGAAATGTCGGTTCCCCGTACGGAGTAGGAAGTTAGAGGTTTCCTGGGACGCCTGAATTATATCGCCAGGTTCATTTCACATCTGGCTGCTACTTGTGAGCCAATCTTCAAGCTTCTGAAGAAAGATCAAGTGGTAAAGTGGAATGATGAATGCCAGACCGCTTTTGAAAGAATCAAGGAATACCTTCAAGAACCACCAATTTTGATGCCTCCCTTTGAAGGAAGATCTTTGATATTATACTTGACAGTGCTAGACAATTCAATGGGGTGTGTGTTGGGGCAGCATGACGAATCTGGTCGAAAAGAGCACGCCATTTATTACCTTAGCAAAAAGTTTACCGACTGTGAGACACGATACTCATTGCTCGAGAAAACTTGTTGCGATTTGGCATGGACTGCTCGCCGACTGAGACAGTATATGCTGACTCATACTACCTTGTAGATATCAAAGAGGGATCCGATCAAGTATATTTTCGAGAAACCCGCTCTCTCCGGCAGGATAGCAAGGTTGTAAATGATCTTGACCGAATAAGACATACAATATACAACCCAAAAATCAATAAAGGGGAGTGTATTGGCTGATCATTTGTCTCATCAGGCCGTGGATGATTACCAGTCCATGAATTTTGAGTTCCCGGATGAGAATATCATGTTGGTGACTGATTACGAAGAACCTGGACTGGACGACGGACCTGAGAAAGGATCCCTATGGTCTATGTATTTTGATGGAGCCTCAAACGCACTAGGTAATGTCATTGGCGCTATAATCATATCTCCTGAGGGCTGTCATACTTCGTTCACTTCCCGATTATGTTTCAACTGCACCAATAACATGGCGGAGTATGAAGCATGTATTATGGGTCTTCGAGCTGCTATTGACCTGAGGATTTAGTTCTTAAGTGTATTCGGGGATTCCGCTCTGGCGATAAGTTAGATCAAAGGCGAGTGGGATACGAAACACCTGAATCTCATTCCTTACAGAGAGTATGTACTGACATTGCTCCCACACTTTGAGGAGGTAACCTTTAAACATTTCCCACGAGAAGAGAACCAGTTGGCGGACGCGCTAACTACCATGTCTTCTATGTTCAAAGTTAGGTGGGACAATGAAGATCCTCAAATTACCATTGAGAGGTTGGATGAACCAGCACACTGCTGTGAGATTGGCACCGAAAAAGTGGCAGACAAACCCTGGTTTCATGAAGTCAAAAGGTATCTCGAGGTTCAGGAGTATCCTGAAGGGGAATTTGTCAATGATAAGAAGTTTCTGAGAAGGTTCGCTGCAAAGTTCTTCCTTAGTAATGGGATCCTCTATAAACGCAACCATGACTCCACACTACTGTAGTGTGTAGACAAGATCGAAGCAGAGAGGATCATGACAGATCTACATGAAGGCACCTTCGGAACCCATTCTAGTGGACATAACATGGCTAAGAAGATCCTACGGGCAGGATATTACTAGTCCACCATGGAAGCTGACTGCTATCAGCACGCTCGAACTTGTCATAAATGTCAAACTTATGCTGATAAGGTGGATGTACCTCCCGTTCCTCTTAATGTCTTGACAGCTCCTTGGCCCTTTGCAATGTGGGGCATCGACATGATCGGCGAGATAAGCCCTACTGCGTATAACGGGCATCGTTTCATCTTAGTAGCCATCGATTACTTCACGAAGTGGGTTGAGGCAGCCTTTTTTGCTACTGTAACCAAGAATGTCGTGGCGCGGTTTATCCGACACAATCTGATCTGTCGATATGGTGTACCAGAGAGGATTATTACTGACAATGATACAAATCTCAACAACACAATGATCACTGAGCTCTGTAAAAAGTTTAAGATACTGCATCATAACTCTTCTCCCTATTTGCCGAAGATGAATGGGGCTGTTGAAGCTTCTAGCAAGAACATCAAGAAGATTGTATAGAAGATGACGGTGACATATAAAGACTGGCATGAGATGTTACCATTCTCTCTTCATGGGTACCGTACCTCAGCACAGACGTCGATAGGGGCAACACCCTACTCTCTGGTATATGGCATGGAGGCAGTGCTACCCATCAAAGTCCAGATACCCTCTCTCAGGATTATGAAGGATGCGGGTTTGAACAAAGATGACTGGATCCAAACCCGACTTGATCGGCTTAATATAATCGATGAAAAGAGGCTTGCTGCTATCTGCCATGGTCAGGCGTATCAAAAGCGAATGATCAAGAATTTTAATAAGAAAGTCATGCGTCAAGAATATCAAGTCGGGGATCTGGTGATCAAGCGCATCATACTGCCGCAAGGTGATCCCAGGGGAAAATGGACCCCCACGTACGAAGGGCCATTTGTGGTTAAGAATATTTTCTCAGGAGGAGCTATGATTCTAACCACCATGGATGGTGACGACCTTTCTCACCCTGTCAATGCAAACATAGTGAAAATATACTATGCATAATCAAAGACCCGCTAGGTCGACTAGCCTAGGCAAAAATAAGGGCTTCCCAGTGAACCAAAAGGTTTCGGGCAAAAGTAAGGGATGAAAATGAAAAAATATGTACACCCGGCAAGTCGAAAACCCGGAAGGGAGGCTTAGGCAAAAAAGGGTATCCCAGTGGATTGAAAACCCGAAAGGGAAATCCAGGCAAAAGATAGGGATTGAAGCGTATCACTATGTCTCATTGGATCATCTTACGACCATACTTCGGTATCGACTATCAAGCTCGGACGGCACCAATCAATCTTATCAACCTTCGGCCAAGTAGAAAAGTGATGAGACACTTGAAGATATAAAGGCAATAGCAGAGTTGGAACCCAATGGGGTCGTTTCACATAGATGTTTTTCTTTCCTTTACACAAATTGTATAATTTCTATCTTTCGGTGGCGTTCTCTTACTAGGACGTCAGCCTCCTTGTACAAAATGCCTATTACAGGCCAACTTCAAAAATCAATACAAATCATTTTCACAAGGAACTTCAATCTATTTTTCGTTTTTTGTTTTGTTTTGCAAGAACGTCCAATGATTTATTTTTGATATATGCATTTGAAAATGATTGCTGCTCATAAAGATTTACATAAGAAACAAAAGACAATTACTCGTAATTCCAGAAACAGGGAAAAAACAAGAAGTACCAAACCCGACGGTTCCTCTGCCCAGCAGGTATTGGGATAAAGTCAGCTTTGGAACATGATTATTGGTACATACTCTCCCCACATAGTAAAGGCAACTAAAGCTTTGAAATCGGCTTCCCCAAACAAGAGTTACGTTCCCCAGCAAAGCTCCATCAGAGAGCCAACGTCTACACTCCCTAGCCAATTTTTATAAGTTGCAAGTGGTTCATAAATTTGTCTCCCGAGCGAAGTTTATTTCTCTGAATACAGAAGCTTAATCCTCGACAGAGCTCATTAATTTAGCTACGGAAATTCACTTTCCAAGTTGTTCCCCGCAGAGTTATTCTCAAACAGAATCTCTCCGTGATAGAATATTCATAAATAACAAGGAGTAAATCTCCAGCATAGTCATTTCCGTTCACCATCCCCGGCGGAAGTAGAACAACCACAATTCTCTACAATAGTCAGGAATGCTATATTCTCCAACAGCAGTTAGGGATTTATTTTCCCAGACTCGGACATATCCCAATAGCATTTCATGTACATACATCATGACATGTGCATACATATCATATACAGCAGGATCTCATTTATTTTGAGAACATCATCTCATAAGGCATTTCATGCATTGCATATAATTAACCCTGATATCTTTTCAGGAAAGACAATTATCTTCAACAAATCCAGCAGTTATACAGGTCATGTCTGCAGACGACTAATGGAAACTCAGTTCACGAAACCAAACGGGTCATATAGAAGGCTTTCATATCGAAGCAACCCTACTATCCAGGCTTTCATATCGAAGCAACCCTACTATCCAGGTTCCTTCTCATAACCTTACTATCCAGCTTCCTCCTCTCTTATCCCCAAACAGCGGTCCATAACACTGTAAGACTAGAACCTGATCAAACACGGTTGGTTTCGCATTTCCCCAGTAGAGTAACGGACAACTGAAGCTCCTAAAATTCTATTTCTCCCAAGACATATACCAATGTTTCTCAGCAGATTCCTCGTCGACAATAACAACAGGAACTCTCACCGAAGGAATGTCTCAGGAAATCAACATTATCTAGATGGCATCTTTAAGCCCGTCTCTAACGATTTTCTGTCACATCCAGGATGGAATATTTTTAGCCCACCTCCGATAATCTTCTATCATCAACTTCCAAATGGCATCTGTAAGCCCATTCCCGATATCACAAATCAAGTGCCATGTCATGCGAGTGCAATCTACATCCTCAGGTTTAAGAAGATTGAACAGGGGCAGCTGTTGTACCCCAAAATTTTCCCTCCCATTTTACTCAACAAATATTAATTGAGGTCCCCAAGTTGCTCAAGGAAGTCCAAGAGTTGACTGGACAAACTCTCTCCTGAGGCAATGCACATCAAAATTAGGGTTTCTATTTTCATCCAGATGTGTGAACCACAAAGGACTCAAATGCTTCCCAAGGTCCTAATATGTTCCCAAGATTATCCATGTCAAATTTCAAGCCTTGCATAAGAAGTTTGCTCAGTCAACTGCTCAGATGCTTGAGAATCGACTGTACTAGGTCAAAAGTCAACTATGGCCCACATACAGTCAAACCTAAAGATTTTGGTCAACATAAACATTTTGAAGTAACTTCCATCATTTGATCAAGCGTTGATCATGATTCCTCAAGGGATGCTCCAAATTCATCAAAACCCAAAAGTTGCTAAATTAGGGTTACTATAGGAAAAGTCAACCAAACTTTGACCAAGCATAACTTCTTCATACCTTATCAGAAATTTTCCATCAAAGGCTAATTTTAAATAGGATGCAATTCTCTACAATTAATCTTCATCCCTCAAGTTCAAAATATGCACTCACAAAAAGATATGAATTTCTACATTATGGGTCATTTTGAAAAGTCAACAAAAACACCTTTTGGGTCAAAGCTTCTTACATGAACATGGAAGACTCAATTGAGATGAGACCAAATGGGTTGCTTAGGATACATCCTAATATTTCTAAAAAGTCCAAGAACACTTCTCTAGGGTAAAAATTGAGTGAGTTGTGCATTGTCAAAGTTGGCAATTTTTGGAAAATTGTCAAAAGTCAACATTGATCAAATTTGCATTTTTTCCAAAGGGGCCCATGTTTTCTTGCTTGAAACATGTTTCTAATAGGACCCACGACCCCTGAGATTTTCCACCTATTATTTTATTACTTTTATCATTTATTTTGATTTTGTATTCATTTAAATCAAAATAAATCAAATTAAATGGTATAATAATGAAAACAAATCAAATCTTGAGATTTTTGTGCGCATTTGGAGTTCATGTACAGCTAGCATGATGATCAATTCGTGCAAGACTCATTAGGGTTGGAAAAGATTGGATTGAAGCTTGTTTTAGAAAGATATCATACATGAATCAAATCAAATCACATTTTCATAATTCTCAAAGATATGATACAATTTTATTGACCTAATTCAGTATACTATATGTATACAACAATTGAAGATCAAGAACAAGGGTTGAGCAGTCGTGAAAACACCAAACCAAGTTCCAAAAAATTGACAAAAAGTGTTGGATCGTTTTTTCATTTAGAGATCAATTCAGACCATTCCAATGCTTCTAATCGATTATTGGACCTTCCCAGAAGCCAATTGGATCAGTTGCAAGGCTTGAAGAACCCAGAAACACGCATAATTGCTCTCACGGTTTTCCCTTAAACTCAAAATCAATTATTATATTCCTGGCATCTTTAGCACTTTTAAATCATATATTTGTAATCCTCGTCATGTTTGCAAGCTAACTGTATTATTCAATTGCCTTTTTGAAGCCTCTACATGTCGTTGCCATTGTTAGGGTTTATGCTTGCAATTTAGGGTCTTTGTGTACAGGAAAAATTAGGCCATGAATCAAGTACCATGATGCTCGTGAGGCCAAGACGAGTTGATTGGTACTATCACAATAGATTTATCATGCTCGTATGAAATTTTTGAATTGTGCAGGGCTGTAGTTACAACAAACGTCCGTAGGTATAAGTTTTTTACTTAATACGACGGTTGCAGCGAAGAAGATGATGCGTGGCAGCCCATGACTGGTTGATTTGAATTTTGCTCACTTTTTTGAATCCATTAATTGCTTTTATATATTATATATTCTTGTTACTATAATAACAACTAACAACAATAGCTCAGCTGGCAGCGTAGCATTGGTACAAGGCGTGAGGACCTGGGTTCGATCCCAGGTTCCAGCGCTTTATTTATTTTCTTTTCCTGCAAACAGATCCAGTACTCTACTCCCTCACACGCCTTCCATACAACCTTAATGCCCAGCCATTGGATGCACTGCTAGCCAGATCTCACGATTCTCCCCTGAATGTCCTTGGTACACCTCAGGTCAACGCTTGCATAGAATCCAGCGTGGTTGACTGGGCTTGGAGCTTAATGGGCTTGTAAATTCAGTTTCTCACCCCCTAGAATTGCTAGCATACAAGCCCATGTTCTTATTTTCTTTATTATTTTCTTTTATTTTAATTGTTTTGTTTAATTATTTTTTTCACCAAATTAATTACCTTTTTTAAAATCATAAAATCAATAAATCACAAAATACCAAAAAAGCATTTTTTTAAATAAAATATTTATTTTAATTTAATTAGAAATATAGGTTAAGTTAATTTCTTTTATAATTAATATCAAATTAAAACTAGGTTTAATTTTACAATTAAATTTCTTTTTCTCAAATAAAAATAAACCAAAAATACACGAAATCTCGTTTTCCTTGTAAAATATTTTATTTTCATGAAATTATTTAATTTAGCTAGATTAGGTTAATTTCAATCTCTTTTTCATAATTAAAAAGATTAGAATTAGGGTTTTAGGCGTACGTAATTTAATTAATTCTTTTCTCAAAAATACAACCCGAATTATTTCTCAATTAGATTTTAGGGTTTTCAATTTTCTCTCGTATTTAATTCGCCGCGCGCTTGTTAATTATTCTCAATTATTTTTTGTAACTACTCAGAGTTTGTAATAGTTAAATTAGGGTTTTATTTCTTGCTTTAAATCCCCGATTTTGGTTATGTAATTAATCCCCCTCCCCGAAGCCCTGTAATAGCTAGGTTTATTTTTCACACTTTAAATTCCCACAATCTTTAACTGTTTAGATGCATGGCTAATAGGATTGTATGAAAAGAATGCTCGAAATTTAAAACGGTAGATCACCTAATGTGCAAAGTCTAAATAATTGAAAAAAGTTCACATGCACATGTTCACTCCTAGGGTTTGCCTCACTACGGTTGCCTTCGGTAAACAGTCATTAAGCATAGGAAATTTTAGTGGTCGCCCTCCCGTATAAAAGATCAAATGTCCCATTCGAATGTTGCCTCGGAAATGTTGCCTCGGAAATGTTGCCTCAGAAATGTTACCTCGAAAAGATCTTAAGACTCTAGGGTTACTACTAAGGTTTTCTAACTATTGCTTTAGTGATTGTACTTGTCCCTTTCAAATGTCCCTTACAACTCCAACGACGGTGCTACATACTCCTTAATAGTAGGATAGCGCTGTCTAAAGGAAGTAGAACGAACAATCCTTTTTCGAGTAGGTAGAATCTTAAGTACTTGCTCAATAAAAACTTTTCACACAAACACCTTTCAAAAAAAAATTTCAAAACAAACTTTGTCACATCCTTTTGGACCGATACAAGGGTTATCACGAAGTAAAAGCATTTTCAAGACAAACATACACAAGAAATTTTAAAAATGAGCAAGTACCTAAGAGCCCGTAGATAACTACGGATAGAAAGGGTGCTAACACCTTACCTTTCTATAATCTATCCCCCGTACTCAGAATATCTCGAAAAAAGATTTTTATGTTCTTTTTCCTTTTCCATGATTGGATGAAATAAAAGTCGGTGGCGACTCTTGCTTACCGCGATATTTTGCGAACAAAAAATGCAAAACGCAAACCAGTATTAAACAGTCGGTTCAGCCACCATATCATAGAAGCAATTGTGCAACACGCTTGAAATAAAGAAGTCCTGGTGTTACAACTTCCAAGTGCACTAAACATTGCGAACAAGAACTCTATTTTTATGATACATAATGTTCTAGAAAGAATTAAAAGAGTCTCAACGGTAACATTCAACTTCTAATAGGATATTTATCAAGAATGTTTTGAAGCATTACATTTTATTCATGACTATTCAAAAGTAACGGTTGAAAAAGGACAAGAATCTATATGTTTGGAAAGTTCATTAACTACTATTTATCAACATTCCAAAAGCACCTCTCATGCATTGCCTATATAAACAAGATGTGAAGAAGAAATCATGACAATTTTGCTATGCATTGAAAACGAGAAAATATCACTACCTTCAATCTATCATTTTTCAATTGTGTAATGCATCACTTTTGTGATACCGTTTTTTGTTGGAAAACATATTTTGTACACGCTTTCAAATATTGTACTGTGTAATACCTTGAGAAAGTCGGGTTCTGGTTTAACCTCAAGAAGACTTTGACAATTTTCATTGTATCTGTGTAATCAAGCTTGATTAGTGGATTAAGACCTCTTTTGAGAGAGGCGAAATCACCTTGGCGGGTGGACTGGAGTAGTTTGAGTTCAAATGAACCAGGATAACCAACATGTCTTTTATTTTAAGTTTTAAAAACCCAATTCAAACCCCCCTTCTTCTGTTTTTCATTCTTCAATTGGTATCAGAGTGCCTGGTTCTGAGTGCAAACACTTAACTGTGTTAGAAAAAGATCCAAGCAAGAAAAACACTATGGTGGGACCAAGTCAGAACATCAGCAATGATTATCATGATGAGAAAGACATAATCAGCGATAAACCTCCAATCTTTGATGGTGAAAACTTCAATTACTGGAAAGACAAAATCGAAAGTTTCTTTCTAGCTTATGACGCTGATCTCTGGGATATGGTAACTGATGGGTACATACATCCAGTTGACGAAAGCGGTCAGAAGATCGACAGAAAAAGAATGACAGATCATCAAAAGAGAGAATTTAGAAATCATCACAAAGCCAGAATAATTCTCTTAAGTGCTATCTCATACACAGTATGAGAAGATCACAAACATAGAATTAGAAAAGCACATGTTTGACTCCTTGAGAATGACACATGAAGGAAACATGCAAGTCAAAGAAACCAAATCTCTTGCTCTCATTCAGAAGCATGAAGCTTTCAAAATGGAAGAAGATGAAACCATTGAAACAATGTTCTCAAGATTTCAAATTTTGGTTGTTGGACTAAAAGTTCTGGATAAAGGGTACTCAACTGCAGATCATGTAAAGAAAATCATCAGAAGTTTGCTCAAGAAATGGAGAACCATGTTCACAACCCTAAAACTGGCCAAAGATCTGAACAAAATATCTCTTGAAGAACTTGTCAGCTCCCTGAGAAGTAACAAGATAGAACTATAAGAAGATGAGCCTTAGAAGTAAGTTAAGTATTTAACTCTTAAATATAACAAAAATATGAACCTAAAGTTTTGCAGGAAAACAAAGAAAACTCTGGTGGATCCTCGTCAGAAGAAGACGAACTATCTCTGCTATCCAGTGGAGTCAATCAGCTGTGGAAGCACAGGCAGAGGAAGTTCAGAACTTCCAGAAGAATAGGAAACCATTATGAACCATCTTCTGGATTCAGAAAATCAAGCAACAGAGATATTGTTTGATACGAATGAAATGAACAAGGTCACTACAAAAGAGACTGTCCAAATATTCAAAAAGAGAAACCTAAAAATATGTTATTTAAAGAAAAGAAGAAAATCCTCATGGCAACATGGGATGACTCAAAATCTTCTAAAGCTGAAACAAAATTAGATGATGAAAGAGCCAACATAGCCCTAATGGCCAACGTATCAGATGACACTGGATCATCTGAATCAGAATCAGACTCAGAGGCAGAAGAGGTATTCTCTAACTTTTCTAGATCTCAATTAGAAGAAAGTCTGTCAGAAATTCTTGAAATATATCGGCAACTTCGAGTCAAAAATAAGAACCTGAAAAAGGATCTAGTATCTGACTCTGAAGAAACTAAGAAACTGAAAACAAAAAACTTTGAGCTTAAAGAAACAATTTCTAAAATCAAAAATAAATTACAAAAGGCTCAGAAAGAAACTGTCTCAGAAGTTTCTTGTACCTCTGATAAGATCATAAGAGAATATGATCATAACTTTCAAAAATTTCTTGCTAAAAACATAGATAGGAGCAAAATGGCTTCAATAATCTATGGAGTTAGCAGAAATGGCAGAAAAGGGATAGGATATAAGGGTAAAGTATCTCAACCTAAGAAAGTTAAGGATATGGTCATAAAACACACCCATTTATTCTCACTTCACCTATGAGCATACACATAACATAAAGTATACTAGTAATGCTTTTTCTGCTAAACCAAAATTCCAATAGAATGTTGGTAACTCTAATAAACAAGGACCCAAAAATATATGGGTACCTAAGGACAAAATTTTCTATGTTGTAAATGTCTTTAATAGCAAAATTGAAACACCAATCTTGGTACCTGGACTCTGGATGCTCTCGACACATGAAGGGAAGAAAGCATATGTTCCATAACCTGGAACTTAAATCTGGAGGCTATGTAGGTTTCGGGGGAAATCATAAAGGAAAGATTATTGGCTCTGGAACTACTAGTAATGGTACACTTCCTTCTATATCTAATGTTCTGTTAGTAGATGGATTAATGCATAACCTGTTATCCATAAGTCAATTAAGTGATAACGGTTATGATATGATCTTCAATAAAAAGTCCTGTAAAGCAGTTAGTGTAAGAACTTGTTTTTAAATCAAGAGTCTCCATTATTAGTTTTTATCCTAGGGAAGATAACCTAACAGAAAACCCTAATTCGTGGACGAATATTCTTGGTTACGGACTCAATTAGACGAAAGAAAGGTGTTAGGAACCTTTTATCAACCTTGTTCACAAGGATATTAAGCTCTAGGTTTAGGTTTGGGGTAAACATGGTTTTAAGTTTTAATTAGCAAGACTCGCCACGATTTTAGATCGCGTGCCTACGTATCCTCTTATGAGGAATCAGAATCCCAATTCGTAGTTCGTATGGGTTGGTGTCTTTTAGGGGTTTGCAAACATATTTTGAATCACTTCTCACCCGGTCGGGGGTAGTGATTGCGGAGATTTTGACTGAGAACGCAGTAAGCCAAAATTAGTTTGAAACCCGTTTGCAAAAAAGACTGTTGATTAACTTAGTTTTAATCACGAAAATAGTTTGAGATTTGTTTGTGTTTTTTAATAATATTAATTGCAAAAAAAAGTCTTGATTAATTTCAAAAAAAAGTCTTGATTAATTGCAAAAAAAAGTCTTGATTATGTTGCGGCTTAGAAGCAACATAATGGGCTTTGAAGATATGTTGTGGCTTAGAGGTAACATACTGAGTTCGTAAGGAGCTCATCATTGCAGGAAAAATCAGGTGATGGGCTGGATGTGTCACGGCATGAAGACTGAGGTGACGGGTTGAATCGTAGGAGAGGTATTGTGTTGGTCGACCCTTAGATAGTTGTATCGAGGGTGATATTATTTGTCTATTTGCTAGGCAATACAGGTGTATGCATGCATATTGATTGTTGTATGTATACAAAATGTATGATGTTTGACATTGATATGGAACCTTGACTATATGCGTATTGTATGTAGGAATGCATTGTGTACATATGCTTGAGATATGCAAAATGTGTGTATGTATGAAATGTGTGTAAGATGCACACATGCCTTGAAATGTTATGAAGACTATTTCTGGCATTCTCTCCTTTAAACCATTGGCTCAGAGTTACCAACTCCTTGCGTTGTATGTTGTGTCGTTGCAGCTTTGTTGAACTTAAACACAATGGACAATGTTAGCAAGATTTGAGCATTGATTTTGTATTGCGGATGTAGACGTTGATAATGGCCTATGCGTAGATTTGTATGTAGGCGTAGACGTAGATGTGGACGTAGATAATAGCCTATGCATAGATTTGTATGCAGGCGTAGATGTAGACGTGGACGTAGGTAATAGCCCATGCGTAGATTTGTATATAGGCGTAGACATAGACGTGGACATAGATAATAGCCTATGCATAGATTTGTATGCAGGCATAGACGTATGTATGTGGTATCTTTAAGCGTAGGTGTAAGCATAGGCGTACATAGATTCGTATGTTGTAGGCGCAAGCGTAAGCATAGACGTATGTATATTCGTAGGCACAGGCGTAAGTGTAGATGTATGTAGATTCGTATGTCGTAGGTACAGGTGTAAGCGTGGACGTATGTAGCATTGGCAGGAGTACACATGTGCATGGACGCATGTACGTACATAGCCTTTGTGTTACAAGTGTAGGCATAGGCACTGACGTGGACTTTGCGTACGGACGCGTAGACGTAGGAGTAGGTATGCATAGATTTTGTATTGTTGAGTGCAAGCATAGGCGCAGATGTATGTGTGGGCGTATACTTTTTGCATCGTGAATGTAGATATGTATAGATACAGGCATAGACATGTGTATAGATTTGCAAGACGTAGGAGTAGTAATGTGCGTGGACGTAGACGTGGATTTTCTTTCGACATTTTTCTAACCAAAACGATTTTTCGATGTTTTTTCGAATGCTTTTATTTTGTTAATCCCCCGAAATGATTTCAAGACAATATTCACAAGTAATGATCATATTATTTTGTAAACAAGTCTGAGAAAAGAAAAACGCAATTTGAAAAATGCAAAGAAAGCCAGTGTTTTATTAGTATTCCTCTGAATAGTCGAGAGTACAAGATGCAATTCTTAGAAAGAGGTAATTACAGAAAGTTTTAAAATTGTAAATGGAAATGAAAAATGATAATTGCTACCGCAGTTCCCCAATATCCTTTAAATGATCTTATCTCCTCCGCTTCTGAGTTGGATGATTCAGATCTATCTCTCCCTTCATGGTTCGTAGTCGTAGTTCTTAGATTGCAGTCTCTTTGTTCTTTATTTCTTTTTGAATGATCCCTAATTTTTGCCTGGATTTCCCTTTAGGGTTTTCAATCCACTGGGATGACTTTTTTGTCTATATGCCCCTAATTTTGGCATGGATCGCCCTTTAGGGTTTTCGATCCATCGGGGCGCTCCTTTTTTGCCTAAGTCTCCTGTTTAAGGTTCGAGCTTAGAGAGCTTCTTATACATAGTGTTTTTGACTGCATCTGAATTTGCCAGACGCAGTAGTTCTTCCCCATCCATTATTGTGGAGCCAAGATTACCACCAAAGGATGCTGTTTTGACTATGTACGGACCTTCGTAATTGGGGATCCGCTTACCATATGAGTCGAGGCGAGGTAGCAGAATCTTCTTGAGTATTAGACCATGTCGTGGTTCATCTTGTACAATATACTGTTACTCTGAAATAATTCCGAGGCTAATTTCTGTAGAGTTCGTTTTGTCGATGTTGGAGGCATTTTCTGGATGTCGTGAAACCAAGGCTTGTTATATTGTCGTTTTTTAATTTCAAGGCAAAGTGCGGGCTCTTCGAAGCGTCTATTTGTGATGCGTAATTCGTGGTTTGACCAAGTTACTTTGAACATAGACGATATAATTACCAAGGCATCTGTCATTTGATTCCCTTTTCATGGGATGTAACTGAAATTGATTTTTGCGAATTCTGCAGTCAGTATTAAAACATGATCCTGATATGGAACCCGTTTTGGACGTTTAGTATCCCATTCGCCGTTGACTTGGTATATGGCTTGTGAGCATTCTTTGGGGGAGTCAATACTACCCTTATATCGTGCCCCAGTGTATTTGAAGCTTCGTCGAACGTGGATACCCAACATGCCCCTGACTCGGGTTCTTCGTCAGATCTTAGTATTTCGTAGTTGTTTATTTTTATGGCACTGTCTGTATTCGACTTTGGCCTGTTTCCGTAGATATGCGTAATAACTTGACCAGCCTTTTTTTTCTTTTTTTTTGTGGCTCCGCTCTGACATTTCCCTTTAGCTTGGTTTCTTCTAGGTCTCCCCCTGTTCTCAGATTAATGGTCTTGATAGCCTCTAGATACGGTTGCATATTGTTAGCTTTTTTATTTCCCTCGCCATTTTCTCAGAGAGTTCAAGATCTTTATCATCTTTCTCTTTAGCTTAGTTGATAGGAGCATCAAAATTATATCGTATCGCAGCAATAGCATTATCGGTGGTTTTGGGCATGAATTTGCACATTTATCATGTTTTGGTGCCGATTTAGTATATGAATATTTGAAAATGCATATGCAGAGAAAGTATTTCCATTATTAAATGTAAGATATAAATGCAAGAGAAAGACGGGGATCTTGATTGAAGACAAAATATAACTTTCATTAATCGTAAATATTGTCTGAAACAAAACGGGGAAACCCTTACAAGCAACCCCCATGTCTTGAGCTTGTCATAGGTTCTTTCAAAAACAAGAAAAATTAATTAGGAAAGAAAAAGATCTCAGGAATCTCCATGGTCGTCTATCTTTTGAGTTTTTTCTCCTGGAGCGCATTTTGGATGAATTCAGTTGCCCCTTTGGTGTTGGCTTCGTTAAATATTTTTGCCCCATATCTGCCATGCACTACTCCATCGTTGACAAAAGTCTCTTGGGTTGGAGGAAAATGTGCTTTGCCCTTCAAAACAACTTTATATTTTTCTTCAGAGTATTGTCCGAACTGGATTATCCTCTAGTCCCTTAGCCTTTGTAGAGCTCTTTTGAAAGCTTCATTGTGTCCTAGCGGCAGTCCGCATTATTGGTTGGAATTTGTAGGGTATGAGATGCCCCTTCTTTTGGCGGAGGTAGGACAAACCCTTCAGTTTCATCTTCTTGTTGGTCCACGACGGACTTTGGGATTCCTTCTTTTGGCTCTTTCCTTAGTTGGTGACCGCTTGATGCACCAATAGTCTAGGCTATTTCTTCGAAAGCTGCCCTGGGAATCTGGTCTTTCTTGTCAATAATATACTTCAAATACAGAAGAACTTGACTCAAATCTCCTTTCATTGAACTTACGTCTCCCTTTACTTGGTCGAGATCCTCTTTGAATGCAGCCTGAGTTTCCTCGGTTTTCTCCATTGCTTTTTTTTGTTGATAAGCCTTTGTTTGATACAGAGGACAAGGAGGTGGAGACCTTCTTCTACTAATGGTTCAACTGGAGAGATGTTTTTTTTTAAATATGAGTTTTCACATGATATGCGGGTGTTCGTGAATGCATGCATGCGAATGAATGTGTATGGATATGAAATGGTAATTATTTTAAATGTCTTATTCCTCTAGGTACATTCTTATCCTTTATTATTCTACTTGGCGACTATCTTTAAAAATAGATATGCAAACGGTGTGTGGAAAAAAAACTCCTTCATTGAAGGTAACGTAATTCAGATATTGAAAAACATTACAATCTTTAGCCAAAACTTTATTTGTGTGAAATCAGGCAACAAGGAAATAAGTCTTCTAGGCGCGCCTGTGGATATCTTCTTTTGAAATCATCCGCTGTTGCTGGACAAAACTGGAGAAAGTTTCCAGCATGTTATTTCCCTTTTGTAGACTCAATTTTAGACATGTTTGGCGTGTTGACGCGAGCAAGTTGTTTCCTTCGGTATTCATTTTTAAAGCTAGTCATCGAGGTCTTGATTTTATATTTTTATTTTTTTGGGCACCCCATGAATAATACAAAGAGACCCGTGACGAATACATGATGAATGTATGACGAATACGTGAAATATATGAATGCGCGGGTGTAAGGTTGAGTGACGGGACATTTTGTAATAAGTACCCTTATAAGGTAGGTTCCTTATTCTTGACCTACAGTTGATCTACCCTCCCCATAAGGTGGCTTACTAATGGATGTCATGAATAACACCAGAGGGGAAAGGCACAAGGGCCTCACTTAGGTGGAGCCTCTTTACGGACTGAGACTTTCGTCTCAAAGTCGTGAAAGATCTCATCATGAGATATTTAGGTTAAGGTCGTTACAAAGAGTCATGGGTATCCTTCCAAAGTCCTACTCGTCAAGAGGATATCTCTCGATAAGTATTCCTTTTTCGGAAGTTCACCGACTCTAGGTGAAGTCGTCACATAAACTCGTAGGTATGATGTACCCCCTAAGCTAATAGAGGAAACTTCTTGCTAAGGTTATTTGAGATTTTTTTTTTGAAATAAAAACACGCCACATAGTATATATGATCATAAGAAAAATCGACTATAAATAAATAACGCAATAAATTGAATGAATGCAAATAGATAAATAAAGCAAATAAAAATAAGAAATCTCAAAAATACCTAAACCTAGGGTTAAGGAGAGTCCCCAACAGAGTCGCCAGCTGTAGCAACTGGTTTTTAAATCAAGAGTCGCCACTATTAGTTTTTATCCTAGGGAAGGGAACCTAACAGAAAACCCTAATTCGCAGACGGAGATTCTAGGTTACGGACTCAATTAGACGAAATTAAGGTGTTAGGCACCTTTCATCTACTTTGTTCACAAGGATATTAAGCTCTAGGTTTAGGTTTGGGATAAACAGGGTTTTATGTTTTAATTAGCAAGACTCGCCACGATTTTAGATCGCGTGCCTACGTATCCTCTTATGAGGAATCAGAGTCCCAATTCATAGTTCGTATGAGTTGGTGTCTTTTAGGGGTTTGAAAACATATTTTGAATCACTTCACACTCAATCGGGAGTAGTGATTGCGGAGATTTTGATTGAGAACGCAGTAAGCCAAAATTAGTTTGAAACTCGTTCGCAAAAAAGACTGTTGATTAGCTTAGTTTTATTCGTGAAAATAGTTTGAGATTTGTTTGTGTTTTTTAATAATATTAATAGCAAAAAAAGTCTTGATTAATGCATGATAAAAAGGATTTAATGCAATATACGTGAAAATAATATGTACACGAGTTTTGAATAAAATATATTTATATGTTAATATATAAATAATAATAATATGTACATATAATAATTAATAATATAAAACTTAATAATAACAATAATTATAATTATTATAAAAATATAATATAATAATAATAATAAGAAAATATAATTAAAATAATTATAAAATGTAAGATATAAATAATTACCAGGGGGTGCATTATTAGTTGATGAGTAAAAACAGGGGGGTTGCTAAAAGTAGTGTTGGCTGGCCCAACTATAGTTCTGAGCAGGGGGTACACTGCTAGCTTTGTTTTAGTAATAAGGCTAAGAGGGGTGCAAATAGCGTGTGGGCTAGGCCCAACACAAATTTTTGAAGCGAGACTGTTGTATCGTGTAAGCGAGGTGTATGGATCTTATGATGCAGCATGGGCTTATGGCTGTTTGATTAACATCAAGCGGATGATAAGCGAGGGAATAAGATAGCCCAGATGGGCGCGCTGCATGGGATCCAAACAGAGATCGTAATTTGTTTTATTCATTTTTCAAATCACTTAGGTTTTTTCAGTAGTCCTCTTTCTCTTCCACGCATCTCACTTTCCCCTTATAACCCTAAGAAAAAACCCCAGTGACGCCTAACCCTCTTCGTCGTAACCCCTTCCAACAATCAGAACATACAACCAAAAATTAAGGAACTAAGTTGGTTTTTTTACCCCTCTTGATTCTAGCGTCTGGCTCTTCTAATCTTCTTCTATCTATGTTTGACAGGTGACAGTGGAACGAGAGGTTGAAGATGGTGGTCAATGGTGACGCTTAGCGGTGGCTCGCGGTTGTAACGCCCCGATATTTAATTATTTATTTAATCAAATATTGTTTTGAATATTTTATTTTAATTCAAATTTTTATCGTTGAAGTCGGGATTATTTTATTAAGTTGGAATAATAATTAATCAGGTTTATATAGGTATAAATAAGTTGAAGTAGCATTTTACTAATAAGCTTAGAATTGATGTTGGGCTTAAGTATGGTGTCGCGAAGTAATAAGGGGGGGGGGGGGGGGGGGGGTGTATTGATTATGCCCATTTAAGTTACTAAGAATTAAATAATAGTACTTTATTTGAAAATAGAAGAAAAGAGAGAAAGTGGTGTTATCTGGAAAAACAAAAAAAAAGAGAATATGGTTTTGTGAGAAGAGAAGAGGAACGAGAAAGTTGCTGCTAGGTCCAATCTCAGAAATTCCATCGAAGCTTCCTTGAGTGCTTTCAAATCAAACCAGGTAAGGGTGTGGTTCTTATCCTATAATGGGGTATATGATATTTTTATGTGGAATCTTTATTGTTTCATTGATTTATGTTGGTTTGTGTTGTTGTGATAAGCATGATCAATATTGTTTTAGTTATAGAAATGTCAAATAAGTATGTGGGTTGTTGTGCTAAATGCTTGTCTGGTTTGGGTTTGTATTAGGAGACAAATGAGTTATTGAAGCATTATAGAAACTACGCATAGAAAATAAGTATAGGAAATAAGAAAAAGGATTGAAAATGAAACTGAAGTGGAAGTGACGTCCGAAACTTTTGTATATGGGGGTTGTCGTTCGGAAGCCTTTGGGAAGAGAGAAGTGTCGATCGGCACTAGGCAATGGTGGGATAAAAAGTGCAACTTTGGTAATGTGAGGCAGGGGCACTTGCTTCTGTCTCTGTTTCTCAGTTTTGTCCTTCTATGGCACTATGCTGCAAAATTTCTAAATGATATCAGTAATTGCTAATAGCAGTATATATGAGTGTCATTGTTTTCAGTAGCAATAGATTAAATTTAGTTGCTAGAAGCTAGTTTTATATGGAAGAATGCCACATCCATTAGTTGTATAATAAATTAGTAATTTTAGGGAGAACAATTAACAGTGGACTATATATATTTTAAATGGCTGAATTAGTATTTTATTAGTGATGAAAATAATTTAGCAGTGGGATTAATTGATTAAGTTGGCAAATAATTGGAAATGAGTCGATTAATTCGGTATATTGGTATATTGATGTATTTTGCAAATTGACTGAAATGTCGTTTTGTTTCGATATCTCCGTGGTGAATAAATGTTGTGATTTACAAATTGTTATGACAAAGATTTACCTTGATTAATTGGTAATGACTGTGATATAGGCCTTTGTCCAATGTTGAAGGTGTGAATTGTTGTTATGTCGACCCTTATTATGTTGTTGTCATTGTTGCGTTGCCAAGATGTGGTTGTTTATATCATCGCATAACATAGTATAACATTAAAGTTGGCCTGGATTGGCATGTTCTAAGTTGGAGTGAATGCTCACCACATTGGCCTTTATTGGCAATATTTTATGTTGAGGGCTTATGCCTTATGCCTCGGTAAACTGGCATTTTCTAAGTTGGGAGTTCTGCTCCAATGGTACCACATGCATTTGCATAATTGAGTCGCATTTGAACACGTTGATTTGTTGCTTATTTGAAGTGTTGTTTACGCACGGTAATGTTATAAGTGGAATTGAGGTGTTGGTGTATGGTATTGCTTTATGTTGATTTGGTATGAAGTGGTGATTTTACATAAACTGATTTCGATATATTATTTATCATATGTTCTATTATAGTATTCGATATCTCACCCCTTCTGTTTGAATGTTACCCTTTGTTGGTAACGTGCAGGTAACCAATAGGAGTAGCCGTTAGTGTTGTTAGTTCGAGTTTGGTGTCATTTTCTCTGATACGTAGCACTCAGAGGGGTGGGGGGAGGGGGGGGGATGAACGCTTGTCTTATTTTGTTGTTTATTTATCGAACCTTATGTTGTTATTTGAGGAGTTATCGTATTGATGTTGTTTTATGATTCAAAAGATGCTATGTCTCATATGGAGAATTATTATGAATCTGCTGCGTGCTTAATCAAAGTTGGTTTATGTTATGAAGACTTTATTCATGAGTTGTGTTCATTCTGTTTTCTTTAAGTGTTATGTATCTATTCTAAAAGCATGACAGGTTTATGTGTCTCTGTTGAATGTGTAATATCCTGATTATTTTGGAAATTTTTATACTCTGATTTTTCCGTAAATTGCTTGGCGGTAAAATTGGGGTGTTACATTAGTGGTATCAGAGCACATTGATCCTCCCTATCAAGTTATCGAGTCGTAGTTGTGTAACAATCGAGTATTGTTAGTTTTCTTAACCGTTGTGTGTGTTGTAGTGATAAGATAAGATGGCTGGGAGGAACGATGCTGCGATTGCTGATGCTCTGCAAGCGATGGCTCAGGCTATGCAGAGTCAGCCTAATGCAAACGAGAATGTCGGATCTCATTGTGATACGGTGGCAGAATCGACTGTTAATACTGGTTTGCGTTTTTTGTTTGCAAAATCTCGGGTTAAGCAAGAGTCGCCACTGACTTTTATTTCATCCAACAAAGGAAAAGGAAAAAGAACAGAAAAAACCTTTTTTCAAGAATGTTTCTGAGTACGCAGGCTAGATTATAGAAATGGAAGGTGTTAGCACCCTTTCCATCCATGGTTTTCCATGGGCTCTTAGGTACTTGCTCATTTTTAAATTGCTTGTGTGTGCTTTCTTTGAAAAGTTTTGTTTTACTTCGTTTTAACCCTTGTTTTTGTCCTCAAGAGTGTTACAACGTTGTTTTTGAAAACTTTGTTTGGGAAAGTGTTGGTGTGAAAAAGTTTGTTTGTTTGAGCAAGTACTTAAGAACTAATCTACCTACTCGAAAAAGTCTGTTTGTTTTCCTTTTAGACAAGCTATCCCATTATTGAGAAATAGGTAGCATTGTTGTTGGAGTTTTTTAGGGACATTCGAAGGGACGTTTATGATCATTGAAGGCAACATGTAGGGATACCTTAGCAGTTCGAAGGGACTGTCATCATATATTCGTAGGCAACATCGAGGGACAAGATCGTTTCTCATAGGCAACTCGAGGGACATTAAAGGACTATGATCTTTATGATGATTTTTAGAATGAGGGTCTTTTGCTAAGATATCCCTACGTTCGAGGGACATGACGATTGTTTTCCGAGGCAACCAAGTGGGGAGTACCCTAGGGGTGCAAGTGTGCAACCTGTGTTCTTTCAGTTATATTTATCTTGTAATTGAATGATGAATTTAATTGATTAAGCATACAAACCTAAGTTGCTAACAATTATATACAATCATATAAAATAAAAGCGAGAAAATAAAAGAGTCCTACGCTATTACAAGGGCTCGGGGAGGGGGTTACATAATCAAACCTGGGAGTAAACAGTAAATAAAAGGCAGTAAAATAAACCCTAATTAAAAGCTATTACAAACTCGAAGCAGGTACAATAATTGGAAAAATAAATAAATAACTGCGCGCGAAGAATTAAGACAGGAATAAAGTTTAAGTCCTAAAAAATCTAATCAATTAAAGAGAAAATATTTTTGTATTTTATTATTGAGAAAAATATTTGAAATGTTAACCTATATCTAATTACTTAAATAAAAATATTTCATGGTATTTTATTGAGAAAATTAAATATTTGAGAATTAAACCTAATTTGTCTAATTAATTTTAATTATTAAAACAATCAAGTCAAGATCATTAAATTAATTATTTTCCAAAAAAAACTAATTTTAATAAAAAACCTAATTCTACATTTTTGTGGTTTTCTTGATTTTATGATTAAATAAAAAAAATGGTTTTTTTTTGTTATTTTGTAAAAAAGAAATTAATCAAATAAAATAAAAGAAAATAAAGAAAGAAAGTAATTGGGCCTGTGGTGAAAGCAGATTGGGGGTGTGAAGTTGAGTTTCGTTGAGCCCAAATCCCTTGCTTAGCCCAGTCAATGCGCTAGATCCAATGTGATACTCTTTCTGATGGTCCATGGTATGACTTGAGCGTTGGGCGTTGGATCTGGATTGATGATGAATCAAATGGCTGGATGGTTGGATGTATGATAGACGCTTGGCAACATAATGTACAGAACCTGTAATTAAATGTTAAGAAAAATAGAGAAAACGCTAGGATGGTTAGTTGTAAATATAATAACATAAATAAAATATAAAGGCAATAAAGTGGTCTTTCCCAAACGCGCGGGTGATCCAAACACCCAATGGGATTCTGCCACCTAATTGTCTTCTTCCCCATAACTGTTGTTCTTTGCCACACTTTTACCTACAATCGTTTCCGTCACTAAAAGCTATAGTGACAGATTTTGTTCGTAGCCATAAACCTGTAAAATTCAAAAACGCAGCACAAGCAGAATAAATTCAAACCAAAGACATGGATCAATTGCAAATCATATTCTAAGCATGATGGTACCCTGATTTTGTCCAATTTTTCCTATATATGGAATTACCAATTTGGGACCTCAAAACCCTAACAATGGCATCGTGCCATTCCTGCACTTAAACTTCAATCAAACCAATTAAAAACATTTCAAATATGATAGCAAGCATGGATATATGATCAAAACATGTTTATGATGGATAAATTATTGAAAATGAATCTTGAAAAAAGATGCAAACCGTGGCACTGTGAGGCGTGATTTCCGAAGGTTTTAAGGCTTGAGGATGATTGAAATGGCTTCAGAAGATGTCCAAGAACGGATTGCTGGCCTTGGAATTGCTTGAAACGGCTTGTAGAATCGAAATCGACCTGAACTTTTTTGATAAATAATTGAGACTTTTCTTCCTTATTTCATGACCCCAATCCTCTTTTATGCTTTGGAAATGTTGTGTATATATCATAGAATGATTTAGGTCAACAAAAACTGATCATATCTTTGCAAATTATGGAGATTAGATTTCATTCTTTGCCTTGTATGATTTGTTTCCAAAATAGACCAAATTAAGATCTTTTCCAATCAATTAGCTCTTGCACTATTTTTTTGATTTGCTAGCTGTTCATGGACTCATAATATGCTCAGAAAATCAAATCTTTGATTTTATTTGATTATTCTACTATTTAAATTGATTTATTTTGATTTAAATGGATAAAAAATCAAAATGAATAATAAAAATAATAAAATAATATGTGGATAAGCTCAGGGGTCGTGGGACATTTTAGGAACAAGTTTCAAACAAGAAAACATGGGCCCATTTGGAAAAAAAATCATTTTGATCAATATTGACTTCATGCACATTTCGAAAAATTGGTCAACTTTGACAATACACATCTCTCTCATTTTTAACCCTAAGAAGGTGTTCTTTGACTTTTTAAAAAGCTTAGGATGTCCCCTAAACACCCCATTTGGTTTTATCTCAATTGGGTCTTCCATGTTCATGTAAGAAGCTTTGACCCAAAAGGTGTTTTTGTTGACTTTTCAAAAGGACCTATAATGTATAAATTCATATCTTTTGAATAGTGCATATTTTGAACTTGTGGCTGGAAGATGAGCTGTAGGGAATTGCATCCTCTTTAAAATTAGCCTTGGATGTAAAATTTCTGATAAAGTATGAAGAAGTTATGCCTGGTCAAAGTTTGGTTGACTTTTTCTATGAAACCCTAATTTAGCAACTTTTGGGTTTTGATGAATTTGGGGAATCATGATCAACCCTTGATCAAATGATGTATATCACTTCAAAATGTTGATGTTGACCAAAAATCTTAAAGTTTGACTGTATGTGGGCCACAGTTGACTTTTGACCTAATATAGTTAATTTTCAGGCATCTGGGCAATTGACTGAGCAAACTTCTTGTGCAAGGGAAGAGACTTGACATGGATTATCTTGAGGGCACATTAGGACCATGGTAATAATTTGGGGCCTTTGGAGTTCACACATCTTGATAAAAATGGAAACCCTAGTTTGAGATTCATTGCTTTAGGAGAGAGTTTGTTTGGTAAACTCTTGGGCATCCTTGAGCAAGTTGAGGACCTCAATGGGCATGTCTTGAGAGAAATGAGAGGGAAAATTTTGGGGTATAACAGATGCCCCGGTTCAATCTTCTTAAATCTGAGGATATAGATTGGTTGTCTGCCTTTCGTAATCTGAAGGTGGAAGATGATTGAACATTAGAGTGCCCAGAAATTTGCACTCGCCTGAGATGCTGCTGGACCGTGAAGGTAGTATCGGGAATGGGCTTACAGATGCCATCTAGAGGATGTTGATTTCCAGAGATATTCCTTTTATGAGAATTCCTGTTCCTGTCATTGAGGAGGAATCTGCTGAGGAATGTTGGTCTCTGTCTTGGGAGAAATAGAATTTTAGGAGCTTCAGTTATCCGTTACTCTACTGGGGAATCATCTCTTAGTCTAGGAGGTGAAAGTGAACTGCCATTTGGTCGTGCTCCTGGATTTACGGTGATTTGCTGAGGATAATAAGATTGACTGCTATCTGGTCGTGCTCCAGGTTTCATAGTTACTTACTGGGGAGATGAGATTAAACTTGCTATCTGGTCATGCTCTAGGCTTTGCAATTTCTCAATTCTTATCTGGTCGTGTTCCAGGCTTCAGAAGGAATTAAGTGGTTATCCGGTCACATCCAGGTTTCAACTTGAATTTAAGGCATACTAATATCCGATCGTTTCTAGGATTCAATAGTAATCGGCCAAGTAAACAGCAATTTGGTCGAATTCCAAGCTTCACAGTACTTCATAATGTTATCTGGTCGTGCTCCAGGTTTCAAAGTGTCTCTTGCCGCTATCTGGTCGTGCTCCAGTGTTCACAATATCTTATACCGTTATCTGGTCGATTCCAGGCTTCGGTAATTTGGAGAAATTAAGATATTATCCGGTCGATTTCTGGGCTTCATAGCTTTTTTAAGATATACCACTATCTGGTCAATTCCAAGCTTCGTAGTATTTTGGAGAAATCAAGATATTATTCGGTCGATTTCCGGGCTTCATAGCTTGAATTTGAGATATACCACTATCTGGTCGATTCCAGGCTTCGTAGTATTTTGTACTGTTATCCGGTTGATTTCCAGGCTTCATAGTGTGATGGGGAAATTAAGTTATTATCCAGTTGATTTTCGGGCTTCATAGCTTTTAAATTGGAATAGAAATCTTAGTATCGATTTGATTGAACCAGGTAAAGGTCTCGAGTTGTCTTCAACTAGGAGAGAAATCTTTGTACCAATTTGACTGAACCCGAGAGAGGTCTCGGATTAACTTTGACTAGCATAGAAATTAGTGGAATCTTAGTGGCGATTCGGCTGACCCAGACGAAAGTCTTAAAACATATTCAACTAGAATAGAAACCTTAGTGTCGGTTTAACTGAACCGGAGAAAATTTGTGAGAACTTCAATTGGGGGAGAAATCTTAGTATCGATTTGACTGATCCCGGGAGAGGTCTCGGATTAAGTTTGACTGGCATAGAAATCAGGGGAATCTTAGCAGGGATTCGGCTGAACCAGACGAAAGTCTTAGCACATCTTCACCTAGAATAGAAGCCTTAGTGTCAGTTTGACTGAACCGGAGAAATTTTTTGAGAACTTCAATTGGGATAGAAATATTAGTATCAATTTGAATGATCCTGGGAGAGGTCTCAGATTAACTTTGACTGGCATAGAAATCAGGGGAATCATAGCAGCGATTCGGATGACCTAGACGAAAGTCTTAACACATCTTCACCTAGAATAGAAACCTTAGTGTTGGTTTGACTGAACCAGAGAAAGTGTTGGAATATCTTTAACTGGAATAGAAACCTTAGTGTCTATTTGACTGCACCAGAGAAAGTGTTGGAATATCTTCAACTGGAATAGAAACCTTGGTGTCGGTTTGACTGAACCAGAGAGAACTCGTGAGAACTTGATTGAATCTTTACCTGAAAGGTAAAGAGTTAGTTGTATGTAATGTCATGGTGTATGAAATGTATTGAGTAATGATGTTCTCAAAATAAATGAGATTGTGCTATATAATATGTATGCACATGCCATGATGTATGGATATGTAATGCTATTGTGATATTCTCTAGCTGGGGAAAATAAATCCTGGACTGCTACTGGAGTATAAGGAGTTGAGTTCTTCGTTTTCGCTGGGGATAGTGACCGAAGATGATTAGTTGGGGATTTACATCCATTCTGCTTGAGAACATTCTACCGGAGGAGACTCTATCTGAGAATAATCCTGCGGGGGAATGACTCTATGGGGAAGAGAGATACGCTGTTGGAAGATCTGCTGATTTGGAGAAATAAACTCAGCTGGGGTTGAACTTCCATTGCTAGAGAGAAGAGCTCTATTGGAGGTTGAGCTTCCGCTGTCAGAGAAATAAACTCTGCTCGGGAGATGGCTTTATAAACTGTTTAAGATTATAAAGCTCGGATGGGGAATACAGACATTAGCTTTCTGAAAGAGCCTGCTGGGGAAGGAATTCCTGATTGGGGATATGGAGGTAAGACCTTGGTTGTCTCGACTCTATGGGGAGTATAGGTATCACTGGCTTATATGTGATAGTGAATTTGCTTCCAACTGTCTCTGCCCCTTGTACCATGCTGGAAAAAGTACATGTGGAGATTTTGTGGATGGATCTATGTCGTGATTGTACTTGAACATGTATTTAATGAGTGTCAGGATGACATCCGTCTCTGGATCGTATCTGAACTGTACTTGAAACATGTGTTGAATGAGTTTCAGAATGACATCCGTCTATGGATCGTATCTGAAAGTTAAATCTGAATGAGTATCAGAATGGCATCCGTATCTGGAGCGTATCTGAACTGTATATGAAAGTTGAATCTGAATGAGTATCATAATGGCATCCGTATCTGGAGCGCATCTGAATTGTTTCTCAATGTATGAAAATCTTGAATAAGTAGCAGAATGACATTCTTATCTGGATCGTATCTGAACAGTTTCTCGATTCTGGTGCTCTTGATGAATGATGATCAAGGTATACGTCTTCCACTGATAGAAAGGTGACTGGACATAGTCGTACGTTTTAAATCCCTAATTTTTGCCTGGACTGTCCTTTCGGGTTTTCAGTCCACCGGGATACCTTTTTGCCCAAGCCGCCTTTTCAGGTTTTCGACTTGTCGGGTGTACAGATTTTTTTTATGTATATCCCTAACTTTTGCCCGAACCCTTTTGGTTCGCCGGGATTCCCTTATTTTTGCCTAGGTGTGTCAACCTAGCGGGTCTTTTTTTTCATGCGGAGTATTTTCCCACTATGTCAACGCTTTCAGGATGTAGAGAGTCGTCACTGTCCATAGTGTTGTGTTGTAGTACTGTCAAAAATGTTTTCTTGATGGCACATGATTCGTTGCTGGAATGCATGTGTAATGCCCCAAGTGATTCAGATGGAGATCTGCCCCTGGTTATTTGGAACTTTTGGAGAGACTGCCCCAGGTGTGTTTAGACATCATGTCATGCGCCTTGCTTATGGAAGACTTGTTATTGGAAGTGGCTTTCCTGCTGAGGTGATTCAGTCCATTGAGAGGATGTATGTTCATTAAATATCCATTGTGCGGATTTCTCTGTTGTCAAACAATTAGTCGTATGCAAATAATGTCATTTAAATAATGCAAAACTCATGTCTGTCTTGAAAATTTTTGAAAATGTGTTTTGCATAGTAAAATGAAATTTACAAGAATCTGATATCAACTCAGGATTCGTAACAAAGCCTACAGGAGTCATGATACCTTTGTAACAATATGCTCTCAAACTAACCCATGCTTAAGCTAGGACTTTTAAGGGTTATAACGTGGCCTGGTTCACGGTTGAAGAAACAAAGGATAAAGGCTCAATTTTTTTTGTACCTAACCCGCTCTTCGTGATGTTCTTCAGTGCTATGCTCAGTTAATTGCATGTTTAGATCCCAATTGAGTCTGGAATATTTGCTCTGATACTTGGTGTTGATTCATAAATTGAACATTTTTTTTGAGAAGGCAGTCATTTTTATAATCTTCTTTTTGTCGAGGATTTGTAGCAACCTCTTTTTTTTGGTTTTCGTTATCCCTTCTTTTGCCTGAACTGTTTCTTTTGTGATTACAGTCAGCGGGATGCCCCAATTTTTCTCTTAAGTCTCCTTCATAGGTTTTGACTTAATGGGCTTTTATTTCGAGAGATAATGACTGCCTGTCTTGACGATTATACAGAACCATCACCGTCTTTTTTTTGGAAGGACGTCTTCGATGCCATTCATTGTGTACGAAGAGGCTGATTGTGACTGAATGCGCCTCTGAATTAACTGAGAAAAATATCCTGCCCCAGGTTATGATTAAGGGATTTAATTTGTGTGAAAAGAAAAACTCCTACTTCTTTGGCTCGAAGGGGTTGACTAGGGATTATCTTCCTTATAACTCCACTGTTTAGGATTTGAAACAACACGTGTGCATCATCAGCGGGGTCCGTTCAAAAGCATATTGTAGATATTGTGGTATCATTTTTGTCATCCTCCCTCTAAGGCTTAGAGTTTTTTAATCGAGAGTTGAATATCACGAAAAGGAAGTAAGAACGCATTTTTGAAATAGTGAATACGAATGAATTGATTCAAGACAAACATGTGCAATGCATTGATGAAATAACGAGGTTTGATATGAATAAATGTTCAAACAAATCAAAAAAAAATTACACATTGAAAATTCTAATGAACGAAAAGTCTTCTTGTGAGAACTTGTCACTTCAGATGGTATGCTTTTGAGGGATGGCAGAAGAACTCAACCTGACTGTCTTGTGCGAATTCTAGCGCTCCTTCTTCAATCAGGTCTTGAATTTTATTTCTCAACGCCCAACAACTGTTAGTGTCATGTTCAGGACTGTTGGAGTGGTACACACATCTTGCATTTGGATTGTACCTTGGGGAGGCTATGTTGGGATTCTGAGGAGGGTCCCTTAATATAACCAACTTGGCCTTCAACAGGCGTTGCAATGCTTAAGCCAATGACATGTTGATTTCTGTGAAGCGTCTTTCAGATGTATTCTTCTTATGCTGATTGCCCCGTTGTCGTTGGCGAGGTTGTGGTTGGGCTTTTGATGTAGTAGCAATCTGGAAAGGTATGTTCCTGACCAAACCAGCCTCTTCTCTCACTAGGGGCTGATTAATGCCTTGATCCACCATTTTAACTGTTTGTTTCATGGATATGCATCCATCTTGGAGAAGCTTGTTGAGGAAGGCTCTTAGCCCTTCTTATCCTCGAGCTAAGTTTTGGATAAGATCTATCTGCCCCAGCATTTGGATTCTCATTGCTTCTACCTCAGCTTGCAGTTGTTCCAATTGTTCATCCTTGTTGTTTTCAGGACGTTCTTTGGTCAGATTCCTGACGAAGAGTGTTTTCAGGTCTTCTTGCCCCTTGGATAGATTCAGGAGAAATTCCTTGAACTGGGCATCTTGAGCTTGGAGATCTCTGTTGTCTTGTTGGAGAGCCATTGCTGAAATAAACAGTGAGAACATGAGAGACCTGTACTGGAAGACCTGTTATGCAATGATATATATGTATGCAATGTTTTCAAGGATCTCGTAGGGTAAACAAGAAAATGCCAGAATTTGAATTTTGCAGCTTTGATTAAAGAGCTTTGTATCGTTAAGAGTCCTTCTACATAGCCCCTGACTCAAGTTGTTGAGTTTTGATCTTCTGACGACATTGGCTAGAGGAAAATAAATCCCCTTGCCCCTTGCTAGACGTTTGATTTATCATAACCTGCATCACAGGCCCTAAAGATCCTTGAAATGGTTAAGGAAATGTTAAGGCATGATGTTATGATGTGTATTCTATGCTTTTAAGCAAAGGTGCGAAGTAGTGTAAGCAAGTAAGCTCTGCAAGAAATCCAAGTTATTGGATAATAACTGTAAACAAAACCTGCAAGAAACTCATGTTGTCAGGTAATAAGACTCTGCAAGTAGTTCAAGTTGAAAGCACACAAGTCACGCAAAGAACCTTAGGTTTAGGCTTGCATGGGTTTTAAGGTCATACCCTCTTGAAGCTGGATTAGTTCAACATGTCCTATAAATATGTAATCGAGTTCTAAAGGGATCTCAATATCACCGATCTTTCCCCCAACTTCGTTCAATAGGTGATTGACTAGCAACCAAAAAAAACTCAAGAGTCAAACCTCAATAAGTGTAGCATCGAGTATCTGTCGACCTTGGGCATACACCAAAGTCGGCCATCTCGCTACGTCCTATTGGCCAAGTTGTGCAGTTAAAGGTTCTAAGGTCAGTTGATGCTTTATGACACCACGCGGCGGCCCCGTACATCTCCCTGATTGACTCAAGGGTTACGAGTACCAACTAAAGTGCCACATCAACGTAGCTACTGCTTCAACCGTGTCGGTATACCCTAGCATAACTCCCTCACAGTTTATTGCTACTTACCTAAAAGGTGTTTCCCGATCCGAGTGTAGGATCAAAAAACCCAAACAGTTCCCATAAATATAAAGCAAGCAAGACAATTAAGAGAAAGCAATTAAATATGACCTAGATCCTAAGGTTTACCCCACTTTATATTTTACTCCCCAACAGAGTCGCCAGTTCTGTGATACGGTGGTAGAACCGACTGTTAATACTGGTTTGCGTTTTTTGTTCACAAAATGTCGCGGTAAGCAAGAGTCGCCACCGACTTTTATTTCATCCAACAAAGGAAAAGGAAAAAGAACAGAAAAAACCTTTTTTCGAGAATGTTTCTAAGTACAGGGGGTAGATTATAGAAAGGGAAGGTATTAGCACCCTTTCCATCCATGGTTTTCCATGGGCTCTTAGGTACTTGCTCATTTTTAAATTGCTTGTGTGTGCTTACTTTGAAAAGTTTTGTTTTTACTTCGTTTTAACCCTTGTTTTTGTCCTCAAGAGTGTTACGACGTTGTTTTTGAAAACTTTGTTTGGGAAAGTGTTGGTGTGAAAAAGTTTGTTTGTTTGAGCAAGTACTTAAGAACTAATCTACCTATTAAAAAAAGTCTGTTTGTTTTCCTTTTAGACAATGCTATCCCATTATTGAGAAATAGGTAGCATCATCGTTGGAGTTTTTTAGGGACATTCGAAGGGACGTTTATGGTCATTGAAGGCAACATGCAGGGATACCTTAGTAGTTCGAAGGGACTGTCATCATATATTCATAGGCAACATCGAGGGACAAGATCATTTCTTGTAGGCAACTCGAGGGACATTAAGGGACTATGATCTTTATGATGATTTTAAGATTGAGGGTCTTTTTCTAAGATATCCCTACGTTCGAGGGACATGACCATTGTTTTCTGAGGCAACCAAGTGGGGAGTACCCTAGGGGTGCAAGTGTGCAATAGTGTGTTTTTTCAGTTATATTTATCTTGTAATTAAATGTTCTATTTAATTGATTAAGCATACAAACCTAGGTTGCTAACAATTATATACAAGCATATAAAATACAAGCGAGAAAATAAAAGAGTCCTACGCTATTACGAGGTATGATACGGTGGGAGAACTGACTTGAGGTTTTGCGTTTGTTTTCGCAAATTTTTCGGTTGAGCAAGAGTCGCCACCGACTTTTTATTTTATCCTAAGGAAAGGTTAAAAAGCACAGCAAAAACCTTTGAGATGTTTTCTTGGGTTCGGGGAGTAGATTATAGAAAGGGAAGGTATTATCACCCTTTCTATCCATGGTTATCCATGGGCTCTTAGTTACTTGCTTAGATCAACTTGCCTTGATTTTCAATTGTTTGAAATGGTGCTTTCAATTGTTTGAAATGGTGCTTTGTGTGTGGGTTTGAAAATGTTTTTGAAAAGAGGCCAATGTGGTGGCAACCTTTGTAATGATCCATGTTGGGATGTATACAAAGATGTATGTCTTTTGAAAAGGTTTTCAATGTTTTTGAAAGTTGTTTTTTGAAAGTGTTGTGATGTGTGATTTTGAAAAAAATAGGCAAGTGTTTTTGTTTTGCAAGTTGGCAAGTAATCAAGAGTTTGTCTACTCTAAATTTCTCAAAGATCTTTGCTATGTTTTAAACCTTTTAACAATTTTGTTCCACCATTGTATTTGGTGGACAATCTTGTCTTAGGATGTGAACGGGACAGGCGCGGGTCATCGTTTAGACCATGATTGCAATGGTGCCAAGTATCTTTGGGCAATTTTTCCTTTAAGGGACTTGATCATTTTTAGGCAACTTTTGAAAGCGTCATCGAGGCACTATGATCATTTGATTGTTTTGTTTTTGCCAAAGATACCTAACATGCAACATGGCCCATTATTGAAGGCAACAAGTGGAATACCCTAGGGGTGCAAGTGTGATTAGTGTTGTCCATTTTCATGCTTGTTTATCTTGAATTTAGGTCAAACTATTTGTTGTTTTTGATTTTCATACAAAACCCTAATTCTAACATGGCATATTTAGAAAGCTTTTAAAGTGCGGAATTTAAAGGTCCTAAATTATTACAACACAATATATGGGAAGGGGGGTACAAATGTTCAAATGGGGATATTTTAGCAAGAAATTAAAACCTAAACTATTACATCCAAATTGAATTATACAAATTAATTAATTGCACAATAATTAAATAAAATAAAATAAATATGCAAGATGCAAAAATGATTTTTATATGTATGTAAAAAGTATTTTTTCATGTATCAAATAAACAAAAATAAAATGAATTAATTTTTGGTATTTTTATGTATTTAGGGCAAAACCCTAATTTGCTAAATAAAAGTATTAATTATTTAATGTATGCAATATTTATTAATTATGTACAAAAAATAAATAAAAAGGAAATATATTGTCAAAAAGTGATTTTTTTAAGTTAAATATTAATAAAAATAAAAATGTATTATTTTTATGTTTTTAACCTAAATAGACTAATAAATATTTAAGTATTTATATTATTTACTAAATATATTAAATATGTATAAAAATAAAATATTTAATGTTTACAAAAAAAGTATATTTTTTCATGAAATGTTTTCAAAGGTACAATAAAATAAAAAATCAGAAATAAAAGTGTTTGTATTATTTTTAGTTATTTTAAATAAAAGTATATTTATGATTATTTATGTACAAAACTAAATAAAACCAAATAAATATCAAATAAAATGCAAAAAATGTGAGAAAAATAATTTTAATATTTTTTCATGCTTAAATAAAAATATAGAAACAAAATCAAAAGGAAAAAATAAAAAATGACAAGTATATCTCAAAATGGGCCAGGGGGTGCATGTGAAAAATGAAAGTGCAAAAAGGAAAAATATCTCAGGCCCAGCCCATGAGAGGTTGTCTTCAAACTCCAGACAAAAAATGTCAAAAACGCGCGCCCTTCCCTCCTGGTTCAAACATCCTGATTCCTGGACTTTTAGCACAAACTTACAACATGAAAAATGTCAAGCATCAAGCCACGATTCCATACATTCCAAGAACTTGATCTAACTCTCAGAAATGAGAGAGAATTTCTCCATCCCTAATTCTTAACCTAAGTTTTTGTCAATGTTCAGGTCTTAAATTCTCTCAACATATGCAATATAAATGGAAAGTGAGGATGTGTATAGCTTCAGGGCCATGAGTAGAACATTTTTCGTTCATAAACTTAAAGCTAACTCTTCCTAGATTGAGAGATAGAAGTCCATGAACTTACCTGCTCAGCTTGGATCGTATCTGGAAATGGAGGTACTTTCAGTGCAAGGTGAGGATTGGTACAGCTTGCTTGAAGTCCAGGGATGCTATTCCAACCTTTAGCTTGCTTTGAAACCAAGTTAATCAAGTTGTGGCAATCAACCTTCAAAACAGAAAAAGTGAAAATGGTGATGTTGGTTAGAGGTGTTACAGGTCGTGTCCAATGCTTGGGATAGCTTGTATATGTGGTATGGAGTGTGTATGAACTGGTTTTAGCAAGAATGCACGAGTGAATTGAGTTATGGAAGTCCAACTGTAGAGGTGACTCTGTTTTCTGCAGTAGGCTGGTGTTTTGATGAATGATGAGGTTTGGAAGGTGTTTTGGTCGTGCCTTAGCTTAGTTATGTTGTTTGGGATGTGTCTAACAAGTTTGTCTAAGCTAGTTCTTGCAGCAATGAGAGTTGGTGTGTGTTATGCAAGGTTTCTTCTAACTTAAGCAAGAAATGGCAAGTTGGTTTACAAGATTCTGTAGGCCCCTCAAGTATGCTGCACACTTGAGTCTTGATCAGTGTGTTATGTCCCTGAACTTGTGCCAAAAGGATTTGCATTGTACTTCAAAGATTGCAATCTTGACATAAAGTTCAACTTTTGAAAAATGGATATATTGCTTTTTCTAATTAAGGACTAATCCTTCATGTAATGACCAAACTCAAAGAATAACACCTTGACACAATGGATTAGAATTTAATTTTGGAGTATAAATGAGATTAGAGGCCTGTAATGTAGCTTAGAGCATGCTGAGTTTAAAAATGCAAAGTTATGGACATGGAAATGGCTCATGAACAAAGTGAGTTTTGCCTATATTTCCAAATTCGATTCTCCCTAACCACAAGGTTGTTTGATGAGTTCTTGGACATTTTGGAAATCTTGGAATGTGTACTACAATCCATCTTTGTAATGAAAATTGAAATTCCAAGTGGAAGCATGTGAAAAGTGGCCATGAAGTTAGGCAAAAATCCTGCCTAGAATAGGTCAAAATTTTTCTAAGTTAAGAATATTTTGCACCCTTGTTCCAAAAATCATAACTTGATCTACAAGCTTATTTTGAGGAAACTTTGTGAATAAAAGTTGTAGATTTTGAAATGGACTATAACTTTCATGTTTTGACTTTTGTTTGAATCCAAATGCATCTTGATGAAAAAATGGGACAAAGTTAGGAAAAAATTAGGGATTTTCATAACTTAGAAAAATTCTAAGTTATGAAAATTCTTCATTTTAAACCCTAATTTGCAATTTTTGATTTCTTGATGAACAAGTTTCATAATTTGGCATGTTTTGATGAAAAATGAATCTTGACACTTGATTTTGACCAAAAAGTCAAAGTTTGACTTTTCAGTATACAGTCAAATTTGGCTCAGTTAACTGGAAAATTCATCTGTCAATCTTGTGCATTTGGGGTCTTTTGAACTTGTTTAACATGTAAAGACAATTCCACGGGGTCCTTGAGTCCATATATGAGCTTGGTTTGCCATTGGCTAGGTCAAACAGTCAAAAATGGCCTTTGTGCAGTCAAAACCCTAAAAATGACCATTTTGCCCTTTTGATGATCTGGTCAAATTTCTTGTGGAATTGTGATCCAAACTTGACCAAATGGTCCATATGAGTTCAATATGTTGATGTTGGTCAAAAATCATGAGGTTTGACTGTCAATTGACCATAGTTGACTTTTCCCCCAATACAGTTGATTTCTAGGTCAACTGTCCAATTGACTGGGCAAAGTTTGGAATCAAGACTTGAAACTTGGTATGGATAAACTTGGGAGTCCAATATGAATCCTGAAAGTCATCTTGGGCGTTTTAGGTCAAAACATCTTTGTGCAAACACAAACCCTAATTTGGGTCAATAGTGCAAGGAAGAGTCTTGAGCAGAGCAAACCCTAACTTGATCTTGAGCTCCAAGGGTCTTGTGGTGAGAAAATGTTGAGGAAATGGGAGGGCAAATTTTGGGGTACAACACGAGGCCTCGGGGAGGGGGGTTACATAATCAAACCTAGGAGTAAACAGTAAATAAAAGGCAGTAAAATAAACCCTAATTAAAAGCTATTACAAACTCGAAGCAGGTATAATAATTGGAAAAATAAATAAAAAACTGTGCGCGAAGAATTAAGACGGGAATAAAGTTTAAGTCCTAAAAAATCTAATCAATTAAAGAGAAAATATTTTTGTATTTTATTATTGAGAAAAATATTTGAAATCTTAACCTAAATCTAATTACTTAAAGAAAAATATTTTTTGGTATTTTATTGAGAAAAATAAATATTTGTGAATTAAAACTAATTTGTCTAATTAATTTTAATTATGAAAACAATTAAGTCAAGGTCATTAAATTAATTATTTTCCAAAAAAAAACTAATTTTAATAAAAAACCTAATTCTACATTTTTGTGGTTTTCTTGATTTTATGATTAAATAAAAAAATGATTTTTTTTGTTGTTTTGTAAACAAGAAATTAATCAAATAAAATAAAAGAAAATAAAGAAAGAAAGTAATTGGGCCTTTGGTGAAGGTAGATTGGGGGTGTGAAGCTGAATTTCAGTGTTCCCAAATTCTTTGCTCAACCCAATCAACGCGCTAGATCCAATGTGATACTTTTTCTGATGGTCCATGGTATGACTTAAGCGTTGGGCGTTGGATCTAGAATTGATGATGAATCCAATGGCTGGATGGTTGGATGTATGATAGACGCCTGGCAACATAGTGTACATAACCTGCAATTAAATGTTAATAAAAATAGAGAAAACGCTGGGATGGTTAGTTGTAAATATAATAACATAAATAAAATATAAAGGAAATAAAGTGGTCTTTCCCAAAAACGCGCGTGATTCAAATCACCCAATGGGATTCTGCCACCTAATTGTCTTCTTCCCCATAACTGTTGTTTTTGGCCACACTTTTACCTACAGTCGTTTCCGTCACTAAAAGCTATAGTTACGGATTTTGTTCGTAGCCATAAACCTATAAAATTCAAAAACGCAGCACAAGCAAAATAAATTCAAACCAAAGACATGGATCAATTGCAAATCATCTTCTAAGCATGATGGTACCCCTGATTTTGTCCAATTTTGCCTCTATATGGAATTCCCAATTTGGGTCCTGAAAACCCTAACAATGGCATCGTGCCATTCCTGCACTTAAAATTCAATCAAACCAATCAAAAACATTGCAAATATGATAGCAAGCATGGATATATGATCAATACATGTTTATGATAGATACATTATTGAAAATGAATCTTGAAAAAAGATGCAAACCGTGGCACTTTGAGGCGTGATTTCTGAAGGTTTTAAGGCTTGAGAATGATTGGAATGGCTTCAGAAGATGTCCAGGAACGGATTGTTGGCCTTGGAATTGCTTGAAACGACTTGTAGAATTGAAACCAACCTGCACTTTTTTGACAAAAAATTGAGACTTTTCTTCCTTCTTTCACGACCCCAATCCTCTTTTATGCTTTGGAAATGTTGTGTATATATCATAGATTGATTTAGTTCAACAAAAACTGATCATATCTTTGCAAATTATGGAGATTTGATTTCATTCTTTGCCTTGTATGATTTGTTTCCAAAATAGACCAAATTAAGATCTTTTCCAATCAATTAGCTCTTGCACGAATTTTTTGATTTGCTAGCTGTTCATGGACTCACAATATGCTCATAAAACCAAATCTTTGATTTTATTTGATTATTCTACTATTTAAATTGATTTATTTTGATTTAAATGGATAAAAAATAAAAATAAATAATAAAATAATAGGTGGATAAGCTCAGGGGTCGTGGGCCATCTTAGGAACAAGTTTCAAACAAGAAAACATGGGCCCATTTGAAGAAAAAAAAAGTCATTTTGATCAATATTGACTTCATGCACATTTCCAAAAATTGGCCAACTTTGACAATACACACATCTCTCATTTTTAACCCTAAGAAGGTGTTATTGGACTTTTTAGAAAGCTTAGGATGTCCGCTAAATAACCTTTTTGGTTTCATCTCAATTGGGTCTTCCATGTTCATGTAAGATGCTTTGACCCAAAAGGTGTTTTTGTTGACTTTTCAAAAGGACCTATAATGTAGAAATTCATATATTTTAAATCGTGTATATTTTGAACTTATGGGATGAAGATGAATTGTAGGGAATTGAATCCTCTTCAAAATGAGCCTTGGATGGAAAATGTTTGATAATGTATGAAGAAGTTATGCTTGTTCAAAGTTTGGTTGACTTTTTCTATGAAACCCTAATTTCGCAACTTTTGGGTTTTGATGAATTAGGGGAATTCTTTGGGGAATCATGATCAACCCTTGATCAAATGATGGATATCACTTTACAATGTTTATGTTGACCAAAAATCTTGAAGTTTGACTGTATGTGGGCCACAATTGACTTTTGACGTAGTATAGTTGATTTTCAGGCATCTGATCAATTGACTGAGCAAACTTCTTGTGCAAGGCATGAGACTTGACATGGATGATATTGAGGAAAAATTACGACCATGGAAAGAATTTGGGGCCTTTGGAGTTCACACATCTTGATAAAAATGGAAACCCTAGTTTGAGATTCATTATTTTAGGAGAGAGTTTGTCTGGTCAACTCTTGGGCATCCTTGAGCAAGTTGAGGACCTCAATGGGCATGTCTTGAGTGAAATAAGAGGGCAAATTTTGGGGTACAACACTCGTAGTTTGGCGACTTTCCAAAGGGAGAATCCGCCGGTGTTCAAGGGTAGGCATGATCCTGATGGAGCACTAGATTGGTTGAAGGAAATCGAGAGGATTTTCTGTATGATGGATTGCACCCCAACATAGAAGGTTTGGTTTGGAACTCATATGCTAGCAGTTGAGGCTGATGACTAGTGGCTAGAAATGCGTGCAAGGTTGGAAGCTGCAGGTGAGGAAATCACTTGAATTGTGTTCCGTAGGGAGTTTCATAGGAAGTATTATCCTGAAGATGTTCAGGGTAAGAAAGAGATTGAGTTCCTTGAATTCAAGCAAGGGAACAAATATGTCACTGAGTATGCTACTAAGTTCATTGAGCTAGCTAAGTTCTATCCACATTTTGATGGTGAAGATGCTGAATTTTCTAAGTGCATCAAGTTTGAAAATGGGTTGCGCTCGGAAATCAAGAAGGTTGTTGGATATCAAAAGATTCACGTCTTTTCTGATTTTGTTTATAGTTGCATGATCTTTGAGTAGGATAGCAATTCTCATCACAAGATTGTTAGTGATAAGAGAGGCAAGAATCAACAGAGTCGTGGTAAGCCTTATGATGATGGTAGAGGTAAACAAAGAGTTGCTCATGGTCACAGGACTAGTGGGGGAGATGCTCCTACTAGAGTTGTATGTTTCAAATATGGGCAACCAGGTCACAAGGGTAATGTGTGTACTAATGCGGATGGGAATAGGTGTTTCCATTGTGGTAAGATTGGACATACGATATCTGACTGCAAGCATAGGGAGATGATTTGTTTAAACTGTGGTGGAGAAGGACACATTGGTAGTAATTGTCTGAAACCAAAGAAGGCACAAACTGGTGGCAAGGTGTTTGCTTTGGCTGGGACTTCGACAGCTAGTGAGGATAGACCCATCAGAGGTACATGTTTCATTAATAGTACTCCTTTAATTACTATTATTGATACTGGTGCTACTAATTGTTTTATTGTTGCTGATTATGTTGAAAGATTAGGTCTTGTGTTGTCTTCTATGGATGGAGAAATGGTCGTCGAGATCCCGACAATCGGATCAGTGACTACTTCTCGTTTGTGCTTGAGTTGTCCTTTGTCGATCTTCGACAAAGACTTTGCTGCTGATTTGATTTGTTTTCCATTAAGCGGGTTAGAGGTGATCTTGGGTATGAATTGGTTAGAGTATAACTATGTTCATATCAATTGCTATAACAAGTCTGTGAAGTTTTCTACTCCTGAAGAGGAAAGAGTTGGTTTATTGACCGGTAAACAGTTGAGGCAATTGATGCAAGATGAAGCGCAAATGTTCTCGTTGATGGCGTCGCTATCATTGGAGAACCAAGTTAGGATTGATGAGTTACAGGTGGTGCAAGAATTTCCTGAAGTGTTTCCTGATGAAATTCCTGATGTACCGCCAGAGAGAGAGAGGTTGAATTTGCGATTGATCTTGTACCTGGTACCAGACCTATTTCTATGGCACCGTACAGGATGTCTGTAACTGAATTGTTTGAATTGAAGAAGCAATTAGAAGAGCTACTTAAGAAAAAGTTTGTAAGACCCAGTGGATCGCCATGGGGAGCACCTGTGTTGTTAGTAAAGAAGAAAGATGGAAGTATGAGGCTTTGTGTTGATTACAGGCAGTTGAATAAAGTGACGATTAAGAACAAGTATTCGCTTCCGAGGATTGACGAGTTGATGGATCAATTGGTGGGTGCAAGTGTGTTTTCAAAGATTGATTTGAGGTCAAGATATCACCAGATTAGAGTGAAAGAAGATGATATTCAGAAGACCACATTCAGAACTCAGTATGGACAGTACGGGTATTCGGTGATGCCTTTCGGTGTGACCAATGCGCCGGGAGTATTCATGGTGTACATGAATCATATCTTTCATACTTATTTGGATCAGTTTGTGGTGGTATTCATTGATGACATTCTGATTTACTCTAAGTCGGAAGAAGAACATCAAGAGCACCTAAGAGTTGTATTGCAAGTTTTGAAAGAGAAGAAGTTGTATGTGAAGTTTTCCAAGTTTGAATTTTGGTTGCATGAGGTTAGTTTCCTTGGTAATGTCATTTATGGTAGTGGCATTATCGTGCACCCTTCCAAAGTTGACGTTGTGTTGCAATGGGAAGCTCCATAGTCGGTTACTGAGATTAGAAGTTTCTTGGGATTAGCCGTTACTATAGACGATTTATCGAAGATTTTTCTAAGTTGGCACTTCCGTTGACCAAGTTGACTTGTAAGGGTAAAGCCTTTGTGTTGGATAGTCGACGTGAAGAAAGTTTTACCGAGTTGAATAAGAGGTTGACGTCGGATCCAGTTTTGACCTTTCCTAATCCGGGGGAACCTTTTGTTGTGTATTATGATGCTTGTCTGATGGGGTTAGGTTGTGTACTCATGCAGAATTGTAAGGTGGTTGCTTATGTATCGAGGCAATTGAGGACTCATGAAAAGTATTATCCTACGCATGATTTAGAATTGGCTGCAGTTGTCTTTATGTTGAAAATCTTGAGGCATTATCTTTATGGTTCTAGATTCGAAGTGTTTAGTGACCATAAGAGTTTGAAGTATCTTTTTGATCAGAAAGAGTTGAATATGAGGCAGCGAAGGTGGTTAGAATTGCTGAAGGATTATGATTTCAGTTTGAATTATCATCCAGGAAAAGCTAATGTTGTGCCCAATGCTTTAAGCCTAAAGACGTTGAACATATCGACAATGATGGTTAAAGAGTTGGAGTTGATTGAGCAATTCTGAGATTTGAGTTTAGTTTGTGAAGTGACACTGCAGAGTGTTATGTTGGGAATGTTAAAGATTAATAATGACTTCCTCAACAGTATCAGCAAGGCTCAAAAGCTAGATGTGAAGTTGGTAGATATAATGATGGAATCGATCAATCTGAGAATGACGATTTCAAGATAGATGCGCAAGGTGTGTTGAGATTCCGAGATCGTATTTGCATTCCTGAATATGAAGAGATTAAGAAAGTGATTCTTGAGGAAAGTCATAGAAGCAGTTTGAGTATTCATCCAGGAGCTACTAAAATGTATCAAGATTTGAAAGGTTTGTTTTGGTGGCCTGGTATGAAGCGAGATGTGGAACAGTTTGTGTATGCTTGTTTGAATTGTCAGAAGTCGAAGGTTGAGCATCAAAAGCCTGTGGGGTTGATGCAACCGTTAGAGATTCTATAATGGAAATGGGATAGCATTTCGATGGACTTTGTAACGGGATTACATAGTACCTTGGGAGGACATGACTCGTTATGGGTGATAGTTGATAGGCTTACAAAGTCGGCACACTTTATACCTATTAACATCACATATCCGGTTTCGAAGTTGGCAAATATTTACACCAGAATCATTGTGAAGTTGCATGGTGTTCCTTTGTATATTGTGTTGGATAGAGACCCGAGGTTTACTTCTGATTTCTGGAAAAGTTTGCAAGAGGCATTGGGATCTAAGTTGAGGTTGAGTTCAGCGTATCATCCTCAAACAGATGGTCAGACCGAGAGGACTATTCAGTCATTGGAGGATCTTTTGAGAGCATGTGTTCTTGAACATGGAGGTTCGTGGGATACTTATCTTCCGTTGATTGAGTTCACTTATAATAACAGTTACCATTTAGTATTAGGATGGCATCTTTTGAGGTGTTGTATGGTCAGAGGTGTAGGACTCCATTGTGTTTGCATGAATCTGGTGAAAGTGTGGTACTTGGACCTGAGATTGTTCGAGAGACTACTGAGAAAGTGAATCTTATTCGAGAAAAGATGAAGGTTTCTCAAAGTAGACATAAAAGTTACCATGATAAGAGAAGGAAAGATTTAGAATTCCAAGCTGGTGATCATGTGTTTTTAAGAGTCACGCCTGTGACTGGTGTTAGGCAAGCTCTGAAGTCTAAGAAGCTCACTCCTTGTTTTATTGGTCCGTATCAGATATCGGATCGAGTTGGGAAGGTTTCTTACCGAGTGGTGTTACCTCCAAACCTTGACAATTTTCATGATGTGTTTCATGTGTCGCAACTTCGGAAGTATATTCCCGATCCGTCTCATGTGATTCAGGTGGACGATGTGCAAGTAGGGGATAATCTCACGGTGGAGACGATGCTTGTGCGAGTCACGGATCGCAAGATGAAGATTCTAAGACGGAAGGAGATTGCATTGGTGAAAGTTGTATGGTTAGGAGTTGTTGGAGAGAGTATGACCTGGGAGTTAGAGAGCAAGATGCGAGACTCCTATCCCGAGTTATTTGAACCAGGTAAACTTTTATTTTCAAGGACGAAAATATTCTAAGTGGGGGAGACTTGTAACGCCCCAATATTTAATTATTTATTTAATTAAATATTGTTTTGAATATTTTATTTTAATTCAAATTTTTAGCGTTGAAGTCGTGATTATTTTATTAAGTTGGAATAATAATTAATCAGGTTTATATAGGTATAAATAATTTGAAGTAGCATTTTACTAATAAGCTTTGAATTGATGTTGGGCTTAAGTATGGTGTCGCGAAGTAATAAGGGGGGTGTATTGATTAGGCCCATTTAAGTTACTAAGAATTAAATAATAGTATTTTATTAGAAAATAGAAGAAAAGAGAGAAAATGGTGTTATCAAGAAAAGAAAAAAAAAAGAATATGGTTTTGTGAGAAGAGAAGAGGAACGAGAAAGTTGCTGCTAAGGCCAATCTCAGAAATTCCATTGAAGCTTCCTCGAGTGCTTTCAAATCAAACCAGGTAAGGGTGGGTTTCTTATCCTATAATGGGGTATATGATATTTGTATGTGGGAATTTGTATGTGGAATCTTTACTGTTTCATTGATTTGTGTTGGTTTATGTTGTTTTGATAAGCATGATTACTATTGTTTTAGTTATAGAAATGTCAAAGAAATCTGTGGGTTGCTGTGCTAAATGCTTGTCTGGTTTGGGTTTGGATTAGGAGACAGGAGAATTATTGAAGCAGTATAGAAACTACGCATAGAAAATAAGTATAGGAAAGAAGAAGAAGGATTGAAAACGAAACTGAAGTGGAAGTGACATCCGACACTTGTGTATATGGGGGTTGCCATTCGGAAACCTTTGGGAAGAGAGAAGTGTCGATCGACACTAGGCAATGGTGGGAGAAAAAGTGCCACTTTGGCACTGTGAGGCAGGGGCACTTGCTTCTGTCTCTGTTTCTCTATTTTGTCCTTCTATGGCACTATGATGCAAAATTTCTAAATGATATCAGTAATTTTTAATAGCAATATATATGAATGTCACTGTTTTTAGTAGCAGTAGAATAAATTTAGTTGCTAGAAGCTAGTTTTATGTGGAAGAATGGCACATCCATTAGTTGTATAATAAATTACTAATTTTAGGGAGAACAATTAACAATGGACTATATATATTTTAAATGGATGAATTAGTATTTTATTAGTGATGAAAATAATTTAGCAGTGGGATTAATTGATTAAGTTGGCAAATAATTGGAAACGAGTCGATTAATTTGGTATGTTGGTATATTGATGTATTTTGCAAATTGACCGAAATGTCGTTTTGTTTCGATATCTCCGTGGTGAATAAATGTTGTGATTTACAAATTGTTATGACAAAGATTTACCTTGATTAATTGGTAATGGCTGTGATATAGGCCTTTGGCCAATGTTGAAGGTGTGAATTGTTGTTATGTTGACCCTTATTATGTTGTTGTCGTTGTTGTGTTTCCAAGTTGTGGTTGTTTATATCATCGCATAGCATAGCATAGCATTAAAGTTGGCCTGGATTGGCATGTTCTAAGTTGGAGTGAATGCTCACCACGTTGGCCTTTATTGGCAAGATTTTATGTTGAGGGCTTATGCCTTATGCCTCGGTAAACTGGCATTTTCTAAGTTGGGAGTTCTGCTCAAATGGTACCACATGCATTTGCATAATTGAGTCGCATTTGAAGTCGTTGATTTGTTGCTTATTTGAAGTGTTGTTTACGCATGGTAATGTTATAGGTTTAATTGAGGTGTTGTTGAATGGTATTGCTTTATGTTTATTTGGTATGAAGTGGTGATTTTACATAAACTGATTTCGGTATATTATTTATCATATGTTCTATTATAGTATTCGATATCTCACCCCTTCTGTTTGAATGTTACCCTTTGTTGGTAACGTGCAGGTAACCAAGAGGAGTAGTTGTTAGTGTTGTTAGTTCGAGTTTGGTGTCATTTGCTCTGATACGTAGCACTCGGGGGGGGGGGGGGGGGGGTGAACGCTTGTCTTATTTTTTTGTTTATTTATCGAACCTTATGTTGTTATTTGAGGAGTTATCGTATTGATGTTGTTTTATGATTCAAAAGATTCTATGTCTCATATGGAGAATTATTATGAATCATCAGCGTGATTAATCAAAGTTGGTTTATGTTATGAAGACTTTATTCATGAGTTGTGTTCATTCTGTTTTCTTTAAGTGTTATGTATCTATTCTAAAAGCATGACAGGTTTATGTGTCTCTGTTGAATGTGTAGCATTCTGAATATTTTGGAAATTTTTATACTCTGATTTTTCCGTTAATTTCTTGGGGTAGAATTGGGGTGTTACAACGGTGGTTAAAGGGCTATCAACAACGAGGATGGGTGTTTGGGGATGACTAGGCTAGCGATGGCTAGCAATTAGGGTTTCTGATTCGGAAACTCTAATCACCTCTTCTTTTCGTCTTCGATGGTAAGGGGTTCGTTTAAGCTTTCTTCCTTCAACCTTTCTGTCTCTGGATTTTCTTCAGCTTTCGTCTTCTTTGTTTCCAGTCAAAAGCTTGCCTCTCTATTTCTGTGAAGATCCGCTCCGTTCTTGTTCTGTCCAAAATCCCCCCTTCTGTAACTTTTATTTTCAGTTTTGTAGCGTTCTCTTAATTTAGGGTTTGAAGTTGCTGTTATAGAATTAGATAGCACAGATTTAGGATTTGTGAATCAATTAAGGATTTTGTTCAATTAAATTTTGTAAAAATGTAATTGATTCAATCTCTGCAAATCTGTTATGATTGACTATAATTGATATAAATTTCCTATTTTGTTGTAGTATATGGATTTGATTTGCATTTTTAGATTTAGGCTTCGATTCTGTTTAGACAATAGTTTTATACTGTAAAGAAAATATGGGCTTGTATTCAGTTCTGTAAATTTAATTTTTTAATTTTGTTAATCAAATCTGGGCTTGGGCTCGATATTAACTGCATATTTGTTTTGGAATCTGTAAGAAAGATTTGATCTCTACATGACTTGTTGCTTCCCAAAACGTGCTTAATTCTTGCTTAATACCATTTTTCATTTGGACCTGCTTGCTTATTTTCAGCCCAACACGTTTTTTTTCTTTTCTTTAACCTAACTGGGCCCCAAATGATTATGATAAGACTGTATAAATATTTATGGGCCTTTTAGCATATTTGCAAAAAAAAAAGCATTTCTGTCCATTAACTCTTTTATTGCAACAAACAATCTTAGATCGAACTAGGCCTAACTAGCCTTTTGTAGTTTGATCCAATAACATATTTTTTCAAAAAACCAAAAAACTCTTAATAACTTAAGTCTAATAAGTCAGAACATCTTAACAGGCATGTAAGTTTATAAGCACACCCTATTCTAAAAGTGAAAATGGACTAGCATGACTTTTAATGGGCTTCTAGTTTGTAATCTCACCCTTTCTTTTTATTAATGACAACAATTCTTAAATAAATTTATAACATTATTTAGTTTATCTACATGAAATAAATCCCCTTTTTTTATTAACAGACTGTAAAGAATACTTTAGAAGAATGATAACAATTTTCTAAATTAAATCAGCAAAAAAATTACCGCTGGACCGATTTTAACAAAAATCCCCAATGGGTCTGCAATGTGTACCTCTTTTTTACTAACGACAAAAATGGGCTAAGTTATTTAATTTTTAATTAATAGAAACTTAAACTTAATTCGCCTTAATAATTTTTATTTTCGAATTGCATGGGCCATTGACCAACATGCCTCCCGAACGAATTTATGAGTCTTTCCGATTTAGAAAGCCCCACTCTCTCGAACTTAAGGTACACTCCCTTAGTTGGATCAAGACAAACCATCAGATACTGTTGTACCGTCTTTGGTTGGATATTTCTTCAATTTTAATCTCGAAAAATAAAATCGTCGAGGTAGGACAAATTTGGGGTACGATAGTTAGTCAGAAAGATGGATCTATCCTATTTAATGGAAAGAGAAAGAATAACATTTACAAAATAAAATTTTCTGAACTAAAAAGTCAGAATGTAAAATGCATAATGTCTGTTAACGGTGAGCAATGGGTTTGGCACAGAAGATTGGGCCATGTTAGTATGAGAAGAATATCTCAGATTAACAAACTCAATCTGGTCAGAGGACTTCCTAATCTGAAGTTCAGCTCAGATGCTTTGTGTGAAGCATGTTAAAAAGAAAAGTTTGCAAAACCTTCTTTCAAAGAAAAAAATGTTATTTCTACCTCTAGACCATTAGAACTTTTGCATATATATATATATATTTATATATATATATATATATATATATATATATATATATATATATATATATATATATATATATATATATATATATATATATATATATATATATATATATATATTTGGACCATTAAAAACTGCATCCATTAGTGGCAAGAAGTATGGATTAGTGAGCATAGATCACTATAGCAGATGAACATGGGTAAAGTTCTTAAGACACAAGGGTGAGTCACACTTTGTGTTCTTTACTTTCTGTAACCAAGTTCAAAACAAAAAAGATCTTAGAATTGTTAAACTCAGAAGTGATCATGGTGGGGAATTTGAATTATTTTTTAATGAGAATGGCATCTCTCATGATTTCTCTTGTCCTAGAACTCCTCAACAAAACAAAGTTGTAGAACGAAAGAATAGAACTTTACTAGAAATGTCCAGAACCATGATCAACGAGACTAACATTTCTAAGAACTTCTGGGAAGAAGCAATTAACACAGTGTGTTATATTCAGAATATAATCTCCATAAGACCTATTCTGGATAAGACTCCATATGAAATGTGGAAGAACAGAAAGCCCAACATTTTTTATTTCCATCCATTTGGATGTACTTGTTTTATTCTAAACACTAAATAACATATGAACAAGTTTGACTCTAAAGCACAAAGGTGTCTCATGTTAGGATACTCTGAACGCTCAAAAGGTTATACAGTATATAACACAGAAACACATATTGTGGAAGAGTCTATCAGTGTCAGATTTGATGATAAGTTTGGCTCCCAGAAGTCAAAGCAGGGTAAATTTTTTGCAGATATAGAAGTTAAAATTACAGGTACTTAAGACACTGCATCACAAGTTCTCTATAAAGAATCACACTCAAACTCATAAGAGGATGTCACAAATATTATAGCAACATCTGGAGATCCCATCCATTGGCGAAGCCCTTCTGGACAATGACTGGATACTCGCAATGCATGAAGAACTAAATCAATTCACCATAAATGATGTGTGGGATCTAGTTCCTAAACCAAAAGGCTTTAACATCATTGAAACCAAATGGGTCTTAAGAAACAAGCTAAATGAACAAGGAGAAGTCGTCAGAAACAAAGCACAACTGGTGACACAAGGTTATAGTTAACAAGAAGGGATATACTATACAAAATCCTTTTCTCTAGTCACCAGGTTAGAATCTATCAGACTTTTAATTTCTTTTGCAGTAAATAATGGCATCACTCTTTATCAAATGGATGTTAACAGTGCATTTTAAAATGGTTACATTGATGAATATGTTTATATGCACCAACCCCCTGGCTTTGAAAATTCAAAACATCCATAATATGTTTATAAACTTAAGAAATCACTATATGGTCTGAAACCAGCTCCCAGAGCTTGGTATGAAAGACTAAGTAATTTTATGTTAGAAAATGATTTTACCAGAGGGAAGGTAGACACAACCTTATTCTATAAACTATTTAAAAATGACATTTTGGTTTGTCAAATTTACATAGATGATATTATTTTTTGATCTACTAAAGCTTCATTGGGAACCGAATTTGCTGTCTATGAAGGCAGAGTTTGAAATGAGCTTGATGGGCGAACTCAAGATCTTTCTGGGTATCCAAATCAATCAAACTCCAGAAGGAACCTACATTCATCAAAGCAAGTACGTCAAAGAACTTCTGAAGAAATTTGACTTGTCAGAATGTAAGCCATCCAAAACTCCTATGCATCCCACATGCATTCTGGAAAAGGAAGAGGTAAGTAAGAAGGTAGAACAGAAGCTCTACAGAGGTATGATTGTTTCTCTCTTATATTTAACATCTTCAAGACCTGATATTCTGTATAGTGTCTATCTGTGTGCTAGATTCCAATCAGATCCAAGAGAATCTAACTTAACAGTTGTTAAGCGAATTTTCAAGTATCTGAAAGGTACTACTAATCTTGGTATTTGCTATAGAAAATCCAAAGAATACAAATTAGTAGGGTATTGCGACACTGACTTCGCTAGAGACAGAATAGAAAGAAAAAGTACTTCTGGAAGCTGCCAATTTCTGGGAGACAATCTAATCTCGTGGTCCTGCAAAAAGCAATCCTCCATTGCATTGTCAACAACTGAAGCTGAATATATAGCAGTAGCTGGATGTAGCACACAAGTGCTCTGGATGAAAAGTCAACTTGAAGACTTCAACATATATGAGAGTAACATTCCTATTCTCTATGACAATGCTTCCGCTATCTGTCTTTCAAAAAAACCCATTTTACATTCTAGGGCTAAGCACATAGAAGTTAAACATCATTTTATTAGGGACTATATTCAGAAATGAATTCTCTCGTTAAAATTTATAGACATAGACCATCAATGGGCTGATGTTTTCACTAAACCCCTTTCTGAAGATAGGTTTACCTTCATTCCGAAACATCTCAACATGAAATTATGCCCAGAATGATAGTAGTGTTTCTGTATACTTTAACCCTCAGAAGTTTATGTTTTAATTTTTATTTTGTGAACATCTGATCAATAGTTCTTTAGAAATTAGAAGGAAAGTTGTATCAGGATCTACCTAGAAGATCTGAACATTCTCCAAACGGTTCATTTCAAAGATAGAAGCATGCAGTTCACAATATCAACATCTGTCAACTTTATACGCAAGGTCTTCCTCTAAGGCTGAACACATGTTCAAATTCTGAAGAGACTAAATTGTTGAGTTGATGCATTTAGGCTTGTGTCAAATCGTTAATTGTTTTATATCTTCACGCTATCCCTCTTTTCAGGAATCATTAATGCACATAATTTTCTTTAAATATTTTTCTTGTTAATTAAGACTTATATTTTATTATATATACTTCGCTCACCATCACTATCACACTTCTATTCTCAATTTTTTCTCTCTTCAACTTGTTCAATCTTTCAAAAAAAACCCTAAAAGAATCTGTGTGAACAAATGGCTTCCTCTCAACAACTTTCTCAAGGTTCTCAAAGAATTCCTGGCTCTTCTTCCTCAACAGCAGAAAGGATCGTAGAACCCTCAAGAACTCTCCTCACACCCATTGATTCGCTGGAAGTTATGTGTGAGCTCATTGTAGATTTCGTAAGCATGAAGGAAAACATATGTGATTTAATCCCTGAGTTGAGTTCCAAGGATGGACTAAGTACTTTGATCGCCTCCTAGGTTCAGTTTTTCCAAGACTTGTTAAATAATTTTGGATCCATGCCACAACTCCAAATCATTAGGTTACATCTTTCGTTATGGGAAATAAAATCATCATCACTGAAGATCTCATTTGGCGACTAATAGGTCACGATGATGGCGGTATTTGCTGCAGTGATATGGCTGACAAATGTTTTGACCTAACCAAGATCTCAAAGGAAATATTTACTTCTAGCCACTCGTCCAACGAAATCAAAGACCTGAAGGATTACCTTAGAATTTGGTCTAAAATCATTTTAGGTTGCATCAATCACATGGAGCCTACAAGTTCTCCATATTACATCAATATTGATCAGCAGTACCTTCTGTACTTCATCACCATCAAAGAAAAGGTTAATCTTCCACATCTTCTATTCAATCATCTGAAGACCAATGTAAAAAATAACAAGGGCAGAAGAAAGAACAAAGAGAGATTGGATCTTTCTGGGAAGACTTATTTCAGATATTCTGGCAGAAAATAAATTAATAAAACATCTGACTGAGGATCAACAAGCTAGCACTCTGGAAGCTTTTGCTGGTAAACCTCTCAACGCCAAAAAACTGAAGAAGATGAAGATTATTGAAACTATCAAGAAGTATCCAACAATCACCACCAAGGAAGTCATTACCACTAGAAGAGTACCTCTGAAGGATTTTCCTCTCTTCACTCAAGCAGTCTCTTCTCCAGATATTGTTCTCATGTATCTGGATGCTTGCAAGAGGGACGATACAAATGTAGATGTGAACATACATGATCTAGGACAACAACCTCTAGAAGTTTCTCCCAGAAAATCAAGAAAAAGGAAAGCAGTTGCAGAAGGAACTTCTCAGAAGACTCCTAAAGCTGCCAAAAAGAAAGGTAACCCTTTGTTTGTTTCTGTCATTGAATCAGTATTGTTATCAATATCTAAAAACCCTTCATCTCCAAAGCCCACAGAAGATCCATCTCCTCAAACTTTTGATGACTTTGACCTAGACTTTGACACCTCATTTCCTCTAGATACCCTTTTGAACAATCCACCTTCTACCCATCTTGACCAAAATCAGACTGAACTTGCACAAGTTCTCTCTTGTATTGATCAATTTGATTTGTTGTTTGAAGCTCCACAAACCAAAAATCCAAACCTTGATTCTGATACGACAACATCCATCCCTGACATCACCTTCCCTCTCATGGTCTCTCAACCACAAATAATTCCCTCAACTTCTTCACAGAACCTCTCCATTCCAGATCTTCCATCTCCTTATCAGTCCACTACACCAAACTCACAAAATTATCCCATAATCCTTTATGAATCTCCCTCTCCAAATAACTACCCAGAAGATCCCCTTAGAACAATCATAGATTTAGAAGCTTTGGACAATCTCGTCACAAGCTCTCAGAAAATTGTTATTCCAAAACCAAAACCAAAAATATCCAAAGCAGATGTTTATAAATCCTTGTTGATTTTTGAAACATAAATACATGAATGGGTTAACTCTCTAAAGCTAGCTTGCATAGAGAATCTCAACCCAACTACTTCTGATTCTCATTAGAACCAGGTCATAAAATGGTTCAACTCTGAATCTCTGAAACTAAAGGAGCTTAGTTATAAAATCGCTCAACAAATCTTTTATGATCTCCTGAATATCTTCAAGGATCAAGTTTTGCAACACTGGGAAAAGAAGCCACTCCTTCTACTAGACAATAGCCCTTGGGAAGCTCATCAAACATCAGAGTGTGATGAACCAATATTCGATCCTCTTCCTCTAGGAATGTTCCAAGACAAAGGGAAGAAAGTTGAAGAAGCTCCTGCATCAGAATCAACTGCAGTTTGTTTAGAAAAGGTGGTCTCTTCTGCTGAATTAACCTCATCCTTTATTATGTTGCAAACTCTAGATGAGTTGAAGAAAAAAAATTTGTGTTTAAGGAAAGGCTAAGCAAGCAGGATGAAACTTGCAAGGAAATTAAGGGGATGCTTAGGAAACAAGATGAATCAAGCAATCAGATTAAGAGTTTATTGGAAGCCATGTTCACACGACTTCCACCTCCTCAAACTTAGTTCTGAATTTTTTACTTTGTTGTTTCCTTGATCCTTTTTAATAAGAAATGCATTTTATTGTCTACAATACTTTTATTGCTTTTTGATTCTTGCCAAAAAATAGGGAGAACGTAAGATACTTCGAATATAACAGTATCGAGACTCAGTCTCAAACATTTTGAATATCGTAACTTCTACTTTTTTATCTTTTGAAAGCAGAATAGGAAAAACCTCGGTTGAGGACAGTTGTGGGAGCATAAAAAATGTTCTTCTCAAAAATTTGATCAGAACATCTTTAGGGAACTATTTTTCTTTATCTGAGTATCCAACTCAGGGGGAGACTTTAATGCTTTATGTTCTTTAAGTTTCTATCAAAATATCCATTTTTTGTCATCATCAAAAAGGGGGAGATTTTTAGAACATAGATTGGTTCTACATCCTTGTAAGAATTTTGATGATAACAAACACTCAAAGAACAATTATGCTCCCTAAATAAGTATTTTGTTTTGCAGAGAAGTTCTGATGTGAGAAGAACAGAAGATGAGATAGATCATTATTAAAAATCTGTAATGACAATCTTACGTAGAAGCAATATGTGCAACACACTTAAAATAAAGAAGTTTTGGTGTTACAACTTCTGAGTGCACTAAACGCTATGAACAAGAACTCTATTTTTTCTGATACATAAAGTTCTGGAAAGAAGTAAAAGAGTCTCAACGGTACTATTCAACTTCTGATGTGATCTTTAGCAAGCATGTTTTAAAGCATTACATTTTATTCATGACTATTCAAAAGTAATGGCTGAAAAAGGACAAGAATCTCTATGTTTGGAAAGTTAATTAACTACTATTTATCAACATTCCAAAAGCACCTCTCATGCATTTCCTATATAAACAAGACGTGAAGAAGAAATTGTTTACGATTTTGTTGTGCACTGAAAATGAGAAAATATCACTACCTTCAATCCATTGTTTTTCAATTGTGTAATACATCACTTTTGTAATACTGTTTTTTGTTAGAAAACATATTTTTTTACACGCTTTCAAATATTGTACTGTGTAATACCTTGGTAAAACCGGTTTGTGGTTTAAACTCAAGAATACTTTGACCGTTGTCATTGTATCTGTGTAATCAAGCTTGATTAGTGGATTAAGATCTCATTTGAGAGAGGCAAAATCACCTTGGCGGATGGACTGAAGTAGTTTGAGTTCAAACGAACCAGGATAACCAACGTGTATTTTATTTTAAGTTTTAAAAACCCAATTCAAACCCCCCTTCTTGTGTTTTTCCATTCTTCAATAGTTGGTTCAACCTGTCCTAAAAGAATGTAACCGTGTTCTAAGGAATCTCAACATCATTAATCTTTCTTCATCGGACATTGTTTCAACACAAGCAATCTTTTTTCACGATCGAAATATCCCGAAAGTCCCATCTCAATGAGTGTAGTATCGAGTATCAACAAACTTCAGTCTACACCAAAGCCGACTATCTCACTACTTTCTAATGGCTAAGTTGTTCAACTAAGGTTCTATGGTCAGTTAGTGCTTCATGACACCACATAGCTGCCCCGTATTCTCCTTGATTTAAGGGACACTGGTACCAACAAATGTGTCAAACTAACGTAGCCATCGCTTCAACCATGTTGGTATACACCGCATAGTCCCCACGATCTATTGCTACTTACCTAAAATGCCCCAGATCCGGGTATAGGATCTATACAAGAAATAAACCCAAGCATAACCCATAAATGTAAATAAAATAAGGCAAACAAGTAAAGCAAATAAAGGTGATCTAGATCTTAAAGAAACCCCACTTTTAGTTTATTCTTCCCCAGCAGAGTCGCCAGTTCTATGATACAGTTGGTGAACTGACTTTTGGTTTTGTGTTTTATCGTAAATGTTGCGGATAGCAAGAGTTGTCACCGACTTTTCTTTTATCCAATAAAGGAAAGGGTGAAAAGAAAATGAAAGACCTTTCGAGAATTTTCTTGAGTTCGGGGGGTAGGTTATGAAAAGGGAAGGTGTTAGCACCCTTTTCATCTGTAGGTATCTACGGGCTCTTAATTGCTTGATCACTTTTAAATGCTTTATGTTTGTGTAAGTTTGAAAATATTTTGAAAACGCCTATGTTTGGAGAACTTTGCAATGATTCTCGTATCGTTGAGAATGTATACAAAGTGTTGGTTTTGAAAATATTTGTTTGAAAAGGAGTGTTTGGAAAGATGTTTTGAAAATGTGATGTGTGGAAATGGTTTGGTTTGTGACCAAGCAATATCGATAGTTATAGCTACTCAAAAAGGCGTGGGTCATTGTACAGTCATAGAAGGAAACTTGTAATATGTTTTAGCAATTGTCATAAGGGACTAAGATCGTTTATCAAAGGCAACATTGAAGGGTCATCGAGGGACTACGATCTTTTAATTGAGGGTCTTTTCTAAAACATCTCAGGTTCGAGGTACATGACTGTTTAAATTCGAGGAAACAAGTGTGGGTTACCATAGAGGTGCATGTGTGTAAAGTGTTTTGATTTCAAATATATTGTCTTTGAATTAGGGTTTTATATGGTTTTGATTTTTAGTTCTTGTTATGTAAACCCTGATTACTAACAATAATAAAGAAAGCGATAAATTGCGGAATTTAAATGTCTTACGCTATTACAACGCTTTGGGAATTGGGGGGGGGGGGGGTACATATTTGTGAATAGGGGAGAAGAAAGAAATAAATCCCTAATTAACTATTACAAACTATTGAATATGAATAAAATGTACAAAATGTAAAGAGGAAGAAATAAATTGCCTTTAGGGTTTTTGGTAGAAAAATTTAAAGACTAACCTAATCAACTAATTAATTTTAATTATGAGAGAAGTTAACTAATATTTGACAAAACCTAAAATATAAGTTAATTAAAATAAAACCTAAGTCTAATTTAATTTGTTTAGAAAATAATTTTTGTTAATGTTAATTTAGAAAAAACATTTTAAAGTGTGAATAATAAACAAAATCTAGTTCTAAATATTAACAAAAATAAAACAGGTGTTTAAATTAAAAATATATTTTTAATTTAATTATTTAATAAAATATATTTTTTGTATTTTTGGTCTTAAATAAAATAGATAAATAAAAAATAATGAAAATAAAAAAATAAATAAATGTAAATGGGCTGGGTGTTAGAAAAGTAAAAGGGGGTTAAAAGTAGTAAAAGGTTAGGCCCAAGATAAGTTTTTTGTTTAAGTCAGAAAAATCAAAACAAAAAAAAATGCATATGGGCCTGTGCTGAAAAGCGATTTGGATGGTGTATGAAAGCAAAATAAAAAGGCCCGAAAACAGAAACCCAACGCCAATTTTGATCACATGTTGCTGGCTTATTGTGATGTACCATTGGCCTACTCACGTGGTACATTTGATTCAGTCATGCAATGATCATCTAGTGATGAGATGAGGGTACATGGTACACGTGCGTGGCTTGTGTGCATAGAACTTGTAATAAGAAAATGTCAAAAAAACAAATGGGTACCACTGAGGCTCGAACCTAGGTCCCTATAGTTCAATACCTTACGCGCATTTCCTCTGCCACTAGGGTGGCTGTTTCACCCGTTTATAGAACAAAAGCTATTAAATATATTACAAACTCATTTCTAAATGTAACTTCATCTTCTTCCTCGCGCCAGCATCTCCATTGTTACACTTTTGAATTTCTGAACTCACTCATTTGTCAACCATTTGCAAAAGTATAAACATGAAACTTGCTCCATTTTTCAATATGAACTCAACCATGTAAACAACTTAAACTATAAATTAAAGATGAACATTAATTTTTGTTGGTACCAAATAAAACCTAATTTTTTCATAAACTTCAAACTCAAAATTCGCATCACTCAGGCAACATAATGAAAACTAGAGGCATGGTTAGCTTCAGGGCTATGATGTCTACATTTTTTTATTCACAAAGTAACCATTAATGATGCTTGTAGAGAGCGTTCAAAGTTGATAAAACTTACCTCAAAACTGGAAATCGTGTATGGAGTTTGAGCAAACCTCTAAGTATTGAAAACTTTGACTTTTTGTGGACTTTCTTGACTTTCCTGATTCTTGTTAACCAAGTTAAATACTTTTGAATGTATTGATGAATCTTGATCTTTGAAATTTAATGTTGACCAAAAAGTCAAAGTTTGACTTTTTGTGTATTAGTTGACTTTTCATCAGTTGATAAAAAATTCAACTATCAACCTTTTGATCTTGAGAAATGATTTGAGCCATGAAGTTAGGTCAAGATATTGTGTTTGAGTCCTTGAGATCATTCTTCAAGTCATTAGGTCATGTACTAGGTCAAAAGTTAATGATCAGTCATTCTCAGTTAAAACCCTAATTTAGACAATTTTGCCCCTTTAATGATTTGAGTGATTTTCTTGAGGAATTGTGATCAACACTTGATCAATTGATGAATATGACTTCAAATTTTTGATTTTGGCCAAAAATCATGATGTTTGACTGTATATTGACCATAATTGACTTTTTACCCAATACAATTGATTTTCAGTCATCTGAGCAAATTTGTGATGCATGACTTGAAACATGGTATGAGAAATCTTGGAGACCTATAATCAACCATGAAATTCATTTGAGGCATCAAAAGTCCAATTGTCCTTGATAAAACTAAAACCCTAATTTGGAGGTTAGTGCTTAGGAGGTGAGCTTGTCTGATCAAACCCTTGAGAACCCTTGAGCATTTGAGATCTTTGGTGAGAAATGTATTGAGAAAAGAGAGGGCAAATTTTAGGGTACAACACCCTCGAACATGGGGACGCTTTAGCAAAGTCCATCTGATACAAAAGATCATACTCCCTCGATAACTCTTTCGATTTTGCCTTCGGTAAATGATCTAGTCCCTTAAATGATAATTGTTAAAGCATCTTTACGAGTTGCCTTCGATGACTGTACAATGACCCACGCCCGTACCTTCACAACCAATGATAGGGCTTCCTACTAACTAATGGTAGGGTAGCACTATCTAAAGGAGGAGGAAAAGTACAATAAATACCTTGAGTAGGTAGACTGTTGTTAAGCACTTGCTCAAAAATCTCTTCAAAACAAAAACATTCACACAGACACTTTCAAAATATTTCCAAAACACCTTGTACGCATTCTCGAGGACAGATACGAGAATCATTACAAAGTTTGCCTTACAATTGGAATTTTCAAAATATTTTCAAACATACACAACACAAAGCAATTTCCAAAAGCGAGCTAAGCAATTAAGAGCTCGTAGATAACTACAGATGAAAAGGGTACTAACACCTTCCCTTTTAATAACATATCCCTCGGACTCAAAAATCTTAAAGGTCTTTCCGGTTCTTTTCACCCTTTCCTTATTGGATAAAATAAAAGTCGGTGGTGACTCTTGTTATCCGCAACATTTGCGATAAAATGAAAAACCAAGTCAGTTCTCCCACCATATTACAGAACTGGCGACTCTGCCGGGGATATGCTAAAAAGAGGGGTTACCTTAGAGTTTAGATCACCTTTAAATTCTATGCTTTATCTTTAATTGGGTTGCTTGTGTTTACTTTCTTGAAAAGATTATATACCCAGATCTGGGGACCTTAGGTAAGTAGCTATAGATCATGGAAATTATACGGCATAGACCGATATGGTTGAAGTGATGGCTATGTTAGTGCGACACATTGGTCTTTATTGGTGTCCCTTGAGTCAGTCTAGGAGAACACTAGGTTGACGCGTGGTGTCATAAGCACTAACTAACTTTTAGAACCTTAATTGACCCAACTTAGCTATTATAAGGTAGTTAGATGGCCAACTTTAGTGCAGTCCAAAGTTGGTTGATACTCGATGCTACATTCATTGAGATTCGACTCTCGGGATATTTTGGTAGCAAGTTAGTTTCTTTGCTGAAACAAAGACTGCAAGGAAGACCAGTGATATGAGACTCCTAGAACCCGGGTAATATTCATAGGACATGTTTAGCCTATTGAACTTCAAAAGGGTACTTACCTATGAACCCCATGCAAGCCTTAAATCTAAAGCTCTTGTGTGCTTTGTTTTTGTTTGTTATATGTTCAAACATGACATCATGACATCATACTATATCATTTTCACTGATCATTTCAAGGATCTCAAGGGCCTGTGATGCAGGTTATCATGAACCATATGTCTAGCAAGGAGAAAGGGGATTTATTTTCCTCTAACAAAATGTCGTCAAAGATCAAAGTACTTTCGCTTGATTCAAAGGCTTGGAACCACTTGACATGGTGAGCTTGATTCTCATAGAAGGACGTCCAAAGTAAAAAATTTCTTCGGTCAAAGCTGCAGCCAAACTCAACTTTTAACGTTTCCTTTTGTTTACCCCGCGAGATCCTTGAAAACATTGCATCCACATATTATGCATGTCGTTACATAACAGGTACTTCACAAGACAAGTCTTCTCATCTTCTTGTTGTTTACTTCAGTAAAAAGATGGCCCTCGAACAAACTGTGAAAGACCTTCAAGCTCAGAATTCCCAATTCCAAGAGACGCTCCTGAACATAGCCAAGGGGCAGCAAGAACTGATGGCGCACATCGCCAAGAATAAAAAGACTAGGAAACCAATTGGTATCTTCAACATGGGAATAAGATTCAAAGGTACCGCCAAATAGGTTCAAGCTGCTGATATTCCATCAGATGAAGATGACAATCAAGAGAAAGACGGTAGAATTATCAAAACTGAGGGGGGAAGCAACCATGGCACTGGTAAAACTCCTGATGATGAAGACTATTATGATGAGAAGTATCCTCCCGCTAATGACATATACAAACAACTGGAAGATCGACTTAATGCTATGGAAACCCAGAAAGTTCCTAGACTGGATTTCGAAGAGCTAGATCTTATCTCGAGGGTTTTTATCCCTCACAAGTTCAAGGTACACACTTTTGCTAAATATGATGTTGTGTCTTGTCCTAAGCTTCATCTACGATCTTATGTTCGAGTGATCCAACCCCATACTGCTGGCAGAAAGTTATGGGTTCACTTCTTTTAAGAGAGCTTATCAGGGACACAACTGGAGTGGTTCTATCAGCTTGAAGGAACCAAAATACATACTTGGGAAGACTTGGCTGATTCCTTTTACAAACAATATCAATATAATGCTGACCTTACATCAACCCGTGTCCAACTACAAAGTATGACTATGGGCTCGAATGAAGGGTTTAAAGAATATGCCAAAAATGGAGAGATATGGCTGGAAGAGTTCAACCTCCTCTGTTTGATAAGGATCTGGTTGATATGTTCATGAGCACTTTGACAGGGCCTTTCTTTAATCATTTGATTGGAAGTTCTTCATCTAGTTTCACCGAGTTAATATTAACAGGTGAACATGTCAAATGTGGTATTAGAAGTGGAAATATTCAAGTGGTTGCATCTTTAAATATTGTAAAGAAGATGTTCAACGGAAAGAAGGAAACTAATGTTGTTTATGGTCAGAAGGGTCATGCTAGAAGTGATCACAACCAATCTGAAGGGGTTTTGCTAATTTCTAATACAGCTCCTGTGCAACATCAGTAAAACAATCAGCGTAGGTCAGATGCACCTAGAAGGCAGTTTACCAAGATCAATATTCCATTATCTCAGGCATTACAACACTTGTTGAAAGCAGAGATGATAACGTTAAGGGACCCTCCTCAGAATCCCTACACCTCCTCTCCTCGCTATAATCCAAATGTGAAATGTGCTTACCATTCCATCAGCCCCGGGCACGACACCAATAGTTGCCGGGCTTTGAAGAATAAAATTCAAGACATGATTGACAACAAAGAGATTGAGTTTGATCCTCCCGAGAATCCAAACGTGATTATTGCACCAATGCCTAAGCACGACCAGAGTGTTAATGTTATTGATGATGTTTCTGCTTTAGAAGATGCTGGCAATGACTATGACCTAGACAACTGGATTTTCCCCACCATCGGCAACGGGCTCAGCAACTGGAAGAACGAATACTGTATCTCAATCTCGTTTAGTCAGGAGTAATTTTTACTTTATATTTTATTGCTTTTGAAGTTTTGGTTATGTAATCTTTAAACAATAACTTTAAAGCCTTGTGTCTTACCCGGGGCACAACAGTCCATTTGTTAAGGGTTGTCATTTAATAAACATACTTTCATTTAATAAAGCATTGGACGTTTTGCATTCAAATTTTTTGCTTTTTGTCTTTCTTTTACTTTATCACTTTCAAATAGTTATGCGTTCTTACACACACCCACACAATAAATTGCAGATCCACATCCACTCTGGATCCCGTTGATAACGATTCTGCTATTGTCACTTATGACTTTGAAAATCCGATCTACCAAGTCGAGGAAGAAGGTGAGGAAGATTGTGAAATACCTAGAGAGCTTTCCAGACTGTTATTTCAATATGAAAAGGCTATACAACCGCATAAAGAGCCGACCGAGGTTGTAAATATGGGTACTGAAGCAGACAAGAAAGGAGTTAAGATAAGGGATAACCTAGAAGACAATATCAAGAACAGGTTAATCCAGATGTTGCATGAATATGTTGAGATCTTCGCTTGGTCGTACGAGGACATGCCAGGGCTTGATACTGATATTGTGGTTCACCGTCTGCCGATGAAAGAGGGTTGTTCTCCAATAAAGCAGAAGGTTTGTCGCATGCGTCCTGATATGTCAGAGAAGATCAAGGTCAAGGTTATGAAGCAATTTAACTCAGATTTCTTAGCAGTTACATCATATCCTCAGTGGGTTGCAAATGTGGTTCTAGTACCAAAGAAAGACGACAAGGTACATATATGTGTAGATTACAAGGATCTGAAAAGCGCAAGCCCAAAAGATGACTTTCCACTTTCATATATTGATGTTCTGGTTGACAACACCGCTCAACACAAGGTATTTTCCTTCATTAATGGTTTCTCGAGTTATAGTCAGATCAAGATGGCACCTGAAGACATGGAGAAAACAACCTTCGTTACATAGTGGGACACTTTTTGTTACAAGGTTATGCCTCATGGGTTGAAGAACACTGACGCCACATATCAGCGTGCTATGGTAGCCTTGTTCCAGGACAAGATCCATCGCGGTATAGAGGTTTACGTCGACGACATGATAGCCAAATCTCAGAGTTAAGAAGAACATCTTGACCATCTAGATAAGTTGTTTGAGAGATTAAAAAAGTACAAGCTAAGGTTGAATCCTAACAAGTGCACCTTTGGGGTAAGATACAGTAAAATCCTAGGATTCATTGTCAGTGGAAAAGGTATTGAAGTTGACCTTTCCAAGGTCAAAGTTATTCAAGAAATGCCCACTCCCTATACTGAGAAGGAAGTCAGAGGTTTCTTGGAATGACTAAATTATATTGCCAGGCTTATTTCCCATCTGACTGCTACTTGTGAGCCGATCTTCAAGTTGCTGAAGAAAGACCAGGTAGTAAAATGGAACGATGATTTGCAGATAACTTTCAACAAAATCAAGGAGTACCTGCAAGAACCTCTGATTCTGATGCCACCAGTTGAAAGAAGACCTATGATCATGTACCTAACAGTATTAGAGAATTCAATGGGGTGTGTATTGGGCCAATATAACGAGTTTGGTCGAAAAGAGCATGCATTATACTACCTTAGCAAAAAGTTTACCGACTATGAAACAAGATACTCACTGCTCGAGAAAACTTGTTTCACTTTGGCATGGGCTGCTCGCCGAATAAGACAATATATGTTGACTCATACTACCGTGTTGATCTCTAAAATGGATCCCATAAAGTACATATTCGAGAAACCCGCTCTCTCCGGAAGAATAGCCCGATGGAAAATGGTCTTAACAGAATATGACATTCAGTACACCACTCAAAAGGGTATCAAAGGAAGTGTACTAGCGGATCATTTGGGCCATCAAGATGTAGACAATTATCAATCTATGAATTTCGAGTTCTCGGATGAGAATATTATACTAATAACATATTATGAAGAACCTGGGTCGTATGAAGGACCTGAGCCAGGATCCCGATGGACTATGGTTTTTGATGGAGCTTCCAACGCGCTTGGAAATGGAATTGGTGTTGTTATTATCTCTCCCAAGGGTTTCCATTCGCCCTTCACCTCCAGACTATGCTTTGGTTGTGCCAATAACATGGCAGAATACAAAGCGTGCATCATGGGTATCAAAGCTGCTATCGATATAAGGATCAAGTTCTTAGATTTGTATTGGGACTCAGCCCTAGTCATCAGTCAGATTAAGGGAGAATGGGATACTAGACACCCAAATCTCATTCCTTATTGGGAGCATGTATTAACACTAATTTTCTACTTCGAGGAGATTACTTTTGAACATATTCCACGAGAGGAGAATCAACTCGTAGATGCATTAGCTACAATGTCGTCTATGTTCAAAGTCAGATGGGATAATGAAGCTCCTCGAATTACTATTGAGAAACTAGAAGAACCGGCACACTGCTATGGAGTTTACACTGGCGGAGTAGAGGGAAAGCCTTGGTTTGACGAAGTGAAGAGATGTCTCGAGGCTTAAGAGTACCCTGAGGGGGAATCTATCAATGAAAAGAAATTCCTACAGAGGTTCTGTGCTAAGTTCTTTCTGAGCAACAGAATTCTATTCAAGCGCAACCATGATTCAACTCTGCTTCATTGTATGGACAAGAAGGAAGCTAAAAAGATTATGGAAGATATGCATGAAGGTATCTTTGGTACTCATTCCAGTGGGCATACAATGTCTAAAAAGATCCTGAGAGCGGGTTACTATTGGTCGACTATGGAAACTGATTGTCATCGTCACTCTAGAACCTATCACAAATTCCAGATCTATGCTGACAAAGTACATGTTCCTCCGGTTCCTCTGAATATCTTGACTGCTCCTTGGCCATTTTCAATTTGGGGCATTGATATGATTGGAGAAATTAGGCCTACCGCTTCCAACGGACATCGTTTCATCCTCGTGGCCATTGATTACTTCACAAAGTGGGTTGAAGTAGCCTCATTTTCCTCTGTCACCAAGAATGTTGTAGCTCGGTTCATTAAGCATAATCTTATCTGTTGGTATGGCATCCCCGAAAGGATTATCACAGACAATGATACAAATCTCAACAACACTATGATCATGAAACTCTACACGCAATTCAAGATCAAACACCACAACTCTTCTCTGTATCGACTGAAGATGAATGGCGCAGTGGAAGTCACCAATTAGAACATCAAGAAGATTATACAGAAGATGACAGTGACATATAAAGATTGGCATGAGATGTTACCATTCGCTCTTCATGGCTATCGTACCTTAGTTCGTACATCAACTAGGGAAACCCCATTCTCTCTAGTCTACGATATTGAAGTTTTCCTACCCATCAAAGTCCAAATTCCTTCTCTAAGGAATATGAAAGATGCAGACTGAGACGAAGATGAGTGGATTCAAAATAGGCTGGACCATATAAGTTTAACCAACGAGAAAAGGCTTGCGGCTATTTGCCATGGTCAAATGTACCAGAAGCGCATGATCAAAGTCTTCAACAAAAAATTCAAGCATCAGGTATATCAGGCTGATGACTTGGTAATAAAGCACATCATCCTACCACAAGGTGATCTCAGGGGCAAATGGACTCCCACCTACGAAGGCCCATTTGTGATCAAGAATATATTTTCTGGCAGTTCAATGATACTTACCATCATGGACGGTGAAGATTTTCTGCACCTTGTAAACGCGGACATAGTCAAAAGATACTACGCATGAAAGAGACCCGCTAGGTTGACTGGCATAGGCAAAAATAAGGGCATCCCAGCGAACCAAAAGGGTTCAGGAAAAAATTAGGGATATATATATATATATACACCAGACAAGTCGAAAACGTGAAAAGGCGGTTTGGGAAAAAAGGGTATCCCGATGGACTGAAAACCCAAAAGGTCGGTCCAAGCAAAAGTTAGGGATTAAAGCGTACGACTATGTCCCGTTGGATCATCTACATACAACATGACTACCAACATCAATTTCGAATGGTACAAATCAATTTAGTCAACTTCTTCCGACAACAAGGGATCAGATGCTCGAAGACATAGGAGCAATAACAGAGTTGAAACTCGATGGGATTGTTTACACAGAACTCTATGTTTTGTTCTTGCTTTGTACTCTTTTCATTTCATGATGATTTCCTCTTACTAGGATTTCTGTCTCTATGTACAAAACCGCTTGTTTATAGGCGAATTATCAATACAAATATAATTTAAAAATTGAATTTTGTTTTACTTTCTCTATTTTGTTTGCAAAAACGGCCAATGACTTAATTGAATGATCATATGCATATGAATATGATTACTTTTAACAAATATATGCATAAATACACGAATAAACATTTTCTCAATACTCTACAAATTGGGATTACGTTCAGGTCGTCCACAAGTCCCCATAAGAAAATCACCACAGAATAACCTCCATGGGATTATCCCCACAGAGTTAGCTTCACAAGCTCATCCCCAACGGAGATAAATTCCCCTTGCAAGTCTATGATGCATCCAGACGAGAATTGGGGCATCTTCCAGCTATTAATATAACCATACTCCCCAGAAAATCCTCCTAGCGGATAAATGAGTCTGATCATTTCTCCAGCATATAGTGGAAACTTCATCCGCACAGCCTACAGAATTCCAATTCCCATCCGAAATGATTCCCTTAGAACAGTTCACCGGAATTTATTTCCCCAGCTGAGTTATTTCTCCAACACTACAAAATCCCCTACAAAATTCTCTTCTCCAACAAGGTTTACTTCTCCAACAGGGTTTATTTCCCCAGCATGGTTTATTTCCCCAATGGAATTTAATTTCCCAAGCAAAGCTCATTTCTTCGATTACTACAAATCCTCGGTAAGATTCTCTTCTCCAGCAAAGTATAATCCAGGTTGCTTTCCCCAGAAAGTTGCTACAGAATCTGAAACTGAGCCATGCATCATTTAAATTTGTCCTCCCCCAGAAGAATTGACGTCCATATCGGAAACTCGGTCATACATCACCTCTGAAGGTTATTCATCTCTTTTATCCCTAGTCAGGGTATATAAGAACTAAATTCCCCAGAAAAGCGATGAACGGCCAATGTTCTTGAACTCTTTTATCCTCAAGCAGAAGTCAAACATTTTCAGCGGAATATCCTCAAAACAGAAAGCAGGAATCCCCAACAGAGACATTCTAAACAAGATTGAAGATTCATATTCTTCGTCCCCAACAAATGTCAGGGATTTATTTTCCCCAGCAAAGATGTTATACAAAGCTACCAATACACTTCAACGACATCTTGCATCCATACATCATTTACAAGTATCGTAGCATATGCATACGAAACACATATAACACACTCTCATTTACTTTGAGAACATCATTACGTAATGCATTAAATGCATCATGACATTGCATAAGGACTAACTTTATTTTTCAGGTAAAAGTCTACAAATAGACGAATATCATCAAAAATTCTCAAACAGGTCGTAGATTAATTCCCAAAACAGGATGGGGCAATTATCTATACAATAAAGAGGTATAAATTCTTGAAACATGACAGGTTTACCAACAAAAAATTAGGTCAGAGATTAATTCCCGAAACAGGACAGGGAAACTATCTGTATGACCAGGAAAATATTGAATCCTGAAACAGGACGGGGAATGTATCTTTATAACCAGACAAAGATTAACTCCCAAAATAGAACGGGGAAACTATCAACAAGACCAGGTGCTAGGAATTCCCAGAACAGAACGGGTTTACCAACAGAAACAGATTGTGGATCAATTCCCGAAACAGGATGTGGCGACTATCTACATGACAAGTGTTTACCTTAGAGACTGAAATCTGACAAGAATTTCCCGCAGAGACTACATATAACAAGAAGCTACTTAATCACCTCCCTCATAGGTTCATTCTAGAAAGCATTCCTTAGTTAACGGTCGAGCATAGACTCATTTTGATACTCCTATCAACAACTATTTTGATGGCATCTATATGCCCATCTCCAACGTCATTCTGTCACCTCTACGAATGGCATCTTTAAGGCTATTCAAGCAATATTATCAAGCAACAGCGTTACTTCCTGCACATACGAGTGAAAATTTATGGGCACTTAAGTATTCAATCCCCTTCTACCTTCAGATCATGAATGGCGGACATGCCAATATAACTCTTCAGGTTTAAGAAGATTTAACAAGGGCAGCTATTGTACCCCAAAATTTTCACTCCCGTTTTCTTCAAAACATTCTCCTAGGGTTCTCAAATGCCCAAGGTTTCTTAAGAATTGATTAGACAAATTCTCCTCTTAAGCAATGGAATTACAAGTAGGGTTTCATTTTTCTCAGGGAAGTTTGGGTTTCTAAGTCCTCAAGTGGTTTCCATGGTTGCTTATATATCTCTAAGAATGTTCATACTAAGTTTCATGCCATTCATCACAAGTTTGCTCAATCAATGGCTCAGATGACTGGAAATCAACTGTATTAGATAAAAGTCAAATGTGGTTAACATACAGTCAAACTTCAAGATTTTTGGTTAATATAAATATTTTGAAGTCATGTTCATCATTTTATAAAGGGTTTATCATGATTCATTCAGGAAAACGCTCAAATCATCAAAAGTCAAAAGTTGCCAAAGGGTTTTCCTAAGGAGAAGTCAACTAAACTTTGACCAAGCATAAATTTCACATGCTTCATTAGATTTTCCTCAACCAATGCTCATTGTGAAGGAAATTCAATTTTCTACAACTTTGTCTCTCTAAGCTCAAGTCGAAAAATACTTCATTTGAGAGATATGGGCCAAAACATTATAGGCCATTCCAAAAGTTAACAAAAAGACACTTTTTTTCAAGGCAACTTACATCAAGATAAATTCTTCAAATGAAAAAAGTGATCAATATAGAGATTGTAGGGACACCTTGAGCTTTCCAAAAAGTCAAAGATCACCTTCATATGATAAAAATTGAGAGAGTTATGATTGGCACAAGTTGGGAAGTTTTGAGAAAATGCATGAAACCCAAATTGATAAAACTCGAAATTTTGGGCTAATGTGCGTGTGTTTCAAGGTCCAAATGTGTATAAGGCCTCATAGTGAACCTCTGAACCTATTCATACACCCCTTGGATTTTTATTCCATTTATTTTTTATTTTATTTATTTAAATTAAAAATTAAATAAGATAAATCCAAGGCTTTTCTTATAAGGTCCAAGCCCACAATGGTTTAACCTAATTCTTCTCTATATATTGCTCTTCATTCACACAAAACATCAGACGAAAACCCTTGCAGAGAAAACTATTCCAAAAACTAAAGAAACTAGGGCAACACAAAACTCTTGTTTCCAGCCCTTCTCAATTGAAACCTAGCATTGCATTATCATCTTGAAGTGCCCAGGAATCCATCCCAATCCTCAAGCAGTTAAGATCGTGCTCAATACATCACATTCATCCTCACCGGTTTTGGTTTTTTTTTTTAATTCTAACCTTTGATTTATGCATTGTTAACTAATGTGATACATTCACATGTGTTCATATACATCATTAGAGCAGGTTTGATGCATAATATGTGAGCTCTGGCACAGTGGCAAGGCAAGCAATGATAAAGGTTAAGGGCGTGGGTTCAACACCCACCCCTGAGATTTTGTGTGAGTTTTCTTATAACTTGTTCTTTTTCCCTATTTTTTCTCTTTAATGTAGGGTGGAAGGCTAAGAGCGTGGGTTCAACACCCACCCCCTGACATTTTGTGTAATTTTTCTTTTAACTTGTTCTTTTTCCTTATTTTTTCCCCTTAAACCCTAAATTCACCTAACCATAAAACCACAAACCTTTTTTTTACAAACCTAAATAAATTTTTTTGTAAACCCTAAAAATAAGGGTTAAATATACTTTACCCCCTTGTAATAGTAACAAGTTTTGATTTACCCCACTTTTAAAAAAAAATAATTTTCGCCCCTTAACATATATAGATTCCCAAACAGAAAATCCTGCAGCCCAAGATTCTCTTTTAGTTTCAGACGTGGCATTTTATTGTTTGCTGAGTGTGCAATTTAATGCCATGTTGGACATGCTTGTGTCTATTACTTATATCGTATTTCATATTCTGATTCACCCCTTGAAAAGCTGGGTCCAAATCTTCAACATTTATTCTCCATACCAAAAAGAAATTTCTCAGCATCATCCATGGTACCAGACTTTGAAATTTCTCAGCATCCTCAACATTCCTTCTACATGCCTTTAAAATTTTCAACATTCTTTCTCCATGCCTTTAAAATTTTCAATTTGGGAAAAAAAGTTCCAATTTAGTTCAAATATTTAGATCTGGGTAAGAATAAATTGGGTTTAGTTCATATTGCGTTTCAATGATTTGATTTAGTTTAGATTGTCTTTATTTGGATTTCAGGGTAAGAAGAAAGGGTGTTTCTCTTGAGAAAACTACACGGCTATTTTCTCCTTTCTCTGATGCAAAAGGTTGATTTCCATTTACTTGGAATTCAATTTTGTTGTCTTCCATTTGGCTTTTCATTAAAATGGAAATTTTGAAAGGTGGTTCAATCATCACAAGGAAACATTACTCTCCTATACAGATATTGTCCTCTTCTGTGAAGCTAAAAGTCACTCTTGAAAAGCAAAATTAATAAATCCTTTTATTTTTAGTATAATTTTAGGTTTTGTCTAGAAATGTTTGAAACAAGTGTTACATCTAAAAGAAACAGTAGGTGCGTCTAGAATCGATAAGTGGCATATGAAATTTCAAAGTAAAATTGTAACAAAACTAAACATATGGTTGCACAATTTGGGTTTACAAGAAAGTGGTATATGAAATTTCAAAGCGAAATTTGTATATGTGTTAAATGAAATTACAATTTTTCTAGGTTTGAAAATTGAAGAATATTGTGGGTTTGATGAGTTTTTTACGCGATTTCCAGGGTCGTTGTATGAGTGTGTTGGCTGGGTTGAAGAAAATAGAATTTATGGGTTTAAAGATTTAATTTTGGTTTTAGTGGATGAATTTATGGAAGGAGAACAATGAAATCTGGGTTTCGGGTGAGTAATTTTGTTGCTGACCCTTTGTTCCTTTATTCCTTATCTCAAGTGAGTAATTTTTTTGCTTGATGCCATTGATCTTTACGCTGAAAAGCTTTAGAAATTTAAGTTACAAAATATGAAATATAAAATATGTTATAAGTAATAGACACAAGAATGTCCAACATGGCATTAAATTGCACAGTCAGCAAACAATAAAATACCACATCTGAAACTAAAAGGGAATCTTGAGGTACAGGGTTTTCTGTTTGGGAATCTATATATGTTAAGGGGCGGAAAGAATTTTTTTTAAAGGGGGTAAAGATAAACTCGCTACTATTACGAGGGGGTAAAGTATATTTAACCCTAAAAATAATTAGGTTTTAGATTTTTTATCATTAACCTTTTTTATTAATTTAATTAATCAATTATTTTGTTAATTAAAATTAATTAATTTTTAGGTTTTTCATCATTAACCATTTTTATTAATTTAATTATTCAATTATTTTGTTAATTAAAATTAATTAATTTTAGGTTTTTCATCATTAACCTTTTTTATTAATTTAATTAATCAACTATTTTTGTTAATTAAAATTAATTAATTTTTAGTTTTTTCATCATTAACCTTTTTTATTAATTTAATTAATCAACAATTTTTGTTAATTAAAGTTAATTAGTTTTTAGGTTTATTTTAATCATCATTAAAAAAACCTTTTACACAAAAAATTATCAAAAACATTTCTTTTTTTCTCTATTTTTATTTTATTCTATTTTCATAGATAAAGTGTATGGGGTTCGTAATTTGTAATAACTTAGATTTCTCGCTTTCCTTTTTCATTATTATGTAACTTTCTTCTGGGTTGTAATAGCTTAGGGTTTTTACTTTCCGCTTTCTATTATATAACTACCCCAAAGCCGTGTAATAGGTTTAGGTTTATCTTTTCTTCTTTTACTTTCGGCACCTTTACTGTCTTTTTTATACTTGTTATATTACCACTTAGTAATTAGGGTTGTATGGAAATATAATCGATGGATAACCTAAGTTCAAGATAAAATAACTGAATATAAAACACTTACACATGTGCACCTCTAGGGAAGTCTCTCTTGTTGCCTTTCGATTAAACAGTTATGTCCCTCGAACGTGGGACACTTTAGTAAAGTCCCTCCGATACAAAAGATCATAGTCCCTCGATGACCCTTTTGACGCTGCCTTCGGTAAATGAACTAGTCCCTTAAACGATAATTGCTAAAGCGTCTTTACGAGTTGCCTTCAATGACCCACGCTCATCCCTTCACATCCAACGATAGGCCAAAGCATTTTCTATTGCAAATCTCAAATCCCACTTTTGTTCATAAAATATTTCCAGAATACAAATGTAAATCACAAATTCCCAGCCCAATATCAGATTCACATATCTCAGACATAAACAAGGTCATGAACAAGTCTCAGCCCAACATCATTAAAATGCACATATCAGTAAAAGGCTACAGACAAGAAAAACCAGAAAAATTATAACAAGCAGAGTTTGTGAAAGCCCAATGCTCAAGCCTCATAAACATTGTTTCAAGCAAAAATCACAAGTCAAAATTGAATTTCAAGCCCAAAATCACAGTCAATATAGAAAAAAGATATTTCACAGCTCAGATAACAGAAACAAAATTGCCGTAGCCCAAATGCAAAATAATTCAGCAAGCCTGTTTTCATAACAAATCGTAGAGTCCAGCTATCAAGCAGCAACCCTAATTCATCTCACTATAAAAGCTTTGAATGATCTAAAATCAAGGGGAATAATGATACACAGAAATCAAAAGTTGCGCAGCAATCACAACAACCCCCAAAAACCATAATTGTTCATTCTTTTCCAGATCTACAAACCTTTCAGACACCAGAAATCTCAAGAGGTCCATTGTTCACAAATTCAAAGCGCAACTTTTCACAAAAAATCAAAACCCAAAAAAAGTTCATCACCTCTCTTATCTCAAAACCCTTCAAATATCATTCACGGAGAAAGAAAAAGAGAGAATCTTTCTCACAAATCAGAAACAGTCGCAAACACAAGAGCCAAGCCGCAAACCGTAAACAACTATCATCATCTTCTCTAAACCCAACCCTTCAGAGATCACGAAAAAGAAGAAGAAAGAGGCAGATCATGCAAGTGCATAAGAGAAAAGATATTACCGGTCACAAGTCCGCCGTCAGAGCTTGTTCACTTTGCAGGGAATCAGCTATAGCCATCGTTCTTCTCCTTCGTATTTGTAACGCCCCTTTATTTAATTAATTATTTAATTAAATTATTTTTGGATTGTTTGTTGAAGTTGTGAGATTATTATTAATTAATTAATTAGTAATTAATAATAATTATAATGTTGGAATTAATGGAATAATTGTGTTGGGCTTATGTTATTGGTTAGGAGTAGTAAAGTGGGGGTGCGTAGGTTAAGCCCAATAGGATTATTGATATAAGGTTAAGCTGACACAAGGATTTGATTTAGTTGGTGATTAAGGGTTTGCGCTTTCACAAAAAGAGTTGCACGGAGAGAGGAGCAAGTTGCCCAGTGTCGAGCGGAGCAAATACAAGGCTGTCGGCTGGAAGTTTGGTAGAGCAACCATCAATCCAGGTAAGGGTGGGGTTCTGACCGTATAATGGTATTTATGATGTGTATTATGTGGGAATTGGTCATTTGTATGACTGTTGTGCGTTGATGGTTCTGAATATGTTATTAAAGTTTCCTGTTTCCTTATGTTGTGGTCGTTTAGGGAGTTATCATACAACTGTTTAATGAACCTGTTATAGGAAGTTTCCCAGTTGTTATGGTTGTGGGAGTTTTTAGTTGTCTGTATAATTGCCTGGTATAATCGCTAATTAGGTTAGCGTAGATTTTACTTGTTGATGTGGTCGCTAGGATGTTGTGATATTCCGAGTGGTTGGCGGGATGTTGATGTGGTCGTTATAGGAAGGGTTCAGCGTGACTGTTTTGTACAATTAGTGAATTTGTGGAAAATAAATATAGTTTCTCGTTGCCCTTTGCTATGTTATTCTGAGCAGTTGGCCAAAAATCATGGATTGTGTTGTGGTGGACGTTATGATGTTGTATTGTCCGATGCTGTTGGCTGGAATTAGTGGTCGAGGAGGATGTTGACGGTGTTAGGTGTCGATTGGCATTTAGGATGCAAGGTGTGTCAGAGAATATATGTGCTGGATGTCGAGCGACATTTGGCTGTGAGGCAAGCCGAGGAGCACGATACTATTGTCGAGCGACACGAAGTTGCAGGTGGCCTCGAGGAACATAAGTAGTTGTTATTCTTCTGTTTCTGTTCGTGTCGAGGAGTATTAAGTCAGTTATTATTTTGTCTTAGTTGTTGTGTATGTCGAAGGACACGTGTTTTCCCAAGTCCTATTGATGTGTGTGTTAATTTGGTCATTATATTGTGCGGTGTAGTCGTGCTTAATTGAAAATTTGCAGGTTGGTGAATTATGTTGAGATGCCTCTAATTTGGCAGATATTATGTTGTATGCTTATGACCAAAGTTGAATTATGTTGATGTTGTATTGTTGTTGATGTTGTAGGCTTATTGCCAACGTTGATTTATGTTAAGTTGTCGTTTGTTTTTGTTGTTGCTACATTCATGTTGTGTCGCATACATCGCATATCAAGTTGTAGCTGATGCTCGTTAAGTTAGCCTGGATTGGCAAAATATTAAGTTGAAGGCTTATGCCTTCTTGATGCCTCTATTTATTGGAAGATTTTTAATTTGGGAGTTCTGTTCCATTGGTACCACATGCATTTTCATAGAGACAAGTTGCATTTTGGGTTACATTCTGAGTAGTTGTGTGGTTGAATTGATTATGCTTATGTTGTTAAAATACGAGAAGTGGTGAATATGTATGAACTAATTCTAATGTTTTACTTATCATATGTTCTATTATATTGTTAGACATATCACCCATTCTATTTGAATGTTACCCCGATGTTGGTAACGTGCAGGTAATCCTGAGTGAAGGCGGTTTACCTTCAATAGTTCGAGTCGGTGTCATTGCTCTGATACGTAACACTCGGGGGGGTGACCGCTTGCTATTTTATTATTGTTAGTATTTCAGTTTATTAAACTTTAAGTTGTTATTTGTTAAATACTTATTATCTGAAGTTGTTTTAGTTGGATAAAGATGTTATATTCCTTTAAGTTGAATAATTGATTCCGCTGCGTAGTTATGAAAGTTGTTGGTTTTAAAAGATTAATTTATGTCGTTGTTGGTTAATCCAAGTTTAATATATTATGTATATGTAATGAATGTCATTGTTTTAAGTTGTAATTGTAGCATCCTGATTCTGTTGTCAGAATTTTGTAACTCTGATTTTTATATTAATTGTCGGATAGAATTGGGGTGTTACAAAGTTGGTATCAGAGCAATCCGATCCGTCTGACCAAGTTGTCGAGTTGTAGTGTGTCTAACAATTGAGTATTGTTAACTTGAGGTCTAACCATATTGTATGTTGTAGAAATAGTTTGAGATAGCCGGAAGGAATGACGCTGCACTTGTTGCTTCTTTAGAAGCAATGGCGCATGCTATGGAGAATCAGTCGAACACTGACGGGAATGCTGGATCTCATAGTTTGGCGACTTTCCAGAGGGAGAATCTACCTACCTTCAAGGGTAAGTATGATCCTGACGGAGCATTGGATTGGTTGAAGGAGATTGAGAGAATCTTCCGTGTGATGGACTGCACTCTAGCGTATAAGGTTTGTTATGGCACTCATATGCTAGCAGTCAAGGATGATGATTGGTGGCTAGAGACTTGTCAGAAGTTGGAAGTTGCGTGTGAAAATGTCACTTGAGCTGTGTTTCGTAGGGAATTTATAAGGAAGTATTTCCTTGAAGATGTTCGTGGTAACACAGAAATTGAGTTTCTTGAGCTGAAGCAAGGGAGTATGTCGGTTGCTGAATATGCTGTAAAGTTTGCTGAGTTGGCTAAGTTTTACCCACACTATAGTGAGGCAAATGTTGAGTTTTCGAAGTGCATCAAGTTTGATAATAGGTTGCGCCCAGAGATCAAGAAGGAAGTTGGATACCAGAAGATCCATGTCTTCGCTGATTTGATCGATAGTTGCAGGATCGTTGAGGAAGATAATAATGCTCATTATAAGATTATCAATGAGAAAAGGGGTAAGCACCAACAAAACTGTGGTAAGCCTTATGATGCCCCGGTTGGTAAAGGTAAATAGAAAGTTGCTCAGGGTCATAGGACTAGTGGGGGAGATGCTCCTGCTAGTGTTGTATGCTTCAAATATGGAAAACCTAGTCATAAGAGCAATGTGTGTACTGCTGAGGTGAAGAGGTGTTTCCGTTGTGGTAAGACTGGACATGCTATATCTGAGTGCAAGCATAAAGATATGATTTGTTTCAATTTTAGTGAAAAGGGACACATTGGTAGCCAGTGTCAAAAACCAAAGAAGGCGCAAACCAGTGGAAAAGTGTTCGCTTTGGCTGAAAATCAGACGGCTAATGAGGACAGACTCATAAGAGGTACATGTTTCATTAATAATACTCCTTTAGTTACTATTATTGATACCCGTGCTACTCATTACTTTATTGCTACTGATTGTTTTGAAAGATTGGGTCTTGTGTTGTCTTCTATGAATGGAGAGATGGTTGTCTATACTCTAGCCAAGGGATCAGTGACTACTTCTCTTGTGTGTTTAATGTGTCCTTTGTCGATCTTCGACAAAGGCTTTGCTGTTGATTTGGTTTGTTTGACTTTAAGTGGGTTGGATGTGATCTTAGGTATGAACAGGTTAGAGCATAACTATGTTCATATTAACTGTTATAACAAGTCTGTGAGGTTTTCTACACCTGAGGAAGAGGAAGCTGGTATGTTGTCTGCTAGACAGTTGTGGAAGTTGATACAAGAAAAGGCTCAGATGTTCTCTTTGATGGCGTCTCTATTTGTCGAGAATCAAGCTGTAATTGAGGAATTGCAAGTGGTGCGTGAATTTCCAGAAGTTTTCCCTAATGAAATTCCTGATGTACCACCAGAGAGAGAAGTCGAATTTTCTATTAATCTTGTACCTGGTACCATACCTGTTTCTATGGCACCATACAAGATGTGTGCATCTGAATTGTCAGAATTAAAGAAGAAATTGGAAGATTTACTTGAAAAGAAGTTTGTGGACCAAGTGTATCATCGTCGAGAGCTCTAGTGTTGATAGTAAAGAAGAAATATAGAAGTATGAGGCTTTAGTTGATTATAGGAAATTGAATAAGGTGACAATTAAGGACAAGTATCCACTTCCAAGAATAGACGAATTGATGGATCAATTGGTGGGTGCTTGTGTGTTTAGTAAGATTGATTTAAGGTCGGGTTATCATCAGATTAAGATGAAGGATAAAGATATCTAGAAGACGGATTTCAGAAAGAATTATGGTCATTATGAGTATTCGATGATGGATTTCGATGTTACTAATGTTATGGGAGTATTCATGGAGTACATGAATCGTATCTTTCATACTTATTTGGATCGACTTGTAGTGGTGTTCATTGATGAAATTTTTGTTTATTCTAAATCGGAAAAAGCGAATACAGAACACTTAAGAATAATATTACAAGTTTTGAAGGAGAAGAATTTGTATACAAAGTTGTCCAAGTGTGAATTTTGGTTAAAGGAGATTATTTTTCTTGGTCATGTGATATCAGGTAGTGGCATTGATGTAGATCCATCTAAAGTAGATGTTGTGTTGCAATGGGAAACTCCAATGTTGGCTACCCAGATTACATGTTTCTTAGTATTAGTTGGTTATTATAGAAGGTTTATCGAAGGATTTTATAAGTTGACACTTCCGTTGACTAAGTTGACTTATAAAGGTAGAGCCTATGTGTGGGATGTTCAGTGTGAAGAAAGTTTCACGGAATTAAAGAAGAGACTGACGTCGGCTCTGATTTTGACATTACCTAATCCAGGAGAACCTTTTATTGTGTATTGTGATGCTTCCAAGATGGGTTTAGGAGGTGTGCTTATGTAGAATGATAAGGTAGTTGCTTATGCATCAAGGAGGTTGAGGACTCATGAAAAGAACTATCCTACGCATGATTTATAGCTTGTTGCAGTTGTGTTTGTGTTGAAAAATTGGAGGCATTATCTTTATGGTTCTATATTTGAAGTATTTAGCGACCATAAGAGTTTAAAGTATTTATTTAATCAGAAGGAATTAAATATGAGACAATGAAGATGGTTGGAGTTGTTAAAGGATTACGATTTTTGTCTGAATTATCTTCCCGGAAAAGCGAATGTGGTAGCTGATGCATTAAGCCAAAAGACTTTACATATGTCAACAGTGATGGTTAAAGATTTGGAATTAATTGAGCAGTTCAGAGATATGAGCTTAGTTTGCATGGTGACATCGCAGAGTATTATGTTAGGGATGTTGAAGATTAATAATGAATTTCTGGATAGTATCAAAGAAGCTCATAAGTTAGACGTGAAATTGGTAGAATTGATGGTTGGAATCGATCAATCTGAGAATAGTGATTTTAAGTTAGATGGGAAAGGTGTGTTGAGATTCCGTAATCGAATTTGTATTCCTAATGATGCGGAGATGAAGAAAGTGATTCTGGAGGAAAGTCATAGAAGCAAGTTGAGCATTTATCTGGGAGCTACAAAGATGTATCAGGATTTGAAGAATTTGTTTTGGTGGCCTGGAATGAAGAATGATGTGGCTCGATTTGTTTATGCATGTTTAACTTGTCAGAATTCGAAAGTTGAACATCAGAAGCCTGCAGGGTTGATGCAGCCGGTAGAAGTTCCAAAATGGAAATGAGATAGCATTTTGATAGACTTTGTGATAGGATTACCTAGTACTAAGAGGATATGATTTGATTTGGGTGATTGTTGATAGGCTTACGAAGTTGTCTCATTTTATTCCTATTAACATCAGTTTTCCAGTGTCAAAGTTGGCGGAGATTTACACTGGTGTAATTGTAAAGCTGCATGGTGTTCCTTTATGTATTGTTTCAGATAGAGATCCGAGGTTTACTTCATATTTTTGGAAGAGTTTTCCAGAGGCGTTGGGTTCTAAGTTGAGGTTGAGTTCGGCGTATCATCCTTAGACGGATGGTCAAACTGAAAGGACTATTCATTCGTTAGAAGATTTTTTGAGAGCATGTGTTCTTGAACAAGGAGGTTCGTGGGATACTTATCTTCCGTTAATAGAGTTCACTTATAATAATAGTTACCATTCTAGTATTGGGATGACACCTTTTGAAGCATTTTATGGTCGGAGATGTAGGACTCCTTTATTGAATCTGAGGAAAGTGTAGTGCTTAGACATGAACTTGTTCGTGAGACTATTGAGAAGGTGAAGTTGATTCGAGAAAAGATGTAAGCTTCCCAAAGTAGACATAAGAGTTATCATGACAAGCGAAGGAAAGATTTAGAATTCCAAGCAGGTGACCGTGTGTTTCTGAGAGTTACACCTGTTACTGGTGTTGGGCGAGCATTGAAGTCTAAGAAGCTCACTTCTCGTTTCATTAGTCCGTATCAGATTTCAGACAAAGTTGGAAATGTTGCTTATAGAATGGCTTTACTGCCTAATCTTTCGAATTTGCATGATGTGTTTCATGTGTCACAACTCCGGAAGTATATTTCAGATCCATCTCATGTGATAAATATGGATGATGTACAAGTATGAGATAATCTTGCAGTGGAGACGATTCCTGTACAAATCACGGATCGTGAAGTAAAGACGTTAAGAGGAAAAAAGATTCTTTGGTGAAATTAGTTTGGCTAGGAGCTACCGGAGAAAGTATGACCTGGGAGTTGGAAAGCAAGATGTGGGACTTCTATCCTGAGGTGTTTGAATGAGGTAAATTTTTGAGGGCGAAAATATTCTAAGTGGGGGAGAGTTGTAATGCCCATTTATTTAATTAATTAATTAATTAAATTATTTTTGGATTATTTGTTGAAGTTGTGAGATGTTGGGAATTGTTGGTATAAGTTGTTAGATTATTATTAATTAATTAATTATAGATTAATAATAATTATAATATTGGAATTAATGAAATAATTATGTTGGGCTTGTGTTATTGGTTGGGAGTAGTAAAGTGGGTGTGTGTAGGTTAAGCCCAATAGGATTATTGATATAAGGTTAAGTTGACACAAGGATTTGATTTAGTTGGTGATTAAGGGTTTGTGCATTGACCGAAAGAGTGCGCAGAGAGAGGAGCAAGTTGCTCGATATCGAGTGGAGCAAAAACAAGGCTATCGGCTGGAAGTTTGGTAGAGAAACTTTCAATCCAGCTAAGGGTGGGGTTCTGACCGTATAATGGGATTTATAATGTGTATTATGTGAGAATTGGTCGTTTGTATGACTGTTGTGCGTTGATGGTTCTGAATTTGTTATTAAAGTTTCTTGTTTCCTCATGACGTAGTCGTTTAGGGAGTTACCGTATGACTGTTTAATGAACCCGTTATAGGAAGTTTCCCGGTTGTTATAGTTGTGGGTGTTTTGAGTTATCTTTATAATTGCCTGGTATAATTGATGATTAGGTTATTGTAGATTTTACCTATTGATGTGGTTGTTAGGATGTTTTGATATTCCGAGCGGTTGGCAGGAAAATTAGTAAATTATTGTTGTGGTCGTTATAGGAAGGGTCCAGCGTGACTGTTTTATACAATTAGTGAATCTGTGGAAAATAGATAAAGTTGCCTGTTTCCCGTCTCTGTGTTATTCCGAGCAGTTGGCGGAAAATCATGGATTGTGTTGTGGTGGTCGTTATGCTGTTGTATTATCCTATGTTGTTGGTCAGAATTAGTGATCGAGGAGGATGTTGATGGTGTTAGGTGTCGATCGGCATTTAGGATGCGAGGTTTGTCAGAGAATATATGTGCTAGATGTCGAGCGGCATTAGGCTGCGAGGTGTACCAAGGAGCACGGTATTGTTGTCGAGCGGTAGGCAGTTGCAGGTAGTGCCGAGGAACATAAGTAGTTATTATTCTTATATTTTTGTATGTGTCGAGGAGTATTGAGTTAGTTATTACTCTGTCTTAGTTGTTGTGTTTATCGAGGGGAACGTGGTTTCCCTAGTCCTATTGTCGTGCGTGTCGATTTGGTCATTACGGTGTGCGGTGTAGTCGTGCTTAGTTGAGAATTTGCAGGTTGATGGATTATGTTAAGATGCCTCTAATTTGGCAGATATTATGTTGTAGGCTTATGGCCAAAGTTGAATTATGTTGATGTTGAATTGTTGTTGATGTTGAGTTGTTGTTGATGTTTTGGCTTATGGGCAACATTGATTTATGTTAAATTGTTGTTTATTGTTGTGGTTGCTACCATCATGTTGTGGCACATAAATCGCATATCAAGTTGGAGCTGATGCTCGTTAAGTTGTCCAGGATTGGCAAAATATTAAGTTGAAGGCTTATGCCTTGTTGATGCCTCTATTTATTGGCAGATTTTTAAGTTGGGAGTTCTGCTCCATTGGTACCACATGCATTTGCATAGAGACAAGTTGCATTTTGGGTTACATTATGAGTAGTTGTGTGGTTAAATTTATTATGCTTATGTTGTTAAAATATGACAAGTGGTGAATATATATGAACTAATTCTAATGTTTTACTTATCATACGTTCTATTATATTGTTCGATATCTCACCCCTTCAGTTTGAATGTTACCCCGGTGTTGGTAATGTGCAGGTAATCCATAGTGAAGGTGGTTTATCTTCAGTCGTTCGAGTCGGTGTCATTGCTCTGATACGTAACACCCGGAGGGATGAATGCTTGCTATTTTATTGTTGTTATTATTTTAGTTGATAGAACTTTAAGTTATTGTTCATTAAATACTTGTTATCTGAAGTTGTTTTAGTTGGATAAATATGTTATATTCCTTTAAGTTGAATAATTGATTCCACTTCATAGTTATGAACGTTGTTGGTTTTAAAAGATTAATTTATGTCATTTTTGGTTCATCCAAGTTTAATGTGTTATGTATCTGCAATGAATGTCGTTGTTTTAAGTTGTAATTGTAGCATTCTGATTCGGTTGTTGGAATTTTGTAACTCTGATTTTTATGTTAATTGTTAGGTAGAATTGGAGTGTTACAGTATTTTAAAATATGAGAGAATCGAGAACTTTGAAGAGAAGAGAGATTATAAAATATGATCATGTTAATTTTATTTTAACATTTTATTTTGTTAATCTAATGTTTAATTAACACACTAATCTGGTGGTGACAATTGTCACCGCCCTTGTGGCTATTGCTTGGTTATATGCAGGTGTTTCTCTGTTGTCCACCATGCACCTTCGCTTATCTCACCATCAGATCTACTTTAGGAACTCATCATCAGCATCCAACGTCCCAGATGCGCAACCCACAATATGCCCTTTTCAGCCACCACGCTGGATCAGGTGCTGGAGCATTAGTTAGACCTGGACTTCAAATGCTATTCAACGCCCTTTTTTTGCGTAATTCAAGCCCATATCTCTCTTTCTTCATATATTTATTTTTGTATTGATTTATTTATTTTTTGTTCTTTAGAAAAATTATAATATAAAAAAAAATACTTTGTTTTAAACAATAATTAGATTGAAAAATATTATTTTAATATTATTAATTATTTTGTTAATTAATTTTATTAAATAACATTATTTAGTATTATTAATTATTTTATTAATTAAGTTTATAAGATAGTTTAATTTTAATTAGTTATTTAATTATTCGATTGGACTGTATTGTTTATTTAGACTTTTAATCGCATTATCATTTGATGCATCCTCATTCATAAACTTGTACCCCCTATTCCCATATGGTTTGTAATAGCTTAGAATTTTATTTCTTTGTATATTTTAATTTTTGCTCAATTATGCATGTATCATCTAATTAAAACACATGGCCTCCTCTTGGGCTCATCGTCGATGAAAAGGTATTCACCTACAAATGCACACTTGCACACATTCATAGTTTGGTCCTGGGCTTTTCTACAGCGACAACTATTCGATCAATTATTTCAATTGGTCATTTAGAATACTAGTCCATGCTACTACCATTTTCTAGGAGCATGCATATAGCCACCTTGTATGGGCTTTTAATTTCTATCTTATGCATTGAATAAAATTCTCTCTCTTTCTCTCTCTCTCTCTCTCTCTCTCTCTCTCTCTCTCTCTCTCTCTCTCTCTCTCTCTCCTTGGTCCACATATCAAGCTTTTCTTAAAGGGTCTCATAGTTTAGTTTGGGAATGGCCATTCTCACGAGGTTAATCAAGTTTTGTCCTTGATTAATAATAACCTGAATTAACCACTTTGGTCCATATACCAAGTGTTTCCATGCACAAAAAGGGTCTCATAGTTCAGTTTGGGCATGGCCATTCTCACGAGATTAATCAAGTTTCGCCCTTGGTTAATCATAACTCAAATCAATCACTTTGGTCCATATACCAAGTGCTCCATACACAAAAGGGTCTCATGGTTGAGGGTAGGAGCACCTACACTCACGGGATTAATCAAGTACACCCCTTGGTTAATCATAACCCGATTTAACTCCCCGATACCCAACACTCCGTTTATCTTGTGCATACTTATGCCATTATTTTTTCGATCGATTATTGACGTAGCCTGGATATACCTTATTGATGGTTGAGTGAGGAGGCCCAAGGAGGAATTCTGTAGAGTTTTCTTATCTCGTGAACTTAGTAGAGGCAACGAACCTACTCCGTTAGGTATCATCATGACTTCATTCTTCATTCTCGCATTTTAATGCTTTTCTAGATATCATGAGAAGGAGGAACTTTACTGCTCTCTGATGCCATGAAAAGCAGGAATAGAGATGCATGAAAGGGACCTCTGTTGCTGATATCTGTCAGGAATCCCTCTAGTTTACTTAAAGACCTATTTAAGGCCATTCTGCATATATGCCTTGTTTGTTACTTGTGTTTGTTTAAAATTCTACCTTTGAAGTAGGTTTTCTGCAGGTGTGTTTACATTTGTGCTCACATGTCCCCCACCTTAATAAGTCCTCAAAAGGAGGCGAGCGGAAAGGGTTTGCAATCTATCCCTGCATTTCGTCTGTGTCATCCTTAGCTTACGTTATACATTGATGCTTTGGGTTTGTGCAAATCATGTGTATCAAGTTGGTCAAGTGGAAAATGGTTCCACAATCAAACCCTCACATTTTGTCTGGAGTTTGCAATGGCCATTGCTGACACTTTGCTACCCGCTTATTTACTTTAGGTGATCCTCTCCCCTTAGCTAAACTAATGCTTTTCTTTTTTATTTCATCTCATTCTACCGCTTGTTTGCTTCGAGTGATCCACTCCCCTTAGCTAAATCATTTCTCTTCATACCCATATTCCATGAGTCAATATACCCCGGTTGTATGCTTTTTCCAAAGCACTTGCATGATATGCCATACTTCCCTTAGGATCGCTCGATTAGAGTAGCTTTCAAGCTAGACATTAGGATAAGGTATCCATGCATGCTAACATAGGGTAGATATTTCCTCTCTAAAAACTCAACCTTAGGGTCTATCATTGTATGATTACACTAGGGCTAGAGGTTAGGATAGTCTTCTTTGGTTGTTTTCTTTTATTTGCATATTGCATCTTAAAACAAAAACTTTCTTTTTCTTGGAAAATCATAAAACATCTCTAATGAACTTAAATCCTTCTTCAAGGTAAAAAATACAAACCAACCTTATTTTTTGTGTGCCTTTTCGCTCTGTTTTAAACCTTGTTAAGTTGACATCTTACCGCCTTTACCATGATATTTTTCTATCTTTGTGACGATGTTTTGCCATCGCTTATGCTTGTTATCCTACTTTGATTTTCAATATCTTTGTTAGGTGTGATGTTTTTGAAGAAGTGAAAAACACAAGAAGGGGGGTTGAATTGTAAAACTGAAAATTAATGCAATGAACAAGATATTTTTATCCTGGTTCATTTGATCTCAAACTACTCCAGTCCACCCGTCAAGGTGATTTCGCCTCTCTCCAACGAGGTCTTAATCCACTATATTCAACTGAATATTACAATCTGCTTTAACAACTTCTAAAGCCTTCTTGATGCAAACCACAACCCGGTTTGTCAAGGAAACACTTTCTTACAAAGAAGATAAAACTAGGTGTGTGAATGTTTTCTACAAAACTGTATCACAACTGTGATGTTACACACTTTAAGCTTATGAAACTAGATTGCTAAAATACTGAGTGAGAAATTGTGAAGCGTTTAGCAAACTGAAAGGAGGAAGATGATGATTAGCTTTTAGGCGTGTAATATGATGTAGAGCATTAGCCAATTCAATCTTCATAGTCTTGTTTATATAGCACTGAAATTGTTGAACATTGGAGCAATAATCTTGATTCAATGCTAATAACAAACTTTCCTTATTAAGCATATCTTGTCTGGAATGAAGCCGTTGGTAATAATTTGCTTTCAATGCACAGTACCGTTGCTACTTAATGCATATTCTGGCTTGGCTCATTCTGACTCTGCTTAAGTGCTGATGAATTGTTGTTGTCTTTATCAGAGTGTTGAGCGCAGTTATGTTCATCAAGCTTCAGCATTCGCGTGAGTTATTCTTCTGATTCTGGTATTCTGATATAGCATCTTCGTATGCTGATGTTAAAGACCAATATTCTGATGCTGATTAAGTGTGCTCTTGCTGATACCTATCAGAGTTTCTGCAAATCAGAAAGTAATATTTTAGGTAGCAAGTAGTTCTTACATGAATCACATAAATAATATATCTTTTCATTTTGTTATCATCAAAACTTAAACATAGGGTAGTAGATTCAAACTTTGTTCTAACAATCTCCCCCTTTTTGATGATGACAAAAACTAGATATTTTTAATTGAAAATAACGTGAAAAAGTATCAGAGATAACTAAATGATAAGATGTATCAGAGTAAGAGGTTATCAAAGATAAGGGATAAAGAGATATAAGAGTTGAGAGATACTCCCCCTGAATTTATTGCTTCCCTTTTTAATTCCAAGAGTTCTTCAGGATCTGATTTTTATTGCCTTTCTTTGAACATCAGAATCTCAGAGTTTTGACTATCAGAAGCTTTAGATCAGCATATCAGAGCAGAGCTTCAGATCAGCATATCAGAGCTTTTCTATCAGAGCTTTGCTTTGGGTCAGAGTATCAGAGCTTTAGTCTTCAGAATATCAGAGAGCATTCTTGTACCTGTTAGACTTAAGCAAAAACAGGAAACATATTCAAGTATATCAGAGTTAGAATGTTTGAGATTTTCTGTCTTAGTAATCCGTTATTATTGAAAATATCATTCTTGTTCTCCCCCTTTTTGTCAGCAATCAAAAAGTGTAAGTGAAGTGCTAAAACAATTAGAGCAGAAAAACTTGTCATATTAAAGTATTCAGAATCAAACAAAACAGTACAGCAGATAAGCAAAGAGAACATGAAAATGTCATGAATGAAAAACTAAGGTTGGGGAGGAAGGCGTGTGAACAGATTCTCCAACATGGCTTTGATCTGATCAGCAGTCTCATTCTGCTTGTGCACCATGCTGACTACTGTGTCTATCTTTCTATCCTGCACATCCATCCTTTCTTTCATCTTCTGGTCATTTTCATCCATCCTTTTCTGCAGACGAATGTCATTCATCTTCAGCTCTTCCAGAGTCTGCCTGTCCAAGGCAGCTTGAGAAACATCAGAAGCAGGGAGCTTCTGAGAGCTTTCTGCAACATCTTCTTCTTGACTTGCTTCAGCTTGAATAGTCTTGTCTTCTTCTGGTTTCACCTTTGAAGCTGGTTGTTTCTCAGACCATGGCTCACTATCCAGAAGGAGCACGTCTTCCTGTGGCAACTGACTTTCAACTTCCTTCAGTAGCTTGCTGAAGTTCTGTTGTGCCTGCTCATAGTTGATATCCTGCAACTTGAGGGCTTCAGCACGTACCCAAATTCTGAATTGTGACCAGAGCTGGTCAGAGGCAGCTGGGTCAATCATCCCAGGACAGACTTGCTTCAGAGAAGCAATCCACTACCGCAAACCTGTTTCAAAGTTCATAATACCAGAGCCAACATCTGGCTGTTTTGGTTTTGGAATGGCTATTTTATTTTTCAGATCAACAAGACGGTCAAGGATTGTTAAATCTATGAAGGTCCTGCTGGGGTTTTCGGTGGTTTGCTTGGGAGCTGTTTGTTTTGGAGATGGAGTGGGGGAATCAGAAATTATGATTGGACTGTTTAGGGTTTTGGGAGTATTTGGTGGTGTGGTTTAAGGCGAGGATGGCAGCTGGGCCATTGTGACTGTTGTTCCACATGGCAGCTGGATTGCCAGAGGTGATGGTTGAGGTGATTGAGGAGAATGAGGTTCAGAAGGTGGAGGAGTTAGAGTTTCAGAATGATGAAACTCTGGTTGAGGTGATGGTGGATGAATTTATGGTTGAGGAGAGGGAGAAGGAATTGCTGGTTGTGGAGAAGTTGTTGGAATTTCTGGTTGTTCAGGGATATGTGGTTCTTCTGGAATGGGTGAGAGAGGTTGTTCTGGTTGTGGAGAGTGGACAATTTGTGGTTCAGAGTTTGGATTGTTGGAGGGGTGATCAGAAGCATGTTGATCAATGTCAGACAACACTTTGTCAATTGCTGATGTTGTTGAAATTGTTGGTTTGGGATGTTTGGTTCGGGGTCTTCTGAGTTGTAGTGCCTCAGAAGGGTCATCTTCTGGTTCAGTTTCATCTATTGTTGGGATAGGGATTTAGATTCTGTGAGAGGTTGGAGTTGGGATTGATGTTGGAATAGTAGAAGAATTTAAAACAGAAGCAGCCGATAAATTAACTCTTTTCTTGGGTGTCTGCTGGGATGTTCCTTCTGAAGGGGCCTTCCTTTTCTTCGTCTTCTTCAGTGTAACTTCTGGTTGAGAATGGTGCAGATCTTTGATATTCAGAGTGGGATCTGTACCGTCAGCCTTGCACGCGTCCAGATATCTGAGAACCACCACTGGTTTAGATTCTATCTCAGAAAATAGAGGAAAGTCACTCAGTGGAACTCTTCTGCTGGTGATATCAGCAATAGGAGTAACGCTGGGTTCCTTTTTGATGTTCTCTATTAACTTCATTTTCTTCAGATTATTCGCGTTCAGAGGCTTCCTAGCCGTTGGTTCAATGGTGCTTAACTCTTGAGCTTCAATCAGGTGCTCTATCAGCCTATTCTCAGTCAGAATATCTGATATTAACCTTCCAAAGGGTATCCAATCCCTCTTGGTTCTTTCTTCTTCCCTGGTTTCCTTCACGCTTGTTCTGAGGTGATTAAACAGAAGATGAGCCAAGTTGATTTTTACCTTCTGATTGATAAAATAGATCAGAAACTGCTGATTTATATTTATGTAATCAGGGGAACTGGTTGGCTTCCTATGGTTAAAACACCCCAGAATTATCTTCGCCCAAACTCTGTGGTGATCCTTCAGATCTCTGATCTTGCTGCTGGGCAACCCAAGGGTAAAAATCCTTTCTACTACGACGCCCACGTCAGCACATCTTTCAGCCATATCAATACAGCGGACGCCACCGCCACTGTAACCAATCAACTTAGCAATGTGATCCTCAGTGATCACAATCTTCTTCCCCATTATGTAGGAGGTGACTTGATGCGTTGAAGCAGTTGCATGAATCCAAAACTCCTTGACTAACATAGGGAATGTTGGTCCAACCAACCTGTCAAAATACCTTTCCCATTTCTGTGCCCTAACTTCTTCTGTTAAGTTAAAGCCATTTTCCTTCAGACTTCCAAAATCAATGATCAATTCAGATAACACTTCAAGATTCTTCACAGGAGTGAGGAGTGTTCTGAGTGGGATTTGATACTGTTCAGATGATGCTTTCTTCTGAGAACCTGCAGAAGCACTGCTGGAGGTTGCCATGTTCACACTTAGGGATTTTGAGAAAAAGCTGAGAAAATGGGTTTGAAAGAGATGAACACAGAAAATTGCAGAGAATATATGAGAGATAATGAGAAACTGTAAAAGATTAGAGTGAGAAGTTAGCGTGTTTAAATAGGGTTCAGAATATTTTGAAAGAGTAAACGTTTTCAATAAAGAGGAATAGAATCATGATTACGTTTTAAAAACATGATTACTTTCAATTAATGCTTGCTGATTTTGGGGGATTTAAGAAAGATACTTAAAACGGTTACCAGACATGTGTCTCAATGCACCCAATCAGCGTTTTGCCTTCTCAGAAGCGTGCACGCGTTCTGCTTCAGAGATTTGCTGATGATTGGATGACACTTGTTTGATTTGGGAATCAGCACGTCTATCCTTGAGCTTAAACTCTCAGATCTTTAAGACTAGCATCTGATACAATCTGCATGTTCTGTCTTTTTAAGCAAATAGCAGAAGTATTGTCACAGAGTATAGGAATGTTACTCTCAAAAATCTAGAAGTCTTCAAGCTGACTTTTCATCCAGAGCATTTGTGTGCTACATCCTGCTGCTGCTATGTACTCAGCTTCTGCTGTTGATAGCGCAATTGTTGATTGCCTTTTGCTGGACCAAGAGATCAGATTTTCTCCCAGAAACTGGCAGCTTCCAGAAGTACTTTTACGCTCTACTCTGTCTCCAGCAAAGTCAGCATCGCAGTAGCCTACTAAACTGTAATCACTAGATTTTCTATAAAACAAACCCAGATTAGTAGTACCTTTCAGATACTTGAAAATTCGCTTAACAGCTGTTAAGTGAGATTCTCTAGGATCTGATTGGAATCTAGCACAAATACATACACTGAATAGTATGTCAGGTCTTGAAGCTGTCAGATAAAGGAGAGAACCAATCATACCTCTGTAGACTTTCTGTTCTACATTTTTGCTTACCTCTTCTCTTTCCAGAATGCATGTGGGATGCATTGGAATCTTTGATGGCTTACATTCTGAGAGGTTAAATTTCTTCAGAAGATCTTTGATGTATTTGCTCTGATGAATGTAAGTTCCCTCTGGGGTTTGATTGATCTGAATTCCTAGAAAGAATTTCAGTTCCCCCATGAGGCTCATCTCAAATTCTGCCTGCATACACTTAGCAAATTTTCTTCCAAGAGAAGGATTAGTAGAACCAAAAATAATATCATCAATATAAATTTGACAGACTAAGATGTCATTCTTAACTGATTTACAGAATAAGGTAGTGTCCACCTTCCCTCTGGTGAATTCTTTTTCTAACAAAAAGTTACTTAGCCTTTCATACCAAGCTCTGGGAGCTTGTTTCAGACCATATAGTGACTTCTTTAGTTTGAAAACATGTTCTGGATGTTTTGTATTTTCAAAACCAGGGGGTTGGTGCACATAAACCTCTTCTTCTATATAAGCATTTAAGAATGCACTCTTGACATCCATCTGATACAGAGTGATGCCTCTATTAACAGCAAATGAAATTAAGAGTCTGATAGGTTCTAACCTGGCGACTGGGGCAAAGGTTTCTGTATAGTCTATCCCCTATTGCTGACTATAACCTTGTGCTACCAGTCGTGCCTTGTTTCTGATGACTTCACCTTGTTCATTTAGCTTGTTTCTGAACACCCATCTTGTTCCAATGACGTTGAATCCTTTTGGTCTGGGAACAAGATCCCATACGTCATTTCTGGTGAATTGATTCAGCTCTTCTTGCATTGCCAGAATCCAGTCATTATCCAGAAGTGCTTCATCAATAGAAGAAGGTTCAATCAGAGACACAAGTCCCATGAGGGTTTCTTCAGAGTTTCTGAAGCTTGCTCTTGTTCTGATTGGATCTTCCTTTCTTCCTAAGATAGTCTCTTTTGGGTGATCCAAACTGCTTCTGGGTAATCTCTTCTGAGGTTGATCAGCAGCTGTTGTAGGATTGCTAGCAGTGCTCCTTTCAGACGTTGAAGGAGTGTCTGTGTTGAGAGCTTCTGATAACTTGTCTTCAGATCCTGTAAATTCAATTTCCATACCTGCAAAAACTTCATTCTGCTTTGACTTTTCAGAGTCAAGCTTATCATCAAAACGAACACTGATTGATTCTTCCACAATCTGTGTTTCTGTATTGTATACTCTGTACCCTCTTGAGCGTTCAGAGTATCCTAACATAATACACTTCTGTGCTTTAGAGTCAAACTTGTTCAAATAATTCTTTGTATTTAACATAAAACAGGTACATCCAAATGGATGAAAATATGAAATGTTGGGCTTTCTGTTCTTCCACAATTCATATGGAGTCTTTTCTAGAATAGGTCTTATTGAGATTCTATTCTGAATGTAGCACGCTGTGTTTATTGCCTCTGCCCAGAAGATCTTAGCAACGTTTGTCTCATTGATCATGGTTCTGGCCATTTCTTGCAATGTTCTGTTCTTTCGTTCTACAACTCCATTTTGTTGGGGAGTTCTAGGACAAGAGAAATCATGCAGAATGCCTCTCATTAAAGAATGACTCAAAATCTTTGTTTTCAAACTCTCCACCATGATCACTTCTGACTTTAACGATTCTAAGATCCTTTTCATTCTGAACTTGGTTACAGAAGGTAACAAACACAGAGTGTGACTCGTCCTTGTGTCTTAAGAACTTTACCCATGTCCATCTGCTATAGTCATCTATGATTACTAACCCATACTTCTTGCCACTGACTGAAGCAGTTTTAACTGGTCCAAATAAGTCAATGTGCAGAAGTTCTAATGGCTTAGAGGTAGAAACAACATTTTTAGATTTAAAAGAAGGTTTTGCAAACTTGCCTTTCTGACATGCTTCACACAGAGCATCTGAATTGAACTTCAAATTAGGAAGTCCTCTGACCAGATTGAGTTTGTTAATCTGAGATATTCTTCTCATACTAACATGCCCCAATCTTCTGTGCCAGATCCACTGCTCGTTGTTAACAGACAGAAGGCACTTTACATTCTGACTTTTTAGTTCAGAAAGTTTGATTTTGTAAATGTTGTTTTTCCTCTTTCCATTAAACAGGATAGTCCCATCTTTCTGACTAACAGCTTTACATGATTTTTGATTAAAGATTATATCATAACCGTTATCACTTAATTGACTTATGGATAACAGATTATGCATTAATCCATATACTAGCAGAACATTATTAATAGAGGGAAGATTTCCATTACCTACAGTTCCAGAGCCAATGATCTTTCCCCTCTGATTGCCTCCAAAGCCAACGTGGCCTCCAGGCTTAAGTTCCAGGCTTTGGAACATATGCCTTCTTCCCGTCATATGTCGCGAGCAGCCAGAGTCCAGGTACCATGATTGGTGTTTCTGACTTGCTGCTAAAGATATCTGTAACATGTATTATTTTATCCTTAGGTACCCAGATTTTCTTGGGTCCTGATTTGTTATATTTACCAAAACTCTGGTTGAATTTTGGTTTCACAGAGTACTTACTGCTAGTGTATTTAATATCATGTGTGTGACCATACACAAAATGTGAATTCAGAGGAGTGTGTTTAATGGTTAAATCCATGACATTCTTTGGTGTAGGAACCTTACCTTGGTATCCTATTCCCTTCCTTCCGTTTCTGCTAACTCCATAGATCATTGAAGCCATTTTGCTTCTATCTATGCTTTTAGCGAGGAACTTCTGGAAACTGTGATCATACTCCTTGATGATCTCATCAGCGTTGCTGGGAGTTTCAGAAATTGGTTCCTTCTGAGAGTTTTGTAAAGTATTTTCTAATTTTGAAATCTTATTTCTCAGCTCAGAATTCTCCAATTTAAGACTCTCAGTCTTATTAGAGTCAGATTCAAGATTCCTTTTCAGGTCTCTGAATTTAACTCTAATTTGCTGATACCTTTCCAGAATTTCATTAAGGCTTTCAGCAAGTTCAGCCTTGGTAAAATTAACAGCAAAGTTAGGAAATACCTCTTCAGTATCTGATTCTGAGTTTGATTCAGAAGCTTCACTATCTTCTGAAATGTTGGCCATGAGAGCTATGTTGGCTCTCTCATCATCTGATTCTGAGTCAGCTTCAGACGAGTCAGAGTCATCCCATGTAGCCATGAGACTTTTCTTCTTTTCTCTTCCAAACTTCTTTTTGGGCTTTTCCCTCTAAAGCTTTGGGCAGTCAATCTTGTAGTGTCCTTGCTCATTGCACTCATAGCAGATGATGTCCTTGGTGTTTGGCTTTTTGCTACTTGAGGAGCCTTCAGATCTTCTGTATCCAGAAGAAGAATCTGTCCTTCTGTATCTGGAAGAAGACTCGTTCTGATCAGATCTTCTGGGATTCCTGAACTTCCTTTGCCTCTGCTTCCACAGTTGATTCACTCTTCTGGAGAGGAGGGAGAGTTCGTCTTCTTCTGATGAGGATCCATCAGTTGTTTCTTCAACTGCCTGCAAGACTTTAGACTCAGATTTTTTGTTAGATTTTAATGCTAAAGGCTTACCTTGCTTCTGAGGCTCGTCAGCTTATAGCTCTATCTCATGACTTCTGAGGGAGCTGATAAGTTCCTCCAGAGTAATTTTGTTGAGATCTTTTGCTAGCTTCAGAGCTGTAACCATTGGTCTCCACTGCTTGGGTAAGCTTCTGATGATTTTCTTGACATGGTCAGCAGTAGAGTATCCTTTGTCCAGAACCTTGAGACCAGCTACCAGAATCTGGAATCTTGAGAACATTGTTTCAATGGATTCAGATTCTTCCATTTTGAACGCCTCATACTTCTGAATGAGCGCCAGAGCTTTAGTTTCTTTGACCTGAACGTTGCCCTCATGCGTCATTCTGAGTGAGTCAAAAATGTTCTTTGTTGTGTCTCTGTTGGAGATCTTTTCATATTCAATATAGGAGATGGTGTTGAGAAGGATGGTTCTGGCCTTGTGGTGATTCTTGAAGTCACGCTTTTGTTGGTCAGACATTGTTTTCCTATCAATCTTCTGACCGTTTGCATTCACAGGGTGCGTGTATCTATCTGTCACCATATCCCACAGATCAGCATCATGTGCCAGAAAGAAGCTTTCAATTCTGTCTTTCCAGTAATCAAAGTTTTCTCCATCAAAGACTGGAGGTTTCCCGCTGAATCTGTCTCTGTCCTCATGGTTGTCATTGCTGGTGTGAGAATAAGTTCCTGCCATTGTGTTTTTCTGACGCTGGATCTTGTACTGACACGGTTAAGTGTTTTAGCTCAGAACTAGGCGCTCTGATGCCAATTGAAGAAGTGAAAAACACAAGAAGGGGGGTTGAATTGTAAAACTGAAAATTAATGCAATGAACAAGATATTTTTATCCTGGTTCGTTTGATCTCAAACTACTCCAGTCCACCCGTCAAGGTGATTTCGCCTCTCTCCAACGAGGTCTTAATCCACTATATTCAACTGAATATTACAATCTGCTTTAACAACTGCTAAAGCCTTCTTGATGCAAGCCACAACCCGGTTTGTCAAGGAAACACTTTCTTACAAAGAAGATAAAACTAGGTGTGTGAATGTTTTCTACAAAACTGTATCACAACTGTGATGTTACACACTTTAAGCTTATGAAACTAGATTGCTAAAATACTGAGTGAGAAATTGTGAAGCATTTAGCAAACTGAAAGGAGGAGGATGATGATTAGCTTTTAGGCGTGTAATATGATGTAGAGCATTAGCCAATTTAATCTTCATAGTCTTGTTTATATAGCACTGAGATTGTTGAACGTTGGAGCAATAATCTTGATTCAATGCTAATAACAAACTTTCCTTATTAAGCAGATCTTGTCTGGAATGAAGCCGTTGGTAATAATTTGCTTTCAATGCACAGTACCGTTGCTACTTAATGCATGTTCTGGCTTGGCTCATTCTGACTCTGCTTAAGTGTTGATGAACTGTTGTTGTCTTTATCAGAGTGTTGAGCGCAGTTCTGTTCATCAAGCTTCAGCATTCGCGTGAGTTATTCTTCTGATTCTGGTATTCTGATATAGCATCTTCGTATGCTGATGTTAAAGACCAATATTCTGATGTTGATTAAGTGTGCTCTTGCTGATACCTATCAGAGTTTCTGCAAATCAGAAAGTAATATTTTAGGTAGCAAGTAGTTCTTACATGAATCACATAAATAATATATCTTTTCATTTTGTTATCATCAAAACTTAAACATAGGGTAGTAGATTCAAACTTTGTTCTAACAGTTTTATCATCTAAGTTATGATGTTTTGCCATTTTTGCCATGATCTTTTGCTATCTTTGTGTCGATGCTCCGCCATCTCTTATTTTTGTTATCCTACTTTGATTTTTAATATCAGTGTTAGGTGTGATGTTTGATCATCTAAATTGTAATGTTTTGCAATCTTTGCCATGATATTTTGCTACCTTTTTGTCGATGCTTCGCCATTGCTTATGTTTCTTATCCTAATTTGATCTTCAATATCATTATTAGGTGAGATGTTTTATCATCTAAATTGTGATGTTTTTCCACCATTGTTGATGTTTTTGCCATTATTGTCGTTGTCTTTCCATTATTGTTGATGTTTTGTCATCGTATATGAAGTTTTTCCATTTTGATTATTGATTTTGTATTTTTAACTAAAAAACATAAACCAACCAAAATATTTGAGCTGAACTACGGCCGCTCTGATTCCTTAAAAAGGATACATAGGCGGGGGCTTTTTGTGGGGCCTAATCGAGCATATCTTTGTAAATATTCCTTTCTTTTCCTCACATTTTCTTTGCATGCATTCCCTTTGTATCTTTCTTTTTTATTTGTAAGGCTTAGACATAGATTTTTACCACACCCATTAGATTGGACAACAATAGTGGATACCGTATAGTACTATGGACGTGAGGGGTGCTAATACCTTCCCCTCGTGTAACAGAATCCCTTACCCGATCTCTACGGTCGCAAGACCTTGATTTCTCCCTCTTCAGGTTTTCTCGATGTTTACCTTTCCCTTTCGGTGGGATAAAAGATGTTTGGTGGAAATTTCATTGATTTTATATTCGATGACGGTTCATCCTGTTGTTTCAGCTGGCAACTTCACTGAGAAATTAGGTTGACCAATTGTTGGTCTATATCGGAGTCGGTCCTAGCTTTTGCTTTCTTTTTGTTGGGTGTTTATTTTTATTCTTTTTAGCTTGTTCAATTTGTACCTGTTTATCTGAGCATATGTTTGCATTGCATTTTATCGCTTTTCATATAGTGGTGATATTGTTGTGTCAGCTCTGTTTTCATGATTTGGTGGGTGTGATAAGAGGTAAAAGGCGCAATACCCAGACCAGAGTTGTGGACTCATAGGAAACCTAGGAATATAGTGGGGACATGATGGATATAGGACGTGGTCCGATTAGTGCAATCATGTTATATACCATGCTTGGATGAGGTTCAAGTGAAGGTATTTTCATCATGCATATCTGTGTTGTGATGATTTTAATTTCAGAAGGGCCTATGATTTTTGGGTTACCCGACATTACCTTAACCTAGTCTTGACCATTGAGTGGGGAGAGAATATATCTTTACAGGTACATACAGTGACTATGTTCTGATGGTGACTATTTTTTCTGTTGGTGACTCTGGTTAGGTTGTTGACTTGAGTTCTATTGGTGACTCTGGTTATGTTGGTGACTTGAGTTCTGTTGATGACCATGTTCTGTTAGTTACACTGTTTTTTTGATGGTGACTTGATATTGTCAGTGACAACTTGATCTCCTTGTTTTGTTCCGGACTTCTCACCTTGTGATGGCTGTTTATTTCGGCAGCTCAACAGTTATCTTTTATGATAAGGAGATTTTGGTATCATGCAGTTGCTGATACACTTGGCACTTGATTCTTTTGTGTTCCAAGGTAGCGTCAGACCTTTGATCCAGTGATATTCATTATTCAGTGTAGATACAGTGCAACCATTTTCTATGTTTAAGGAACCTTGATCCCGTGTTCTTCCACACATAATTTGTTAACATCATTTTAACACACATGTTCTTTCCATTTCCAAGGGACCATGCTTGTGAGCTTTGGGTTGCACTTCTCCACCTTTTACTGGTTTAAAATAAAAAAATTCAAATCATGATAGTTCCTTAGAAATGACCGAACATGGATTTGCATCCACTAACGCACCTCATGCATATTCATGCATTCATAACAGGTACTCAGAGTTGTAGATTCATATTCAGACTTGGTACTCTCTTCAGAGTTACAGACTTGAACTCTTGCTGTTACATATTCAGAGATCAGTTATGGAACGACTTTGTGGGGTATTGGTCGGGATGAAGATTCAGATATGTTTGTTTGTGGTATACATGCAAGCCTTGGCCCGTCATCAGGAACTCTTTGAGTAGGAAGATAATCAGTTGAAGACCCAGTTGACTCAGGTCATGGAAGTCTTAATGATATTGTCAATAATCCTACACTTACTGTTGCAACATGAGTTATTCTCTTATCCTCATTTGGGATTTCTTTCAAACCATGGAGTACCTTGTGGGTCTCATCCACCATCTTGAGTTCTTAGAACATATAATCAGAAAATGGTTCCATTTTCCCAGTTGAATTCAAAGGATATGTTTTATCAGCAAGGGCAAAATAGGTCTAGAGAACGGTTTTGATCCCATCTCAGTGCTTTATTCTCATTTGTTTCCATGCTTGTTTGAGCTTCAGTGGGTTAGGCTCCATACTTCAGTACCGTCTATAAATTCCATTCCTAATCATGATACCAATGTCAGATATGGTTACCACGCTAAGGCACCCAATCATTTAATCAGGGGCACTTTCCACAATCATTGGGCTGCTTGATCTTCTCGTCGGCAGTTAGTGTTTGTTCCCCCAAGTGAATGCATGAGGAAAAGCTTTTAAGTAAAGTTAAAAGAAGACTAAGAAGTTTTTTGATACCATCTCAATGCCTTACATCATGGCACTTCCTTGTCTATCGAGAATTCACTTGATTAAGCTTCGTGCTTTGGAGACTATTCAGTTGATTAATCTCTCTCCTGATGCAAATGCTAAGTGTGTCTCCCATTTTGGGGAATTTGGCTATGATGTTGAAGATTACAAGATGGTTTAAGTAAGATCCAGCATTTGTGTGGCATCTTTTCCAAAGTCTAATTTCTATTTGGTAAGCGGTTTCGGACCAAAGTCTAGCTTTTGTCTGGCGTCTTTTCTAAAGTCCAATTTCTATTTGATGGGCTGCATCTCTCCCGTGAGGTAGAAGATACTTGGTGATTTAGTATATGCAATTTCGCTAGGTACAACATTCACCTTCTCTTTTAAGAGAATCTTCAGTGAGTATATTCTAGGGCACTCAGCTATTTAGTTGAAGAATGTTTGTCATCCAGAGATAGAGTCCAAGCTTAAATCAATTCAGAGACTATTATGCCCACATCAAACATGGAATCTCTTATCCAAGTGAGCCTCAAGGTTGTTGAAGGCCATTTGAAGCAATCAGTCTCTATGGAGTCTTGTCTCCTCATGGCAATTTCAAATTACATTTGCATTCTCATTTGTAATCTTTCTTGTTTAATTCAGTACTTTCTTGTATGCAAAACTTGTTTATTTTTTAATATTAATCATAATGCATTGAATATGTTTGTCTTGAATTAATTCATTCGTATCTACTCATTAATGTTTTTCTTTTCTTTTTGATACTTAACTCTTGTTATATAAAGCAAATAACTCAGGTGGGAGAATATTGAGAAATATACTTATAATCTCAGACGGTATGCTTTTGAGTAGAACCCGGATGATGACGTATATGCCTTATTTCAATTCCCAAACACCGGAGATATAAGGGAGATAGACCCTCGTTAACAACTTTGAGCCTTGAAGTATGAGTTTCTTTTATTATCAGAAAAAACCCTCACATTTAACTGCGGTAGGGTAGATTTTAGTTAATCTGATCGAGCGTTCAGAACTCATCAGGAGTACGCTTCTAAGGATACAACAATGATTATCCATCAAAAGGTTGAGGAAAGTCAAAACCGTAATGGTTAACCCTCATATGTCAGTAGCGTGCAGCAAAGAGAATGATACTACAATGGGTATCTTTCGCACGTCAAGAGGTCAACAAATGGTGATACAATAATGGTCATCCCTCACTTACCAAGGACTCAGACAGTCACAATCACTTCCAACAAAGTCGAAAATGACTCGAAGTCACACGACGTGTTTTAAAGGAAAGAAAAGGAAATGATGAAAGAAAGAGACAAAAGTCACCGCTAAGTCAAAACTTAAAAAAATAAGGCCCTTAGGCAAAAGTCAGGGCATCCTGCTAGACTTCAAAGTCAAAATTCGAAAAGAATTTGTCCATGCAAAATTTAGGGAAAACAAAAAGCGCGAAAAGCGAAAAAGGATTACCAAAAATCCTCAGCAAGAAACCAAGTCATGTGACCAGAAGCACAAAAGAAGCCAAGGTGAGTGACTGTCATGTCCAGAAAACCTCGTTTGACTTCTCAATCATTCCAAACTTCTTTTGAGAGATGAGTGCTCGTGTTGGTTTAACTGAATGTAGAAATGGAGAACATCATGGAGAATGGGTGGGCACCAAATAATTTTGAGCCTTAAATCCTTTTTTATAAAAACCGTGAACTAGGCCATGTTACAACCCTTAAAAGTCCTAACTGAATCATGGGTTAATTCAAGACGCACTGTAACAAGAATACGGTAATCTGAATTCTAGGAGGCTTGCTAAAACTTTTGAGTTGGTATCAGTCCATCTTTTTAATTTCTTTCGGACAAATTTTTTTTAATGTTTAATCTTTTCAATAAAAATTTTTAAACTTCAAGACAAACAAGAGCTTTGCGTTAGAATTATTATTCTTAGAATAAACATTCTTTGCATATGAACAAGTGCTTAAACATCAAGTGAGCTTGAATAATGAGCACCAGATGTAAGCTTGATTGTCTCGAGGGACAAATTGCTTCATGGTATCGTTGAAAGGTAAATCATTTAGAAAAATGATCTTAATCTGGGGAAGACCTTCTATTGACTCTATTGAATAAAAGAATACCAGTTCGATAAATGATCTGAAGTAGATTGCAAAATTTGATTGCTCGAAGTCTGTATCGAGTAATGGTGCATTACTTTCAGTTGGTCCAGAGGGACATATTTCTTCAAGTATACGGTTGGAGAACAAAGCAGTTCAATTTGAGAAGTACGGTTATGAAGTAGCCTACTTTCAAGACTTAAGTCAATTACCCTGAGGAGGTGTTGTCTTCAAAACTCTGTGAGCTTCTCATTTCTCTGGGAGCATGAGATGAAGAAAAGGTTTATTAAAACTCTGTTCAATAGGGGCAAACATGTTGAATACTCTATTGAGTAAGTGATCAGTCAATCTAAGGCACTCAAGTCGAGATTTGATCCCTTAAAGTACAATCAAAATAGGGCAGTTATGTCGAGATTCGACATATCCCTCTAAGAATTCATTGATTAGAGGAGAATCTTTTCAATAATCTGAGGATGCATGGGCATTCACTCGAGCATGATTGAAACCATATCCAACTTTAGTTGGTCAGGAACTGTGTTCCAAAGTTCACAACACCGGGGTTGTTTATCTTGATGGTACAAATCTCAGAAAGCCCTCTCGAGAAAATTATCTTCAAAGGCCTTACAGACTGGGGCAAAGTATTATGTAGGGGAATTCCTCCTCTTCAAGGGTTGATCAGATTAAGTCCATACGCGGGCAAAACAATTTGTGGATTTAAAAAGCATGTGGGGAAGTCAGGATCTTTATCCTCGACTCATCAGAGACTTAAGTCCATTTATTGATGTTCATTCATTAGAAGCCAAGATCATTATCTTCAATCGATGTTCGAATTGATATCCTCAGCAGAATATGAGCAGGAGTGCAAAGAGCATGTGAGGTTGTTACCCATACAAGGTTTGTGATGGAAATGTTGCTTCCTAAAAGGATTTCCTTTCCCCAGTAAAAGATCTATATCTACTTCACAAAGGTTTGTCTGCCAATAGGTTTCTCTTCAAAGATCTTTATTCCCCAACGAAGCATTCCTCATTTCTCTGTAGGAGGAGAATGGACCTTTTCCCTTGAAATTTAGGAGTTTTTTGAAGTCAGGATAATTTCTTCTCAATGGACTGCAATTTATTTTTGAAGTATCCTCTCCAACGTCCACTTTTCATTAGCATTCCTCCTCGAAGTTGACATGATGAAGTTGCAATCTTGCATCGCAGTATTTACCCACTGGTCAGTAGTTCAAACTGTTTATTCCTCAATAGAGGTTGCCATTTCACACATGGGGCATATTGCTGTAATTTTTCTTTTTGCAAGTATTGTTGGTCTTTTGTTACAAGAAGCATACTTGCAGACGAATCAAGAAGGGTCCATATGCGACCAACATGAGGATATCTATAGAATGGGATCCAATTTCCCCAGTGAATGCTCACTTTTGCTCAAGACAAAATCGTTCATCCCCAATGAAGGCGTACTCTCACCCAGACAGAATCCTTTATCTCCAGTGAAATCAAACTCTTTCATAATCCCCACTGATGTCGGCACTATCGAGAAGAGTTTGTTTAAGAGTTTATCCCTTCCAGAGGGATTATCTCCAAAGAAGTGTATTTCAGCATGTTTCTGTACGATCTTCTTCTTCCGTGCACTCTACTCTTTTCAAATAATCTAGAAAGGATCGTTTCATTGAACTGGACACCTTTGCTATATGCCCTTGAAGTTGACACCCTGCATCTTTGTGGTTGGTACTTATCTCCCCAGCAAGGTTGTCATTCATCGTCACATGAAGTTCATATCTTTTCTACTCAGGGAGGTTTTCCCCTGTCAGGTTTTCTTAAAGAGATATTTGATTAACATGCTTATTGTGCTGTAGTGGAGCATGTCTCCTGTAATTCTGGAGTAGTGTGCATAGACGAATGTTGTTTAGGACTATTTATCCCATATGATAGAGTATTGCTGAAATATTTCCTCGTTGGAATTTTGAACCTCAAGCTTATGGTTCAAAGAGGCCTTTCTCCTCCCCGAGTGAAGATTGTTACCCCTAACGGTAGTATCCCCGGTATGGTCTAAGTAGAATTCTTTTTATTTAAGAATCTCTATGATTTCCCAATCAAAGTCACTACTATTAAGGACTTACATCAGAAGGTCCCAGTTTCCAGCAAGGTTCTCTTTATCCGTTGAAAGAGATGTCAGATATTTTCCCTAGAAAGTTAAGAGGTGGATCAGAGATCAAGATTTTCTCTGAACTGTAATTTATTTTTGCAGTATTTTCTCCAGGAAATTCCTTCCCCAGTGATATCAATCTTCAGAGGTTGGTGGTTCCGAATCTCATATCCACATTGAAGTTCTGAGGGATTTTTCTCTACAGAAGTTCAGATGTATAAAGATAATCGTTCGTAAGTTCATTGTCTTCTCAGCAGCCGATTATTAACGTGTTTTCCCCCATTGAATTTCTAAACATGCATCATTACATTGCATCTACCAAAATGTGTAACATTTCCATTATATGGAGCATTACGCTATAAAAAGTTCAAACATACATCAGAACATAAGCTATTACTGTTTCAGATTTCCCAAGTGAATTTACTAAAACTTCGGATTATATCCCCACCGAGGTATTTATCCTCAGTATCTCAGTTTCACCCCATATAAATAGTTGTTGATGATTTGAATGGTTGAGTGTCTACTCTTGATTGTAGTTCATTTTTACCCTGATGCAGTTTTCTCGGGTTTAGTCTTCACTACCCTCGTTGGTTCATTCTAATGTCTATTGATGTACCTTTTGAATATCATTTTCATCCTAACATTTATTTCAGCAGGTATTTAGTAGTACACCCTAATCACCATGCTTTGGGTCGAGTTTTAAGTTTTGTCTCCTCACCCGCGCATGAAATCCAGTTTTCATTCTGGTACTCATCTAGTTTAGTTTTGTCTAACTAGTTATAATGAGTCGAGTGTCATCTTGTTTTGTTTTCATACCTTGGACTTCCATCTGTGTTTGATTACTGAATCCTTTATCGATTTTCGTTTACCGAGTCTTTTTGCAGTGTTCGTTTAACTGCGTCCTTGGTTGAAATCAATCTCCTTTGTTCCTTTGATTCTTATATCAGTTTTCGTTTACTGTTTATCCATGGTCCGAGACTAGCAAGTGCTCTGAGAAATATGTTCTCTTATCACTTTTCTTTGAGTCGAGTCTTGATCTCGTCGCCTGTGCATGAAATCCAGTTTATTTTGCCCTGGTACTCATCTAGTTTTTCTTGCCTAACTAGTTATTATGAGTTGAGTGTCATCTCGTTTTGTTTCTTTCCCTGGACTCTTCTATCGGTGTTCGTTTACCGTGTCCTTGGTCGATACCCGTATCTCACTCTTTAGACGTTTATCAGTTTTTGATTACTAAACCTTTGGAAGTGTTTGTTTATTGTATTACGACTTTTCTTTGTTGTTTCCATCGACTTGAGATGTCTCTTTTATACCTCTTCGAGTTTGTATCAGTTTTATTTAATGTTTACCCATGGTTAGAGACCAGCAGGTGAACTGAGAAACATGCACTCTCATCACTTTGTTATAGGTTGAGTTTTGCCTCATTACTCGTGCGTTAAATCTAGTTTGTTTTGTCCTGATACTCGTTTCTAGAAATTTTTGATCTTCTAGTATTGTTGAGTCAAGTTTGTCTCGTTTCATGCCATTCCTTGGATATTTATCGGTTTTTGTTTACTGAGCCTTTCAAAGTGTTTGATTAATGTACTTCATCTTTCGTTTGATGTATCCTTGGTTGACCGATCTCTTTTATACCTCTTTGGGTTCGTATCGCTTTTATTTATTGTTTACCCGCAGTTGAGACTAGCAGGTGCTCCTAGAACCACGCACTCTAGCCCCTTTGCCCCGCATACTTTTCCAGAGTTTAGCTTTGCCTATTCTCTGTGCTTTGAGTCTTATCTCACCCCTTTTATGGTCCGATTTTATCCTGACACATTATTCTGAAGTTAAGTTTCATCTACTCTTCTAAGTTTGAGTTTTGTCTCAACTTTGTTAAAGTCTGCATTACAGCTTCATTCTGACGCATGTCTTTGAATGGCCAATTTTCATTAGACCCTCTAATTGCTAAATCCAATTTCCTTTGGTACCTTCTAAGTCCCGCGTCAGCTGGAGTTCTATCTTTGGGGGGTTTTTGTTTCCTATTTTTCAAGAGTGTAAATTTTTGGGTTTTTTCGTATTCAATCCTCTTTCACCATGAATGTTCGAAAGTTTTCGCTTTTTCTCACTTATCAGGTTTAAGATGATTGAATAGGGGCAGCTATTGCACCCTAAAATTTACCCTCTTGATTTAGGCTTATGTTTCAAGATAATCATCATGTTGCATTGCATTCATTCATTTTGTTGGGATCAAAGTACTTTGGTTGTCAAATCTTCCTCAAGCTTTAGAAGTTGATTGTATTGACAAGTTGCTCAAGGAGAGCCTTATTATCTTAATCTTTGGATTTTTCAAGTTCCAAAGGTCTCTCATGTATCAGGACATCTTACATTCCTTATTGGTTTATCAAGGGTTGGAGTTTTGCAAAGATTTAATGAGAAGTTCATCTATCGCCTTCATCTGATGAATTTAGGGTTTTGACCTATTGTGTGATTTAAAGCATGTTTAAGCCATTTTCTTGAAGCATCATATTCATCATGTCATACAAAGCAGGATTCAGAACACAAGGTTCCATCTTGAGGACTTACTCTTGATCAAGTTTATTTCGAGGTAATTTTTCAAGTGCATGCTAAGTTTAGAAAGATGGTTTACATGGTTTTCTTCTTCTTCAGGTTACAAGATGAAAACGTTTGTCATGATCATTCAATATCTATCACAATACGGTATCATGCTTCATTATTTCAAATCTTGTGCCCTTAAGTCAAGGCATACTTGGTTGTGGTTCATACAAGAAAATACAAATAGATTTATCTCACCAATTAAGGTTATGGACATTATGATGAGAAGTACTCCGCATAGCTAATTCTGTCACTTGTGGATCTCATTTCAAATGCCTTAAATTCAAAATCTAAGTTTTCTTGTGGAAGATAGAGGTTTTTGAAGTGAAGATCAAAAGAACTCAATAAATTATTGATTTTAGGAAGAAAGTGGAAAATTGAATATGTTTTCAAGCAATTCAAAATCTAAATGCACATTCAAAGTTTCTAAACTTGATTACAATTCTTTCAAATCCTGCAAGTTTCACAATACTTTTCCAAGGCATATAAATTCAAAAATTCAAGTCCATTCAAGTGTCAAGCAACTACAAATTTCATCAACCATCACAAGTTTTATACAACCTACATCCAATTGGTAAACGAGATACAAGTAAAATTCATTTATTTTATCAAAATGCAAAATTTCATTCAATGATAAAAAATTTACAAGTTCGCATCACAAGATTGAAATCACAATGATACAATTTTTTTTCCTATTAAATAAAAGTTTGTTCTAAACTACAAAAATTCTTATTCAATCTTCAAGCTCGCCATAGCCATTGCCTCAATTTCATCTTCAAGATGTTCTCTCATTCTTCTTCGAGCATTCTTCATTATTTATTTTTCAAGCTCATCCATCAAGTTCATGAAACAAGAAATTGGACATTGGTTAGCAATCATCAATAACTTTGAACAAAAGAAGAAAGTTTTCTAAGAGTTTCCAAATTTCATCATTAGGGTTTTGCTTAAGGAATCATATTTTAGGGTATTTCACAAATCATCTTCACAAGCATTCAGGGCCTTATACAAATCAGAAACTCAAGTTTCAATCACATGCCCATAATCTTTACTACAAATCACAAAAAGACAAAATTTGGGTTCACAGTAAAGACAAAAAACAATTTACTACAATAACAAAATGCATAGATATCACAATTACAGCCCAAGGCAGCATAATAGAATTATCACAGCCCAAGCACATTTCAACAAATCAAAATCTCAAATTCAATCATAGGCTAAGGCATTTTCTAATGCAAATCTTAAATCCCACTTTGGTTCACAAAAGAGTTTTCAAAATACAAATGTAAATCACAAATTCCCATCCCAATATCAGATCCACACATCTCAAAAATAAACAAGGTCAAAAACAAGTCTCAGCCCAACAACATTAAAATGCACATATCAGTAAAAGGCCACAGACAAGAAAAAACAGAAAAATTATAAAAATCAGAATTTGTGAAAGCCCAATGCTCAAGCCTCATAATCATTGTTTCAAGCAAAAATCACAAGTCAAAATCAGATTTCAAGCCCAAATCACAGTCACTATAGCAAACAGATATTTCACAGCTCAGATAACAGAAACACAATTTCCAAAGGCCAAACGCAAAACAATTCAGCAAGCCTATTATCATAACAAATCGCAGAGCCCAACTATCAAGCAAAAATCACAAGTCAAAATCAGATTTCAAGCCCAAATCACAGTCACTTTGCCTAGAATCAGCTAAAGCCATCGTCCTTCTCATTCGTATTCACCTTGGAGGATCGATCTTTTGTCATAGAATCTGAATATACCTTTACTTTGTTGATCGATTACATATTTTTTTTAGTTAGGGTTTGAAACTCCTTTGTAGATCTAACTTGTTTCTTTGATTTCCTGCAAATACAGATGAGAGATTAGGAACTAGAAGAAGAATATGAAGCAAGCAGACTAAAAAAAGTGGAGACCAGAGCAACGCCGCTGTTAGCCGGCGTCATCACCGCCGCATGAGATTTTCGGTGAGAGCTCCAAAGAGGACTCCAACATGAGAAAACCAAGAACGCCGAAGAGAAGAGAGATTATAAAATATGATCATGTTAATTTTATTTTAACATTTTCTTTTGTTAATCTAAAGTTTAATTAACACATTAATCCGACGGTGATATTTGTCACCGCCCTTGTGGCTGTTGCTTGGTTCTATGTAGGTGTTTCTCTGTTGTCCATCGTGCACCTTCGCTTATCTTACCATTAGATCTACATCAGGCACTCATCATCAGCATCCAACGTCCCAGATGCGCAGCCCATGATACACCCCTTTCAGCCACTACGTTGGATCAGGCACTGGAGCATTAGTTGGGCATGGACATCAATTGCTATTCAGCATCCCCTTTTTCGCTTAATTCAAGCCCATATCTCTCTTTCTTCATATATTTCTTTTTGTATTGATTTGTTTATTTTTTGTTCTTTAGCAAAATTATAATATAAAAAAATACTTTGTTTTAAACAATAATTAGATTAAAAAATATTATTTTAATATTATTAATTATTTTGTTAATTAATTTTATTAAATAATATTATTTAGTATTATTAGTTATTTTATTAATTAATTTTATAAGATAGTTTAATTTTAATTAGTTATATATTTATTCGATTGGGTTGTATTGTTTATTTATACTTTTAATCACATTATCGTTTGATACATCCTCATTCATAAACTTGTACCCCCTCATTCCCATCTGGTTTGTAATAGCTCAGAATTATATTTCTTTATATATTACAATTTTTGCTCAATTATGCATGTATCGTCCAATTAAAACACATGGCCTCCTATTGGGCTCATCGTCAATGAAAATGTATTCATCTATAAATGCACACTTGTACACATTCATAGTTTGGTCATGGGCTTTTCTACAATGACATCTATTCGATCGATTATTCCAGTTGGTCGTTTAGAATACTAGTGCCACGTTAGTCCCACTTTCTTGGAGCATGAATATATCCACCTTGTATGGGATTTTAATTTCTATCTTATGCATTGAAGCAAATTCTCTCTCTCTCTCTCTCTCTCTCTCTCTCTCTCTCTCTCTCTCTCTCTCTCTCTCTCTCTCTCTCTCTCTCCTTGGTCCACATATCAAGCTTTTCTTAAAGGGTCTCATAGTTGAGTTTGGACATGGCCATTCTCACGAGGTTAATCAACTTTTGCCCTTGATTAATCATAACCCGAATCAACCATTTTGGTCAATATATCAAGTGTTTCCATGCATAAAAAGGGTCTCATAGTAGGGTTTGAGCATGGCCATTCTCACGAGATTAATCAAGTTTTGTCCTTGGTTAATCATAACCCGAATCAATCACTTTGGTCCATATACCAAGTGCTTCATGCACAAAAGGGTCTCATGGTTGAGGGTAGGAGCACCTACTCTCACGAGATTAATCAAGCACACCCCTTGCTTAATCATAACCCAATTTAACTCCCCGATACCCAACACTCCGTTTATCTCGTGGATACTTGTGCCATGATTTTTTCGATCGATTGTTAACGTAACCCGAATATACCTTATTGATGGTAGATTGAGGAGGCCCAAGGAGGGGTTTTATAGAGTTTTCTTATCTCGTGCGCTTTGAAGAGGCAACAGACCTACTCTGTTAGGTATCATCGTGACTTCATTCTTCATTCCCAAATTTTAATGCTTTTCTATATATCATGAGAAGTAGGAACTTTACTGATTTCTGATGCCATGAGAAGCATGAAAAGAGATGCATGAAAGGGACCTCTGTTGCTGATATTTGTCAGGAATCCCTCTAGTTTATTTAAAGACCTATTTAAGGCAATTTCGCATATATTCCTTGTTTACTACTTATGTTTGTTTAAAATCCTACCTTTTAAGAAGGTATTCTGCAGGTGTGTTTACATTTGTGCTCACATGTCCCCCACCCAAATAAGTCCTCAAAAAGAGGCGAGCAAAAAGGGTTTGTAATCGAACCCTGCATTTCGTCTGTGTCATCCTTAGCTCACGTTATACGTCGGTGTTTTGGGTTTGTACGGATCATGAGTATCGAGTTAGTCAAGTGGAAAAGGGTTCCGCAATCAAACCCCCATATTTTGTCAGGAGTTTGCAATGGCCATTGCTGACACTTTGCTACCCGCTTGTTTGCTTCGGGTGGTCCGCTCCCCTTTGCTAAAGTAATGCTTTTCTTTTTTATTTCATCTTAGTCTGCCTATTGTAGGCTTCGGGTCATCCACTCCCCTAGCTAAATCATTTCTCTTCATACACCTATTCCCTGAGTCAGTATACCCCGATTGTATGCTTTTGCCAAAGCACTTGCTTGATATGCCATAGTTCCCTTATGATCACTCGATTAGAGTAGCTTTCAAGCTAGACATTAGGATAAGGTATACATGTATGCTAACATAGGGTAGAGATATTTCTCTCAAAACTTAACCTTAGGGTCTATCATTGTATGATTACACTAGGGCTAGAGGTTAGGATAGTCTCCCTTAGTTGTTTTCTTTTATTTGCATATTTCATCTTAAAACAAAAACATTATTTTTCTTGGAAAATCATAAAAGATCTCTAATGAACTCAAATCCTTCTTCAAGGTAAAAAATACAAACCAACCTTATTTGTTTGTGCTCTTTTTGGATTTGTTTTAAACCTTGTTAAGTTGACATCTGCCTTTACCATGATATTTTGTTATCTTTGTGACGATGTTTTGCCATCTCTTATGATTGTTATCCTACTTTGATTTTCAATATCATTATAAGGTGTGATGTTTTGTCATCTAAGTTGTGACGTTTTTCCATCTTTTCTATGATATTTTGATATCTTTGTGTCGATGCTTCGCCATCTCTTATGTTTGTTATCCTACTTTGATTTTCAATATCATTGTTAGGTGTGATTTTTTATCATCTAAATTGTAATATTTTGCAATCTTTGCCATGATATTTTTATATCTTTGTGTCGATGCTTCGCCATCACTTATGTTTGTTATCCTACTTTGATCTTCAATATCATTGTTAGGTGAGATGTTTTATAATCTAAATTGTAATATTTTGCCACTATTGTTGATGTTTTTGCCATTATTTTTGTTGTCTTGCCATTATTGTTGTTGTTTTGTCATCGTATATGATGTTTTTCCATTTTGATTATTACTTTTGTATTTTTAACTAAAAAACACAAACCAACCAAAATATTTGAGCCAAACTACTGCTGCTCTGATTCCTTAAAAGGGATACGTAGGCGAAGGCTTTTTGTGGGGCCTAATCGAGCATATCTTTGTAAATATTCCTTTCTTTTCCCCATATTTTCTTTGCATGCATTTTCTTTGTATCTTTCTTTTTTAGCTGTAAGCCTTAGACATAAATGTTGACTACACCCATTAAATTAGACAACAAGAGTGAATACCATAGAGTAGTACGAACGTGAGGGGTGCCAATACCTTCGCCTCACGTAGAAGACTCCTTTACCCGATCTCTACGGTCGCAATATTGTGATTTCTCCCTCTTCAGGTTTTCTCGATGTTTACCTTTCCCTTTCGGTGGGATAAAAGACATCCGGTGGCGATTTCATTGATTTTATATCCAATGACGGTTCGGCCGATTTTTTCAGATTCCTACCCACTAAGGTATTTCTTGTTATTTTCCTTCTCCTTCTAAGATAGTACTATCCATACCATTAGTTGGTAGGTAGCCCTATATATTGGATGTGAAGGGACAAGCGTGCGGTCATCGTATGGTCATCAAAGGCAACATGTAAGGATACTTTAGCCATTGTATCCGAGGGACTATCATCATTTTGTAGGCAATTCAGAGGGTCATCGAGGGACTATGATATTTCCTAGGGACTATGATGATTATATTGAGGGTCTTTTGCTAAAGCATCCCCACTTTCAAGGGACATGACTAAAGTACCATAAGGAAACAAGAAAGGTTACCCTAGAGGTGCAAGTGTGAAAAGTGTTTGTTTTTAGTTATATTAATCTTGAAAATTAGGTTTTCTATGTTTGCTTTTAATCTTGCCATACAAACCCTAATTACTAACAGTTAAATATAAGTGCCGAAAATTAAATCTAAGCTATTAAATCCTGTGAGCAGTTACATAATAGAAAAAATATGCGGAAAAATAAATCTAAGTGATTACATCGATAGTTGCGACCTATACAATTGTCTAGGAAAATTAAATAGCAAAAGGGAAATAAGAAAAATGTTAGAAAAAAGTTAAATGCTTTTGTGTTTTTTTGTGGAAAATAATTTAGGGTTAGAGATAATAGTTAAAAACCTAATTATTTCTAATTAATTTTAATATTTAGGAAAAGAGCTAATTAACTTAATTAATTAATAAATGAAAAATATGTCAAAGTATTAATTGCTATCTAAAAAAAACTAATCCTAATTTGTTAGGGTTTTGAAAAAAAGTTTAAGGTTATGGTTAATTATAAAGGAATTAATTAAGAAAATAGATTGAAAATAGGGTTGGTAAAAATATGAAAAAAACCAAATGCATGGGGTGGGAGTTGAACCCACACCCTGGATCCCAAAGGTATGCCCTTCATGCACTGCGCCCTGACGATGCTTGTGTTTGAGAATGAGAATCAATCAACATATTGTAAACATGCGCGTTATCCTGAAAAAACAAAAGAAATTGACACAAAATGGGATCGAACCCACGCTCTTTGCTATGCCAAACATATCACTCACCAGCAGGCCAATTGTTGTTGCTCCTTCATAACACCACTATCATTCAATATATAATAAACTTAATTCAAAAAATCAGAAATCAAACAAAATTAGACATGCGTGTGTTAGTGGGGTCAGTAAATTTTGAATGAACCAATCTGAGAGAGGGAGAAGGCCATACGAGCCTTGACTTGATTCAGTGCCACCATGCATGGTGGCTGCAACCATCTTCTCCGGTGAGGAGATTTGGAAACCTGCGAAATAAACAGAATTGAAACCAAAATTTTAGGCTACCCCCCTAAATCGAACCATGCGAATCGATTGGTGGCATTAGTTTTTCCTTAAACAATCTGGAAGTACTGATACGAATGGTACAAAAGCATTTTTTCCCTAGCCATGGAAACTCATCATCCATACGCCAAAGCTTGCAAGTAATGGATTAAAATAGTTCTAAACATGATTATGAACATGTATATATACATCGAATCATTTAACAATGCATATATTAAAATTTGAAATTCAAGAAGTTTACCAAACCGAAGATGTTGAGGGAGAGAGTTATGACATGCTTCAAGCTTCAGTGAGGGCTGAAATGAACTCCCGGGAACCTCAGGAAGATGATTTGATGCTTGGAATTGATTTAGAACGACTGGAGATGAGAGTTTTGAGATGCCCTAGTTTCTTGAAAATTTGAGATTTTTTAGGGTTTGCTCTTGAGACAGCTTGTGTGTCTTTTGATGTCTGAATATGTTGGGTATTTGTAGAGATAAGATTAGGTCAACAAAAGTGAGATGAATCTTTTGTATTTATTGATCAAATATTTGATTGGAGTTTTTCCTGAAAACTTTCTTTTTTAGGCTAATCCTATGCCAATCATCCTTACACGATTTTGCCAAGTTGTCATGAACTTTTTCGACTTCAAATCTGATCATAACAAAATTCCATGCACCTGGTATCATTTATTTCGTATTTTATTTGATTTATATTGCTTTTAATTGAATAAAATAAAAATAAAAAGAAATAAAAACCACAAAAACAAATGAATGGATTTAGGAGTTCCTTATGAGGTCATGATCACGCTTGAATCTAAACACTTAGGCCCATTATCCCAAAAATTCAAGTTTGCTCAGTTTGAACTTCATCCCTTTTCTCAAAATTGCCAACTTGCACCAATCATAATTCTCTCAATTTTTGTCATATGTAGATGATCTTGGACTTTTTCGAAACCTCAAGATGTCTCCTACAACTTTCATGTCGGTCATTTATTCATTTGAGGCCTTTATCTTTATGTAAATTGCTTTGACAAAAAATGTCTTTTTGTTGACTTTTAAAATGACCTGTAATGTTTCGACCTATATCTCTCAAATGAAGCATTTTTGGCCTTCAGCTTGGAGATACAAAGTTGTAGAGAATTGAATTCCCTTCAAGATAGGATTTGGTTGAGGAATTTCTGATGAAGTATGTGAAAGTTATGCTTGGTCAAAGTTCAGTTGACTTCTCCTTAAGAAAACCCTAATTTAGTAACTTTTAACTTTTGATGAATCTCAGTTTTATTGATGAATCATGATCAACCCTTGATCAAATGATGAATGTGACTTCAAAATATTGATGTTGACCAAAATCTTGAAGTTTGACTGTAATTTGGTCAAAGTTGACTTTTTGTCTAATATAGTTAATTTTCAATCATAAGAGTAATTGACTGAGCAAATTTGTGATGCGAGTTTTGAAATTTGGTATGAGGGTACATTGAGACATATGAGAAACCATGAAGTCTATTTGAGGCATTAGAACTCCAATCTACCTTTAGAAAAACCAAACCATAGTTGTAGGTCAATTGCTTATGAGGAGAGTTTGTCTAGTCAATCTTTGAATAGTCTTGAGTAATTGAGACCTTCATGAGCATGAGGAGATATCTTGAATTAATTTGTATCAAAGTTGGGAGGGAAATTTGGGGTACGACAGTGGTGATGAGAAAATAAGTATTTTATTTTTACAATTTTTGCACCCGTTGCAGTTGAAAAACTTTAGTGCCTACGTACCACCTTTTGTATAATAGGGAATCAGGGTACTCACAGTTCACCTCAAAAAAATTTAAAACACATGTGTGTTGGTTAATTTTAAGAGAAGTGACATCATCGTCATATCCGAGTGGAAGACATACTTACTACCCACAATTATGAGAAAGGAGAATTTGCATCATCTCAAAGTGGAGGATATAACTTGGATTTTAAAATCAACAAAGCATCACTCAACACCCAAGTGGAAAATATCTCACTTTACTATATATCATAGAAGTATAATAGCTCGCATCACTACAAGAATTAACTAGAGTTTCTTTTTGAGAAAAGTTTTAAAGTAAAAAGCCAAAGTGGAAAAATGGTTGGAATGAGGTTTATTGACTTTTAGTCTTCTCACAAAAATATCAAAGTATGATTAAATTGATTAATGTTTAATTAAGAAAATATTTTTGAAAATGCATGGACCTAAGTCCAAGTTTATTATGAAAGCGGTTCAAGTTAGAAAACAAGTAGAGTTTTGAAAATGAGGGAGAATATTTTGAAATTAAAGAAGATGGGAGGAGATGAAAGGACTATCCTAAAGCATAAGGTAAAAGCCAAGGAAAAGAACAATCTAACAAACAAGAAGCCAACACTTGACATATGAAGTCAATGTAGAATTCCCATCCTTTAAATTGAAACCAAGAAAGCAAAAATACTAAACCTCTGAGAAATACCAAGCTTCATATTAGTTAAGTCTTCATAAAAATTGGGCAGAGTAACGACTGTATACACAAACATTCTCAACCACAGACAAAGCATGTAATCAGAATAATCTGCATGCAAAGAAACAAAAACAATCCAATTCCTTGGAGTAAACCCCAAGAACTTTAGAGAAAATAACAACAGAGCCACAAGGTCACAAGTATCAAGGCTTCTATTCCTAAGTCCGAGAGATTCACAACTCCATATGCGAAGGATAGTAACCAAATAGTCCAAGTAACCTTAAGACTTTTATTGTTCAAGTTGGTTATTAAGTGTCTTCAAAAAGAAAATAAAATCTAAAACGAGCAAAGATAAAATGAAATAAGAATAAATACTCAAGTGAACATAGATAAAAAGATAAATACTCAAATGAGCAAAGATAAAAAGGCATGAAATGTAAATGCTAAAATAAAAACGGTACATAAAAGTAAAAGGCGTAAAATAAAAGGCATAAAGTAAAAACATAAACTAAAGTCAAATGTTAGTGAATTAGAAGTTAGAAGTTAGTTGAATGACCATATTGAAGCTTGCATTTGAGAACTCATTAGAACATTGATAAAAATCAAATCTTCTCAACAATAAGTCTCATTTGCTTTTTGTCAAGTATATATTTCATTTCAAGTACTCAAGGAAACCACATATGATCAACGATGTTCAAATTCCCTAAGACCAAAGTTCATAAAGCTCATCAGAGGAATGATAAGATCAAAACTCCTAACAAGTGGAGCCTTGTCATTGGTTGAGAGATGACATGCTGGTCATCTTCAACCTCCGGCCACGCACGAGTTGCAGGTTCCATAAATTATAAAATTAGAAGCTCAAACAGGTTCCATTCGCTTCGTCTCTTCTGAAGAATGGAAAAACACAAGAAGGGGGTTTGAATTGGGGTTTTTAAAACTTAAAATAAAATACGTATTGGTTATCCTGGTTCGTTTAAACTCAAACTACTCCATTCCACCCGCCAAGGTGGTTTCGCCTCTCTTAAATGAGGTATTAATCCACTAATCAAACTTGATTACACAGATACAATGACAACTGTTAAAGTCTTCTTGATTTTAAACCACAACCCGGTCTTCTCAAGGTATTACACAGTAATATAATTGAAAGTGTGTACAAATATGTTTTCTACAAAAACAATATCACAACAGTGATGTATTACACAATTGAAAAGCACAAGATAGAAAGGTAATAATATTTATCTTTTTCAATGCATAGCAAAATCGTATCTGATTTCTTCTTCACATCTTCTTTATATATGCAATGCTTGATAAGGTGATTTTGGAAGGTTGATAAATAGTAGTTAATGTACTTTCCAAACATAGAGATTCTTGTCTTCTTTCAGCTGTTACTATTGATTAGCCATGAATAAAATGTAACGCTTCAGAACATGCTTACTAAAGATCACATCAGGAGATGAATGTTACTGTTGACACTCCTTTACTTCTTTCCATAACTTTACGTATCAAAATATCAGAGTTCTTGTTTGCAGAATTAGTGCACTCAGAAGTTGTAACATCATAACTTCTTTATTTAAGCGTGTTACACATATTTGCTTCTACATAAGACGTGTCAAACAGAGTTTTAACAACGATCTATCTCATCTTCTGTGCTTTTTACATCAGAACTTCCCTGCAAAACAAAATACTTATTTAGGGAGCATAGTTGTTCTTTGTGTGTTTGTTATCATCAAAACTCTTACAAGGATGTAGAACCAAACTATGTCCTAACAATCTCCCCCTTTTTTATGATGACAAAAACTTGTATATTTTGATAGAATACTTAAAGAACATAAAGCATTAAAGTCTCCCCCTGAGTTGGATACTCGAAAAAATACTTCCCTGAAGATTGTTCTTATCAGAGTTTTGAGAAGAAGATTCTTTGATGCGTCCACAACTGTCCTCAATAGAGGTTACTTTTCAATAGATTTTTCCTATTTGATTTCAAAGGATAAAGATAGAAGTTATAATACTCAAAAAAATTGAGACTGAGTATCAATATTGTTATATTCTAAATATCTTACGTTCTCCCCCTTTTTTGTCAAGAATCAAAAAGCACTAAAAACACTAAGACAATAAAATGCATTTTGTATTCAAAAAGGATCAAGGAAATAAGAAACAAAATGAAGGAAAAATTACAAACTAAGTTTGAGGAGGTGGAAGTCATGTGAACATGGCTTCCAATAAACTCTTGATTTGATTGTTCGATTCCTCTTGTTTCCAAAGCATCCCCTTAATTTCCTTGCAAGTATCATCCTGCTTGTTTAACCTTTCCTTAAACACAACATTTTCTTTCTTCAACTCCTCCAGAGTTTGCAGCACAATAGAAGATGAAGTTATTTCAGTAGAAGAGACCACTTTTTTAGAGCAAACTGCAGTTGATTCTGACGCAGGAGCTTCTTCAACTTGCTTTCCTTTGTCTTGAAATATGACCACAGGAAAAGGATCAGAGGGTGGTTCATTACAATCTAATGTCTGGTGAGATTCCCAAGGGGTATTTTCCAGCAGAAGGAGTGGCTTATTTACCCAGTGTCGCAGAACTTGATCCTTAAAGATTTTCAGGCGATCGCAGAAGTTCTGTTGAGCGATTTCATTGCTAAGCTCCTTTAGTTTCAGAGATTCAGAGTTGAACAATTTTCTGAACTGGTTTCAATGAGAATTAGAAGCAGCTGGGTTGAGGTTCTCTATGCAAGCTAGCTTTAGAGAGTTAACCCATTCTTGTATTTCTGTTTCAAAAATCAGCAAGAATTTACCAACATCTGCTTTGGAGATTTTTGGTTTTGGTTTTGGAACAGAAATTTTTTGAGAGCTTGTGATGAGATTGTCCCAAGCATCTAAATCTATGATTGTTCTAAGGGGATCTTATGGGTAGTTTTTTGGAGAGGGAGACTCATAAAGGATTATGGGTGAATTTGGTGGAGTGGACTGATAAGGAGATGGAAGACCTGGAACATAGAGGGTATGTGAAGAAGTTGAGGGAATTATTGGTGGCTGAGAGACCATGAGATGTAAAGTGATGCCAGGGATGGGTGTTGTGGTATTAGAATCAAGGTTTGGATTTTCAGTTTGGGGAGCTTCAAACAGCAGATCAAATTGATCAATATCAGAGAGAACTTGTGCAAGTTCAGGCTGAGTTTGGTTAAGATGGGTAGAAGGTGGATTGTTTAGAGGGTTATTTAGAGGAAATGAGGTGTCAAAGTCTAGGTAAAAATCATCAAAGGTTTGAGGATGAAGGGTTTTTAGATGTTGTTGACAATACTGATTCAATAACAGAAACAAAAGAAGAGTTACCTTTCTTTTTGGCAGCTTTGAGAGTCTTCTGAGAAGTTCCTTCTGCAACTGCTTTCCTTTTTCTTGGTTTTCTGGGAGCAACTTCCAGAAGTTGTTGCCTTAGATCAAGAATGTTTCCATATGGAATTGTACCTTCACTCTTGCGTGCTTCCAAATGCCTAAGAAAAATATCTGGAGAAGAATCTGCTTGAGTGAAGAGAGGAAAATCCTTCAGAGGCACTCTTCGGGTGGTAATGACTTCCTTGGTGGTAATTTTTGGGTCCTTCTTAATAGTTTCAATAATCTTCACCTTCTTCATATTTTTGGCATTCAGAGGTTTACCAAAACAAGCTTCCAGAGCGCTAGCTTGTTGAGCCTGAGTCAGATGTTCTATCAATCTATTTTCTGTCAGAATATTTGAAATGAGTCTTCCCAGAGGGATCAAATCTCTCTTTGTTCTTTCTTCTTCTATTGTTTATTTTATGTTGGTCTTCAGTTGATTGAATATAAAATGTGGAATATTAACTTTTGCTTTGGTGGCGATGAAGTACAGAAGGTACTGCTGATAAATATTGATGTAATATGGAGAACTTGTAGGCTTCCTGTGATTGATGCAACCCAAAATCATTTTAGACCAAATTCTGAGGTAATCCTTCAGGTCTTTGATTTTGTTGGACGGGTGGCCAGAAGTAAAGATTTCCTTTGAGATCTTGGTTAGGTCAGAACTTTTGTCAGCCATATCACTGCATCGAATATCACCATCGTCGTGACCTATTAGTTTCCCAATGAGATCTTCAGAGATGACGATTTTCTTTCCCATAACATAAGATGTTACCTGATGTTTGAAGATGTGGCATGGATCCATAATTCTTTAACAAGTTTTGGTAAAACTGGACCTAGGAGATGATCAAAGTACTTATTCCATCCTTGGAACTCAACTTCAGGGATTAACTTATACCCATTCTCCTTTATGCTTATGAAATATACAATAAGCTCACACAGGACTTCCAGAGAATCAATGGGTGTGAGGAGAGTTCTCGAGGGTTCGAAGTACCTTTCTTCTGTTGAGGAGGAACAACCAATAATGTTTTGAGAACCTTGATACAATTGTTGAGAGGAAGCCATTTGTTCACACAGACTCTTTTAGGGTTTTTGAAAGATTGAACAAATTTAAGAGAGAAAAAAATTTAGAGTGGAAGTGTGATAGTGATGGTGAACAAACGAAGTATATATAGCCAATGGAAAGAAAATAGTATTCTTAATTTAAAAAGAAAAAGATTTAAAGAAAACAATTAAGTGCATTTAATGATTCCTGAAAAGAGGGATAGTGTGAAGATATGGAACAGTTACCAATTTGACTCGAGCCTCAATGCATCAACTCAACCGTTTCAGTCTCTTTAGAATTTGAACACGTGTTCAGCCTTAAAGGAAGACCTTGCGTTTAGAGTTGACAGATGTTGATATTATGAACTGCATGCTTCTATCTTTGAAATAAACCGTTTTTGGAAAACGTTCATATCTTCTGGATAGATTCTGATACAACTTTCCTTCTTATTTCTGAAGAACTATTTATCAGATGTTCACACAAAGAAAATTAAAGCATAAAATTCTGAGGGTTATAGTATACAGAAACAATACTATCATTTTAGTCATAATTTCATGTTGAGATGTTTCAGAATGAAGTTAAATCTATCTTCAGAAAAGGGTTTAGTGAAAACATCATCCCAATGATGGTCTGTGTCTATAAATTTTAACGAGAGAATTCCTTTATGAATATAGTCCCAAATAAAATGATGTTTAATTTCTATATGTTTAGCCCTAGAATGTAAAATAGGATTTTTTTTGAAAGACAGATAGCAGAAGTATTGTCACGGAGGATAAGAATGTTACTCTCATATGTGTTAAAGTCTTAAAGTTGACTTTTCATCCAGAGCATATGTATGTTGCATCCAACTGTTACTATATATTCAACTTCAGTAGTTGACAGTGCAATGGTGGATTGCCTTTTACTGGACCACGAGATTAAATTGTCTCCCAGAAATTGGCAGCTTCCAAAAGTACTTTTTATTTCTATTTAGTCTCCGGAGAAGTCTGCATCCAGAGCATTTGTATACTTGGATTTTCTATAACAAAGACCAAGATTATTAGTGCCTTTCATATACTTGAAAATTCGCTTAATAACTGTTAAGTGAGATCCTCTAGGATATAATTGGAATCTAGCACAAAGACAAACAATATAGAAAATATCAAGTCTTGAAGCTATTAAATATAATAGAGAACCAATCATACATTTGTAGAGCTTCTGTTCTACCTTCTTACTTACCTCTTCCTTTTCCAAAATGCATGTGGGATGCATAGGAGTTTTGGATGGCTTACATTATGACAAGTCAAATTTCTTCATAAGTTCTTTAACATAGTTTCTTTGATGAATGTAGGTTACTTCTGGAGTTTGATTGATTTGTATACCCAGAAAGAACTTGATTTCGCCCATCAAGCTCATTTCAAACTCTTCCTGCATAGACTTAGCAAATCTTTTCCCAAAGAGGCTTTTGTAGATCCAAAAATTATATCATCTACATAAATTTGACAAACAAGAATGTCATTTTTAAATAGTTTACATAATAAGGTTGTGTCCACCTTCCCTCTGGTAAAATCATTTTCTAACAGAAAATTACTCAGTTTTTCATACCAAGCTCTGGGAGCTTGTTTCAGACCATATAATGATTTCTTAAGTTTATAAACATATTCTAGATGTTTTGAATTTTCAAAGCCAGTGGGTTGGTGCACATAAACTTCTCCATCAATGTAACCATTTAAAAACTCACTTTTAACATCCATTTGATAAAGAGTGGTGCCATTATTTACTGCAAAAAAAATTAAAAGTCTAAAAGATTCTAACCTAGCGACTGGAGCAAAGGTTTCTGTATAGTCTATCCCTTCTTGCTAACTATAACCTTGTGCCACCAGTTGTTCTTTTTTTCTGATGACTTCTCCTTGTTCATTTATCATGTTTTTGAAGACCCGTTTGGTTCTAATGATGTTAAAGCCTTTTGGCTTAGAAACTAGATCCCACACATCGTTTCTAGTGAATTGATTTAGTTCTTCCTGCATTGCGAGTATCCAGTCATTGTCCATAAGGGCTTTGTCAATGGAAGTTGGCTCAATCAGAGACACTAATCCCATGAGGGATTCTTCAAAATTTATGAATGTAGATCTTCTTCTGATTGGGTCTTCTTTCTTTCCCAGAATCTTGTTTTCTGGATGAGCTAATCTTCTTCTGGATTGTATTTTCTGGATGGGATCTTCAGATGTTGCTGTAATGTTTGTAACATCCTCTTTTGGATTTGACTGTGATTCTTTATAGAAAACTTTTGATGGTGTGTCCTCGGTACCTTTAAATTGAACATTTATATCTACAAAAAATTTACCCTACTTTGACTTTTGGGAGCAAAGCTTATCACTAAACGTGACACTAATAGACTCTTCCACAATTTGTGTTTCTGTGTTATAAACTCTATAACCTTTTGAGCATTCAGAGTATCCTAACTTGAGACACTTTTGTGCTTTAGAGTCAAACTTGTTTAGATGTTCGTTAGTGTTTAGAATAAAGCAAGTACATCCAAATGGATGGAAATAAGAAATGTTAGGCTTTTTGTTCTTCCACAGCTCATATGGAGTCTTATCCAGAATAGGTCTTATGGAGATTCTATTATGAATATAACACACTGTGTTAATTTATTCTTCCTAGAAGTTCTTAGCAATGTTAGTCTCGTTGATCATGGTTCTAGCCATTTCTTGTAAAGTTCTATTCTTTCGTTCTAAAACTCTATTTTGTTGAGGAGTTCTAGGACAAGAGAAATCATGAGAGATTCCATTCTCATTAAAAAATAATTTAAATTTTTTGTTTTCAAATTCCCTACCATGATCACTTATGAATTTAACATTTCTAAAATATTTTTTGTTTTGAAATTGGTTACAGAAGGTAAAGAACATAGAGTGTGACTCTTCCTTGTGTCTTAAGAACTTTACCCATTTCCATCTGCTATAGTCATCTACTATCACTAATCCATACTTCTTGCCATTAATGGATGCAGTTTTCACTGATCCAAACAGATCTATATGCAGAAGTTCTAATGGTCTAGAGGTAGAAACAACATTTTTTGCTTTGAAAGAAGGTTTTTGCAAACTTGTCATTTTGACATGCTTCACATAGAGCATCTGAGTTGAACTTAAGGTTAGGAAGTCCTCTGACCAGATTGAGTTTGTTAATCTGAGATATTCTTCTCATACTAACATGCCTCAATCTTCTGTGCCAGACCTATTGCTCGTCATTAATAGACATTAGGCATTTTACATTCTGACCTTTTATTTTAGAAAGTTTTATTTTGTAAATGGTGTTCTTTCTCTTTCCATTAAAAAGGATAGATCCATCTTTCTGACTAACTGCTTTACAGGAGTTTTGATTGAAGATTATATAATAACTGTTATCACTTAGTTGACTTATGGATAACATGTTATGCATTAATCCATCTACTAACAAAACATTAGTTATAGAAGGAATTATACTATTACCAATAGTTCCAAAGCCAATAATCTTTCCATTTTGTTTGCCTCTGAAACCTACATAGCCTCCAGATTTAAGCTACATACTTTGGAACATATGCTTTCTTCCTGTCATGTGTCGAGAGCATCCAGAGTCCAGGTACTAATATTGGTGTTTCAATTTTGTTGTTAAAGACATCTACAACATAGACAATTTTGTCCTTAGGTACCCATATCTCTTTGGGTCCTTCTTTGTTAGAGTTACCAAAATTCTGTTTGAATTTTGGTTTAGCAGAAAAAGCATTACTAGTATACTTTATGTCATGTGTATGTCCATAAGTGATGTGAGAATAAAGAGGTGTGTGTTTTATGAATATATCATTAACTTTCTTTGGTTGAGATTCTTTACTCTTATATCCTATCCCTTTTATGCCATTTCTGCTAACTCCATAGATCATTGAAGCCATCTTGCTCATATATATGTTTTTAGCTAGAAATTTTTGAAACATATGATCATATTCTTTTATGATTATATTAGAGTTACTAAACTTCTGAGACAGTTTCTTTCTGAGATTTTTGTAATTTATTTTTAATAACATAATTTTCTTTTTCGAGTTTAGAAATGGTTTCTTTTAGCTCAGAGTGTTCTGTTTTAAGTTTCTTAGTTTCTTCAAAGTCAAATACTAGATCCTTTTTCAGGTTCTTGTTTTTTACTCGAAGTTGCTGATATCTTTCAAGAATTTCTGCAGACTTTCTTCTAATTAAGATCTAGAAAAGTTAGAGAGTACTTGTTCTGCCTCTAAGTCTGATTTTGATTCAGATGATCCAGTGTCATTTCATACATTGGCCATTAAGGCTATGTTTGCTCGTTCATCTTTTGATTCTGTTTCAGCTTCAGAAGATTCTGAGTCATCCCATGTTGCCATAAGGCTTTTCTTCATTTCTTTAAAGAAATTCTTTTTAGGTTTTTATTTTTGAATATTTGGACAGTCTCTTTTGTAATGACCTTGTTCATTGCATTCATAGCAAACAATATCTCTGTTACTAGATTTTCTGTATCTAGAAGATGGTTCATAATGATTCCCTCTTCTTCTAGGAGTTCTGAACTTCCTCTACCTATGCTTCCACAGTTGATTGACTCTTCTGGAGATAAGAGATAGTTCGTCTTCTTCTAACGAGGATCCACCAAATTTTTCTTCTTTTTCCTGAAAAACTTTAGGTTCATATTTTTTATTAGATTTAAGAGAGAGATAGACTTACCTTGCTTCTTGGGTTCATCTTCTTCTAGTTCTATCTCATAACTTATCAGGAAGCTGATTTTGTTCAGATCTTTAGCCAGTTTAGCACTGTGACCATGGGTCTCCATTTCTTGGGTAAACTTCTAATGATTTTCTTTACATGATCTGCTGTTGAGTACCCTTTATCCAGAACTTTTAGTCCACAACCAAAATTTGAAATCTTGAGAACATTATTTCAATGGTTTCATCTTCTTCCATTTTAAAAGCTTCATACTTCTGAATGAGAGCAAGAGCTTTGGTCTCTTTGACTTGCGCGTTGCCTTCATGCGTCATACTAAACGAGTCAAACATGTGTTTTTTTATTCTTTGTTTTTGATCTTCTCATACTCGGTGTACGAGATAGCACTCAAGAGGATTGTTCTGGCTTTGTGATGATTTCTGAATTCTTTATTTTGATGATCTGTCATTCTTTTTCCGTCGATCTTCTGACCAATTTCATGAACTGGATATATGTACCCATTAGTCACCATATCCCAGAGATCAGCATCATGAGCTAGAAAAAACTTTTGATTCTGTCTTTCCAGTAATCGAAGTTTTCACAATCAAAGATTGGAGGTTTTTCTGTTGATTCTGTCTTTCTCATCATGATAATCACTGCTGATGATCTGACTTGGTCCCACCATAGTGTTTTTCTTGCTTGGATCTTTTTCTGACACGGTTAAGTGTTTGCACTCAGAACCAGGGGCACTGATACCAATTGAAGAATGGAAAAACACAAGACGGGGGGGGGTTGAATTGGGGATTTCTAAACTTAAAATAAAAGACACGTTGGTTATCCTGGTTCGTTTGAACTCAAACTACTCCAGTCTACCCGCCAAGATGATTTCGCCTCTCTCAAATGAGGTCTTAATCCACTAATCAAACTTCATTACACAGATACAATGACAACTGTCAAAGTATTCTTGAGTTTAAACCACAACCCAAATTTTTCAAGGTATTACACAGTAATATAATTGAAAGTGTGTACAAACATGTTTTCTAAATAAAAAATCACAATTGTGTTGTATTACACAATTGAAAAGCCCAAGATAGAAAGGTAATAATATTTCTCTTTTTCAGTGCACAGCAAAATCGTATCCGATTTCTTCTTCAAGTCTTCTTTATATAGGAAATTCATGAGAAGATGCTTTTGGTAGGTTGATAAATAGTAGTTAATGTAGTTTCCAAACATAGAGATTCTTGTCTTCTTTCAGCCGTTACTATTGATTATCCATGAACAAAATGTAACTCTTCAGAACATGCTTACTAAAGATCACATCAGAAGATGAATGTTACCGTTGAGACTCCTTTACTTCTTTCCAAAACTTTATGTATCAGAGTATCAGAGTTCTTGTTCGCAGCGTTAGTGCACTCAGAAGTTGTAACATCAGAACTTCTTTACTTAAGTGTGTTACATAGATTTGCTTCTATGTAAGATGTTTCAAAACAGGGTTTTAACAATGATCTATCTCGTCTTCTCTGCTTCTTACATCATAACTTCCATGAAAAAAAATACTTATTTAGGGAGCATAATTGTTCTTTGTGTGTTTGTTATCATTAAAACTCTTACAGGGATGTAGAACCAAACTATGTTCTAACATCTTCCTGACGATTCCAATGGTACCCTCGCGAAAAATTTATATAAACCACAACTCAGTCGATTTGCAAAATACCAGAAGGAAACAATTGAATAGGGCTTTGAAAATTCATGATCAAAACTCACTTCCAGTTAATAACTAATGATGTGATCAACATCAGAATGATGAGAGCTACATTGTAGTGACAAGTTTGGAGAGAATTGATGGAGGAATCTACTTGTTGAAGCTCAACTTCAGAGCTCTGAAACTTGACTTGGCTAGTACGATTTAAGACACCTCAAGGCTTAGTTCTTCTTTGGTTAGCTTCAGTGAAGTTCAAGGATGAATAACAAGCAAAGAAATTGGATTGAATAAATGATTTAAAACCAAATTTGAAGTTACAGAATTGAGAGGTATGAAGGAAGTTCAACAGAGGTGTTTTGGCTCTCTAAAGCTTGTAAAATGAAGTAGAGAAGGTCTCTACTTATAGAAGAAGTGAATGGAATCAAGAGGATGGGTGAATGATGCAATTAGAGTGGAAATCATGCACACTTGGGATTATGAAGAAAGTGTGACCACATGTGCATCAAAACTCATCCAAATGATGCGTTTTGACACTCTAAATGATTCAAGCATCTTTGCTAGTCATGTTTAAGTGGAAAACGTGTGGTAATCATGGACCTTTATGATATATTATTAAATTCTTTAGAAAGATAAATAATCAAGCTTGACAATGTGCTTTGAAATTTCCCATTCGAATGCTTGAGCTGAAAGTTACGCCTATTTGAATTTGTGAAAAACTCACAGATTTTTTTACTTAGAATTTTTTAAAGTATATGACTCCAAAATGACCTATAATGTTCTTCAAAATTTCATGACCTTCCACTCAAAATTTGATCTTGAAATATGAAGATGACATGAAGTGGACCTCTTGAATTGAACTTTGGAATTGTGACCACTCAAAAATCATAAAAATTGAAAGAGTTGTGATCTTTGGAAGATGATGAACAAATTTGGGAAAATTCACAAAATACCTATAACCTTTTCAATTCTTCAACAACTTTCCATGCAATTTCAAGTCTTGCACATTGAAACAAAGTTGTAGTAGACATCCCAAAGATTATTATGGAAAAATATTGGGCTCAAGGAGATAAAAATCGAACAAGTTATGATCATTTGAAGTCAAACCCTAAAATTCAAAGGCTTTTCAAGGAGACTTGTAATCTTTATCAACCAATAGTGATCTTACATTAAAAATTAGACTTAAATTCATCTAGATAGCTTGTTAAGGACCCTTTAAAAAGAATCATGGCTTCGGAGCCAATCAAAAATCTCAAAAAATGAGCAAGATATGGTTCTTAGAAGTCAACAAGCCCTAGCTTGGAGAGTGTAAAAAATGACTTGAAACCCCTTTCAACTTTTGATGATCTTTCTTGCACAATTGGATCGTGTCATGTGAAGAGAGGTTATGGTAGATGATGATAATAATCCATAGAAAAAATAACCAACTCAAAATGTTAAAAATTGAGAGACTTATGCACTTGTGATCACTGAATCAAGCATTTTCTCAATTAGGTCATACTTGTTGAATCAACCTTGAATATTTTTGAAATTTCTTGGAAAAATAAAGCATGATGAACAATAAGAGGCCTTGAAATGATGTTTTATTGGAGCTCACTTAATGATAGAGCTTACGTATAAATGAAACTTGTTGAAGAAGGCATGGAAATAAACACATGAACCTATGAATCTTCTTAATGAATGTCACCACCAACTTTGAGGAGATATTGACCTAAATAAAGTGAGGGAACCCTTTGAGACATAAATTTTGGATATCATAGACATAGCCTTGAAGCTTGAGCTCTTGCAATCCATTAAAGAACCATTTGATTGAGAACCACCCCTCAAACCCTAGGTTAGATGGTGAGATGAATGCAATTGTGATCAACTACAATATGAACATTCAAAGTAACATATATACACATCTTAATGTTAGTTTAAAGAACACATGTACAAGACACACAATTCATGGTGATTGGTGATCCCTCAAGAGCTAACTTAAACATAGGATGAAGTAGAAAGGGAAAACCAACCCTAATGTGTGATTTTGATGTGTTGATAATATGAGATAATAAGAGATCTTAGGGGAAAAATTGGGGAATAACACCCATTACCTAGGCCAGTGTTCGCATAGGTTAGAGAGGATACTCATGTTGAATCCCGTGTTCCGTTGACACGTGTGAGGAGTGTTAGAACATAGTTTGCTTCTACATCTTAGTAATAGTTTTGATGATAACAAATACATGATATATAAAGAACAAATATGCACTCTAATAAAGTATTTGAATATGCATAGAAGTTATGATGAAAGAGCATAAAAGATGATGAGTGAATTTCTTTTTAAAGGTCTGATTAGACGAAGCGTACATACTTAGAAGAAAATCCGTGTAACACGCTCAATAGAAGAAGTTCGGATGTTATATATTCTAAAGAATCAAAGCTGCAAGCTAAATTCTAATACTCTGATAAGTGAAGTTTTTAAAGAACAAAGGAAGTCTCAACGCACTTATCTATACTAAACTTCTAAAAGACTCAGCACATAAGCTCAAGCTATACTCTGATACGCAATTATTCTGATAGTGAAAAGAACTTCAAAGTGTCTATCTCGTCCAAGTTCTAATCATATGAATATCAAGAAACTCTGAGAATCTAAAGTCTCAATGATAATATTCTCATTCTTATCAGATTTCAAAGAAGCAAAGTTTTGATGCGTTACAATTCATTCATTATAAATCAAATAGTAACGGCTGGTACAAAACAAGATGTGCATTTTTGGAAAGTGCATTAACAACACTTTATCAACCTTCCAAATTTATCTTCTCATGTCTCATATGCTTAACCTATATAAAGGAGTCTTGAAGAAATGACGAAATATACCTTTTTGTGCATACAAAGGTATATCTTCACTAGCTCTCTCTTGCTTTAATCTTATGTATAAATCATAGTTATGATAGAGTTTTTATAGAAACACCATTGTACACATTGTTAATTTATATTTTGTAATACCTTGAGAATCCAAGTTGTGGTTTAGTCTCAATAAGACATTAACGGTAGTCATTGTGTTTGTGTAAATCAAAGTTTTCGGTTAGTGGATTAAGACCTCGTTTGAGGGAGGCGAAATCACCTTGGCGGGTCGACTGTTGTAGTTCGAGTTCAAACGAACTAGGATAACCAAACATGTCTTACTGTTTTAATTTTTGAAAACCCCAATTCAAACCACCTTTCTTGTGTTTTTCTATCCTTCAATTGGCATCAGAGCGCCTAGTTCTGGGTGGTAACACTTAATCGTGTCAAAAAAAGATCCTAGCAATAAAAAAAATATGGTGGGACCAAGTCAGATTATCAATAATGATAACTATGATGATGAAGATAAAATCAACGGAAAACCTCCAATCTTTGACAGTGAGAACTTGGATTATAGGAAAGACATAATAGAAAGTTATTTTCTAGCTCATGGAGCTGATCTATGGGAAATGGTAACTGATGGATACATTCACCCAGTTGACGAAAGCGGTTAGAAGATCGACAGAAAGAAAATGACAGATCAACAAAAGAAAGAATTTAGAAATCATCACAAAGCCAAAACAGTCCTCTTGAGTGTTATCTCATACACTGAGTATGAGAAGATCAGGAACAAGGAATCAACTAAATAACATGTTTTACTTTATGAGAATGACGCACGAAGGCAACACGCAAGTCAAAGAGACCAAAGCTCTTGCACTCATTCATAAGTACGAGGCTTTCAAAATGGAAGAAGATGAAACAGTTGAGACAATGTTCTCAAGGTTGTCAGGCTAAAATTTCTAGACAAAGGGTACTCAATAGCAGATCATGTAAATAAAATCATCATAAGCTTACCCAAGAAATGGATACCCATGGTCACAACCTTAAAATTAGCCAAAGACCTGAACAAAATATCTCTTAAAGAACTTATTAGCTCTTTGAGAAGTCATGAGATAGAACTAGAATAAGATAAGCCCCAGAAGGAAGGTAAGTCTCTTGCTATTAAATCTAATAAAAAATATGAAACTAAAGTTTTTCAAGAAAAAGAAGAAAACTATGGTGGATCCTCCTCAGAAGAAGACGAACTATCTCTTCTCTCCAGAAGAGTCCATCAGCTATAGAAGCACATACGTAGGAAATTTAAAAACCCCATAAGAAGAATCAATCACTCTAAATCATCCTCTGGATACCAAAACTCTAGTAACAAAGATGTTGTATGCTATGAATGCAAAGATCCAGGTCACTAGAAAAGCGATTTCCCAAATATTCAGAAGAAAAGCCTAAGAAGAAGTTCTCCAAAGAAAATAAGAAAAGTATCATGGCAACATGGAATGACTCAGTATCTTCTGAAGCTAAAACATAATTAGAAGATGAACGAGCCAATATAGCTTTAATGGCCAACATATAAGAAGACACGGATATATCTGAATCAGAATTAAATTCAGAAGAGGTATTTTCAAAATTTTGTAGATCTTAATTAGAAGAAAGTCTGTCTGAAATTATTCAAAGATATAAGTAACTTCAAGTTAAATGCAAGAACCAGAAACACTCTCTTGTATCTGAAACTAAAGAAACTAGGAAACAAAAAACAGAAAACTATGGACTAAAAGAAATTAATTTTGAACATAAAAATGAATTACAAAAAGCTCAGAAAGAAACTGTTTTAGAAGTTTCGAATAGTTCTGATAAAATCATAAAAGAATATGATCACAACTTTCAAAATTTTCTAGCTAAAAACATAGATAGAAGCAAGATGGCTTCAATGATCTATGGAGTTAGCAGAAATGGCAGAAAAGGTGTAGGATATGTGAAACAAAGAGGAGAAGAATCATATCAACCAAAGAAAGTTGATGATATAGTTATAAAACAAACACCTTTAAACTCACACTTTACATATGGACACTCACACGATATAAAATATACTAGTAATTCCTACTCTATAAAACCAAAATTCAAACAGAATTTTGGAAACTCTAACAAACAAGGACCCAAAAAGATATGGGTAAATAAGGATAAAATCATCTATGTTGCAGATATCTTTAATAGCAAAGTTGAAACACCAATCTTGGTACCTGGACACTGGATGCTCTCGACACATGACAGGAATAAAGCATATGTTCCAAAGCCTGGAACTTAAATATGGAGGATACGTAGGTTTCAGAGGCAATCAGAAAGGAAATATTATTGGGTCTAGAATCATTGGTAACGATACACTTCCCTCTATAACTAATGTTTTGTTAGTAGATAGATTAATGCATAACATGTTATCCATAAGTCAATTAAGTGATAACGATTATGATATAATCTTTAATCAAAAGTCCTGTAAAGTAGTTAGTTAGAAAGATGGAACTATACTTTTTAATGGTAAGAGAAGGAACAACATTTATAAAATAAAACTTTCTGAACTAAAAAGTCAGAATATAAAATTCCTTATGTCTACTAACAGTGAGAAATGGGCCTGGCACATAAGATTGGGGCATGTTAGTATGAGAAGAATATCTTAGATTAAAAAAATCAATCTAGTCAGAGGACTTCCTAACTTAAAGTTCTGCTCAGATGCTCTGTGTGAAGCATGTCAAAAAGGAAAGTTTGCAAAACCTTATTTCAAATAAAAAATGTTGTTTCTACCTCTAGACCATTAGAACTTCTGCATATAGATCTGTTTAGACCAGTGAAAACTCCATCCATCAGTGGCAAGAAGTATGGATTAGTGATCATAGATGACTAAAGCATATGGACATGGCTAAAGTTCTTAAGCAACAAGGACGAGTCAAACACTGTGTTCACTACCTTCTATAACCAAGTTCAAAATGAAAAAGAGTTTTGAATTGTTAAAGTTAGAAGTGATCAACATGGTGGGGAATTTGAAAACAAAAGCTTTGAAATTTTTTTTATGAGAATGGAATTTCTAATTATTTTTCTTGTCCTATAACTCCTCAATAAAACAGAGTTGTAGAACGAAAGAATAGAACTTTACAAGAAATGGCCAGAACCATGATCAACAAGACTAACATATCTAAAAACTTTTCGGCAGAAGCAGTTAACACAACATGTTATATTCAGAATAGAATCTCAATAAGACCCATTCTAGAAAACACTCCATATGAACTGTGGAAGAACAGAAAGCCCAACATATCTTACTTCCATCCATTTGGATGTACTTGTTTTATATTGAAAACTAAAGAACATCTGAATAAGTTTGATTCTAAGGCACAAAAGTGTTTCATGTTAGGATACTCTGAACACTCAAAAGGTTATAGAGTATATAACACAGAAATACGAATTTTGGAAGAATCTATTAGTGTCAAATTTTATGATAAGCTTGGCTCTCAAAAGTCAGAGCAGGGTAAATCTTTTGGAGATATAGAAGTTAAAATTACAGGTACTGAAGAGAAATCTTCAGAAAATAAAATTTTAGAACTTCAACAAAATACAGAAGAAGACATCACAAATACTACAACAGCTTCTGAAGAATCCATCAAGAAAAGACAATCTAGAAACAACTTAGCACATCTTAAAAACATGTTTCTGGGAAAGAAAGATGATCCAATTAGAACAAGATCTACATTCACAAATACCAAAGAATCTCTTATGGGATTAGTGTCTCTGGTCAAGCCAACTTCCATAGACGAAGCACTTCTAGAAAACGATTGGATCCTTGCAATGCAGGAAGAATTAAATCAATTTACCAAAAACAAGGTGTGGGATCTAGTCCCTAAACCAAAAGACTTCAACATTATTGGAACCCAATGGGTCTTCAGAAACAAGCTAAGTGAACAAGGAGAAGTTGTCAGAAACAAAACATAACTAGTTGCACAAGGTTATAGTCAGCAAGAAGGGATATATTATACTTTTAATTTATTAGACTTTTAATTTCATTTGCTTTAAATAATGACATCAGAGGAAAAACTTTCCTACAAACATAACTGCAGATGATACTCCTTTTCAATAGATGTTAGAGCACTTGAACTGACATCCTTCTTCTTAATTGTTCAACACAAGAGGGTCCTTTCAACATTCTAGACTTGGTCACAGACTAGTCTTCAGCTCCATCATGATCAAACATTCCAACTTTGAACTTCACTGGTGAACAACAATACTCACCTCATGATCTACACAACAACTTCCTTTCTAGAGGAAGCACACACCTAAAAATGATGTCCCGACATCAGATACGACATCATCCATTCTTACTATGGTTCTAGGGGTAACTTCCATAGTAACTTATAATCAACTCTTGTGGGGGTTAACACAAGGAAACAAGCCACGTCTCAATAAGCTTTTCTTTAGACCTCATGTCTGACTTTGAGATGATGGATGCCATTGTCTGTACCTACAGAGGAAATTCCTTCACAAAAAAAAAGATTTTCAAAGCATCTGTTTCCCTTGATTCTCCAAAAGAAATGCCCTTCAAATTTTAACATCTTCAAAGATATCACGACATTCTGTCTGACATCATATCAATCCTTGACAAAGGGATCTTTTTCAATAACTTCTGAGGGTACACAAAGAGAATTATAAATTCTCTTCCTCAAGGGAAATTAAAATGATACTCAAGAGCATCAAATATTGTGGTTGGATCACAATACTCCTCTTCAAACATAATTTGTTCTATGGTTACAAATAGGATTCCATGAATCTGGTTCCTTTGATCTGAAGGATCTCCTAGATACGAGCTCATCTCATATACATAAAGGGTCTTATGGAGATTCCTTTATGAGTTCTTCTCAAGAGCATGAAGCTCAACCTCTATACTCCCATAAGCCTGACACATGGAGTAGATAAACTATTGATCGTGTCCTAATCAACCTGCACAAACCAGATGCCTCCTCTTCCAGATCAGTAGTAGATTCCGAACAAAAATTATTCATAATATTTTTGTTCAGCACCCAAAACATTTGTTCTTCAACTGGTAGTTGCATACCTGCTGAAGTAATGTTCTAACATCCCATAGAACATAAGTTCTTTTTTCTTGGAGCACACCATCCATGACAGTCTTCAAGTTCAATATGGAGATGAATATGAGCATCATTGATCAATTGATTCTTATCAACTTTATTGATAAATGTCTTTATGAGTGGACTTGAGGAAAATCTCAAGTATCTTTGACACTTTTAATATGGTTGAAAATGGAAGCATATATTATGTTGAAGGTAACAACCCTAGTATCCTTCTCATACTTTCAGGGTTATATGCAGCGGAATATAACGAATTCCTCAACAATATTTAGACACACCACTATCTAAGTACAAGCATGGAAACCTAGGATTAAAAAATAAACTCTACAAACAACAGCTTCCCACTAAGCTGCAGGCCTGATGGCAACACCCAGGAACACTACCTATCATATGTAACCAATGATCCTTGCCAAGATATCATCCATACAATAGTATGAATTGTCCAAGTTCATACCTCTTTTTCAATAAATACTTTCTTCCTTGCCCATGACCAGAAAGTATCTTCCCAAGATCTCACTCAGAACAGAAAATGATGCCTGCTCTGATACCAATTGAAATTTTGGCACAACAGACTCAAATGTCCTATAAGGATGTCGAGACATCTGATCTGACATAACACACAGGCAGGATAAAACAATACAAAAAATAAAGAACACACCAGAATTGTTTACCCAGTTCAATGTACAACAACACCTACTTTGGGGGCTTCCAAGCCAGGAATAAAGTCCACTATCAACAGTATCAATTTGCAGACCCTACAACCAACACTCCCATTGACGATTTACGCACTTAATCACTATCTAATGACACTTCTACCTAGTTCCTCCCTATATATGGAATATCCCCATTCCACTTCCAATCATCTCAATGATGTCTAGCAGTCAACACCCCAGTCACTGCATCAACGACCCTTCACCAAAATTCTGATCACACAGATGGACAGTTTGGAAGATACACTTCCATGACAACTTAGCTAAGTCTCCAAGCAAAACTACACTATTTGTTAGCTCTGCTCCTAACATATCCTGGAGTTCCTTCAAATCTTCCTCCAAGAATAATACACCTCTTACCTACAGGCTTCGAGGTGAACATGGTAACCTTCCCACAAATCGGGAGGTTTACCTTGACAAAGTTCACCAGTTCTACATTACATTATTATTGGGAAGGTTACCATGTTCACCTTAAATCATGTAGGTAAGAGGTGTATTGTTCTTGGAGGAAGCTTTGAAGAAACTCCAGGATATGTTAGGATCAAACCTAACAAATAGTGGAGTTTGGCTTGGAGACTTAGCTAGGTTGTCCTGGAAGTGTGTCTTCTAAACTGTCTATCTGTGTGATCAGAATCTTGGTGAAGGGTCGTCGATGTAGTGACTGAGGTGTTGACTGCTAGACATCATTGTGATGATTGGATGTGGGATGGGTATATTCCATATCTAGGGAGGACCTAGGTAGAAGGGTTATTGGGTATTGATTAAGTGCATAGATTATCAACGGGTGTGTTGGCTATAGGGTCTGCAAATTGATATTGTTGATAGTGGACTTCATTCTTGGCTTGGTAGCCCCCAGAGTAGGTATTGTTGTACACCGAACTGGTTAAACAATTATGGTGTGTTCTTTATCTTTTCAGTACTGTTTTATCTTGCATATGTGTTGTGTAAGATCAAATGTCTCGACATCCTTATAGGACATTTGAGTCTGCTATACCAGAATTTGAATTGGTATCAGAGCAGGCATCATATTATGCTCTGGGTGAGATCTTGGGAAGGTACTTTCTGGTCATGGGCAAGGAAGAAAGTATTTAGTGAAAAGAGGTATGAACTTGGACAATTCATACTATTGTATGGATGATCTCTTGGAAAGGATCATTGGTTATATGTGACATGTATTGTTCCTGGTTGTTGCCGTCAGGCCTACAGTAGTGGAAAGTTGTTGTATGTAGGGTTTATTTTTTCAATCCTAGGTTTCCATGCTTGTACTTGGATAGTGGTGTAAGCATTGTGTCTGAATATTGTTGAGGAGTTCGTTATATTCCACTGCATGGTTTCTGATATAACCCTGAAAGTATGGGAAGGGTACTAGGGTTGTTACCCTCAACAGAATATATGGTGACATTTTCTACCATATTAAAAGTGTCAAAGATACTTGTTATTTTCCTTAAGTCCACTCATAAAGACATTTATCAATAAGGTTGATGAGAATTAATTGATTAATGATGCTCATATACATCTGCATATTGACCTTGAAGACTGTCAAGAATGGTATGTTCCAAGAAGAAGGAACTGTTGTTCTATGGGATGTTAGAACATTATTTCAGCAGGTATGCAACTACCAGTTGAAGAATAAATTCTTTTGGTGTTGAACAAAAATGTTATGAATACTTTTTTTTTTGGAACCTACTCTTGATCTGGAAGAGGAGACATCTTATTTGTGTAGGTTGATTAGGACACGGTCAACAGTTTATCTACTTCGTGTGTCAGTTTATTTTTAACCAAGGCTTATGGAGTATAGATGTTGAGCTCCATGCTCTTGAGAAGAACTCATAAAGGAATCTCCACCATACCCTTTAGGTTAATGAGATGAGCTCGTATCTGGAAGATCCTTCTGATCAAAGGAACCAGATTCATTGAATCTTGTTTGTGGCCATAGAACAAATTATGTTTGAAGAGGAGTATTATGATCCAACCATAATGTTTGATGCTCCTGAGTATTGTTTTGATTGCCCTTGAGGAAGAGAATTTATGATTCTCTTTGTGTACCCTCAAAAGTTGTTGAAAAAGATCCCCTTGTCAAGGGTTGATATGGTGTCAGACAAAATGTCGTGACATCTTTGAAGATGTTAAAATTTGAAGGGCATTATTTTTGAAGAAACTGACTTCTTTGAAAAGTCTGTATATATACCTAATAGAGGGAATCTCCTTTGTAGGTACAGACAATGACATCCATCATCTCAAAGTCAGACATGAGGTCTGAAGAAAAGCTTATTGAGATGTGGCTCGTGCAATCCCCTGCATATGTTGGTAGTCTGATCCTGAAGATTGATTAGTTGTTGTTGGTATGTTTCCTTGTGTTTCCCCATAAGAGTTGAGTATGGGTTACTATGGATGTTTCCCCCAGAACCATAGTAACAATGGATGATGTCGTAGCAGATGTTGGAACATCATCTCAGTTTCTTTAGCAATAAAAGTGACCTTTGCTCAAGGATACACTCAAATCTAAGGAGTTGTTTTTGATGAAACCTTTGTACTTGTGGCTAGACTTGAATCAATTAGACTACTCTTAGGAGTTTCTTGCATTATGAAGTTTAAGTTGTTTCAAATGGATGTAAAGAGTGCCTTCCTAAATGGCTATTTGGATGAGGAAGTCTATGTGGAAAAACCTAAGGGATTTATTGATCCAATTTTTTTTCCTAACCATGTGTACAAACTGAAGAAAGCTCTGTATGGATTAAAGCAAGCTCCGAGAGCTTGGTATGAGAGATTGACAGAATTTCTTGGTGAGAATGGATATAGGAAAGGTGGTATAGACAAAACTCCTTTTGTCAAGGAAGAAGAAGTGAAGATCATGATTGGACATATTTATGTTGATAATATTGTGTTTGGTGGGATGTCAAATGTGATGGTTCAACATTTTGTCAAGCAAATGCAGTCAGAATTTGAGATGAGCCCTATTGGTGAGTTAATTTACCTTCTTGGTCAGGAAGTATGCTAAGAATATAATAAAGAAATTTGGGATGGAAAATGCCAATCACAAGAGAACAGTTGCTCCCACACATCTGAATTTGTCTAAAGATGAAAAAGGGCTATGTGTTAGATATCAAGCTGATCCCAAAGTTAGCCATGCCAAGCATTTGAAGAGAATACTAAAGTATGTGAATGGGACAAGTGACTATGGTATGTTGTATTCTCATGGATCTAGCTCTGCTTTAAGTGGATATTGTGATACTGATTGGGCAGGAAGTATTGATGATAGAAAAAGTACATCAGGAGGATGTTTCTTTTTGGAGAATTATCTCATATCATGGTTCAATAAGAAGCAAAATAGCGCATTCCCCAAAGTTGAGTCCAAGGTCAAGCCACAGACCTAATCTGGAATGTTTTGGCTGCCATGATTGGATGTCATGTCGAAGATTCAGAAAGTATCACAGGTGTGAAGAGGAAGGATGTCAGGTTAAAGTTCTACCTAGTGTGAGAAGGTAATCCTATTTGACTAACTGATAAGTACTTTGACGGGAGACTGAGTATTTATTAGGATTGTGCATGAAAGTTGACTACAAATACCTTGACAAGAGCTGAGTGTTTGTCTAATGATTGAGTGTAAATCTAATTTTTGAACATGTCTTTCAGAAAATATTTGAGAGCTTATGACTCTTAAATTATGCCCTGATTATGGTAGATACTGAAGATGAGATCTATTGGGATCCTATTGTGCAGATTAGGAGGTTTGTAAAGGGAATGGTTCTGTAGTAAAGTTGTCAATGTCCCAAATAATGTTGTAACATCATTGTTGATGATAGTCTGTGGGAGAGACTTGGGACTGTGAATCTTAAATATTTTACCACCTCATTCAGAGTAGCAGTTCTATATTTGGTTTAGAATAAGAATATTATGAGTTTGTTTAGATAAGTATAATCAAGTAATGTATAACTACTATCTTTGTTTGAAGACTTTACTAGTGTCAGTAAATATTAGTAATGTGCAGCAGGAGGATTTAATCAGCGCATTCGTTAAGGGGTATTCCTTCTGTTGGAGAGTCTGAATCTTAGTAAAGCTTTTAAGCACACTAAGAAATTGATAGAAGTTGGTTTCAAACTATGGTTGCATGACATCTTATCCATCCAAAGAGTCATGACAATATGTGTGAAGGTGCAAGGGCATGAATCAGGTGTCCTTGTACTTGGAGTTTTTTCCAGTGAACTAGTGGGTGTTTAGTGTTGTGTTTTCTCCATAATGAAATTTTTTATTATCCATGACAGGAGGAGTCAAGAGACTAATTGGTTTGTTTGGAGCTTGTGATGTTCAAGCATATAAAGTTATTGCCCTCCTAAGAGGATGATGTTGGATAACATGCTGAGACATGTTGCTACAAGATATAGTTGTTTATGCCCTTATGAGTCTCGGAAGACTCTAGCCAGATGTTGCTAGAGTATAACATCCTTCTCCAAGAGGATGTGCTGGTTATGCGAGAATTTATTTTTCTCTGCAGTAGTGAATGGGATAAAGAAGACTATCATGCTGGTTGTTAGAAGATGTTGACTCTGGTTATGATGTCGAGGATGATGTCCAGGACATCTCTCCTTTGAAGAAGTCTGCAAGCAAGAAGCTTTCTATCAGGGTGCCTGATACTCCTCTTGACAACATTTACTTCCATTTTGTTGGCAATGTTGAAAAGTGGAAATATGTGTTTCAAAGAAGAATTTCCCTTGAAAGAGAATTGGGAGCAGGTGCACTGGAGTGCAAAGAGATTATGGAGTTGATTTCTTTTGCTGGCTTGTACTGATCACAGAAGTGAGGAATATAGGAAGGTGTTTCTGTTTAATTTTCCCTTGCTATCATCAATAGTTATCTGGGTAGGTCTGAAGATGATTACTTTGATCAGGTGTGCAAAGCCATTACTTCAAATCAGACTGTAAAGCATGTAGGAACATGTGCACCAGTTGTGTGTTCTAATGGGAGCTTCTTAAAGGATTTCTATGCGCAATGAGTCCTTTCAATGATTGATCAAGAACCAGTTTGATTAGGTTCTGTATTATGGAGTCGATGTACCACATGATGTCTTAACATCATGATTGTTGATGACTGTTTTGTTTAATGCTTGGGATTGTTCATGTGCAGTTGGATGCTTAAGCATTATTGTGAGAAGTGGCATTTCTGACTATGTGGATTAGAATATGGAGAGTCTAATCCTATCTAATAGCATGCTTGATGAATGCATGACTACTTTGTTGAAGACTCCACTAGTATCAACAACTACTAGTGGATATAAAGGCAAAAGGCTGCTGACAGATACTGAGGTCTGAGCAGAATATTTTGAAGTGGTATTTTTTTTTGCTGCAAGTCACTGCAAAAAAGGTTTGGTGATCTGGATATTAGTAAAGCTTTTAAGAAAACTAAGAGTTTTTTGAGTTTGTGAGTGACTTCACACCTAGTATGCATGACATCTTACCTATTCAGAAGGTCATGATACATAGTGTGGTTATGAAAAGACAGTGGTCAAATGTGTCCTTGTGTTGTGAAGAAGTCAAGGTTCCTAGAAGTATTCTCAAGGAGTGAGAATATCTGACTCTGGTTTGACTCTACTGAGGGAGTTAAGGTTTAGCATATGCGGGAAGTGCTGAAGTTTTTCATCTAGTGCTCAAGTCTTCATCTTTAGCTGGAACATTGGTTATCCATGAGAAAGGGAATCATTTGTTTATCCGTGGATTGTTGTTGCAATGGTATAGATGTTGGTTATGTGACGTTCAAGCTTGTGGAGATCTTATGCCTCTTATGAGGATTTGATGTCAGCCAACATGTTATGACATTATAAGACATGGGTCAATAAGCGTGTTTGACTGAGCATGTACATGTATTTGGACTTGTTTTATTCAAAAGATACAATCCAAATATAATAAAGGCTTGCAAAGTTGTTTTGAACATGGCACATTGATTTTAGAAGTCATTTTCTCCTTCTTTAACAGGCTCTTTGACCAAGAAATTATGGTTTTATTCAAATATTTTTAATTTCTAAGAAACTGCTCTGCTATTTATAGAGGCTTCTCATATCCTTTAAATACCAAGTGAGTGTTTTTCTGATCACCACAATGGATTTTTTCAGGTCTAGGTAAGTTATGCCTGGTTCTGGTTCTGTGAAGGCCTCCTTTGTCAATTTTTGGCCAAAAAGGGGGAGATTGGTAAAGTGTCCAAACATGCCGAATCAAATGTTCTATCATGTATCTGTTTGGATCTATCCTTTGTAACTTGTAATCTGTGTTATGAACACAATTGTGATCTGTGTTCTGAGTTATTAGGGGCGGTGGATGATTTGGTCTAGTGTCCAAACATGTCGAATCAAATGTTCTATCATGTATCTATTTGGATCTATCCTTTGTAACCTGTGATCTGAGTTATGAACACAATTGTGATATGTGTTCTGAGTTATTAGGGGCGCTGGCTGATTTGGTATTAAGGATATTGAGAGTTCTCTTATTCCACCATTGGTCTTCTATGTTTAGAAGATGTTCCTGCATTGAGGGGGAGTACAAGTTGTCTTCAGCTATCTTCTTAAGACCAAATCAACCAAACTTCATAACTTTTCTTCCTTTTATCCTGAAGCTGATGTTCGTTGGTTCTGATGCAATTGAGTTCTTTAGAATTCTGCAAAGAAGATGTTGAACAAGATGTTTAACTGAAGATTTATTGATGTGTGTAGTAGCTTCTGAACACTACTATTGAGGGTTATATTTTTGTATTGTTGTAATCTCCTAGATTTCAATTGTTTTTAGATCATTTGTTTTAGCCAAACTTTTCCAAAGGGGAAGATTGTTAGTTCTCTTGTTTTAGGATTGGCTTAATTTTTGTAAAACAAATAATAGCAACAATAATGTAATGTAGAATAGGATGTATAAACTTGCTAAGAAGAACAGGTACAACAATAAGTCCTATTACAATGTCAGAACATGTTGTGTTGAACTTTTTAAACAACTGGAACAACATGTTGAAGAAGATGTCTTGACATCGCGCCTGCTGAGCTGGATTAATGAGATTCAGTTTTTTCTTAACATAGGAGGAATATTCAGGAGAATATTATGTATTCTATGTGGCCCATATTTAAAGGTATAGAAAATTCAATCAAAAATCAAGGAGAATGAAGACTTTATAAATAAGGAGATTATTTAGGAAACTAAAGATTAAAGACCTTTCTTAGGGCAGAAGTTTCTGCAGTTTGTTATAGCTGATTTGTTGTGATTGAAGGCCCAAAACCAGTTGGGTAACAGGTTATAAATATAAGGTTTGTAACCTAGAAAATACACGAAAAAAGATGTATAAGTCTAGGGTTTTATCAAGGTAAACCTCTCGGGTTGTGGGAAGGTTACCATGTTCACCTCGAAGCCTGTAGGTAAGAGGTGTATTGTTCTTGGAGGAAGCTTTGAATCAACTCCAGGATATGTCAGGATTAAAGATAACAAACAGTGGAGTTTGGCTTGGAGATTTAGCTAGGTTGTCCTGGAAGTGTGTCTTCCAAATTGTCTATCTGTGTGATTAGAATCTTGGTGAAGGGTCGTCGATGCAGTGACTGAGGTGTTGACTGCTAGACATCATTTTAATGATTAGAAGTGAGATGGGGATATTCCATATCTAGGGAGGACCTAGGTAGAAGGTTCATTGGGTAGTGATTAAGTGTGTAGATCGTCAACGGGTGTGTTGGTTGTAGGGTCTGCAAATTGATACTGATGATAGTGGAATTCATTCATGGCTTGGTAGCCCCAAAAGTGGGTGTTGTTGTACACCGAACTGGGTAAACAATTCTGGTGTGTTATTTATCTTTTCAATAATGTTTTATCTTTCCTGTGTGTTGTGTCAGATAAGATGTCTCGACATCCTTATAGGACATCTGAGTCTGTTGTACCAGAATTTCAAAAATTTCAAAGCTCAGGACAAAGTCAATGAATCTGTTCAAACTTTGCTCAAGATGATTTTGACAAAAAAATTTGAACCTTCATCGTCTGCTCCTACAACTTCTAGCACCTAGGCTCTAAAATTCTCGTTTGTTTTTCCTTTTGAACCTTAGAATTTTTGTTTTTTTTCTTTTTTTTTCTTTTAAGAACTATGTCTTTAGTTTCTTCGTTTGCATTGCTATTTTTGAATGAATTATCTTGATGATTTGACATATTATTTTCATCTCTTTTAGCTCTTAATCTTTTTAAGCTTCTATGTTTTCACACATGCATTAATCTTTTTGATGATGTGTGTGTTGTACCCCAAAATTTTCTCTCCCATTTTCTTCAAGACATCTTCTCATGCTCATAGGGTTCTCAACTGCTCAAGGTTGCTCAAGAATTGATCAGACAAATTCTCGTCCTAAGAAGTTGACCTACAACTAGGGTTTCACTTTTCCCAAGTAAAATTAAGCTTATAATGCCTCAAGTGGATTTCATGGTTTCTTATATGTCTTGAAGAAGGCTCATAACAAGTTTCAAGCCTTGAATCACAAGTTTGCTCATTCAATGACTCAGGTGACTAGAAATAAACTATATTAGACAGAAAGTCAACTGTGGTCAACATACAGTCAAACTTCAAGATTTTTGGTCAACATCAATATTTTGAAGCCACATTCCTCATTTGATCAAGGGTTGATCATGATTCATCAAGAAAACTCTCAATTCATCAAAAGTCAAAAGGTGCCAAATTAGGGTTTTCTTAAGGAGAAGTCAACTGAACTTTGACCAGTCATAAATTTCATATGCTTCATAAGGTTTGCATTAACCAAACTCATTTTGAAGGTAATTCAATTCTTTACAAATTTGTCTCTGTAAGATCAAGTCCAAAAAATGCTTCATTTGAGAGATATGGGCCAAAACATTATAGGTCATTTCAAAACTCAACAAAAAGACACTTTTTGTCAAGATAACTTTCATCAAGATAATTTCTTCAAATGCAAAAATGATAAAAATAGAGATTGTAAAGAACATCTTGAGATTTCCAAAAAGTCCAAGATCACCTTTAAATTATGAAAATTGAGAGAGTTATGATTGGTGAAAGTTGGGAATGTTTCAGCAAATGCATGAAACAAAAAGTGATCAAACTTGAATTTTTACGCTAATGGGTTATTGTTTCAAGGTCCATGTGTGTTTTATACCTTCATATGAACCTCTGAATTACTTCATGCACCCCTTGACCTTTTTATTCTATTTATTCAAATTAAATAAGATAAAACTCAAAGCTTTTCTTACAAGGTCCAAGCCCACAAACATTTGACCTAATTCATGCTTATATATTATCATCAATTCAGACATCGAGACACGAAATCTTTTTACAAAAACACCTTCCCAAAAATCTCAAAAAATAATTCAAACTAGGGAAATCTTAGAACCCTAATTGCAGCCACTCTCAAGGCAAGCCATCAGTTCCATTCACTTCCAGAAGCTCTCTAGGGTAAGGATGGATCAAACTTTGTGATCCAAACCACACGAAAATATAATTCCATGCATCTCCGATTGCCCTATATTTTGTGAATTCGTATCTTTTCTTTCATTATGTTTTAATGTGTACTAACTTATTTAACATGCTTCTGAGATCTCAAGGTGCAGGTTAGACCAATAACATGGCCTTCATGCTAACGGAATCACGCTTCACCATGCTCACACCGATCCATGTTATTTTTTCCATATCTCACAACCTAGCGTGTTTTATCCAAAACGAATATCCCCATTGAATTCGCAAGGCCTGGTTAAGGGGGGTAAGGTCCCTTTGGATCTCTAACAATGGTTGTTTTGCAGGTTGGAAGAAATATACTCGCCAGAGAAGACGACCAGAGTTAGGGCTCCGGCGCCTCTCCGGTCCATCTAACTGGTTTTATAATATAATTATTTTGTTTCAACTATATCACTGGGTGTATGGTCACCCTAGTGGAAAGCGAGCATACGTTAAATTCTTACTATGCCAAGGCGTGGGTTCGATCCTTGCCTTTTGGTATTTTGGGATTTTTCACATTTTTTCTTCATGTTTTTGCAGGTATAACATGTAGCACGTTTGATTACATTCTACTAACATAAACAAGTGTCTAGCGCAGTGGCAAGGCGTGCAAGGGGAAAGGCTAAGGGCTTGGGTTCAACACCCACCCCTAGAATTTTCCTATTTTCTACCTTTTTTTTCTCTTTTCCCTTAAAAACCCTAAATTCATAAAACCACAAACCCTTTTTTACAAACCTAAAATAATTGTTTTTTTGTAAACCCTAACAATAATTAGGTTTTAGGTTTTTATCATTAACCTTTTTTAATTAATTTAATTAATCAACGTTTTTTAATTAAAATTAATTAGTATTTTTAGGTTTATTTAGTCATCATCAAAAGCCTTTTTTTCATAAAAAAACATCCCAAAACATTTTCTTTTTTCATCTTTCTTATCCTTATTTTATTTTCGTAGTCGTAAATAGCATAGTTTATTGTTGTCGCTTTTTCATTATTATGTAACTGTTTACGGGTTGTAATAGCTTAGGGTTTTTCTTTTCTACTCTATTATTATGTAACTGCCCCAAGGCCATCTAATAGCGTAGGAACTTTATTTTCCGCATTTTACCGCTTTTTATTATTTTATGTTTACTGCTTAGTAATTAGGGTTTGCATGGAAAGATAAAAACCTGACGATAGAAAACCCTAATCTCAAAGACTAAATAACTGAAAACAACACATTCACACACTCACACCTTTAGGGTAACCTCTCTTGTTGCCTTTCGGAAAATAATAATGTCCCTCAAAAGCAGGGGCACTTTAACAAAGTCCCTCGAAATCAAAGATCATAGTCCATCGATGACCCTTCGACGTTGCCTTTCGGTAAATGATTTAGTCCCTTAATGAAAATTGCTAAAGCGTCCTTACCAGTTGCCTTCGATGACTGTACGATGACCCTCGTCTGTCCTTCCACATCCAGCGATCGGGCTTCATACTAACTAATGGTACGAATAAAACAATATAAAGGAGAAGGAAAAGTACAAGAACGACCTTGAGTAGGGTAGAACTCATAATCGCTTTCTCACAAAGCTCTTCAAAACAAAAGATTTCACATAAACACTTTCAAAATATTTAAAAAAAAACACTTTGTATGCATTCTCGAGGACAGATACGAGAATCATTACAAAGTCTCGCCTTACATTGGCAACTTTCAAAAATATTTTTTTCAAACACATATACAAAGAAGTTTTCAAAAAGTGAGCTAAGTGATTAAGAGCTCGTAGATAACTATGGATGAAAAAGGTGCTAACACCTTCCCTTTTCATAACCTACCCCCCGAACTCAAAATCTATCAAGGTCTTTCCTGTTCTTTTCCCCTTTTCCTTACTGGATAAAAGAAAAGTCGGTGGTGACTCTTACTATCCGTAACATTTGCGATAAAATGCAAAAACAAGTCAGTTTTCCCACTGTATTACAGAATTGGCGACTCTGCTAGGGATTACTTTAAAAAGATGGGTTACCTTATATTTAGATCACTTTTACTTAATATTTTTTGCCTTGGTTGCTTTATATTTGAGGGTTGCTCGGGTTTATTTCTTGCAAAGATCCTACACCAGAATCTGGGCATACCTTAGGTAAGTAGAAATAGATCATGGAAATTGTACAGCATGGACCGATATGTTTGAAATGATGGCTACGTTTGTGTGACACTTTGGTTTGTACCAGTGTCCCTTGAGTCATTCGAGGAGAACACTAGGCTGTCATGTGGTGTCATAAGCACTAACTGAATTTTAGAACCTTAATTGACCCAACTTGGCCATTAGAATGTAGTGAGATGGTCGTCTTTGGTGCAGTCCAATGTTGGTTGATACTCGATGCTACACTCATTGAGATTCGACTCCCAGGATATTTTTATCGTAAGTCAGTTGCTCTGCTAAAATAAAACTTGCGAGAAAGATCAGTGATATGAGACCCCTAGAACCCAGTTATTATTCTTAGGACAGGTTGAGCCAACTGAACTTCAAGAGGGTACTTACCTACGAACCTCATGCAAGCCTTTAAACCTAAGGCTATTGTGTGCTTTGTTTGTGTTTAATATCTATTTAAACATGACACCATGACATCATAAAATCATAACATAGAAATTTTATTGACCATTTCGAGGATCTCAGGGACATGTGGTGCGGGTTTATCATGAACCAAATGTCTAGAAAGGGGCAATATGATTTATTTTCCTCTAACCATATTTTGTTAAAGACTGAAGTGTGTTCTTTTAAGTCAAAGGATAGGACCCACTCGACATAGTGAGCTTGATTCTCATAGAAGGACATTCAAAGACACAAAGTTCTTCAGTTAAAGCTACATTCAGACTCAACTTCTAATATTTCATTTTTGTTTATCTCGCGAGATCCATGAAAACATTGCATATGCATACCATACACATCATATCATAGCATGTATTCCCAAGACATGTTTTCTCATCTTCTTGTTGTTTATTTCAGTAAAAGATGGCTCTCGAACAAACCGTGAAAGAACTTCAAGCTCAAAACGCTCAATTCCAAGAGACGCTTCTGAACTTAGCTAGGGGCAGAAAGAACTGATGGCGCTCATCACCAAAAAGAAAAATACTAAGAAGCCAGCTTATGGATAGAAGATTCTAAGGTTCGGTCAGGAAGGATTTATATTTTGAGGTCCCATCAAATGAAGATGATAACCAAGAGGAAGATGATAAAAGTGTGAAAGCTGAAGAGAATAACAACCAGGGTTCTGATGAGGAAGAAGCATGTTATTTATATGAATAGTATCCTCCGGCTGATGACAAATACAAACAGCTAGAAGTTGTCTCAATGCTATGGAGATCCAGAGAGTTCCTGGGTTGGATTTTGAAGAGCTGGTATTAGTGTCAGGGGTTGTTATCCCTCACAAGTTCAAGGTCCCTACTTTTGTGAAGTATGATAGTGTTTCTTGTCCTACAGTGCATCTGAGGTCTTGTGTCTGGAAGATCCAAACCCATACTACCGATAGGAAGTTATGGGTACACTTCTTTCAAGAGAGCTTGTCGGGAACACAATTAGAATGGTTCTATCAACTGGAAGGAACCAACATTCGTACTTGGGAAGACTTGGCTACTGCCTTTTACAAATAATACAATTGCAATGCTAATCTTGCACCAACCTATGTGAAATTACAAAGTTTGGCTATGGGCTCGAATGAAGGCTTTAAGGAATATGCCCAGAAATGGAGGGATCTAGATGGAAGAGTTCAACCTCCTTTGTCTGATAGGAAGGTGGTTGATATGTTTATGGGAACTTTGACAAGACCTTTCTTTAATCATCTGATCGGAAGCTCTTCATCTAAATTCACTGAGAAGATATTAACTGGGGAATATGTTGAAGGTGTAATTATAAGTGGAAAGATTCAGGTAGCTACTATTGTACCCCAAAATTTTCCCTCCCATTTTAATCAACATATGTTCATTAAGATCCTTAATTTGCTCAAGGATGCTCAGGAGTTGACCAAACAAACTCTCTCCTAAAGCAATGAACCTCCAACTAGGGTTTCTATTTTCATCAAGATGGGTGAGCTCCAAAGGCCTCATATGCTCTCCATAGTCCTAGTATTCTCTCAAGATCATCCATGCCAAGTTTCATACCTTGCACAGAAGTTTGCTCAGTCAACTGCTCAGATGCTTGAAAATCAACTATATCAGGTCAAAAGTCAATTGGGGCCCACATACAGTCAAACTCCAAGATTTTTGGTCAAAATCAACATTTTCAAGTGATATCCATCATTTGATCAAGGGTTTATCATGATTCCCAAATGAATGCTCCTAATTCATCAAAACTCAAAAGTTGCTAAATTAGGGTTTCTACAGGAAAAGTCAACCAAACTTTGACTAGGCATAACTTTCTCATACTTTGTCAGAAATTTCTCATCCAAGACTCATTTTGAAGAGGATTCAATTCCCTACAACTCAACTCTAGTCCTCTAGTTCAAGAAATGCACTCATGAAAAGATATAAATCCAGACATTATAGGTCATCCCAAAAAGTCAACAAAAACATATTTTGGGTCAAAGCTTTTTACATGAGTATGGAAGACCCAATTGAAATGAAACCAAAAAGGGTGTTTAGAGGACATCCTAAGATTTCTAAAAAATCTAAGAACCCCCTCTTAGGGTCAAAATTGAAGGAGATATGCATTGTCAAAGTTGGCCATTTTTGTGGAATTGTCAAAAGTCAACAATGCCCAAAATTGCATTTTTTGGCAAATGGGCCTAACCTTTTATGCTTGCATCTTACTTTTAACAATGTCCACGACCCAAACGCTCTTCCGTATTTTATTGACTTTATTTATTTAATTTATTTTGATTTTAATCATTTAAAAATCAAATTAAATCAAATAAATGATATAAAATATGGAAGATTTGTTTTTGATCTGATTTTGATTGAAATGCAATCCATTTATGCTGCCAAAACAGAATCAAATCGTGCCAAGGTTGATTGGAGTGAGAATGGAATGCTTTAGCTTAATTTGGAAACAAATAATGCAAGGTTGGAATGAAATCAAATCTTAATAATTGGCAAGGATTTGGAGCTCTTTTGTTAACCTAATTCAAAGAGATACATATACAGAAAAGATCCCAAGCACAAGGAGGCAGAAAAATCGTGTGAAACGGCCAAGAACAAATTGCACTTTTGTTAAAAAAATCTTAATTGGAATCCCAGATTACAACCATTCTCAAGGAGGTTTAAAGCTTGCAACACATTCATGGATGCCTCTGCAAGCTTTTCCAACCCTTTCCAAGCTCTGAAGCATCAAGAATCACGCTCCATACACATCATGGTTTGACATATTTTTTTATTTTGATTACGTGCATACAGGCTTTTTCTATGAAATTTAATCATGTATTCTGGTTTGTAACAAAGGTTCGATGCTTGCTGAATGTTTTAATTGAGTTTTCAGTGCAGGGAGGGAAGATTTCCATTCCTATGTTTTCCAAGCTTCATTTTGGGGCTTCCCTATATAGGCAAAATTAGATCAAATCATGGGCACCATTGAACCCAGGGCGTGATTTCTGACTGTCCTATACCTTTGGTTTAAATTTATTTGGCTTATGTTGCATTTTCAATTATTGCAGGTTTGTAGCCATGGACGAAAACTGTCACTATAACCTTCAGTGACAGTTTTGTCTGTAGGTAAAAGATGGGCATCTAAAACAATAGCCCTGAGGAAAGAGACGATTGTGTGGCTGACTTCCATTGGTCCATTTAAATTCACGCGCGTGTTTTGGGCATGAAGCATTATTTCCATTATATTATTATTTTGTCATATATATCAATGAATGACAAGTTGTCCTGGTGGTAAGGAGGAACATATGGGAGGCGAGAGTCTTGGGTTCGAGACCCAGGTTTGGCATTTTTATTTTCTAACAATCTGATTGCAGATCCGCTGTATCTCACCTTCCCAACACCTGGTACGCACCCCAAATCCTTCCATTGGATCATCACCATCACATATCCAACGCTCAGCATATGCAGGTCCACCATGGATCCTCAGAAGATGGTCTCATGGGATCAGGCGCCAAACTCTGGGCCATCATTTTGGGCCCATTACGAATTTGGCAATGCACCCCCCAGTTTGCTTCATCACTCCAGGCCCAAATCTGTCTTTTTTTTAATTCTTTTTTTATTTGTTTTATTTTTTATTTTAATTATTTTCACAATAAAAATCATTTTTTAATTAAATCAGAAAAAATCAAAAAATTCATTAAAAATTAGATTTAGTTTTTTTCATAAAATATTTAATTGCTATTAATTAATTAGTTTAATTAGATTAATTCAAATTCTTTTTTTTTTTGTAATTAAAATTCAATAGAAAATTAGGTTAATTCATAAACTTTTTTATACAATTAAAAACAAATAGAAATTAGGTTAATTTTCCAGATTAATTACTTTCCTCAAAAAATCTAAAAAAATATCTTTTCCTCATTCTCGTCTTAATTCTTCGGGCGCGTTTTTTATTTATTTTCGAACTATTGTAACTGTTTCGAGTTTGTAATAGATTAATTAGGATTTTAAATTTATGCATCTCTATTTTTTCAGTAAAATGTTGGTGTATCTGTCCAAAAGCCCTGTAATAGCGTAGATTTTTCTTTTCCGCTTTTAATTTCCGCAACTATTAAAATGCTAGATGTATGGATAATAGGATTGAAGGGTAAGACAAACAATTTTAAAATGGTAGATAACCCTAATTGTGCAAAGATAATTAACTTAAAAAAGCACACTTGCACATGCTCACTCCTAGGGTTTGCCCCACTTGGTTGCCTCAGAATAATGGTCATGTCCCTCGAACGTAGGAATACCTTAGCAATGACCCACAATTTCAAAAGTCGTCATAAAGATCATAGTCCCTACTTGTCCCTCGAGTTTCTTACGAATTGATCTTATGACGATAGTCCCTTCGAAAAGCTAAGGTATCCTTACTTGTTGCCTTCAGAGACCATTTTGTCCCTCCGAACGTCTCTTTATAATTCCAACGATGGAGCTACATATTCCTTAATAGTAGGATAACACTGTCTAAAGGAAACGAAAACGAACAGACCTTTTTCGAGTAGGTAGAAATCTTAAGTACTTGCTCAAAACAAAAACTTTTCACACAAACACTTTTCAAAAACAGTTTTCAAAACAACTTCGTCACACTCTTGAGGACCGATACAAGGGTTATCACGAAGTAAAACAAAACTTTTCAAAACAAGCACACACAAGCAATTTAAGAAAAATAAGAAAGTACCTAAGAGCCCGTGGAAAACCACAGATGGAAAGGGTGCTAACACCTTCCCTTTATATAATCTACCCCCCGTACTCAGAAAAATCTCGAAAAAAGGTTTTTTTCTGTTCTTTTTCCTTTTCCTTTGTTGGATGAAATAAAAGTCGGTGGCGACTCTTGCTTACCGCGACATTTGCGAATACAAAACGCAGACCAGTATAACAGTCGGTTCTGCCACCGTATCACAGAACTGGCGACTCTGTTGGGGAATTTATAAAAGTGGGGTTTACCTTATGATCTAGGTCATTTTTAAATTGCTTTCTTGTTTGCTTTACTTGCTTTATCTTTAAGGGCTTTTTCTTGGGTATTGTTAAAGATCCTACACCTGGATCTGGGGGCACTTTTTAGGTAAACAACAATAGATCGTGGAGATTGTACGGCATATACCGATATGGTTTAAGCGATGGCTGTGTTGGTGTGACACTTTGTTTGGTACCGGTATCCTTCGTGTGGAAACGAGGAGAATACGGGGCCACCGTATGGTGTAGTAAAGCACTAACAGACTTTAGAATCTTAGTTGAACAAACTTGGTTGTTGTACCCCAAAATTTTCCCTCTCATTTCATCAACATTTCTCATCACAAGAATCTTGGAATTCAAGATCAAGCTAGGGTTTGCTCTGCTCAAGACACCTCCTTGCACTGTTGACCTAAATTAGGGTTTGAGTTTGCACAGTGATGTTCTGACCTACAATGCCCAAAGTGACTTTCATACTTCATATTGGACTCACAAGTTTGTCCATACCAAGTTTCAAGCCTTGATCCAAAATTTTGCCCAGTCAATTGGACAATTGACCTAGAAATCAGCTATATTGGGGAAAAAGTCAACTGTGGCCAATTGACAGTCAAACCCCATGAAATTTGATTCACATAAACATTATGAACTCATATGAACCATTTTATCATGTTTGGATCACAATTCCACAAGAAATTTAATCAGATCATCAAAAGGGCAAAATGGTCATTTTTAGGGTTTTAACTGTACAAAGTCAATTTTTGACTGTTTGACGTAACCAATGGCAAATAAAGCTCAACCATGGACTCAAGGACTAAATGACATTGTCTTGACCCATTCAACAAGTTCAAAAGATCTCAAGTGCATAGGATTGATAGATGAATTTTTCAGTCAACTAATCAAAATTTGACTGTACACTGAAAAGTCAAACTTTGACTTTTTGGTCAAATCAAGTGCCAAGGGTCATTTTTCATCAAGACATGCCAAATTATGAAACTTGTTCATCAGCAAAACCCAAAAATGCAAATTAGGGTTTAAAATGGAAAAATTTCATAACTTAGAAATTTTCTAAGTTATGAAATTTTCTTATTTTTCCCTAAGTTTGTCCCATTTTTTCACCAAGATGCAAATGGATTCAAACAAAACTTGAAACATGAAAGTTGTATTCCATCAAAAAGTCTACAACTTTGATTCACAAAGTTTTCTCAAAAGAGGCTTGTATCTCAAGTTATGATTTTTGGAACAAGGGTACCTAAAACTTTTAACTTAGAGAAATTTTGCCCTAGTTTAGGCAGGATTTTAACCCATCTTCTTGGCCATTTTTCACATAGTTCCACTTGGATTTTATATTTGAATTTCAAATATGGATTATATTACATGTTACAAGCTTTCCAAATTGTCCAAGAACTCCTCAAACACCTTTGTGGTTAAGGAGAATCGAATGTTTGAAGTTGGCAAAAACTCACTTTGATCCATGGCCAATACATTTTCATACAACTTGCATTTTCAAATCAGCATGCTTTGTACTAGCTTGAAGGCCTCTAAACCATTTTACACTCCTTAATTGAATGCAAATCCACTGAGCTAAGGCATTATCTTGGTCATTTGGACATTGCATGCAAAACTAATCCCTATTTGGAAAAAGGTATAATGTCATTTTTATAAAGTTACACTTTATGTCAAACCAAGATCTTTGAGGCATGGGGCCATATCTCTGAGGCAAGATCAAATCCACAAATTGCAAGTATCAAGGGAAAAAGATGCAGCATACAAGATAGGCATTACAGGCCTGCATTGACAAGTTATACATTCTTGCTTCACAAAGAAGAAATTGTCCAAAAATCCTCCCAACTTGAAAACCTGTCATTGTTAGCTAAAACAAAGATCACAAACACATTTCACACAACCCTTTGAGTCAGAAGCACAAGTCTTTCACCCCTAAAGCACTCTCATACCCAAAATCACCATTTTTCTGCAAAACAGGGCAAGCCCTGCAGAACCACCCCCATCTCCACTTTCCCTCGTGCGTTTTGCCTCAAACTTGTTCCAATACCTTCCACTCAACTCACCTGAACTATCCCAGACCTCCATTGCTAGCTGTAACACCATTAACACACATTGCCATTTTTGTTTCAAATCATTGCAGGTTGAGGTCTGTAGCACGATTCAAGCTGTTTCAAAATAAACTAAGCATTGGGAAAGCTTCATTGGACATCAGGCAAGCTCAAAAGAACCTCAAGCACCCTTGGAAGTTGATGCATTGTCCAACTCGAAGTCAACTGAAACAGGTATTTCATGAACTTCTATCTCTCTATTTAGGAATAGTTAGACTTAGGTTTGTGAATGAAAGATGTTGTACTCATAGCCCTGAAACCATACATGTGTTTAGTTTTCATTTATCTTAATCGCGCTAGGAGAATTTTGTTCATGAACTTTCTAAAAAACTAGGTTAAGATTTAGGGCCAAAGAAATTCTCTCTGGTCTTTGAGAGTTAGCTTAAGTTTTCTATATGGTTGGATTCGTTGCTTGATGCTCTACAAGTTTCATGTTATGAGTTTTGTCAAAAAGTCAAGAAATCAGGAGATACCAGTTGATGTACAGAACACACGTTTTTTGTGAACTGAGGAAGAAGATGAAGTTACTTAGGCTGGATCTGTTTGCTTTTGCTTCTCACACACACATTTTCAGTTCACACCCCCCTGGCCCATTTATTTTTATATTTGTCATTTTGATATTTTTATTTTTTATTCTGACTTTATTATTTTATGTCCAAATATAAAAAATACCAAAAAAATTATTTTTATATTTTTTCATATTTATTTGGCATTTATTTTAATTATTTCTAGTATTAATATGTTAAATACTTTATATTTATTTTTGTTTAAATGTATAAATAATGTAAAAAATACTTTTATTTTTATTTATTATTTTTATACACACTTGAAAATATTTCCTTAAAATATATACATTTTTTTTAATAATTAATTTTTGTTTTTTACACGTAGTATATTTAATATATTTAATACATATACATACATATTTTAATTAAATAATTAAGACAAAAAATACAAAAAATAATACATTTTTATTTTTATTAATATTTTATACCAAAAACACTTTTTTTAATATACTTATATTTTTGTACAAATTAATACATTATTGTATATAAATAATACTATTTATTTAAAAAAATTAGGGTTTTGCCCTAAAGAAATAAGATAATTAAAATTGAGTTTTTTTATTATTATTTACACTTCATATTTAAAAATACTTTTACATACATAAAAATCCTTTTTGCATAACACATTTTATTTAACATTTATTTATTGTATTTATTTATTGTACATTTAAATATTGTATCTTGTACATTCAATTTGGTTGTAATAATTTAGGATTTAATTTCTTGCAAAGTAATCCCCAATTCAAATTTGTACCCCCTCCCTATATCATGTTGTAATAGTGTAGAATTTAAATTCTTGCACCTTTAGATGCTTTCAATTATGCCATGATTAGACCTAGGGTTTGTATGCAAAATAAAATCAACAATTAGTTTGACCTAATCAAAGACAAAATGCATGAAAAACAAACAGAATGCACACTTACACCCCTAGGGTTTCAATCCACTTGTTGCCTTCAAAAATTGGCCATGGTATGCATGTCAAGTACTTTGGCAAAACAAAAACAAAACAAAAGATCATAGTCCCTCGATGATGCTATCTGAGTTGCCTAAACAAAATGATCAAGTCCCTCAAGAAAATTGCCAAAAATACTTAACACTATTGCAATCATGGTCTATACGACGACCCGCGCCTGTCCCGTTTAACATCCTAACACAAGGTTGCTCACCAAATACAATGGTGAAGCAACATTGTTAAAAGGGTTAAAAACATAATAAAGATCTTTGAGTAATGTGATCGATGGAAATAGAACTGACTGTTTTTTTAAGCTGGTTCGCGAAATGTCGCGGTAAGCAAGAGTCGCCACCTTCTTTTATGTTCTCCAGCAAGGAAAGGACAAAAGCACAACAAAATTTCTTTTTCGAGATGTCTCTCGGTTTGGGAGGTAGATTTATAGAAAGGGAAGGTGTTAGCACCCTTTCTATCCGTGGTTATCCACAAGCTCTTAGGTACTTTCTCTTATGTTTTCAAAAGATGTTTGCTTTTCAAGAGTTTGTGGGTTTTGAAAAAGTTTCGTTTGAAAAACTTCTAAGTAACTCTTGTATCAGTCCTCAAGAGTGTATGAAGTATTTGTTTGAAAACTTTTTGAAAGTGTAGGTGCGAAAAGATGTTTTTGTTTTTGAAAAGAGCAAGTACCCAGGAGAAATCTACCTACTCTAAGGAATTAGGCTGTGTAAGAGTCCTTTAGACAGTACTATCCCACTATTGAGAAGTAGGTAGCACCGTCGTTGGAGTTATTCGGGTCAATTCGATTAAGGGACAATGTGTGGTCACCAAAGTAATAGTAGGACACCTTAGCGGTAACCCTAACGTCCTAGATCCTTTTTATCCGAGGCAACCGTTTCGAGGCAACTGGATCTTTAGACAGGAGGGCGACCTCTAAAACACCCTATACTTGATGACCACGTCGAGGCAACCAGTGAGGCGTACCTTAGGAGTGGCATGTGCATGTGTGTTGTTTCATTTTATGTTTATCTTTGAACATGCATCTTTGTGAGCTACGGATTGATTTTATTTTTTCAGACAAGTCTTGCATGCATATTAACAGTTAAGAGTGCGGAAAATAAATTGCGGAAAGTTGAATCTACGCTATTACAAGGCGCGGGTCTATACATCGCCAAAAACATAACCCGTTTGGAAAAAATAAATTGCGAGAAAATAAATAAAGTGATAAAATCCTAATTAATTATTACATACTCGGAGCAGATACACAAATATAATGAATTAAAATAAATATGCGCGCGAAAGATTGAATCGGGACGTCCTTAGGGTTTTGACCCCTTTTTTTTTAGAAAAGAATTGAATTTTGTCCTTTTTTGTATTTAATGAAATATTAAACCTAATAACTAATTAATTAATTAATTAAAAGAAAAAGTATTTTTGTGTTTTTTATGTTTTTAATAAAAATAAAAGTAAGAAATTAAAAGTCAAAAGAAAAACCCTAATTCTAAATTTATTTTAGTTATTATGAAAAAGATTAAAAATTGAACCTAATTACACTAAATTAATTTGGTTAGTATTTATTTACAAAATAATGAAGTGAGATTAATAATTAATAATAATAATAAAAATATTTAGTTTTCTGATTTTTGTTGTGAAGAAAATTAATTAAGTTAATTTTAGTGATAATAATGATAATTAGAAAAAATAGTTAATAAACAAAATAAAAAATATATAAATAAGAAAGAAGAATGAACCAAGGGGGGTTCTGGGCCCTGATGGAGGTGTTTGGAATTGTGAAGCCCATCATCTCAAGCCTTATTTGACTTCTGGAATTGCCTAGAGCGTGGGTTGACCAGGAACATGGTATTCTGCACCTCATGGCCATCAGATCTGTGAGAATGGCCATTTGGCGCGCTGATTTGTGAGGTATATGGTACACCTTCTTTGGAAACCTGCACACAAGCGTGTAAAGAAAAATAATATGGAAATTTTGGGGGACCTGGGAATCGAACCCAGGTCCCAGTGATCAATACCCAAGCGCCTTGGCCATCTGAGCTGCATGTTTCAATTGTTATCATAATAATAAGGGAATAATATATTGGTGAATCAACGCATATGCCTAAAAAAAATAAAAAAGCGCGCGATTGTTTAAAAGGGCCAGTGATAGGAAGACACATCATCGTCTTCTTCACCAACAGTGCTGGTTATTTACCTGCGGATTTTTATCCGCAGGTAGTTTCGTATGCTTTTCTCAAAATCATCCCTAGGCTTCAAAAACTTATTCCAAGACCATGGTTGGTCTCGTCTCCATCTCCTAAGTCCATCCATGTTCATGATTTGCTCTGATTTCACCTGAAAACAAAATGCCTAAAATGCAAGAACATGAACCCTAGAATCGGGCATCACGATTCAGGGCCTAAAAATGAAATTGGCTAATGCAGTCACGTTAGAAATCAAGCAAGGAGTATGAATATGCTAACGTTTTTGAGAAACAATGCAAGAATAGAGAGTTCAAGTTTCGTGTACATGGGTGAGTTTGTGGTGACTTACAGTGTTGTATAGGTGGTCTTAGGACGTGGTAAGGGTCGTGTTAGCTTCAGGGGATGGCAACGAAGGAGGTCACGTTCTCCTTTTTGTCTGAAAATGCTTGCAACCTTGTTCTTGATCTCCTACTTTTTCAACAATTTTCAGTTTTTTTTGGCTGTTTCAGCAATGCTTGGGTCGTGTCTTAGGTTGGTACTGCTTGCTTATGTATGTGAGAACAAAATTAGGTCACCAGCTGGGCCTTAATCTTGGTGTATTGAAGTCTTGAGATTTTGTTGACCACCATTAAAAGACTTTTCCATATTTGGTTCAAATCTTGGATTTTATGCACAAAAAGGCTTGGCACGAATTGGCTAGCTGGCATATGACATATAAAAGCTATTCAAATCAAAGATGCTATTCCATTAATTTTTTAGATTTTATTTGAATTATTATGGATTTAAAATGAATTAAATCAATAAAAATTAAATAAAATGGAAAAATAAATGTTTTGATCTTGAAATTAATCATGGGACACGTGTGTGGCATGACAAGGCTGAATCAAGTGGAAGAAAGTGGGCCCTTTTGTCAAAAATTGAAGTTTCAAGGATGGTTGACTTTTGCAAATTTATGAAAATCTCCCAACTTCTCCAATGCATATCTTGCTCAATTTTGATCATATGAACATGTTATTGGACATTTTGGAAAGGTCTTGAAGTCCTGTAACCAATGCCTTTGGTCCCATGTCATTTGGATTTACCAATCTCAAGTTATGGTCTTTGGCTTAAAATGCCTTTTTGTTGACTTTTCAAATTGACCTATAATGTAGAAATTGATAACTTTTTGTGAGAGCATTTCTTGGACTTGGAATGTGAAGATGCGTTGTAGGAAATGTCATCCCCTTAAAAATGAGCATTGGATGGGATTTTTCTGATGAACCATGAAAAAGTTATGCCTTGGTCAAGTTACAGTTGACTTTTCAACTGTCCCAAAATAGAAACTTTTTGCATCTTGATAATTTTTGAGCCATGCTTGTGGAATCATGATCAAGACTTGATCAAATGATGATTATGGCTTCAAAATAAGATGTTGACCAAATTTTTTAATTTTTGACTGCAAAATGACCATTTTGCCCCTGCAGTTGATTGTGAACCAAATAGGGCTTTTGACTGTGGACTTTGATGCTGTGAGTCTTGAAACTTGACATGTAGATGCTTGATAATGTATATAGGCCCATGAGACTTGATTGGGACATTGAAAATCTCAAATTCCATGAAAGAACCAAAACCCTAATTTGACTGCCTTAGGAGGTGGTCTGACTGTGCAACCCCTTGAGCAATCTTGAACCATTTGAAGATGATTCTTGCCAAACCTTGAGGAATATGGGAGGGAAAATTTTGGGGTACAACAAGTAAAAATAGCGTAGATAACTCTTAGTTACTTGATCAAAGCTTGCAAAAAACATCCTTGTTATCTTCAAAATACACTTCACAACACAAATTTCAAAACCATACTTTCAAACATTGCAAACTTTTCAAAAAAGACAAAAACACCTTTGTATACATTCAAACAAGAATCATTACAAAGGTTGCCACAACGATGGCCTCTTTTCAAAACATATTTCAAAATCACACACAAAGCACCATTTCAAACAATTGAAGAGCACCATTTCAAACAATTGAAAAGCAAAGCAAGTGATCTAAGCAAGTAACTAAGAGCCCATGGATAACCATGGATAGAAAGGGTGCTAATACCTTCCCTTTCTAAAATCTACTCCCCGAACTCAAGAAAACATCTCAAAGGTCTTTCCTGTGCTTTTTGACCTTTCCTTAGGATAAAATAAAAAGTCAGTGGAGACTCTTGCTAAACCGAAACATTTGTGAATACAAACGCAAAATCCCAAGTCAATTCTCCCACCGTATCACAGAACTGGCGACTCTGCTGGGGAATTTATAAGTGGGGTTACCTTAGGGTTATATCCCCTTTACTTAATTTTTTTTGTTTGACTTGTTTGCTTTACATTTGAGGCTTTTGTTTGGGTTTGAAATCCTCCACCTGGATTTGGGAAACATTCATAGATAAATAGCAATACATTGTGGAAACTGTGCGGGGTATACTGACACGGTTGAAGCAATAGCTATATTAGTGCGACATATTTGTGAGTACCGGTAGCCTTTGAGTCAATCAAAGAGAATACGGGGCCGCTGAGTGATGTCATGAAGCACTAATGAACTCTTAGAACCTTACTTGACCATCTTGGCCTTTTATTAGGGGTAGTGAGATGACCGGCTTTGGTGCAGTCCGAAGTTGGTAGGTACTCGATACTACACTCATTAAGGGTTGTTTTCTTGGAATATTTTGGTTGCTAGTTAAGTGGCTAAACCAAAACAATGAACATGGAAAACAATTCAGTGATATTGAGCTCCTTAGAACCCGGTTACTATTTATAAGACAAGTTTGAGCCAACTAAACTCAAGAGGGTATTTACCTATGAAACCTCATGCAAGCCTAAAAATAGGGTTTTGTGTGACTTGCTTGTACATGTGTTTGTGCATCCATCATGAACATCATAAAGCATCATATGCATCCACTAACCATTTCAAGGGTTTAGATCTTCATCTTTGTTCTTGTTTTGTAGGTCATGGAATCTCTTCGCAGGAAAACAATTCAAGTCAACCTTGTGAGAATCCCTCCTCAAATCAAGGATCTTACATCCAGGATTCCAGAGAATTCTCTCTTCAGTGAAAGACATGGTAGACTCCTCAACTTGGTCAACACCAGCATTGAAGAAGACATGGTAAAAGTTCTCTTCCAGTTCTTTGACCCCCTACACCACTGTTTCACATTCCCTGATTACCAACTAGTTCCCACTTTGGAGGAATTTTCTCAACTCCTGAGAATTCCTATTCTTCATCAATTACCCTACAACGGTACGGAAAAAGAACCAAATCCTGAAGATGTTGCTCAAGCATTACACTTGCAACCATCTGACATTAAGGGACATTGGGAAACTAGAAGTGGTGTCAAGGGTTTCTTGGCAAAGTTTCTGTTTGAGAAGGCACAAGACTTTTGGAATTCTCTTGATCTACAGGCCTTTGAAGAGATTGTGGCACTCCTCATCTATGGGTTGGTCTTGTTCCCAAACCTTGATTAGCTTATAGATGTGAACGCTGTCAAGATTTTCATATCCAAGAATCCTATACCCACATTGCTTGGGGACATCCTACACTCATTTTACACACGAACAATGAGGAAAAGAGGTGTTCTCATGTGTTGTACTCCTCTCTTAGAAAGGTGGTTTATTTCTCACCTTCCACAATCATTTTTGAAGAATGAGCAGGGTTTAAGGTGGTCACAACGATTGATGACCCTCACACATTCTGATGTACATTGGTGTTCTCGGTCCAGGGAAAATGTCATCATCATTGATCGTTGTGGGGAATTTCCTAATGTCCAACTACTTGGCATTAGGGGAGGCATCACCTACAACCCCTGTCTAGCTTTGAGACAATTTGGATATGCTCGGAGGGATGGCCCTCATGACATGCTGATTCCTGACCTAGTTTTTGACTTCGACAACGATGCGCAAGGTCTTCGACAAAGATTCATCAGAGCTTGGAGGAGGCCCAACAAAGTGGATAGTAAGACACTGGGGCATATGAATTCTATCCCCCTTGAGCCTTATCACAAGTGGGTACGAACCCGAGCCCAGAATCTTATGATGCCATATCCTCACATTATCCCCTTGACCAAAGAGCCTGTTACAGAAGGAGGGGTTCCATACACCATCCTACATCCTGACATGCCAACATCATGGGAAGAAATGCAAAAGAGTTGGATCCAACTCAAGGAAGAACGGAATACTTTCGAAGCTAGCTTCTATGCCAGTGAGAAGAAGGTTTTGGAGCTTACCCGCCGACTTCATGAGGAAACTCTCAACACTTACATCTCACCAAAGAGGATGTGCAATGTCTTTTTACATTAATAATTTTGTAATATTTTGCCCATGGGGCACTTATGTACTAACAATTTCTTCTTAATATGACGTGCGTTCTTTTTGTTTGCAACAAATTTGAATTTCTAAATCCTTGAAAGCATTACATGAATAACATACCATTCATCATATGCATAAACAGGTCTTCACACCAGGTTTCCTTATCTTTCTGCTGTTTATAACAACAAGATGGATTTAGAGCAGAAGGTAAAGGATCTGCAGGCACAAAATCCACAATTCCAGCAACTCCTCATGACCTTGGAAAAGGGTCAAGAGGACCTCAAAGCGCTGTTAGAGAAGAATAAAGAGAAAAAGAAAAAGAGACCTGGAGTAGCCACTTTCGGAAGGAGATTTGAGCATCAGGCTAGGAGAGTTCTTGAGTTCCCCTCAACATTTGACGAAGGGGCCGGTAAAGGGAAAGGGACTGCTATACCTTCTGAATCTGAGGTTGAAGAGGAGGAAGAGGAAGAAGACGAAGACTACTCCGAACAACAGTATCCACCAGCGGATGATAAATATAAGAATCTTGAGGATAGACTGGCAGCCATGGAGTTACAGAGGTTACCCGGTTTGGATTTTGAAGAACTAGGACTGGTATCTGGGATTGTTATCCCTCCCAAGTTTAAGGTGCCAACATTTGCCAAGTACGACAGTCTGTCTTGCCCAAAGATGCACCTGAGATCGTATGTGAGAAAAATCCAACCCCACTCGTCTGATAAAGACCTCTGGGTACACTTTTTCCAAGACAGTTTGTCTGGCACACAGTTGGATTGGTTCTATCAGCTCGAGCGATCAGAGGTTCATAATTGGGAAGACTTAGCAGCTGCTTTTTACTGTCAGTATCAATACAATGCTGATTTGGCGCCCACTCGTACTCAGTTACAAAGTATGGGGATGGCTTCCAATGAAGGGTTTAAAGAGTACGCCCAAAAGTGGCGTGATCTGGCTGGAAGGGTGCAGCCGCCGTTGTCAGATAGGGAGTTAGTTGACATGTTTCTAGGGACCCTGTCTGGCCAATTCTTCAATCATCTAATCAGGAGTTCTTCCGCGGGATTTACTGAACTAATTTTGACTGGTGAAAGGGTTGAGGCCGGTATTAAAAGTGGAAAGATTCAAAAGGATGCTTCTGCATCCACAGCTGTTAAAAAACCTTTCTCGGCTAAGAAGGAAGCCTCTGCTGTGTATTCTCAGAAGGGTCAGGGAAGAACCGAGCGCCGGCCAACTGTAGGGGCGGTGATGATTCAAAATTCTTCAAATGATCAACCTCGTAACAATCAGTCGAGACCTAATCAACAACGGGTAGAAAGGCCACAACGGCAGTTCACCCGCATCAACATGACGCCAGCTCAGGTACTCCCCCACTTGTTGAAGTTGAATCTTACCAATTTAAAAGAAGCGCCAAAAAATCCTAACACCTCCTCTCCATACAACCATTCCAATGCCAAATGTGCTTACCATTCCGACAGTGTTGGGCACGATACCAATAATTGTTGGGCGCTTAAGAACAAAATCCAGGACTTGATTGATGCCAAAGAAGTAGAATTCGATGCGCCTGAGAAGCCCAATGTGATTTCTGCTCTAATGCCCAAGCACGGTAATAATATTCATGCTGTTATGGAGGACCTTCATGTTACTGATGTTGTTGACCTGTTGACGTCGTTAGTTATGATCAAAGAAAATTTGATGAGAGCCGGGATCTTTCCTGGTTGTGGTAAAGATTGCTATTTTTGTTCGAACATATGAGGTGATTTCCCAATGTTGAAGTCAGGTGTTCAACGCCTGATGGATACCCAAGAGATACTTTTCCAGAAAACCCCTGTTGATACCTTCAATCCTGTTACTCCTGTTACTTTTGCTACTTCAACCAACGATATTGCGATCATAACTATTTCCGAAAATCCTCCCAAGGCTTGCAAAAGGCCTGTCAGGATTACACCCAACTCTGAATGTGTACCTTTAAAGATCATCATGCCGGGATCTGTCCCGTACCAATCAAGCAAAATGATATCATGGAACTATAGAGGAGAAATCTTCTATCATGGTATCAAGCAAATTGAGGCAGTCCAAGAAAATTATGAAGAAGAAAACCTTGATATAGGGAACATTGCGGGTACAAGAAAGATAACCCGCAGTGGTCGAATCTTTTCTCCAGAGATTTCTCCCCCTCGAGCAGTTTTCGGACCCTTGAAAGCTTCTGTACCTGTTGGACCATCTGTGCAAGGCCCAATGATTAAAGAATTGGATACTCCTGAAGAAAGACCATCTGCTGATACTACCGGCAAGGGTAAGGGGATACTAGAAGTGTCTGTCAGGACGAAGGCTCATGCCGTGGTTATCCCCGAAACCACTCAGAAAGAAATGGATGAAATCTTGAAAATAATCAGAAAAAGTAACTATGACATTGTGGAACAGTTAGGGCAGACTCCTTCTAAAATTTCAATGTTGGCTCTTCTGCTCTGTTCTGAGGCCCATGCTAAGGCCCTAATCAAATTCTTGAAGGCGACACATGTTCCCCAAGAGACTTCAGTTGACCAATTTCAGGAATGTGTGGCCAGTCTTACTGCTGACAATGGCCTTGGCTTTTCCAATGTTGACTTGACTCCCAAAGGAAGGAAACACAACGACGCGCTACACGTCTCAGTTGAATGCAGGGGAACCACCCTCGCCCATGCCTTAGTTGATACTGGTTCTTCCTTGAATGTGCTACCGAAGAAAGTCTTAGACCGTTTGGACTGCGAAGGATTGACCCTCAAACCTAGCAATGTCGTTGTTAGGGCTTTTGATGGTTCCAAAAGAATGGTTCATGGGGAGGTTAATATTCCTATCAAAGTAGGCACAGAGGTTTTCAACTCCACCTTTTATGAGATAGACATCCGTCCGTCATATTCGTGTTTGTTAGGAAGACCGTGGATCCATTATGTCGGGGCAGTTACCTCCTCTTTGCACCAAATGTTGAAATATCATGTTAAGGGTAAGATTATAATAGTGCACGGTGAGGAAGAGTACATGATTAGTCATCTCAATTCCTTCCGTTATGTGGAGTTGGATGGTGAGTTCATCGAAACACCTTTTCAATATTTCAAGGAAGTCTCTCCTGAAGTAGCAGTTGCGAAGACTATGGTTGAAGTGCCTACTGTTCCCAAGCATGTATCTAGAATGGCATCTCTCAAGGACACATAGGTTGTGGTTAAAGAAGGGAAGAGTACAGTATGGGGGCAATTGCCCAATTTTCCCCATAAGACAGACAAGTTTGGTTTAGGGTTCACTGTTGCAGGACAAAAGGCTATGCGACGCTCCAAGGCTGGAGGGCCACCCGTCAAGATCTCACACCATGGAATCAATGTTGTAGATGATGAGGATGAAGAGAGCCACTTTGAAGATTGGATCTTTCCGACCGTCGAAGGGGGTTTGAGCAACTGGGAAGCAAAGGATTTTGTTCCCATCACCTTTATCAACCAGTAATTTTATCTTTGAACAATTTCCCATTTTATGGTCTGTAATAGTTAAAACAATTCGCACACTATTTTCACCTCATGCCTTGCCCGGGGCATGTAGGTCCATTTGTAAGGGCTTGATTTTCTTCATAATCATATGCCATGTTTTAATGAATCATTGGACGTTTTTCATCTATAAACTGTTATGATCATTTTCTTTCCTTTTGCATTTTTGTTTGTTTAAGGATGGCTATCCCTTACACACACCCACACTCACAAATGCAGGTACCCATCCACTCCGGATTCCATGGGTAACTATTCTGCTTTCGCCTTTGATAATTCTGAAGATTTGGTCAATCATGCTGAGTACGAAGTTGATGAAGACTGTGAAGTTCCGGGAGAATTAGCCAGACTTCTACAACAAGAGGAGAGGGCATTTTACCTCACGAAGAGTTGCTAGAAACCATCAACTTAGGGACAGAGGAAGACATGAAAGAAGTAAAAGTGGGTGCCAACCTGGAACCAAGTGTCAAGAAGCGCTTAGTGCAGTTGTTGAACGAATATGTTGAAATCTTCGCCTGGTCTTATGAAGACATGCCAGGGCTAGACACACATATCGTGGTTCACCGTCTCCCTACAAGAGAAGACTGTCCACCGATCAAGCAAAAGGTTCGCCGGATGAGACCTGACATGTTTGAGAAGATCAAAGCTGAGGTAATGAAGCAATTCAATGCTGGCTTTCTGGCTGTTACTTCCTATCCACAATGGGTTGCTAACATTGTGCCCGTGCCTAAGAAGGACGGCAAAGTCAGAATATGCGTGGACTATCGGGATTTGAACAGGGTTAGCCCCAAAAATGATTTTCCACTGCGACATATCGACATCTTGGTTGACAACACAACTCGGCACAAGGTTTTTTCCTTCATGGATGGATTCTCGGGATACAACCAGATCAAAATGGCCCCCGAGGACATGGAGAAAACAACCTTTGTTGCACAATGGGGTACCTTCTGCTACAAAGTGATGCCATTCGGACTGAAGAATGCATGAGCAACTTATCAACGCGCCATGGTAGCTTTGTTTCATGATATGATACATCATGAGATTGAAGTTTACGTAGACAATATGATAGCTCTATCACAAACATAAGAAGAACACCTTGATCATTTGCAGAAGTTGTTTGCCAGGTTGAAGGAGTATAAGCTAAGACTGAACCCAACCAAGTGCACTTTTGGGGTTAGGTCTGGTAAACTTTTGGGATTTATTGTCAGCAACAAAGGCATTGAGGTTGATCCAGCTAAAGTGAAGGCTATACAAGAAATGCCTGCCCCCCGTACTGAAAAGGAGGTTAGAGGATTCTTGGGACGCTTAAACTATATTGCCAAGTTCATCTCTCACCTGACATCTACCTATGAGCCAATCTTCAAGCTGTTGAAGAAAGATCAGGTAGTTGAATGGAACAATGATTGTCAAGTTGCTTTTGATAAGATCAAGGAGTATTTACTAGAACCTCCTATTTTGATGTCACCCATTGAAGGAAGGTCGTTAATCATGTATCTGACTGTTTTGGATAACTCAATGGGGTGCGTGCTAGGCCAACATGATGAGTCTGGCCAAAAAGAGCATGCCATTTATTACCTTAGCAAAAAGTTTACTGATTGTGAGACTCACTACTCACTGCTCGAGAAAACTTGCTGCGCTTTGGTATGGGCTGCTCGCCGGCTGAGACAGTATATGTTGACTCATACCACTTTGCTGATTTACAAGATGGATCCGATCAAGTATATCTTCGAGAAGCCTGCTTTATCTGGAAGAATCGTTAGATGGAAAATGATCCTGACTGAGTATGATATCCAGTATACTAACCAAAAAGCTATAAAGGGGAGTGTACTAGCTGACCATCTAGCTCATCAAGCCGTCGAAGATTACCAATCTATAAGATTCGACTTCCCTGACGAGGACATCATGACATTGGACAACATTGAGGGTAACGGACCGTATGACGGACCTGAACAAGGATCCCGATGGACCCTGTACTTTGATGGTGCTTCAAATGCACTTGGCAACGGTATCAGTGCGGTACTTATTTCTCCGGAAGGTTGCCATACACCCTTCACTGCCCGACTTTGCTTCAGCTGTACCAACAACATGGCTGAATATGAAGCTTGCATCTTTGGTCTCAAGGCTGCTATAGACTTAGGAATCAAATCTTTGGTCGTATTTGGGGACTCGGCTTTGGTTATCAGTCAATTCAAAGGAGAGTGGGACACTAAACATCCTAATCTTATCCTATACAAAGAACATGTCTTAACATTGTTGCCTCATTTCGAGCAGATTACCTTCGAGCATTTCCCGCGAGAAGAAAATCAGCATGAAGATGCCCTGGCTACAATGTCCTCCATGTTTAAACTCAACTGGGATATCGAGGCTCCCCAAATTACCATCAAGTGAATGGAAGAACCTGCGCACTGTCATGAGATTAATACCGAAGAAGTAGTTGAACAACCCTGGTTTCATGAAATCAAAAGGTATCTCTAGACTAGAGAATACCCTGAAGAAGCTTTCGTCAATGACAAAAAGTTCTTAAGGAGATTTGCTGCCAAGTTCTTCCTAAGCAATGGCATTCTTTATAAGCGCAACCATGATTGTGTTTTACTTTGTTGTATGGACAAAGCTGAAGCAGAGTTGATCATGACCGAGATACACAGTGGCACATTTGGCACCCACTTGAGCGGACATACGATGTCTAAGAAGATTCTAAGGGCAGGCTACTATTGTTCTACCATGGAAGCCAATTGTTATCAACATTCCCGTACTTGTCATAAATTCCAAGTCTATGCCGACAAGGTACATATTCCTCTTGTTCCTCTCAACATTCTGACAGCTCCTTGGCCATTCGCAATGTGGGGAATTGACATGATTAGAGAGATCAAGCCTACAGCATCCAATGGACATCGCTTCATCTTGGTCGCTATTAATTATTTTACCAAATGGGTCGAGGCAGCTTCCTATGCCTCAGTTACAAAGAATGTGGTCGCCCGCTTTACCAAGCAGAACCTCATATGCCGGTACGGTGTCCCCGACAGGATCATCACAGACAACGGTACGAATTTGAACAACACTATGATCACCGCTCTGTGCGAACAGTTCAATATTTATCATCACAATTCATCTCCCTATCGTCCGAAGATGAACGGTGTTGTTGAAGCCGCGAACAAAAATATCAAAAAGATCATTCAAAAGATGACAATCACCTACAAGGACTGACATGAGATGTTACCATTTGCTCTGCATGGATATCGTACCACGGCACGTACTTCAACAGGGGAAACCCCATTTTCTTTGGTGTATGGCATGGAAGCTGTTTTTCCTATGGAAGTTCAGATTCCTTCTTTGAGGATTATGAAGGATGCCGGTTTAAGTGAAGACGATTGGATTCAGACCCGGCTTGACCAACTTAATTTGATCGACGAGAAGTGACTTACTGTTGTTTGTCATGGTCAGATGTATCAAAAACAGATGATCGAGGCTTTCAACAAGAAAGTCAGACATCAAGTATATCAAGTCGGAGATCTTGTAATCAAGCGGATCATCTTACCGCAAAGTGATCCCAGGGGCAAGTGGACTCCTACTTACGAAGGACCATTTGTGATCAAGAGCATCTTTTCTGGTGGGGCAATGATTCTGACCACCATGGACGGAGAAGACTTGCCGCACCCTGCGAACGCAGACATAGTCAAAAGATACTACGCATAAAACGACCCGGCAAGTTGAAAACTCGAAAGGGCGACTTGGGCAAAAATGGGCATCCCGGTGAATCGAAAAACCGAAAGGGCGGTTCAGGAAAAAATTAGGGATAGAACAAAAAAATTTGTACACCCGGCAAGTTGAAAACCCGAAAGGGCGACTTGGGCAAAAAAGGGTTTCCCGGTGGATCGAAAACCCGAAAGGGCGGTCCAGGAAAAAGGTAGGAAATTAAAAGCGTATGACTATGTCTCGTCGGATCATTTTAAGAACAATCTCTTCACCAACAAGCTCCAAGCTTCTGATCAATCCAGTCATCGGTGAACAAAGCAGCAAATGGACAAGATATTCAGAGTTGTGAAGGCTATAGCAGAATGGGAATCCCATGGAATTGTTACACATAGCCATCTTTCTTTTGTATAAAATTTTTCAATTTTTACGAAAACATTCTCTTACTAGGATGTTTGTCTCCTTTGTACAAAGATACTAACAAAAGTTAAATACAAATATACTTCAAAGTGCAGAAATTTGCTTATCTTTCTTTTCTTTTTACACTTGTGTTTTTATTTGAAAACGTCCAATGTTTTGTTAAAAAGGCATATGCATTTTGAATATAATCACGGCTTACAAATAGAACGAAATTGAAAAAGGAAAATTACTAATAGATTGAAGGTGTTGGAAGAGATCTTTATGCCATTTCAGAAGAAATCCCCTACGATACATCATTCAGATCCTCAACAAGGCTAAAATTTGGAGTAAATTTCCCCAGCGGAGTTAAGCTTCAAGATCCTCAGTGGAGCGAGTACATTCCAAAAACTTGATTCCCCAGCTGAGTTAAGTTTCAAAATTCCCACCAGAGTTAAACTTCAAGATCCCCAGTGGAGTCTGAAAACCCTGAAAATCCTATCCCCAGCGGAGCCAGAATTGTGAACATTTCCCCCACAGAGTTATCTTCCAGCAAGATCGAAGATTCTCGGTCTCATTTCTCCAAGTAGAAACCTCCTAGGTTTTAACTCCCCGGTAGAGATTTTCAGAGTTTTCCCTAAATCCCAGGAGAGTCATGAAGGATTCTCATTCCCCGCAGAATTTGTCAAAGACCTTTTTAATCCCCGCAAATCGCCGAGGATTTTCAATCTCCAGCAGTGGCCCCAAGATTTCTCCTTCTCAACAATCAGAGATCTTTAATCACCAAGTAGTCAGCAATCAGCAAGGATTTCTAATCTTCAGTATTCAAAGGTTTTTGGAATCCCCAACATTGGTCAAGGATTTACTTTCTCCGACAACAATCAAAGATTTCATTATCTCTAGTTGTCAAGGATTTATTTTCCTCAGCAAGAAAGCTACTCAACTTACATGCACATCTATTACATTCATATATCATAAACATCGATGAAATGCAGTTCATTGCATCATACATATCATGCAATATAACTTTGTGTTTTAGCTAACATTTTACCCTTTTCTGGATAAGATTAAAAGGCTATCGTTAATAATTATTCAGATACAGTATGGATACACCCCAGACACGGCGGTCATTCTATTACTCATTCAGAATTTCAAGTCAAAGTACAGTACGGATACACCCCAGACACGACGGTCATTCTACTAACTCATCAGAACTTCAGCAATCCGATACAGACTAGATACTCTCCAGACACGGAAACCATTCTATCTCTCATCCAGATTCAACTACAAGTTCAGATACGCTCCAAACACGGATGCCATTCTGGCCCTATACCCCAGAAGTTTGATTCTCCCCAGTGCGGTCGCCACGGAAGTCATCCTGTCACTTATTCAGATCCCAGTTACAGTCTCAGATACACTCCAGACACGGAAGTCATTCTGCTACTCATACAGATCTCAATTTCAGATACAGTCCAGATACGCTCCAGACACGGTTGCCATTTTGTCACTCATTCGGAATTTATCCCCATCCCAGAGATGCTCCATACACTGATGTTTCTCTATCGCTCATTCAGAATTCAAAGACAATATAGATACACTCCACACATGGCAGTCATTCTGATATTTATTCAAAGTCCAAATACAGTTATAGCTCAGATATGCTCCAGGCACGGACGCCATTTTGTTGCTCATACAGACCCAGTCTCCAGATACAGTTCAAATGCATTCCAGACATGGATACCATTTTAATGCTCATTCTTCTGACCTACCACATTACAATTCAACAAACATTATTGGATGGAATCTTTAAGCCCATCTCCAGCAAGACTCTACCATCTCCAAATGGCATCTTTAAGCCCATTCCCTCATTTATGTTTTGACAAGTGCAAATTTACGGGCACTCTAGTGTCCAATCCTCTTTTACCTTCGAGTCGCGAAAGGCAAACTTGCCAACCTAACTCTTCAAGTTCAACAAGATTGAACAGGGTCAACTGTTGTACCCCAAAATTTTCCCTCTCATTTCATCAACATTTCTCATCACAAGAATCTTGGAATTCAAGATCAAGCTAGGGTTTGCTCTGCTCAAGACACCTCCTTGCACTGTTGACCTAAATTAGGGTTTGAGTTTGCACAGTGATGTTCTAACCTACAATGCCCAAAGTGACTTTCATACTTCATATTGGACTCACAAGTTTGTCCATACCAAGTTTCAAGCCTTGATCCAAATTTTTGCCCAGTCAATTGGACAGTTGACCTAGAAATCAGTTATACTGGGGAAAAAGTCAATTGTGGCCAATTGACAGTCAAACTTCATGATTTTTGATTCACATCAACATTATGAACTCATATCAACCATTTTATCAAGTTTGGATCACAATTCCACAAGAAATTTGATCAGATCATCAAAAGGGCAAAATGGTCATTTTTAGGGTTTTGACTGTACAAAGGCAATTTTTTACTGTTTGACCTAACCAATGGAAAATCAAGCTCAACCATGGACTCAAGGACTCAATGAAATTGTCTTGACCCATTCAACAAGTTCAAAAGATCTCAAGTGCATAGGATTGACAGATGAATTTTTTAGTCAACTGATCAAAATTTGACTGTACACCGAAAAGTCAAACTTTGACTTTTTGGTCAAAATAAAGTGCCAAGGGTCATGTTTCATCAAGATATGCCAAATTATGAAACTTGTTCATCAAGAAACCCAAAAATGCAAATTAGGGTTTAAAATGGAAAAATTTCATAACTTAAAAATTTTCTAAGTTATGAAATTTTCTTATTTTTTCCTAACTTTGTCCCATTTTTTAACCAAGATGCAAATGGATTCAAATAAAACTTGCAACATGAAAGTTGTATTCCATCACAAACTCTACAACTTTTATTCATAAAGTTTTCTCAAAAGAGGCTTGTATCTCAAGTTATGATTTTTGGAACAAGGGTACCTAAAACTTTTAACTTAGAGAAATTTTGCCCTAGTTTAGGCAGGATTTTGGCCCATCTTCTTGGCCATTTTTCACATAGTTCCACTTGGAGTTTCAAGTTGCATTTCAAATATGGATTATAATACATGTTGCAATTTTCCAAATTGTCCAATAACTCCTCAAACACCTTTGTGGTTAAGGAGAATCGAATGCTTGAAGTTGGCAAAAACTCACTTTGATCCATGGCCAATACATGTTCATACAACTTGCATTTTCAAATCAGCATGCTTTGTACTAGCTTGCAGGCCTCTAAATCATTTTAAACTCCTTAATTAAATGCAAATCCACTGAGCTAAGGCATTATCTTGGTCATTTGGATATTGCATGCAAAATTAATCCCTATTTGGATAAAGGTATAATGCCATTTTTGTAAAGTTACACTTTATGTCAAACCAAGATCTTTGAGGCATGGGGCCATATCTCTGAGGCAAGATCAAATCCACAAATTGAAAGTATCAAGGGAAAAAGATGCAGCATACAAGATAGGCATTACAGACCTGCATTGACAAGTTAGACATTATTGCTTCACAAAGAAGAAATTGTCCAAAAATCCTCCCAACTTGAAAACCAGTCATTGTTAGCTAAAACAAAGATCACAAACACATTTCACACAACCCTTTGAGTCAGAAGCACAAGCCTTTCACCCCTAAAGCACTCTCATACCCAAAATCATCATTTTTCTGCAAAACAGGGCAAGCCCTGCAGAACCACCCCTATCTCCACTTTCCCTCGTGCGTTTTGCCTCAAACTTGTTCCAATACCTTCCACTCAACTCACCTGAACTATCCCAGACCTCCATTGCTAGCTGTAACACCATTAACACACATTGCCATTTTTGTTTCAAAGTATTGCAGGTTGAGTTCTGTAGCACGATTCAAGCTGTTTCAAAATAAACTAAGCATTGGGAAAGCTTCATTGGACATCAGGCATGCTCAAAAGAACCTCAAGCACCCTTCGAAGTTGCTGCATTGTCCAGCTCAAAGTCAACTGAAACAGGTATTTCATGAACTTATATCTTTCTATTTAGGAATAGTTAGACTTAGGTTTGTGAATGAAAGATGTTGTACTCATAGCTCTGAAACCATACATGTGTTTAGTTTTCATTTATCTTAATCGTGCTAGGAGAATTTTGTTCATGAACTTTCTGAAAAAACTAGGTTAAGATTTAGGGCCAGAGAAATTCTCTCTGGTCTTTGAGAGTTAGCTTAAGTTTTCTATATGGTTGGATTCGTTGCTTGATGCTCTACAAGTTTCATGTTATGAGTTTTGTCAAAAAGTCAAGGAATCAGGAGATAGCAGTTGATGTACAGAACGCGCGTTTTTTGTGAACTGAGGAAGAAGATGAAGTTACTTGGGTTGGGCCTGTTTGCTTTTGCTTCTCACACACACATTTTCAGTTCACACCCCCCCCCCCCCCCTGGCCTATTTATTTGTATATTTGTCATTTTGATATTTTTATTTTTTATTCTGACTTTATTATTTTATGTCCAAATATAAAAAATGCCAAAAAATTATTTTTATATTTTTTCATATTTATTTGGCATTTATTTTAATTATTTCTAGTATTAATATGTTAAATACTTTATATTTATTTTTGTTTAAATGTATAAATAATGTAAAAAATACTTTTATTTTTATTTATTATTTTTATACACACTTGAAAATATTTCCTTAAAATATATACACTTTTTTTAATAATTAATTTTTGTTTTTTACACTTAGTATATTTAATATATTTAATACATATACATACATATTTTAATTAAATAATTAAGACAAAAAATACAAAAAAAATACATTTTTATTTTTATTAATATTTTATACCAAAAATACTTTTTTTTAATATACTTATATTTTTGTACAAATTAATACATTATTTTATATAAATAATAAATAATACTATTTATTTTAAAAAAAATTAGAGTTTTGCCCTAAAGAAATAAGATAATTAAAATTGACTTTTTTTATTATTATTTACACTTCATATTTAAAAATACTTTTACATACATAAAAATCCTTTTTGCATAACACATTTTATTTAACATTTATTTATTGTATTTATTTATTGTACATTTAAATATTGTATCTTATACATTCAATTTGGTTGTAATAATTTAGGATTTAATTTCTTGCAAAGTAATCCCCAATTCAAATTTGTACCCCCTCCCTATATCATGTTGTAATAGTGTAGAATTTAAATTCTCGCACCTTTAGATGCTTTCAATTATGCCATGATTAGACCTAGGGTTTGTATGCAAAATAAAATCAACAATTAGTTTGACCTAATCAAAGACAAAATGCATGAAAAACAAACACAATGCACACTTACACCCCTAGGGTTTCAATCCACTTGTTGCCTTCAAAAATGGGCCATGGTATGCATGTCAAGTACTTTGGCAAAACAAAAACAAAACAAAAGATCATAGTCCCTCGATGACGCTATCTGAGTTGCCTAAACAAAATGATCAAGTCCCTCAAGAAAATTTCCAAAAATACTTGACACTGTTGCTATCATGGTCTATACGACGACCCGCGCCTGTCCCGTTTAACATCCTAACACAAGGTTGCTCACCAAATACAATGGTGAAGCAACACTGTTAAAAGGGTTAAAAACATAAGAAAGATATTTGAGTAAAAATAGGGTAGATAACTCTTAGTTACTTGATCAAATCATGCAAAAAACATCCTTGATATCTTCAAAATACACTTTACAACACAAATTTCAAAACCCTACTTTCAAACATTGCAAACTTTTCAAAAAAGACAAAACACCTTTGTATACATTCAAACAAGAATCATTACAAAGGTTGCCACAACGATGGCCTCTTTTCAAAACATCTTTCAAAATCACACACAAAGAACCATTTCAAACAATTGAAGAGCACCATTTCAAACAATTGAAAAGCAAAGCAAGTGATCTAAGCAAGTAACTAAGAGCCCATGTATAACCATGGATAGAAAGGGTGCTAATACCTTCCCTTTCTATAATCTACTCCCCAAACTCAAGAAAACATCTCAAAGGTCTTTCCTGTGCTTTTTTACCTTTCCTTAGGATAAAATAAAAAGTCGGTGGTGACTCTTGCTAAACCGAAACATTTGCGAATACAAACGCAAAATCCAAATAAAGTATAAAGCTGGGGATTGGTTGATACTCGATGCTAAGCTCATTGAGGTCAGACTTTCGAGATATTTTTGCCGCAAGAAAAGATTGTCTGAGCTGAAACAATGCCCGATAAAGGATGATCAGTGATATTGAGAATCTTTAGAACCCGGTTACTTCTCTAAGACAGGTTTGAAACCAACTAAACTTCAAGAGGTTACTTACCTTTAACCTCGTGCAAGCCTTTGAAACTAAGTTCTATTGTGTGCTTTGCTTGTGTGTGTGATTTAGTTTGTTTGAACATAACATCATGCATCATAACATAGTATTGATTATAATTACACTAACCATTTCAAGGATCAAGGGAATTTATCTTTGTTCTGTTTCGCAGATCATGGCTTCTGCTCATAGAAACACCATCTGAACCAACTTTGTGGAAATACCTCCCCAACTCAAGGAGCTAGTATCAAGGGTTCCTGAAACTTCTTCGTTCATTAAGAGACATGGTCGACTTCTCAACCTGGTTAGTTCAAGCTTTGATGAAAAGATGATGGGTGTACTCTTTCAGTTCTTTGATCCCAAGCACCACTACTTCACCTTTCCAGACTATCAGTTGGTGCCTACCATGGAAGAGTTCTCTCAGTTATTGAATCTACTTATTTTGGACCAGGTGCCTTTCACAGGTTTAGAAGAGGTTCCTAAGCCAGAAGTCATTGCCTCAGCTTTGCATCTGAAATGGGTCGACGTGGTATCTAATTGGGAAACAAGAAGTGGAGTCAAGGGTTTTCTAGCCAAATTCCTAATAGATAAGGCCCAACTGTTTTGGGATGATGTGGACTTTCAGGCTTTCGAGGAGGTCTTAGCCCTTATAATCTATGGATTAGTACTGTTCCCTAATCCAGACTTGCTCGTAGATGTGAATGCTATCAAGATCTTCCTCTCTCGCAACCCTGTGCCTACCTTGCTCGGAGATATCTTGCACGCTCTCCATACTCGTACCATGAAGAGAAGAGGGGTTCTTATATGCTGCATGCCATTACAGTCGAGGTGGTTTATTTCTCACCTCCCTAAGCTAGTGTTGAAGAATGAAGAAGGTTTGGGTTAGTCACAAAGGATAATGTCACTTTCTCACGCGGATATTCTCTGTTATTCCCGATTTATGGGAGATATTTCTATTATTGACCGCTGCGGGGAGTTCCCTAATGTCCCACTACTTGGCATTAGATGGGGCATAACATACAATCCTTGTTTGTCTCTGTGACAATTTGGTTACGCTCGAAGAGATGGTCCTCATGAGATACTTATCCAGGGCATTATGTTTAACTATGAGGATGATGTTCAAGGGTATCGCCAGAGGTTCATACGAGCCTAGGGCATGGTAAACAGGTCTGACGCCAAGACTTTAGGGGCGCAGAATTCCATTCCTATGGAACCTTATCTCCAATGGGTACGAGCTCGCACTCAGAAACTTATGATCCCTTACGTAGCCGTCTTACCAATGATTGTGGAGCCTATTACTGAAGGGGATATTCCCTACACGATTCTTTATCCTGATATGCCCACCGGTCTTGAGGAACTCAGAGATCCTGGATTCAGTTGAAGAAGGAGCGTGATACTTATAGGGGCCAGTTCTATGCCCAGGAGAAGAAGGTTTTAGAGCTCACAAAGCAGCTTCATGAGGAAAGAAGCCTTAATGTCTATCTCGTCACGAAGAGGAAGCATCCATGGGAAACTTGATTTTTTAGTTTTTTGAATTTTTAATTGTAACACCTAAAAGGCAATTGTATTTTGAATTCTACTCATAAACCTTTGTTTCATTTTGGTTCGCAAATTTAAATTTCCCAAAGTCCTTGAAATCATTGCATATGTATCCCATCCATAGCATTGCATAAACAAGTACCATTACAGGCTTCTCATCTTCTTCCATGTTTATTTCAGCAAAAATGTCTTCTGAACAAAGCATCAAAGATCTTCAGGCACAAAATGCCCAATTTCAACAGATGTTCATAACTCTGGAAAAAGGGCAGGAGGATCTGAAGGCCCTCATCCTGAAAGAGAAGAAGAAGAAGAAGAAGAAGAAGAAGAAGCTCGCTGGTATCCTTAATATGGGCAGAAGATTCAAAGGGCCGCTAAAGCAACCAGTCGATCTGACCTCCTCGTCCAAGGAAGGGGAGAATCAAGAGAGGGAGACAAGGGAGGACGACCCTAGTCCTGAAGTTTCTGACAATGATACAGACTACAATGATGAGCAGTATCCTCCCACTGAGGATAGATACAAGCAGTTAGAAGATCGGTTAAGCACTATGGAAGTCCAGAGAATACCTGGGTTGGACTTTGGAGAACTAGGATTGGTGTCGGGAGTGGTTATCCCACAGAAATTTAAGGCTTCAGTTTTCGCAAAGTATGATGGGGTGTCTTGCCCAAAACTCCATCTCTGTTCCTATGTAAGGAAGATCCAGCCCCACACCGTTGATAGAAACTTATGGGTTTACTTCTTTCAAGACAGTCTGTCAGGGACTTAGCTTGAATGGTTCTACCAACTAGAGGTAACCAATGTCCGAAACTGGGAGGATTTGGCTGCTGCTTTTTATAAGCAGTATCAATAAAACGCCGACCTTTCCCTTACTCGTACTCAACTCTAGAGTATGTCCATGGGTGCAGGTGAAGGCTTTAAGGACTATGCGTAGAAGTGGAGAGACTTGGCTGGGAGATTCCAACCCCCTTTATCTGATAGGGAGTTGGTTGACATGTTTCTTGGGATGCTATCTAGTCCATTCTTTAATCATTTGATTGGCAGCTCGTCAACTGGTTTCACCGAGCTGATATTAACTAGAGATAGGGTAGAAGCTGGGATCCGTAGAGGTAAAATATAGAATGACACCTCTTCGAGTTCAGTAAAGAATCCCTTCACTGGTAAGAAGGAGTCCAGTGCCCTTTATAGCCAGAGAGGTCAAAGAAGAGCTGAACACCGTCCGACGGTAAGTGCTGTAATGATACCTAGGCATGCGGCTGCTCCACAACGCAACAATCAACAAAGGGTAGAAAGACCACAAAGGCAGTTTAATCGAATTAACATGACATTGACAGAGGTTCTACCCCATCTTCTAAGATCCAACTTGGTAACCCTGAAAGAGGCTCCCAAGAATCCTAATACCACATCTCCTCAGTATAATCCAAACGCTTGGTGTGCCTATCATTCTGAGAGTCCTGGACATGATACAAATGACTGCTGGGCTCTGAGAAATAAAGTACATGATCTGATTGAAGCCAAGGAGATTGAGTTAGATTCTCCGGAGAAGCCCAATGTCATAACTGCTCCCATGCCTAAGCACAACCGTGGAGTTAATGTCGTTGATACCGACCTGTTTGTGACCTCAGTTGATGAAGTTTCTACTCCCCTTATGAATGTTAAGAAGAATTTGTTGCTGGCCGATTTATTTTCGGGTTATGGTGAAGGTTGCCACATGTGTTCATCCCTGCCTTCTAGTTGCTATTTGCTGAAGACAGGTGTCCAGCGCCTGATGGACAGCAGAGAAATTTTGTTCGAGAAAACTTTGATTCCATTTGTTTCGTTCGAAGATGTTTCTATTACAACAATTTCCGCCAATCCTTCCAAGGTCTCCTCGAGAAGACCTGTTAGGATTACACCCGCTCCGAGAGTTGCTCCATTAATAATCACTTTTCCTGGTCATGTCCTATACGCCTTGGACAAAGCAGTTCCTTGGCATTACGGCGCTGATGTTTACTATCATGGCGTTAAACAAGATCTGAAGAATGAAGAGGCCGATCCCGATGTCATTAACATTTTCGGGACCAGTAAAATTACCAGAAGTGGAAGGGTTTTCTTTCCCTAGATTTCCCCGAAGACAGTCAACAGACTTATTGTTATTCCATCTGCTATTCATTCTGGTACATCCGTCACTACTCCTGTTCTTACTCCAATTGTTACTCTTGCCGTCGAGTCATCTGGGATTCGAGGCAAAGAAGCTATAGGTGAGCCTGCCCGGACGGAGGCACCTAGAAAGATCATCGTAGAAGCCTCTAAGCAAGAGATAGAGGAAATATTAAAAATAATCAAAAAGAGCGACTACAATATGGTCGAGCAGCTGAGGAAAACCCCCTCGAAGATATCCATGTTGTCTCTGTTGCTATGTTTCGAGGCTCATGCGAAGGATTTGATCGCGTTCCTCAAGACTGCGCATGTGTCACAGGAGACCTCGGTTGATCAGTTCAAAGACTGTGTAGCCAACTTGACTGCTGACAATGGGCTGGGATTTTCAGATGCCAACTTAACGCCGAAAGGGAGGAAGCATAATGATGCTCTGCATGTCTCGATCGAATACAGGGGCAACACTATGGGTCATGTGCTGGTGGATACCGGGTCTTCACTAAATGTTCTTCCTAAGAAGGCTCTTGATCGGCTGGATTGTGAAGGCTTGACCTTAAAGCCTAGTAACATTGTGGTAAGGGATTTTGACGGTTCAAATAGAATGGTGCATGGGGAGGTAGACATCCCTGTCAAGGTAGGCTCTCATACCTTTGGGTCCACCTTCTATGTGATGGACATCAGGCCATCGTATTCTTGTTTGTTGGGTCGTCCTTGGATCCATGAAGTTGGGGTCGTTACTTCTACACTGCACCAAATGTTGGAGTATCCGGTAAAGGGGAAGATAGTCATTGTGCATGGTGAAGAGGAGTATATGGTGAGCCATTTGTACTCCTTCAGGTATGTAGAGATGGATGGGGAATTCATAGAGACTCCTTGTCAGAACTTTGAGGAGTTTCCCCAAATTTTGGCATCAACTACCACCAGCAACAAACCTCCTTTGAAGGTGGCTTCTCTCAAGGACGCCAGAGTAGTGGTCGAAGAAGGTGGGTGTACCAACTGGGGACCATTCCCTGATTTTACTCACAAAACTGACAAATTTGGTTTGGGCTTTACTTCAGGGGCTCAAAGGGCTATTCAACGCGCTCGGGTTGGAGGACCTCCCCTACGCATCAGCAATCGGGGAATTAATGCCATTGAAGACAGTGAGGAAGACTCTGACATTGACAGCTGGATATACCCGACTACCAACGGTGGACCGAGTAACTGGACGGCTAGGGATTTTATACCAGTTTATTTTATTCCATAGTAATTGTGCTACTTGTGTTCTGAATTTGTAATAAACAATTTAAACTTTATGGCCTTGTGTCTTACCCGAGGCACAATGGCTCTCTCTGTGAGGGTTGTTATGTGTCATTTCATATATCATCAATAAAACATTGGATGTTTCTTTATATTCAAATTTTGCGCTCTCTGTTTTTCTTTTCTGCCTTTACATTATCAATACAGTTATGCTCTTACACACACTCACGTATCAAACTGCAGATCCATATCCACTCTGGATCCCATTGATAACAGTCCTGCTATTGCCAGTTATGACTTCGAAAATCCGATCAACCAAGCCAAGGACGAAGGTGAGGACGATTGTGAAGTACTTGGAGAACTTTCTAGATTATTACAGCAGGAAGAGAGGGCTATGCAGCCTCATGAAGAGCCAGTTGAGACTATAAACTTGGGCACAGAGGAGGACAGAAGAGAAGTCAAGATCGGTGCAAATCTGGAGACTAAGATCAAACAGCGGTTGATACATATGTTGCATGACTATGTTGAGATCTTCGCCTAGTCATATGAAGACATGCCTGGTTTAGACACTGATATCGTGGTACACCGCCTTCCGACTAAAGAAGATTATCCTCCGGTTAAACAGAAGGTCCGCCGTATGCGCCTTGAAATGTCAGAGAAGATCAAGGCAGAGGTCATGAAGCAGTTCGACGCAGGGCTCTTAGCTGTCACTTCCTATCCGCAGTGGGTTGCTAACGTTGTTCCGGTACCTAAGAAGGACGGAAAGGTGCGGATGTGTGTGGATTACAGATACCTAAACAGGGCAAGCCCTAAATATGACTTCCCGCTTCCCCACATTGATGTTCTGGTTGACAACACCGCACAACACAAAATCTTCTCCTTCATGGATGGTTTCTCTGGCTACAACCAGATCAAGATGGCTCCTGAAGACATGGAGAAGACAACCTTCGTCACACAGTGGGGCACCTTCTGTTACAAGGTGATCCCTTTTGGGTTGAAGAATGCTAGGGCAACCTATCAGTGAGCCATGGTCGCTTTGTTCCACGATATGATTCACCATGATATCGAGGTTTATGTTGATGACATGATAGCCAGATCTAAAATCGAAGAGGAACACCTTGATCATCTATAAAAGTTGTTCGACATGTTGAAGACATACAAGCTGAGGTTGAATCTGAAGAAGCGCACCTTCGGGGTAAGGTCTGGTAAGCTTCTGGGTTTCATCATCAATGACAAAGGTATTCAGGTAGACCCCACAAAGGTAAAGGCCATACAAGAGATGTCGGCTCCCCGTACAGAGAAGGAAGTTAGAGGTTTCTTGGGACACTTGAATTATATCGCCAGGTTCATTTCACATCTAATTGCTACTTGTGAGCCCATCTTCAAGCTTCTGAAGAAAGATCAGGTGGTAAAGTGGAATGACGAGTGCCAGGCGGCTTTCGAAAGGATCAAAGAATATCTCTAAGAACCGCCAATTCCGATGCCTCCGTTTGAAGGAAGACCTTTGATATTATACTTAACAGTGCTAGACAATTCAATGGGGTGTGTGCTGGGGCAGCATGACAAGTCTGGTTGAAAAGAGCATGCAATATACTACCTTAGCAAAAAGTTTACCGACTGTGAGACACAATACTCACTGCTCGAAAAAACTTGTTGCGCTTTGGCATGGGCTTCTCGCCAACTAAGATAGTACATGCTGACTCACACTACTCTGTTGATATCTAAGATGGATCCAATTAAGTACATCTTCGAGAAGCCCGCTCTCTCCGGAAGAATAGCGAGATGGCAGATGATCTTAACTGAATACGATATACAATATACAACCCAAAAAGTAATCAAGGGAAGTGTATTGTCTGATCATTTGGCTCATCAGGCTGTGGATGACTACCAGTCTATGAATTTTGAGTTCCCAGACGAGAACATTATACTGGTGACTGACTACGAAGAACTTGGACCGGATGAAGGACCCGAGGAGGGATCCCGATGGACTATGGTTTTTGATGGAGCTTCGAACGCAATTGGTAATGGCATTGGTGCTGTAATCATATCTCTTGAGGGATGTCATACTCCTTTCACTACCCGATTATTTTTCAACTGCACTAACAACATGGCAAAGTATGAAGCCTGCATTATTGGTCTCAAAGCCGTTATTGACCTCAGGATCAAGTTCTCAAATGTCTTCGGGGATTCAGCCTTGGTGATAAGTCAGATCAAAGGCGAATGGGATACGAAGCATTCGAATCTCATCCCATACAAAGAGCACGTACTGACATTGCTCACACACTTTGAGGAGGTAACCTTTGAACATTTCCCAAGAGAGGAGAATCAGTTAGCGGACACGCTAGCTACCATGTCTTCTATGTTCAAAGTCAGGGGGGACAACGAAGCTCCCCGAATCACCATTGAAAGGTTGGATGAGCCAGCGCACTGTTGTGAGATTGATATCGAAGAGGTAGCAAACAAACCCTGGTTTCATGAAGTGAAGAAGTACCTAGAGACTCAAGAGTATCCCGAATGGGGCATCTGTCAACGATAAGAAGTTTCTGAGAAGGTTCGCTTCGAAATTCTTCCTCAGTAATGGAATCCTCTACAAGCGCAACCATGACTCTACCTTACTGCGGTGTGTAGACAAGAGCGGAGCAGAGAGGATTATGACAGATATACATGAAGGTACCTTTGGAACCCATTCAAGTGGATATACCATGGCTAAGAAAATCCTACAGGCGGGATACTACTGGTCCACTATGGAAGCATATTGTTATCAGCATTCCCGAACTTGTCATAAGTGCCAAATCTATGCTGATAAGGTGCATGTGCCTCCGGTTCCTTTAAATTTCTTGACAGCTCTATGGCCCCTTGCAATGTGGGGCATTGACATGATCAAAGAAATCAGACATACCGCTTCCAATGGGCATCGCTTCATCCTAGTGGCCATTGATTACTTCACGAAGTGGGTTGAAGCTGCCTCCTTTGCTACTGTTACCAAGAATGTTGTGGCGTGGTTTATCAAGCATAACCTGATCTGTCGGTATGGTGTGCTAGAGAGAATTATCACCGATAATGGTATGAATCTCAATAACACGATGATCACCGAACTCTGTAAGCAATTCAAGATACAACATCATAACTCTTCTCCCTACCGGCCGAAGATGAATGGTGCTGTTGAAGCGGCTAATAAAAACAGTAAAAAGATCATACAGAAGATGATGGTGACATACAAAGACTGGCATGAGATGTTACCATTCGCTCTTCATGGGTATCGTACCTTAGCACTGACGTCGACAGGGGCAACACCCTACTCTCTGGTATATGGCATGGAGGCAGTCCTACCCATCAAGGTCTAAATTCCTTCTTTAACGATTATGAAAGATGCAGGTTTGAATGAAGATGATTGGATCCAGACCCGACTTGATCAACTAAATCTGATCAACGAGAAGAGACTTACTACTATCTTTCATGGTCAGACGTATCAAAAGCGGATGATCAAGGCTTTCAATAAAAAAATCAGACCTCAAGAATATCAAGTCGGGGATCTAGTAATCAAGCGCATCATACTTCCGCAAGGTGATCCCAGGGGAAAATGGACTCCCACATACGAAGGGCCATTTGTGGTTAAAAACATTTTCTCGGGTGGAGCTATGATTCTAACCACCATGGACAATGACGACCTTCCTCGCCCTATCAATACGGACATAGTGAAAAGATATTACGCTTGATAAAAGACCCGCTAGGTTGACTGGCCTAGGCAAAAATAAGGGCTTCCCGGCGAACCAAAAGGGTTCGGGCAAAAATAAGGGATGAAAATGAAAAATATGTACACCCGGCAAGCCGAAAACCAAAAAGGCGGCTTGGACAAAAAAGGGTATCCCGGTGGACTGAAAACCCGAAAGGGCGGTCCAGGAAAAAGTTAGGGATGTAAAGCGTATCACTATGTCCCATTGGATCACCTTGCGGTCAGACCTCATTATCAACTATCAAGCTCGAACGACACCGATCATTCTAATCAGCTTCGGACGAGCAGCAAAGTGATGAGACGCTCGAAGACATACGGGTAATAGCAGAGTTGAAACCCAATGGGATTGTTGCACATAGTTGTTTTCTTTTACATAATATTTTATAGCTTCTATCTTTACGACGGTGTTCTCTTACTAGAGTGTCAGCCTCCTTGTACAAAAACGCCTATTATAGGCCAACTTCGAAAATCAATACAAATCATTTTTACAAAAACTATGAGTTCTTTCCTTTTCTATTTTGTTTTGCAAGAATGTCCAATGATTTATTCTTGACATATGAATTTGAATATGATTGCTGATCATAAATATTTACATAAGAAATGAAAAGACAATTGCTCGTAACTTAAGAAACAGGGAAAAAACAAGAAATGTCAAACCCGATAGTTACTCTGTCCAGCAGGTACCGAGGCATAGACAACTTTGAAATATAATCATCAGTGCATACGACCTCGTAGCATCTATACTCCCCACAGAGTAAAAGCAATCAAGGCATTTGATATCAGCTTTCCCAAAACAGGAAGTGATCTCCCCAGTCAGGGTCTCTCAGAAACCTGACATCTATATCCCCCAACCGAATTTCATAATCGCAAACAGGTCATAAAATTTGTCTCTCAAGTAGAGTTTATTTATCTGCATACAGAAGCTCAATCCCCAATAGAGCTTATTAATTCAGCTACGGAAATTCACCTTCCAACAGAGTTTTTCCCCCGCAGAGCCATTCTCAAACAGAGTCTCTCTGTGGCAGAATATTCACAAACAACAAAGACTAAATCTCCATCATAGTCATTTTCGTTCACCATCCCCAACGGAAGTAAAAGGACCACAGTCCTCTACAACAGTTAGGAATGTTATACTCTCCAGCAGCAGTCAGGGATTTATTTTCCTAGACTCGGACATCTCCCAATAGCATTTCATGTTCATACATCATGACATGTTCATACATATCACATACAGCATAATCTTATTTATTTTGAGAACATTATCTCACAATGCATTGCATGCATCACATATAATTAACCCTGGTATCTTTTCAGGAAAGACAATTATCTCCAATGATTCCAGCAGTTATACATGTCATATCTGCAGACATCTAATCTACATGGCCAAATGAAGAAACCCTACTATCCAGGTTCCTTCTCATAGCCCTACTATCCAGGCTTTCATCTCGAAGGAACCCTACTATCCAGGTTCCTTCTCATAGCCCTACTATCCAGGCTTTCATCTCGAAGAAACCCTACTATCCAAGTTCCTTCTTATAGCCCTACTATCCAGGCTTTCATCTCGAAGTAACCCTACTATCCAGGTTCCTTCTCATAGCCCTACTCTCCATACTTTCATCTCGAAGTAACCCTATTATCCAGGTTCCTTCTCATAGCCCTATTATCCAGGCTTTCATCTCGAAGTAACCCTACTATCCAGGTTCCTTCTCATAGCCCTACTATTCAGGCTTTCATCTCGAAGTAACCCTACTATCCAGGTTCCTTCTCATAGCCCTACTATCCAGGATTTCATCTCGAAGTTACCCTGCTATCCAAGTTCCTTCTCATAGCCCTACTATCCAGGCTTTCATCTTGAAGCAACCCTACTATCCAGATTCCTTCTCATAGCCCTACTATCCAGGCTTTCATCTCGAAGTAACCCTACTATCCAGGTTCCTTCTCATAGCCCTACTATCCAGGCTTTCATCTTGAAGTAACCCTACTATCCAGGTTCCTTCTCATAGCCCTACTATCCAGGCTTTCATCTCGAAGTAACCCTACTATCCATGTTCCTTCTCATAGCCCTACTATCCAGGCTTTCATCTCGAAGTAACCCTACTATCCAGGTTCCTTCTCATAGCCCTACTATCCAGGCTTTCATCTCGAAATAACCCTACTATCCAGGTTCCTTCTCATAGCCCTATTATCCAGGCTTTCATCTCGAAGTAACCCTACTATCCAGGTTCCTTCTCATAGCCCTAGTATCCAGGCTTTCATCTCGAAGTAACCCTGCTATCCAAGTTCCTTCTCATAGCCTTATTATCCAGGCTCCTTCTCCCTTATCTCCAGACAACAGTTTACAACACTGTAAGACCTGGACCCGACCAGATGCGGTCGATTTCACATTTCCCTAGTAAGTCATTGTGTAGCCTAGATCCTAACCAGATATGCAGTATACTCCCACCTCCTCAACCAGAAGTTAATTCCGCTAGTAGAGTAATGGACAACCGAAGCTCTTATACGTTGTTTTCCCAGACGTAGATCAACATTCTCCAGCGAAGTCCTCCTCAGTAGCTGGTATAGGAATTATCACAAAGGAGTCTCTTATGCAATCAACATATCCTCTGGATGGCATCTTTAAGCCCATTTTCGATGACTCTCTGTTGACTTTCAAATGGCATCTATAAGCCCATTCCCGATATCACCAATCAGTATTACTCCATGCGAGTGCAAATTTCTAGGCACTCTAGTGTTCAATCATCTTCTACCTTCAGATCACGAAAGGCAGACCCGTCAATCTATATCCTCAAGTTTAAGAAGATTAAATAGGGGCAGCTGTTGTACCCCAAAATTTTCCCTCCCATTTTACTCAACATATGTTCATTAAGATCCTCAATTTGCTCAAGGATGCTCAAGAGTTGACTAGACAAACTCTCTCCTAAAGCAATGAACCTCCAACTAGGGTTTCTATTTTCATCAAGATGGCTGAGATCCAAAGGCCTCATATGCTCTCCATAGTCCTAGTATGCTCTCAAGATCATCCATGCCAAGTTTCATGCCTTGCACAGAAGTTTGCTCAGTCAACTGCTCAGATGCTTGAAAATCAACTATATCAGGTCAAAAGTCAACTAGGGCCCACATATAGTCAAACTCCAAGATTTTTGGTCAACATCAACATTTTGAAGTGATATTTATCATTTGATCAAGGGTTTATCATGATTCCCCAAGGAATGCTCCTAATTCATCAAAAGTCAAAAGTTGCTAAATTAGGGTTTCTATAGGAAAAGTCAACCAAACTTTGACCAGGAATAACTTTCTCATACTTTGTCAGAAATTTGTCATCCAAGCCTCATTTTGAAGAGAACTCAATTCCCTACAACTCATCTTCAGTCCTCAAGTTCAATAAATGCACTCATGAAAAGATATAAATTCAGACATTATAGGTCATCCCAAAAAGTCAACAAAAATATCTTTTGGATCAAAGCTTCTTACATGAGCATGGAAGACCCAATTGAAATGAAACCAAAAAGGGTATTTAGGGGACATCCTAAGCTTTCTAAAAAATCCAAGAACACCCTCTTAGGGTCAAAATTGAAGGAGATATGCATTGTTAAAGTTGGCCATTATTGGAGAATTGTCAAAAGCCAACAATGCCCAAAATTGCATTTTTGGCTAATAGGCCTAACTTTTTATGCTTGCATCTTACTTTTAACAATTTCCACGACCCAAACACTCTTCCATATTTTATTGACTTTATTTATTTAATTTATTTTGATTTTAATCATTTAAAAATCAAATTAAATCAAATAAATGATATAAAATATGGAAGGTTTATTTTTGATCTAATTTTGAATGAACGGCAATCCATTTATGCTGCCAAAACAGAATCAAATCGTGCCAAGGTTGATTGGAGTGAGAATGGAATGATTTAGCTTGATTTGGAAAGAAATAATTCAAGGTTGGAATGAAATCAAATCTTAATAATTGGCAAGGATTTGGAGCTCTTTTGTTAACCTAATTCAAAGGGATACATATACAAAAAAGATCCCAAGCACAAGGAGGCAGAAAATCATGTGAAACGGCCAAGAACAAATTGAAATTTTCTTTAAAAAATCTCAATTGGAATCCCAGATTACATCCATTCTCAAGGAGGTTTAAAGCTTGTAACACATTCCTGGACGCCTCTGCAAGATTTTCCAACCCTTGCCAAGCTCTAAAGCATCAAGAATCACGCTCCATACACATCACGGTTTGACATATTTTTTATTTTGATTACGTGCATACAGGCTTCTATGAAATTTAATCATGTATTCTGGTTTGTCACAAATGTTCGATGCTTGATGAATGTTTTAATTGAGTTTTGAGTGCAAGGAGGGAAGATTGCCATTCCTAGGGTTTCCAAGCTTCGTTTTGGGGCTTCCCTATATAGGAAAAATTAGATCAAATCATGGGCACCATTGAACCCAGGGTGTGATTTCTGACTGTCCTATACCTTTGGTTTAAATTTATTTGGCTTATGTTGCATTTTCAATTATTGCAGGTTTGTAGCCATGGAAGAAAACTGTCACTGTAACCTTCAGTGACAGTTTTGTCCGTAGGTAAAAGATGGGCATCTAAAACAACATTCTTGAGGAAAGAGACGATTGAGTGGCTGACTTCCATTGGTCTATTTAAATTCATGTGCGTGTTTTGGACAAGTTGGCCTGGTGGTAAGGAGGAACATATGGGAGGCGAGAGTCTTGGGTTCGAGACCCAGGTTTGGCATTTTTATTTTCTAACAATCTGATTGCAGATTCGGTGTATCTCACCTTCCCAACACCAGGTACGCGCCCCAGATCCTTCCATAGGATCATCACCATCACAAGTCCAACGCTCAGCATACGCAGGTCCACCATGGATCCTCAGAAGATGATCTCATGGGATCAGGCGCCAGACTCTGGGCCATCATTCTGGGCCCATTACGAATTTGGCAATGCACCCCCCACTTTGCTTCATCACTCCAGGCCCAAATCTGTCTTTTTTTAAATTCTTTTTTTATTTGTTTTATTTTGTTATTTTAATTATTTTCACAATAAAAATCATTTTTTAATTAAATCGTAAAAAATCAGAAAAATCATTAAAAATTAGATTTAGTTTTTTTCATAAAATATTTAATTACTATTAATTAATTAGTTTAATTAGATTAATTCAATTTTTTTTTTGTAATTAAGATTCAATAGAAAATTAGGTTAATCCACAAACTTTTTTTATACAATTAAAAACAAATAGAAATTAGGTTAATTTGCAAGATTAATTACTTTCCTCAAAAAATCTAAAAAAATATCTTTTCCTCATTCCTGTCTTAATTCTTCGCGCGTGTTTTTTATTTATTTTTGAATTATTGTAACTGTTCCAAGTTTGTAATAGATTAATTAGGATTTTAAATTTCTGCATCTCTATTTTTTCAGTCAAATATTGGTGTATATGTCCAAAAGCCTTGAAATAGTGTAGATTTTTCTTTTCCTCTTTTAATTTCCGCAACTATTAAAATGCTAGATATATGGATAATAGGATTGAATGGTAAGACAAATAATTTTAAAACGGTAGATAACCCTAATTGTGCAAAGATAATTAACTGAAAAAAGCACACTTGCACATGCTCACTCATAGGGTTTGCCCCACTTGGTTGCCTCAGAAATAATGGTCATGTCCCTCGAACGTAGGGATACCTTAGCAATGACCCGCAATTTCAAAAGTCGTCATAAAGATCATAGTCCCTACTTGTCCCTCGAGTTGCTTACGAATTGATCTTATGATGATAGTCCCTTCGAAAAGCTATGGTATCCTTACTTGTTGCCTTCAGAGACCATTTCGTCCCTTCGAACGTCCTTTTAAAATTCCAACGATAGATCTACCTATTCCTTAATAGTAGGATAGCACTGTCTAAAGGGAACAAAAACGAACAGACCTTTTTCGAGTAGGTAGAAATCTTAAGTACTTGCTCAAAACAAAAACTTTTCACACAAACACTTTTCAAAAACAGTTTTCAAAATAACTTCATCACACTCTTGAGGACGGATACAAGGGTTATCACGAAGTAAAAATAACTTTTCAAAATAAGCACACACAAGCAATTTAAGAAAAATGAGCAAGTACCTAAGTGACCGTGGAAAACCACAGATAGAAAGGGTGCTAACACCTTCCCTTTCTATAATCTACCCCCCGTACTCAGAAACATCTCAAAAAAAGTTTTTTTCTGTTCTTTTTACTTTTCCTTTGTTGGATGAAATAAAAGTCGGTGGGGACTCTTGCTTACCGCGACATCTGCGAATACAAACTGAAAACCAGTATAACAGTCAGTTCTGCCACCGTATCACATCTACGTTTTCAAGTGTTGTGAAGAAGACGTTCAATGGAAAGCAGGAAACTAATGTTGTGTATGGCCAAAAGGGTCGTGCTGGAAGTGATCACAACCAATATGTGGGGGCGGTGCTAATTTTTAATCTTGTGCCAGTACAACAACATTAACAAGGTAATTAGTGTAGGACAGACGCACCCAGAAGAAAATTTACTAAGATCAACATGCTATTGTCTCAGGCATTACAACGTCTATTGAAGGAAGAGTTGATAACGTTAAGAGATCCGCCTCAGAATCCCAACACCTTATCTTCCAAGTATAATCCCAATGTAAGATGTGCTTATCATTCCAATAGTCTCGGACACGACACCAATAGTTATTGGGCTTTGAAGAATAAAATTCAGGAAGAGTTATCTATAATTTATGGCACTCCTATCGAGATCACTGCCAAAGGTCCAGTGAAGATTAAGGTTGAATCTAGAGTCGCTCCTCTGATAATCACCGCACACAGACCAATTCCATATTCCTTGAACAACGTTGTCCCTTAGAACTATGGAACCAACGTCTAATACCATGGCCTCAAGCAAGAACCTTTAACTATTAAAATTGGAGATACTAAAGTTATTGATCCCATTGTTCACAATATTGTCGGGACCAGTAAAGTTACTAGAAGTGGAAGGGTCTTCTCTCCCGAAATATCTCCAAAGACTGTCACCATACCAGTTTGTGTTACCGCTACCGAGTCAGTTACTAATACTCGGGGCAAACAACAAATGATGAAGCCTTCCCAGACGGAGGCACCTAAAGAAGCTACCACTAAATATACCTCCAGGAAAGAGTTGGATGAGGTATTAAAGATCATCCAGAAAAATTATTACAAGACTGTTGAACTGTTGAGACAGACTCCCTCAAGGATTTCCATGTTATCCCTATTATTGTGTTCGAAAGCCCATGCCCAGGCTTTGGTAAAGTTCTTGAAATCCACTCACGTGCCACAAGAAATTGCTGCTGACCAATTTGAAAATTATATTGCCAGCCTAACGACTGATAACGGGCTTGGATTTTCTGATGTCGATTTAACTCCTGAAGGAAGAAACCATAACAGGGCCATGTATGTCTCTATTGAATGCGGGGGTACTACCTTAGCTCATGTGTTGGTTGATAAGGGTTCCTCATTAAATGTTATGCCGAAGGGTTCTCTAGTTAGGCTTAATTATGAAGGGGTTGTGCTGAAACACATTGATATTTTGGTGAGAGCCTTTGATGGTTCGAAGAGGATGGTGCACGGAGAAGTGGATCTTCCAATTAAATTAGGTTCGTAGGTATTCGAATCTACCTTCTATGTAATGGATATTCGACCGACCTATTCCTGTTTACTTGGATGCCCTTGGATTCATGGGGCATGTACTGTTACCACCACTCTACATCAAAAGCTGAAATATCCCGTAAAAGGAAAGGTTGTCACGTTTTTGGTGAAGAAGAGTATATGGTGAGTCACTTGAACTCTTTCAAGCATGTGGAGATAGAAGGTGAAATCATTGGAACTCCATGCCAGACTTTTGAAGTTATCCCTCCTACCGCTACTGAAGACGTTTATGTTATTCCCAAGGTTACTAAGGCTCCACCCAGAATGGCTTCTTTGAAGGATGCTAGAGCTGTGGTGGAAGAAGGTGGATGCACTACTTGGGGTCAGCTTCCTGACATTCCATACAAGTCTAACAAATTTGGTTTGGGTTTCACTGTAGAGGCTCATAGGATTTTTCATCGTGCTCGTGCTGGAAAACCATCATTCCGCATCAGCAACAACGGAGTCAACGCGGTAGAAGATGCTGATAGTAACTACGACCTAGATAGCTGGATTTTCCCACCATCGGCAATGGACCCAACAACTAGAAGACTGAAGATGTTATACCAATCTCCTTTAGTCAGAAGTAAATGCTACTTTCTGTTTTATTGCTTTCAAGTTTGCTTACATGATTTTAAAACAATAACTTTAAGCCTTGTGTCTTACGCGGGGCACAACAGTTCATTTGTTAGGGTTGTCATTTCATTAACATGTTTTCATTCAATAAATCATTGGATGTTTTGCATTCAAATTTTGAGCTCTTTGTCTTTCTTTTATTTTATCACTTTCAAAATAGTTATGTGTTCTTACACACACCCACACAATAAATTGAAGATCCACATCCACTATGGATCCCATTGATAATAATTCTTCTATTGCCACTTATGACTTTGAAAATCCGATCTACCGAGCCGAGGAAGAAGGTGAGGAAGATTACGAATTACCTGGAGAGCTTGCTAGGCTGTTAGTGCAAGAAGAAAGAGCCATACAACCGCATGAAGATCCAGTCAAAGTTGTGAACTTGGGTACTTAAGAGGACAAGAAAGAGGTCAAAATAGGTGCCAATCTAGAAGACAGTGTCAAGAACAGATTAATCCAGATGTTGCGCGACTATGTTGAAATCTTTGATTGGTCATATGAAGACATGCCCGGGCTTGATACTGATATTGTGGTTCACCGTCTACCAATGAAAGAAGGTTGCTCTCCAATAAAGCAGAAGGTTCATCGTATGCATCCCGAGATGTCTGAAAAGATCAAAGTTGAGGTTATGAAGCAGTTCGATGCAGGTCTCTTGGTTGTTACATCTTATCCTCAGTGGGTTGAAAATGTGGTGCCAATACCAAAAAAGGATGGCAAAGTGCGTATGTGTGTAGACTACAAGGATCTGAACAGGGAAAGCCCCAAAGATGACTTTCCACTACCGCATATTGATGCTCTGGTTGACAACACCGCTCAACATAAAGTATTCTCCTTCATGGATGGTTTCTCAGGTTATAAACAGATCAATATGGCACCCGAAGTCTTAGAGAAGACTACTTTTGTCACACAATGGGGCACTTTCTCCTACAAGGTTATGCCTTTCGGGTTAAAGAACGCTGGTGCAACATATCAATGTGCTAGGGTAGCCTTGTTCCATGACATGATACATCACGAGATAGAGGTTAACATTGATGATTGTAGCGGCAGAAATGTTAGGACTAAGCCATTGGATTGACTTAACTCATACAGATCAAATAAAAATCGCCATCGCGCTTTATTGTTTCCAGAGGAATCGGAAAAGAGCGAATAACCCAAAAAAGAGAAGAAGAGAATCTAGGTACGGGGGTTAGTTATGTAAAGGGAAGGTATTAGCACCCTAAACATCTACGGTACTCCGCAGGAACCTCTTTGAAAATTTGTTTATTTTGGCTATAAGTGTTGTATGAAAAATAGATGTGGAAATGAGAAAAGAAGTATTTTTTACAATTTTTGCATTCGTCGCGGTTGCGAACCTTTAAGGCCTACGTACCACCTTCCGTGCAATAGGGGATCAGGGTACTCGTAGTTCAAATTTAAAAATTTTAAAACATAAATGTGTTGGTTAATTTTAAGAGACGAGACATCATCATCATATCTGAGTGGAAGAACATACTTACTACCCACGATTATGAGAAAGGAGAATTTACATCATCTCAAAGTGGAGGATATAGCTTGGATTTCAAAAATCAACAATGCCTCACTCAACACCCAAGTGGAAAATATCTCACTTCACTATATATCGTAGAAGTATAGTAGTTTGCATCACTACAAGGGTCAATAAGAGTCTAATCTTTTGAGAAAATTTTAAAATAAAAAGCCAAAATGGCAAAAAAGGTTTGAATGAGATTGATTGACTTTTAGTCTTCTCACAAAAAATGTCAAAGTATGATTAAGTTGGTTAAAGTTTGATTCATAAAATATTTTTTGAAAATGCATGGACCTAAGTCCATGTTTATTATGAAAGCGGTTCAAGTTTATAAAACAAGAATAGTTTTGAAAAGGAGGGAGAAGATTTTTGAAATTAAAGAAGATGGGAGGAGATGAAGGGACTATCCTAAAGCATAAGGTAAAAGCTAGGGAAAGGAACCGTCTAACCAACAAGAAGCCAACACTTAACACAATGAGTCAATGTAGAATTCATATCCTTTAGATTGAAACCAAACAAGCAGAGATATTAAACCTCTTATGAATACAAAACTTCAAATGCATTAAGTCTTCATAAAGATTGGGCAGAGTAACGGTTGTATACACATGAATTCCCAATCACAGATAAAGCACATAATCAGAATAACCTGCACACAAAGAAAGAAATAACCCAATTTCTCGAGGTAAACCCCAAGAACTGCAGACAAAAAAAACAACAGAAGTCACAAGGTCCCAAGGGTAGTCAAGGTCTCTAATCCTAAGTCTAAGAATTCCATAACTCCAAAATTCCAAGGATAGTAACCAAATAGTCCAAGTAACCTTAAAGTTTTTTATTATTCAAGTGAAAACTAAAGTGAGCAAAATAAAAATGACATAAAGATAAATGCTCAAGTGGGCAAATATGAAAATAGCATGAAATGTAAATGCTAAAATAAATTGTGCTTAAAGTAAAGACATAAAGTAAAAGCATAAAAATAAAAGTCAATTGTTAATGGGTTAGAAATTAGAGGTTAGTTGAATGACCATCTTGAATCTTGCATTTGAAAACTCATTAGAAGATTTAAAATCAAAGCCTCTCAACAACAAGTTTCATTTGCTTTTTGTCAAGTATATCATTCATTTAAAATTCTCGAGGCAACAACAAATGATCAGCGATATTTAAATGATTCACTTAGACCAAATTTTATGAAGATTCATTAGAGGATTAATAATACCAAAGCCTCCTAACAATGAACCTCAAGGTTATTGGATCAAAGGTTTCAAATTAAATATACTTGGGCTCGCAAACATAGGTTTGGGCCATGAATGATCATTTCTCAAATTGGGACAAAATTTAGCGCTATGTTAAGCAATCGTAAGTGGACTTATGTAGAAGTCACACCTATTTTGAGGCCGGTCAATAGCAATTTATGTACCATATGTTTAGAGAAATAATATGTAGATCATCCTCTAACAACATGTAGCACAAGTAAGAAAGGGATAAGATAAAGAGGGAGGGGATGTATTATATGAAATTAGGGTTTCAAATATCATCAACATCATTCATCCATTTTGGTAGATTTTGTTTCTTAATCTATCAACACCAAAGATCCAATGAGGTTGAGGAATTTGTCACCAAATGAGATCCAAGTCAGGACCAAATAAAAAAAATATTATAATAATTAATACAACAATATTAAAATGGTTAACAAAAAGGAAAATAAATGGTAAAATACACAAAATATATTAAAATACCAAATAAAAATCCTAAAAAAATATTCAAAGGTCAAACATGATTCAATAATAGTTGACAAAAAATTTCATAATTTTTTTAAGTCAGAAACTATTTTTAAAATTTGGAGAAAATAAGCAAAATAAACCAAAATTTGTGAAAAATAGTAAAATCAGAAATAAAAATAAAATGAGGTCACCAATATTTATCAAGAGGTCATTGCATCCTTCCATAATTTTTTCAGAATTTTATAAGACCAGAAAGTATTTTTAAAACAATTAAAATAAGGAAAACAAAACAAAAATCATGAAAATATCAAACATCAAAATAAAAATATGAAAAAATATTCACAAAATCAGAAATAATTCAAAGTATTTTTTTTATATTTTTTTCATAATTTTTGGATAAAAAATAAAAGAGTTATGAATTTTTAAAGATAAAGGAATTTTAAAAATGATTTTGTAAAATGAAATAAATTAGAGAAATCCACACGCGTTGGATCTTACTCATTTATACACGCTGGCAGATCTGGTGGATCTCAGGTGAGGGAGTATCATGAACCCAAGTCAATGCGCGCGTATGTAACACAAAAAAGTCCAACCAATCAAAATAAAACAATTTGTTGAGCATCATTGGTTGAAGAATGACACGCAGGTCATCTTCAACCTCCAGCCTCCTGCAAATAGGGAAAAACCATGATTCTTAAATCTGTAAATTTAGACGCTCATAGTGGTATCATTAGACGCGTCTCTTCAAGATGATCACAACCATATCCTTGTGCCAAATGTATATAAAACAAAACTTACTCTATTTGGAAAAAATCAGAGATGTTTTGAAAATTTTTGAAATCGAAAACAAGAGCATCAAATTCATTGATTCACTAAAATTTAATTAATAGAAAGCATCAGTGAACATCATAGACCATCCCAGTAATTTGAGTTAGAAGATTTGGTGCCTTAAACTACCTGAACAAAGTCAGATGAATTTGTTCTGCAATTGGACTTGGCTAGCACGCATTAGGGCACCTCAAGGCTTGGTTCTTCTCCTGTTAGCTTCAGTGAAATCCAAGGATGAAGAATCAACAAAGAAATTAGATTAAAAAGTGAGAAAAGAGGAATTTGAAAACTCAGAAAAGTGATTTATGGAGGGAGTTTGACATGGTGATTTTAGTTGTTCAAGCTTGCGAAAATGAGTGGAATAGAGTCTGTATTTATAGGAGAAGTGAATGGGATCAAGAGGAGGGGTGAATGGTGCAATTTCAAATGAATTCATGCACACATGTGTTTGGTACAGAGAGGGCAACAAATGAAAAACCTTGGTATTACGATATTAAGCACTTTCTCCAGATTCAGGAATACTCGATTGGTACATCGAATAAAGATAGAAAGACATTGAGGAGGTTGGCAGGTAGCTTTTTCCTCAATGAAGATGTGTTATATAAGAGAAATTATGACATGGTCTTCCTCAGATGCATGGATAGACACGAAGCATACATGTTGATGCATGAGATCCATGAAGGTTCCTTTAGTGCATATTCCAATGGATATTTGATGGGAAATAAGATGCTTAGGGCAGATTACTACTGGCTGAGAATGGAATCTGACTGTTATAAATTTGCGAAGAAGTTCCACAAATGTCAGATTTATGCTGACAAGATTCATGTGCCTCCCGTGGCCTTTTTCTATATGGGGTATTGATATGATTGGAATGATTGAACCCAAGGCGTTGAATGGACATCGTTTCATCTTAGTGGCAATTGACTACTTCACCAAGTTGGTGGAAGCAACTTTTTATGCTAATGTCACCAAGCAGGTGGTAGTGCGCTTTAGAAAGAACAACCTTATATGTCAGTATGGTGTGTCGACCAGGAATATCACTGACAACGGCTCAAATTTGAATAATAAAATGATGACAGAACTGTGTGAAGAATTCAAGATTGTCCATCACAACTCGTCTCCTTACAAGCCTAAGATGAATGGGGTTGTTGAAGCTGCTAATAAAAACATTAAGAAGGTTATCCAGAAGATGGTTGTTACCTATAAGGATTGGCATGAGATGATCCCTTTTGCTTTGCATGGGTATCGTACATTCGTCTGCACTTCAACAGGGGAAACCTCATTCTCTCTTTTGTATTGTATGGAAGCAGTGCTCCCCATTGAGGTTGAGATTCCATCTTTACATGTAATAATGGAAACAAAATTTTCAGAGGCTGAATGGGTCCACAACAGGTTTGACCAGTTGAATTTGATTGAAGAAAACAAAATGACGACCTTGTGTCATGGTCAGTTTTTCATATCCCAAATTTGTCCTACCTCCTTTCAAGGACCATCTAACTTATGAATCTTGCATTTTGCATATACATATGGTCTAGTAGGTCATTTTTCGTTGCATTTATCAATGACCATGGGATCAAAGTATTCATTTCCAAAGATTTTTGCAAAGAAATCAGTTGTTTGGAGGATGTGTGATATTGTGAACCACCAATGGCATTTAGTTTGTTTAAGCTCAGAAATTTGCAACTTGCAACCAGGGTACTATTTTGCACTAATTCTTCAAGCATCCAAATTGTCTTGGTATTTTCTTCATTTCACGAGTTCATATCAGAAGTCAATTATACGTAGAAGATCTTTGAGCAATCTGGTTTCCCTGGAGCCGTATTGGAATTCTGACTGGTTATTTATTTCTACGGCGTTTGGAAATTCATAATCTTCATCTGATTCGATATATTAAGTTGATTTCCTGAGAATTGAGAATGTCTCTTTTTACTTATCACTTCTCATGTTCAGATAAAGGGCTAATTCTATGAATAAAAACCTCCAAGAACATTGATCTTTTGAAGACGGTATACTGATTCAACTCGTCTTGCGAATATTCAAAAATTCGTAATTCTGATCTGGTTTATCATCTTGGGTTGGTTCTTACAAAAAGAATTTTCTTGATATGTACTTCATTTCGTATGTTCGGGCCGTGAGCAAATTCCCCAAGGAAAGCCTCCGAACATGTGGATCTTCTGAAAGTGTTCATTGAGAAAACAATGGAAAAAAGTGTGTTAAAGGTGTAGTTTTTGGACACTAGAAAATTCATAACTCACTCCTTGTTCGTTTTTTCGGACCCGTTCTTCTTGCCAAAATTTCATCTCGACGTCCTCTACATTCTGTCTTTTATGATCAAAGACTGATTCTGTAAGGAAAGGGCTAGGAATTTTGAGTTATTGAAGAAATTTTGATGTTGAACTGAATCTCCGTTATACCGTTCTCCGATATTATAAAAATTGTAACTTGATCAATTTTTATCATATCGAGCTTGGTCTGGAAGCATTGGTTTAGAAGTTTTATCTATTACTTTTTGGTTTCAGGTACTAAACTTAAACGGTGCTCCGAAGGCTTCCCTTTGTTTTCCGTTTCGCACGTGACGCACTGAAAATCATGAACTGAGAGATATTTTCATATGAGACGAAACTTCAAAAATCCATAGCCAATTCACCATTTATCCGATTGAGCCTATTTTTGGACATGAGTTAGTTCTCGGAAACAGCTACATTTTTTGTTTCAAATGGAAATTTTGAAAATCGTGTCGAGGTTCCTACGAATTTGACCTGAGCGTGTCATATGCTGATAAATAAAAATTATGCATTATTGTTTTGGTCATTGGAGGCGCACGCTGTATATTCTTATTTACACCAATATCTAGGAGGAGTTCTCATAATTCACAAAATCTCACAAACACAGAACTTCTTTCTCTCAATTTTCTCAAAGATCGAATCAAGGTTCTACACCTCTTTCATCAAGAACACAACAACAACAACTTCAATAACTTTTCAAGAATAAAAGGAAATTTTTCTCTGATCTTCGATCCGGTCTTGGCGATCTCTATACATAAGCCTCCTCTTCATTACTATCGGTGAGAATTTTCGATTTAATCATTTTTCAAATAAGTGATTCTTGAATAAGCACTTTTAGGAATCCTTGAATCAAGCTTTGATTGAAGAATTGAATTGTGAAATTGATTTCAAGTGTGAAGATATGAATTGATTTAGAATCATGTTGTACAAATCCAGAATTAGATAGTTAAAATAGTGCTTATTGAATTAAGCGATTTTCATGAAAGTGCTTATTCGAGAAAATAAAGCTTAGTGTTGTATGGAGATCATGCTTTTTAATTATTAATCATTCATGTATAACATAATTTGGATCTTGAATCATACAAAAATCATGTGCTGAAATTGTGAGGATTATGTGTTTGATTAAATGCTTAAACTATGATTTCATCATTGAATGTGTAGCAAAATGCCCAAGCCTTGTGCTACAAGCCTCAAAACTTTGAAAAAAATTGCTTGCTAGCACGCGGTAACTGGTTACCCAGTTATGGTAACCGGTTACCTCAAAACAGAAACTTCAGCACTTTTGTTACCTCAATAAGGTAACCGGTTACCCAGTTATGATAATCGGTTACCCCAACACAGAAACTCCTGATTTTTGTTACCTCAATAAGGTAACCGATTACCCAGTTATGGTAACCGGTTACCCAAGCAGAAACAACAATTTTTGTGTTTTTCTTATTGTTTTTTCTCTTCCAGTTTGCTTTCCTTATTACTTTTGACTAGTTTGTTAACTTGTGCAAGGTACATGATATTATTTTTCGATCACGTAACATAGCGGTGGTTATCTGATTGAAAACACTTGGCTTATGCTCGCTTCCAATACGACACGCTTTATTTCTCATTTCATGAGATATATTCTTTACTTGCTTGCGATTGTCTGGATATTGCTTTGCTTGTATTGTTTCCTTGTGCAGGAATTCTGATTATGCGACTCGTTTGTGAATTGCGATTTATTTTTGCATTTGATCATTATTGGATATCATTTCTAACTCTTGTTCTTTTCTTGGTAAAACTTTCTCGACGTATTCCTTGCTTCTCCTTGCTTTCATCTGCTAGTTGACGAACTTTTGTTTGATTAGTAGCTTACCTTCCGCATCTTTATTGAATTCCTTTACTACTTTCCTTTCCATGAGAAGTAGGGTAGAGATGTATGACGGGGGTCTCCGTTGCTGATCATTTCAGGAACCACTCTAGTTTATTTAAAGATATGTTTAGGGAAATTTTGCATTATGTGCATTTTGTGTGCTATTTGTGTTTGTTTAAAACCCTACCTTTGAAGTAGGTATTATGCACGTGTGTTTACAGTTGTGCCCGCATTATTCCCCCATCCCTTATTGAAGTCCTCAAAAAGAGGCAAGCGAAAAGGGTTAGAAATCAACCCCTGCAATTTAGTTTGTGTCATCCTTAGCTCGTGACACACCACGATGCTTTGGAGTTATGCCTACTCTTGTTATCTAGTCGTCAAGTGGAAAAGGGTTTCGCAATCAAACCCCCACACTTTGTCAGGAGTTCGATCGATGCTGGCACTCTGTGATTTTTCATATTACCTTCTGTCGCCTACCTCGATCTTCCATATCTTAGTTAGGTATTCAGTCACTTTGGACATCATATGTTTTCTTTATATCCTACTTCCGCTTGTTTGTCTCAGGTGATACGCTCCTCTTGCCTAAAGCATTTCGCTTCTTTTCTTTACCATTTCATGTGTGTGCTCTTTAGAGCTTGTTTGCTCACTTTATTTCTATACCATGTTCCGTTAGGATGTGATTATTCCTTTGTGATGCAAGTTAGACCTTAGGTTGCAAACCATGCATGCTAACATTAGGTAGAGATTTCCCTTTTATCCTTGACGTAAGACCATCATTGTATGATAAAATTAGGATTAGAAATAGGCTAGTCCCCCGTAGAATCTTTTCTTCCCTTTTTGCATGTGCATTAAAACTAAAACTTTATTTTTCTTAGCAAATCATAAAACATGTTAATCACACTTAAACCCTTTTTCAAGGTAACAAAATACAAACCAATCAAATGTGGCGTCTTCCCTTGAGGGCCTAACACAAAACCATTTTCAGGTAAGGACATGTTAATTTACTTTTGTGCCAACGCGTGAGTCTCCAAAGGTCGAGCTGCGGCAGAAGGAGGAATTAACATTGTTCATAAAAAATACAAAACAAACAAAAACATATGATCCGAACTACGGTAACTCTGATTCCTCAAAAAGGTTACGTAGGCATTGGGGTAGGGCTCGAACAAGCACAACTTTATTTTTCCTAGATTATTTTCTCATTTATTTTGCATTCATTCTTCCTCTGCAATAAGCAGTAAGCATAGATTAAGCACACCCATAAGATAGATAACAAGAGTGGATATCATAGATGAAGATGTGAAAAACACAAGAAGGGGGGGTTGAATTGAAAACTTGAAATCAAAAGCACAATGACACAGTATTTTTATCTTGGTTCGTTTGATCTCAAACTACTCTAGTCCACCCGTCAAGGTGATTTCGCCTCTCTCCAACGAGGTCTTAATTCACTAATCTCAAAAGGATTACAATCACTACTTTAACAATTGTTAAAGTCTTCTTGAGTACAACTACAATTCGGTTAATCTCAAGGAACACAGTTTCAGGACAATTATACAAGATGTGTGTTGTTGTTTTTCTTACAAAAAATGTTTATCACAACTGTGATAATTTACACAAGATTATAGCTTGGAAATGTAAAGAATATTGCTTGCAGCTTTGAATATGTGTGAGAGGTAATATCAAGTCGTCAACGATTTTGAATACTGACTTTGTTTATATAGGCAATGGAATAATGTTGATCATAACACATGTTTAATGTCATTAACACACTTTCCATTTGGAGAAGATCTTGTCTGAAAGAAGCCGTTTGAATTGATGTTGTCTTGATGGATCAGTAACGCTTCAGAATATTATCTCCTTGCCTGCTGATGACGCTTCAGAATATTGATGACTTGGATTAACATGTCCTTGTTCAGAATCAAAGTTTTCTTTGCTTTAGCGCAGGTTCTGGTCATCAATCTTCAGCGCATGTTCTGATTGCTTCAGCGTGTAGCTCTTAAGGCTTATCTTCTGATGTTGATATGGTTAGAACTTTTGCATACATAAAAACATAATTTTTAGGGTGCATATTTGTTCTTTGTATTTATTATTACTTCTTTTTATTTGTTATCATCAAAACTCTAAATAAGGGTTGTAGAATCAAACTATGTTCTAACAATCTCCCCCTTTTTGATGATGACAAAAACTAGATTTTTCAATTAAAAATAAAGAACAAAAGGTTTAAGCGAAACTCCCCCTGAGTTGATTACTTCCCTTAAGTTCCTTGAGCATCAGAGTTTAGCTGCATCTTTCGTCAGAATTTGTACTTGTTCAAACTTCTCAGAAAGTAGAGGTTAAGAAATTCAGAATGTTTGAGACTTTTGTCAGTAAACCATTATTGAAAATATTATACTTTCTCCCCCTTTTTGTCATTTATAAAAAAGGCAATATAATCAGAGCCAAAAGATAAGAATTATATTTAAAACATGATGCAATGATAAGTTCCAGAACAGAAGAGGTAAAAATTAAGCGTTACAGATAAACAGATTTAAAACAGAAATCTAAGAAGGAGGGAGAAGACGTGTGAACAACGCTTCCAACAAGCTCTTGATCTTAGTATTAGACTCTTCCTGCTTGCCCAATATGCCTCTGATTTCCTTTATGGTGTCTTCCTATTTACCCAGAATGCTTTTAATCTCCTTGTTCGTGTCCTCCTATTGATCCAACCTTGCATGAATAAGAGCATTTTCTTTCTTCAACTCTTCCAGAGTTTGCATAACTAAGGAAGGTGTTGGATTTTCTTCAGGAGTTGAACGTTGCTCAGAGCATTCTGCAACTTGTTTATAGTGAACCATTGCTTCTGCTATAACCATGTCTTCTGGAGCAGTGATCAGTGCATTTTGATGCACATCTTTCCACGATTGTACTAATGCATTTCTTTAGTTTATTGTGTTTATTTTTATGTTTTAAATTGTTTTGCTAATTTATCTTATTTTTGCATTTAATTAATTTTCGTATTTTATTTTTCAGCATGTGCAGCTTTCAATAAAAAATTCATAACTGGAGCTACAGGACTCGGATTGAGGCGTTCTAATATTGGTTGGAAAGCTAAGAAAAAGACCTACAACTTTCATGAAGAAGTCGAGGGCCAATTCGGACTGTAGCAAGGTTGGAAAAATTGTTGAAGTTGCAGCACTAGTTTTAGTTAAGTTTCGGGTCAATTAGTTTTGGGCCTGGGTCGTTTGTTTGACCCAGTTGGGTTGTAAAACGGGTCGCTCTCTTTCCCCTTAGGGTAGCAGCCGTGGTACTGTAGCATTCCATTCGAATTCACTGTTCACGAAATTCCATTCACGATTTAGAAAAGCTAGGACGAATGACTATGGAGAACTAATTCCTTTGGGTTGATCTACTGTAATTCAGGTTCCAATACTTGAGATTATTATAATGTTAATTTAAGTTTAATTCCTTTCAATGATATTTTGTGTTATTGTATGCTTAATTCGATTGCATAAAATATATTGATTCAATTTGGTTGATTGTATGATCCTAACATAGACTCATCACGTTTGCTTAATCCGTTGTTGTGTCTGATCAGTCATGTTTGCTTAATCCATGAAAACTTATCCCGTTTGCTTAATTCGGACAATAGGATCATACATCTCACAAACTTCACCGCGCTTGTCATTGAGTTTGTACCCAAATAGGAATAGACAATCCGCTTCAGGTATTAAAATTATAATAATCGATGATAGTAGGAACCCAAAACAGTAAATCGACTTATTCTATAATCACTTATTTCCAAACAGCTTATTTTATAATCACTTTTTATAATTAGCTTATTTGCCTAAACTCGAACCAAACAACCCCCCAATTTCGATTTTAGTTAGTAAAACCCAAGAGTCCTTGAGAGACGATACTCGAGTTACTGTTACCGTCGTTACTACAATTTGCAATTTAACTCGTTTTTGACCCGCGCGCGACAGCGGATCAAATTGGCGCCGTTGCCGGGGATTCTTGATTTTATTAACCAATTTTAGAGTCATAGGTTTAGTGTTTTCGTGCCTAGGTTCTAGATTTCCTTCGGTTTAAGCCAATTCGTGTTTTTTGCGTCATAGTAGTAAAAAATTTGGTTTTTTTGAAAATTGAATCCGATTTGAAATCTGTTTCGACCAGTGGAGGGGAAAAAATTCACTGATCATTTGTCCCATACTACAAAGTAGTTACGGGACTTTGGTCTCAATTTCCCAAATTCATCATTTTTCTATTTTTAATGATTTATTTACTGATTTCATAGAGTCGAAAAAATTCGAAAAAATTATCAAAATTCTATTTTTCACCCATTAGATGAATTTCGTGTTCAGTTTATGTTTTTGAAAAAAATTTAATCGTTTTCTTTCTTTGTGTTTGTTTTTGCTATTTAGGGACATAGTTGGCATTTTCACGATTGTTGCTGCATTGTTGTGCACTAGTCCTGGCTACTAGGTCCTCTTGTCCTGAACTTGTTGCTTTTGATCCTGAGGTAGAAAGAACCTTGCACACACTTCGTAGAGCAGGCCAGGCTAGCAATAGTTCACCTTCACCGACCATAGTTGAGTCTGATTCTGAGTCCGACTATTTGCATAACTTGTTTGCTTCTGATTCTGAATTTGTTTTTGAAATGGCTGACAATAGAACTTTAAGACAACTTGCAGTCCCTGATGTGAATTATAATGGCTTGTGTATTGAATATGATGCTGTTGCTGTTCCTTTTGAATTAAAATCGGGTTTAATACACTTGTTGCCAAAGTTTAATGGTCTTGCAGGTGAGGATCCGCATAAACATTTGAAGGAATTCCAGGTGGTGTGCTCTACACCATTGAAGCCTGAAGGGATCACTGAAGATCATATCAAACTTCGTGCTTTTCCTTTTTCTTTGCAGGGTGCAGCGAAGGATTGGATATATGATCTCGAACCGAATTCAATCGCAAGCTGGAATGCTCTGAAAAGAGTGTTCTTGGAGAGATATTTTCCTGCCTCTAGAGCTGCTTCAATCCGAAAGGAGATTTGTGGCATTAGACAAGATAACGAGTCATTGGCTGAGTATTGGGATAGGTTCAAGAAGTTAGTTTCAAGCTGCCCTCAACATCAGATTACCGAGCAACTTCTCATTCAGTACTTTTATGAGGGGTTGTTACCTGTGGATAGAAACATTCTTGATGCTGCTAGTGGTGGAGCACTTGTTGACAAAACTCCAGCTGCTGCCAGGGCCCTCATTGAAAATATGTCCTTAAATTCCCAGCAGTTCACCACTCGAACTAATTCTGTCCAGACCAAGGGTGTACATCAAATTCAAGGTTCCTCGAACAGAGCTTTAGAAACCAGAATTGATGAGCTGACCGCTTTAGTCAAACAACTTGCAGTAGCGAAACCTCAAACAGCAACTGTATGTGGCATTTGTACAACTCATGATCATCCCACTGATACTTGTCCTCTTCTGAAAGATGATACTGTTACCGAGCTGCCTCAAGCTTATGCAGCCAACCTTTACAACCAGAACAGGTACAACAACACCCCTGACTTGTCCACCAACAAATATCACCCCAATTGGAGGAATCATCCCAACCTTCGATATGGAAATCAGCAGCCCTCACAACAACAACAACTCACCGTTCCACTACCCCAGCCACATCACACCCCTCCAGCTACTGCTTCCGGACCGTCCTTGGAAGATCTTGTTAAACAAATGGCCGTGAACAACCTTCAGTTCCAACAAAGAACCGACACTAGCATTCAGACCTTGACCACACAGATGGGACAACTTGCTACTCAAATAAATAATATGCAAGCTCAAGGTTCGAACCAACTTCCAGCACAAACTGTTGTCAATCCGAATGGTAATGCTAATGTGAGCGCTATTTCTTTGAGATCCGGAAAGGTTACAGAAACAGGCCCTGAAAAAAATAAAAAAGTCATTGAGGCAACTTCTGAACTTTCTCCATCTGAACCTTCTCCTTCTGCACTTTCTTCTCCTTATTCTGTTATGGTTGAAACTGAAAAAATTAGAGAAAAGGAGTATGTGCCACCTGTCCCCTTCCCACATAGAGTTCTGAAAAATAAAAGAATTGAGGAGGGAGACAAAGAAAGAGAGATTTTGGATGTGTTTCGAAAGGTGGCGGTAAATATTCCGCTACTTGATGTTATAAAACAGGTTCCTAAGTATGCAAAGTTTCTGAAAGATTTGTGTACTAACAAGAGGAGGATTAAGGGAAGTGAAAGAGTGAACTTAGGACGAAATATTTCTGCCTTTATTCAGCCCAAACAATCATCTGACAAGGCTGTAAGTGAGCAAAATGTTTCAGCCCTCACTACTCAGGTGCTGCCACAAAAGCAGAAGGATCCGGGAACATTTGTTATTCCTTGTACCATCGGAGATAGTAAATTTGAGAATTGCATGCTTGATTTGGGAGCGGGCATTAATGTTATGCCTACTTCTGTTTATAATAACCTTTGTCTTGGCCCTTTGCAGCATACAGGTTTAATTATTCAATTGGCAAACAGGAGCAACGCTCGACCCGCCGGGGTTGTCGAAGATGTCCTTGTTCAAGTTAACGATTTGATTTTTCCTGCAGATTTTTACATTCTAGACATGGAAGGCGAAACCAAGACAAGCAGAGCTCCCATAATTTTAGGCAGACCGTTCATGAAAACGGCAAAAACGAAGATTGATGTTGACGATGGAACCATGTCCATGGAATTTGGTGACATTGTCGCAAAATTCAACATTTTTGACGCCATGAAACATCCCTTGGAGGAGCATTCCGTTTTTCACATTGAGTTGATTTCTGAACTAGTTGATGATAGTTGTTCTGAATTATTTGCACTTGATTTTCCATCTCTCTCTGATTTTGATGATACTTATTCATGTCCTGATTGCACTGACACTAACGTTTGTGTTCTTTGTACTGAGATTGATGCTTCCTTGCAGCCTGATACATTTCCTACAGGTGAAGTTGTTACCGATGAGGCTGTTTTTGTCGTCGATGCTCTTGACATCCCAGCTGCCCCAAGCATTCCATCCATCGAGCAGCCCCCGTCCTTAGAGCTAAAAGAGCTCCCTGGGAACCTGAAATATGCTTACTTGGAGCATAATGAAAAACTTCCTGTGATTATCTCTTCTAACCTTGATTTCAATCAAGAAGACAGACTTTTGCAGGTATTGAAGAGGCACAAGAAAGCAATCGGGTGGACATTACCCAACCTTCCAGGTATTAGTCCTTCGATGTGCATGCACAGGATTTTACTTGAGGATGGAGCGAAAACAGTAAGGCAGCCCCAAAGGAGGCTTAATCCTTTGATTCTTGATGTTGTAAAGAAAGAGGTAACCAAACTCTTGCAAGCAGGTATCATTTATCCTATCTCTGACAGTAAGTGGGTAAGTCCAGTGCAGGTTGTACCTAAGAAATCTGGACTCACAGTGGTAAAAAATGAAAAGAATGAACTTGTTCCCACTAGAGTCCAGAACAGCTGGAGAGTTTGTATTGATTACAGGAGACTGAACCAGGCTACTAGAAAGGATCACTTTCCTTTGCCGTTCATTGACCAGATGCTTGAACGGCTAGCTGGTAAATCACATTATTGTTTTCTTGATGGTTTTTCAGGTTACTTTCAGATTCATATTGCACCTGAAGATCAAGAAAAGACCACTTTCACGTGCCCATTCGGTACATTTGCTTACAGGAAGATGCCTTTTGGCCTTTGCAATGCTCCTGGCACTTTCCAACGATGCATGATGAGTATTTTCTCTAATTTTATTGAAAATTGCATGGAAGTGTTTATGGATGACTTTACTGTCTATGGTTCTTCTTTTGATGCATGCTTGAACAGTTTAAGCTTGATTTTAGAAAGATGCATCGAGACTAACCTTGTGTTGAATTATGAAAAGTGTCATTTTATGGTTGAGCAGGGAATTGTCCTTGGTCACATTATTTCTCAAAAAGGAATTTCTGTTGACCCTGCTAAGATTGATGTGATTTCTACACTACCTTACCCTTCTTGCATTCGCGAGATTCGTTCTTTTCTTGGTCATGCAGGTTTTTACAGGCGTTTCATCAAGGATTTCAGCAAGATAGCTCTTCCGCTGTCGAACTTGTTGAAGAATGACGTCACTTTCGATTTTGATGACAAATGCAAACAAGCGTTTGACTTCTTGAAGAAAGCATTGACCTCCGCTCCCATCATTCAGCCCCCTGACTGGACACGTCCTTTTGAGCTTATGTGTGATGCTTCGAATTATGCTGTTGGGGCTGTCCTTGCACAAAGAGTTGACAAGGCTGCCCATGTTATTTACTATGCTTCTAGGACTTTAGATTCTGCACAGTCAAATTACACTACCACTGAAAAAGAACTGCTAGCTATTGTTTTTGCTCTTGACAAATTCAGATCTTATTTGCTAGGTTCCAAGGTTGTTGTTTTTACTGACCATGCAGCTTTAAAGTACTTGCTGAAGAAGCCGGATGCAAAACCGAGATTGATTCGGTGGATGTTGTTGCTCCAGGAGTTTAATGTCGAGATAAAAGACAAAAGTGGAGCTGAGAACTTAGTGGCTGACCACTTAAGCAGGATAGAGAGAGATGAAGACCCTTTTCCTATTCAGGATGACTTTCCTGATGAGCAGTTGTTTCTTTTGCATGGGATTACACCTTGGTTTGCTGACATTGTTAATTTTCTTGTTGCTGGTGTTTTTCCCACAGGTGCATCTCGATCACAAATCCACAAACTCAAGAGTGATGCCAAATATTATGTCTGGGATGATCCGTATCTATGGAAGTTTGGTAGTGATCGGGTAATCAGGAGATGTGTCCCCGACAATGAGATTGAATCTATTTTGAAATTTTCTCATGCATCTCAAGTCGGCGGACACTTCAGTCCTCAAAGGACTGCAAGAAAAGTCCTTGATTCAGGTTTCTACTGGCCAACTATTTTTAAGGATGCTTTTGAGACTTACCGCACTTGTAAAGAGTGTCAGATAGCAGGTACAAACATCACTCGCAAGAGTGAAATGCCTCAGCAGCCGATGCTTTTCTGTGAGGTATTTGATGTATGGGGAATTGACTTCATGGGTCCCTTTCCTGTATCATTTGGTTTCCTTTATATTTTACTTGTTGTTGACTATGTTTCAAAGTGGGTGGAAGCTATCCCCACTAGGACTAATGATTCTAGAGTTGTTGCAGATTTTGTCAGGTCTAATATCTTTTGCAGGTTTGGAATACCGCGAGCTATCATAAGTGACCAAGGCACTCATTTCTGCAACCGCACCATGGAAGCTTTACTCCGGAAGTATGGAGTTGTGCACAGAGTCTCTACTGCATATCACCCACAGACTAATGGGCAAGCTGAGATCTCAAACAGGGAGATCAAACAGGTTTTAGAGAAAATGGTGCAGCCAAACAGGAAAGATTGGAGCCGTCGTCTAGAAGACGCACTTTGGGCTCAAAGGACAGCTTTCAAGACACCCATTGGGATGTCTCCTTATCGACTTGTTTTTGGTAAGGCATGTCATCTTCCTGTTGAGTTAGAACACCGTGCTTATTGGGCGGTGAAAAGTTGTAATTTGGAGATGCAACAAGCAGGTATAGAAAGAAAACTCCAATTATAACAGTTGGAAGAGCTTAGATTAGAGGCTTATGAGAGCTCTAGGATTTATAAAGAAAAAACTAAGCACTTCCATGATAAAATGATTTCTAGGAAGGAATTTTCTGTGGGCCAACAGGTTTTACTGTTTAACTCCCGCCTTAAGCTTATGGCTGGGAAACTTCGATCCAAATGGATTGGCCCCTTTGTTGTCACTAATGTTTTCCCTCATGGTGCAGTAGATATAAAAAGTGCAGGTACTGACAAAATTTTCAAGGTTAACGGGCAGCGGCTGAAGTTATTCCATGAAAGTTCGGTGCCTGAAAATGTCAGCATAGAGGAGCTTTCTTTGGAAGCACCTAGCTACACTGCAACTTGATCAGGAAGTCCTTCTTTCCTTCTCTCTACTTTATTAGTAATGTCCTTTCATTGAGGGCAATGCTTAGTTTAAGTGTGGGGGAGGAAATCGTGTGTTTTATTTGTTTTTGTTTGTTAGTTTTTATTTTATTTTAATTTCAACCAATAAAAAATGCATCTTCTTGAAAGTTTTAGGCTATAGACTGATTTGAGTCGGGTTTGCGGAGACGTGGGAAAGATTCACAAAATCGGTATCGTTCTAACACCGTAAGTCTCCTACATATGGAAATTTATTTGAATTTGTTATTATGTTTTAGCCTTAATTTCTCAATATTTGACAGCTCTTGAGTAGTTTATTTCAGCAGTCAGCACCATCTCTCACACACTTTACGCAGGAAAACCGATGAATATAAGTGAATGTTCCGAAAAGAAAAAAAAAAGAAAGAGAAAAGAAAAAGAGAATACACCTTCTAAGTTTGGTGACCCTCACCCGGTCACTTAACCCAACGGTTGTGTAATCTTCAAAAAAAAAGAGAAGAAAGTTTTCAAAACTCTTTGTTAGTTGGTTCAGCGGTTTCTGGTGCTGAACTTGGTAGGGAGAATTACGGTCCGATCCCCCGCAACTACATCTGAGTAAGTAAAGGGTTATGCCACGTAAGTACCGGAACCCCGTGCAAAAGGATCAGAGTCACTAACCGGTCGTCCTGCTATTAGTGTGTGGAGATAACAGGCTTAATGTGATTGCGCCTGAATGAAAAAGAGCAAAAAGGATGAGTAAGTTAGGCTATGGTATAATAATATGATTTGAAATTGGTTTGTGTATTTAGGAGGCTTATGTCTGCTTATCTGTGGTTAGCGTTCTTACGATGTTTTTAGTGTGCAAGATTAGTACCTGTTGATGCAAACCTACCCGAAGAAGATTTGTAGCCTAGGATGAGTAACTGACGATGCTTTTGCATTTCTTTTGATTGCATTTTGCTCGGAGTGCAAAAGTTCAAGTGTGGGGGATTTTGATCAGTGCATTTTGATGCACATCTTTCCACGATTGTACTAATGCATTTCTTTAGTTTATTGTGTTTATTTTTATGTTTTAAATTGTTTTGCTAATTTATCTTATTTTTGCATTTAATTAATTTTCGTATTTTATTTTTCAGCATGTGCAGCTTTCAATAAAAAATTCATAACTGGAGCTACAGGACTCGGATTGAGGCGTTCTAATATTGGTTGGAAAGCTAAGAAAAAGACCTATAACTTTCATGAAGAAGTCGAGAGCCAATTCGGAATGTAGCAAGGTTGGAAAAATTGTTGAAGTTGCAGCACTAGTTTTAGTTAAGTTTCGGGTCAATTAGTTTTGGGCCTGGGTCGTTTGTTTGACCCAGTTGGGTTGTAAAACGGGTCGCTCTCTTTCCCCTTAGGATAGCAGCCGTGGTACTGTAGCATTCCATTCGAATTCACTGTTCACGAAATTCCATTCACGATTTAGAAAAGCTAGGACGAATGACTATGGAGAACTAATTCCTTTGGGTTGATCTACTGTAATTCAGGTTCCAATACTTGAGATTATTATAATGTTAATTTAAGTTTAATTCCTTTCAATGATATTTTGTGTTATTGTATGCTTAATTCGATTGCATAAAATATATTGATTCAATTTGGTTGATTGTATGATCCTAACATAGACTCATCACGTTTGCTTAATCCGTTGTTGTGTCTGATCAGTCATGTTTGCTTAATCCATGAAAACTTATCCCGTTTGCTTAATTCGGACAATAGGATCATACATCTCACAAACTTCACCGCGTTTGTCATTGAGTTTGTACCCAAATAGGAATAGACAATCCGCTTCGGGTATTAAAATTATAATAATCGATGATAGTAGGAACCCAAAACAGTAGATCGACTTATTCTATAATCACTTATTTCCAAACAGCTTATTTTATAATCACTTTTTATAATTAGCTTATTTGCCTAAACTCGAACCAAACAACCCCCCAATTTCGATTTTAGTTAGTAAAACCCAAGAGTCCTTGAGAGACGATACTCGAGTTACCGTTACCGTCGTTACTACAATTTGCAATTTAACTCGTTTTTGACCCGCGCGCGACAGCGGATCAAGCAGCAGTCAGGGAGAGACTTTCTGATTCTGGTTAAACTTCATCTGAGGGATGATGCTCTGTCCAGGGAGCATTATCCAGAGAGAGGATGTCTTTCTTGAACAGTGGGGTCAGAACTTGGTCTTGAAGAGCCTTCAGCTTATCACTAAAGTTCTGCTGAACCTGTTCATAACTCTGTTCCTTCAGCTTCAGTGTTTCAAAACTAAGCTAGTTTCCGAATCTTGAGATAATCAGAAGCAACAGGATTAGTCATCTCTTGACTAGCACGCTTCAAAGAGTTTATCCATTCCTGCATTCTTGTTTCAAAAATCAACAAATATGTACTAACATCTGATGGGTCTGATGTAGTTTCAGTTGGTTTGGGTTTGGGAATGGAAGTTTTGAGAGATGTGGAGGTTAGTCTTTCCAGCAAGATTGGATCAATGAAAAGTCTCAAATTTTCAGCTGGACGGCTAGTAGGTGAAGGAGTGGGAGAGTCAGGTATGATGATTGGTCTAGTGGGGGTGTTTGGAGGAGTGGATTCTAGAGATGATGGGATTTCTGGAATATCGTGAATGGTGAGAGGCATGCAAACTGCAAGAGGTTCTGTGATTCCAGGTATTGGGATAGTATTAGAATTTGAATGAGGTTCTTTAGATTGGTTTGTTGTAGCATGGTGAGGTTCTGGTTCATGGATATCAGAAGAATTATTTTCAGAAGGTTGAGCTTCTGGTTGTGGAGAGTTGGAGTTCAGATCTTCTGGTTGTGGTATTTCTGGTTGAGGAATTTCTTGATGAGGTGATTGTGGTTGTGAAATTTCTGGTTGAGAAATTTTTGGTTGATGTGTTTCTGGTTGAGGTGATTGTGGATGAGGAATTTCTTATTGTGTAATTTCTGTTTGTGGAGAGAGTGGTTACGGAATTTCTGGTGTGGTATCAGAGTTTGGATTTTATGGTACGGGAGCTGAAAAGTCTTGGTCAAATAAATCAATATCAGATAGAACTTTGGCAAGTTTTGGTTGGTTTTGTTCAGGATTTGGATTATGAGAAAGGAAGTGAGTTTCATTCAGACCTAGAGTTTCTTATGGGTCAAACCCTATGTCAAAGTCTTCAAATGTTTGTGGAGTTGGATGTTCTGGTTGAGTAGGCATGGCTTCAGATGTTGATACATTTATTGATTCTATAATAGTGATAGAGGAGGGATTAACTTTCTTTTTGGCAGCTTTTGGAGTCCTCTGAGATGGTCCTTCTGCTGCAACTTTCCTTTTCTTGGTCTTCTTCAAAGCAACTTCTAGAGCAGCCTTGTGTAAATCCTGGATGTTGATTTCAGGTGCAGTACCATCTACCTTACAAGCGTCCATATATCTGACTATTATTTCTGGTTTGGAGACAATCTCAGAAAATAGAGGAAAATCATCCAGAGGTATCCTTCTTAAAGTGATGGTTGCATAATAAGTAACAGTGGGTTCCTTCTTGATATTCACAATGATTTTCATCTTCTTCAGATTTTTAGTGTTTAGGGGCTTCCCAGCGGTTGCTTCCAATGTGCTGATTTCCTGGGCCTCAGTCAAATGTTCTATCAGCCTATTCTCTGTCAGAATATCTGATATGAGCCTGCCTAAGGGTATCCAGTCCCTCTTGGTCCGTTCATCTTCTCTTGTTTCCTTCACACTAGTTCTAAGATGATTAAATAGCAAGTGTGGAAGGTTTACCTTTATCCTCTTAGAAATGAAATAGATCAGAAACTGCTGATCAATGTTGATATAATCAAGAGAGCTGGTTGGCTTCCTGTGGTAGATACACCCCAAAATAATTCTTTCCCAAATTTTGTGGTGATCCTTCAAATCTCTGATTTTGCTGGAGGGTAGTCCATGAGTAAAAATTTCCATAGCAATAGAACTTACGTCAGAGCATCTCTCATCCATGTCAATACATCTGACACCTCCATCATTGTATCCAATAAGCTTTGAAGTTAGGTCTTCTGCAATAACAATTTTCTTCCCCATGACATAAGAGGTAACCTGATGATTTGAAGAAGAAGCATGTATCCAGAATTCTTTGACAAGTATTGGAAAAGTTGGCCCCAGTAGAAGGTTAAAGTACTTGTTCCAACCTTGAGCAGTGATGTCTTCATATAGATTGAAGCCATTTTCTTGCAAGCTTTCAAAGTCAATAATCAGTTCTGAGAGAACTTCCATATTATCAATGGGTATGAGGAGAGTTCTGTAAGGTTCTTCATATTGTTCCATTCAAGCAGATTCCTGAGTACTGATGTTTTGGACGCTTGAAGAAGCCATTATTCACACAAGATTTGAGGAAGATGAAAGGGGTTTTTAAAAATAAGAACTTGCAACGAGAGAAAATATTAAGAGAGCAAAAAGAAGTGAATGTAAAAAGTGAAATTTGAGTTTAAATAGTTTTTCTTAAAAGCGTAAACAGTAAGAGAGAGAAATAATTAGTCATGATTATAAGCATTAATGACAGCTGAAATTAGGGGATTCAGAAAGATACTGGAATGGTTACCCATGACATGTGTCTCAATGCACCCAAGCAGCGCCTTTGACCTTTCAGAAAAGTGAACGCATGTTCAGCCTCAGAAAGTAGCTGATGAATGGATGACAACTGTTTGATTATGTGAACAGCACGCTTCTATCCTTGAAATGAAACGTTCAGATCTTCTTGGATAGATTCTGATGCAGTTTGTACTTCTAAACTCTGAAGACAGGTTGATCAGTATTTAACAGAAGATAACAAAGTTCTGAAGGTTAAGATATACAAATAAAATGTTTTATTCTGGGAATAGCTTCATGCTGAGATGTTTCAGAATGAAGTTAAACCTATCTTCAGAAAGAGGTTTTGTAAAGACATCAGCCCATTGATGGTCTGTGTCAATAAATTTTAAGTTGAGAATCCCTTTCTGAATATAGTCCCTAATAAAATGATGTTTTATTTCTATATGCTTACCCCTAGAATGCAAAATTGGATTCTTACTGAGACAAATAACATAAGTATTGTCACAGAGGATAGGAATGTTACTCTCAAATATGTTGAAGTTATCAAGTTGACTTTTCATCCAGAGCATTTGCATGCTACACCCAGCAGTTGCTATGTATTCAGCTTCTGCTATTGATAGTGCAACTGTGGACTATCTCTTGCTGGTCCATGAGAACAGATTTTCTCCCAGAAACTGGCAGCTTCCAGAAGTGCTTTTACGCTCTACTCTGTCTCCAGCGAAGTCAACGTCACAATATCCTACTAAGCTGTAATTATTGGATTTTCTATAAAAACAAACCCAGATTAGTAGTACCTTTCAGATACTTGAAAATTTGCTTAACTACTGTTAAGTGAGATTCTCTAGGATCTTATTGGAATCTAGCACATAAGCAAACACTAAATAAAATGTCAGGCCTTGAAGCCGTCAGATAGATAAGAGAACCAATCATACCTCTGTAGACCTTCTGTTCTACCTTTTTACTTACCTCTTCCTTTTCCAGAATGCACGTGGGGTGCATTGGAATCTTTGAGGGCTTACATTCTGAGAGATCAAATTTCTTCAGAAGTTCTCTGACATATTTGCTCTGATGAATGTAAGTTCCTTCTAGAGTTTGGTTTATCTGAATTCCCAGAAAGAATTTGAGTTCCCCCATTAGGCTCATCTCAAGCTCTGCCTGCATACATTTAGCAAACTCTCTTCCCAGAGAGGGTTTAGTAGATCCAAATATAATGTCATCAACATAAATCTGACATACTAACATGTCATTCTTAACTGTCTTACAGAATAAGGTTGTGTCCACTTTCCCTCTGGTGAATTCCTTTTCTAACAGGAAATTACTTAGTCTTTCATACCAAGCTCTGGGAGCTTGTTTCAGACCATAGAGTGACTTCTTTAGTTTGAAAACATATTCTGGATTTTTGGAATTCTCAAAAACAGGGGGTTGGTGCACATATACCTCTTCATCTATATAGCCATTTAAGAATGCACTTTTGACATCCATCTGATACAGAGTGATGCCATTGTTTACAACAAATGATATTAAAAGACTGATATATTCTAACCTGGCGGCTGGAGCAAAGGTTTCTGTATAGTCTATCCCTTCTTGCTGACTATAACCTTGTGCTACCAGTCGTGCTTTGTTTCCGATGACTTCTCTTTGCTTGTTCAGTTTGTTTCTGAACACCCACTTTGTTCCAATGACGTTGAATCCTTTTGGTTTGGGAACCAGATCGCATACGTCATTTCTGGTAAATTGATTCAGTTCCTCTTGCATTTCCAGAATCCAGTAATTGTCCAAAAGTGCTTCATCAATAGTTGTTGGTTCAATCAGAGAGACCAGTCCCATGAGAGATTCTTCAGAGTTTCTGAATGTTGATCTGGTTCTGATTGGATCATCTTTCTTTCCCAGTATTGTATCTTCTGGATGATCAATGCTGCTTCTGGATAGCCTTTTCTGAAGTTGATCAACAGAATATGCTGGATTTCTTGCAGTAACTCTTTCTGATGTTGAGGGAGTGTCTCTATTGAGAACTTCTGATGAGTTTTCTTCAGTACCTATGAGTTCTACTTCCATACCTGCAAGGATTTCATTCTGCTTTGACTTTTGAGAGACAAGCTTATCATCAAACCTAACACTGATTGACTCTTCAACAATCTGTGTTTCTGTAATGTATACTTTGTACCCTCTTGAGCGTTCAGAGTATCCTAACATAATACACTTTTGTGCTTTAGAGTCAAACTTGTTCAAATAATTTTTTGTATTCAGAATAAAGCATGTGCATCCAAATGGATGAAAATAAGAAATTTTGGGCTTTCTGTTCTTCCACAATTCATATGGAGTCTTTTCCAGAATATGTCTTATGGAGATTCTATTTTGAATGTAAAATGTTGTGTTAATTGCCTCTGCCTAGAAGATCTTGGCAATGTTAGTCTCGTTGATTATGGTTCTGGCTATTTCTTGCAATGTTCTGTTCTTTCGTTCTACAAATCCATTTTGCTGGGAAGTTCTAGGACAAGAGAAGTCATGCAAGATGCCTTTTTCATTGAAAAATAATTCAAAATTTTTATTTTCAAATTCTCCACCATGATCACTTCTGACTTTGACAATTCTAAGATCCTTTTCATTCTGACTTGGTTGCAGAAGGTAACAAACATAGAGTGTGACTCGTCCTTGTGTCTTAAGAACTTTACCCATGTCCATCTGCTATAGTCATCTATGATTACTAACCCATACTTCTTGCCGCTGAGTGACGCAGTTTTTACTGGTCCAAATAAGTCAATGTGCAGAAGTTCTAATGGCTTAGAGGTGGAAACAACATTTTTAGATTTGAAAGCAGGTTTTGCAAATTTTCCTTTTTGACATGCTTCACAAAGAGCATCTGAGTGGAACTTCAAATTAGGAAGTCCTCTGACCAAATTGAGTTTGTTAATCTGAGATATTCTTATCATACTAACATGCCCCAATCTTCTGTGCCAGACCCATTGCTCGTTGTTAACAAAAATTAGGAATTTTACATTCTGACTCTTTAGTTCAGAAAGTTTTATTTTATAAATGTTATTTTTCCTCTTTCCATTAAATAGGATAGTCCCATCTTTCTGACTAACAGCTTTGCATGAATTTTGATTAAAGATTATATCATAACCATTATCACTTAATTGACTTATAGATAACAGGTTATGCATTAATCCATCAACTAATAATACATTATTTATAGAGGGGAGATTTCCATTACCTACTATTCCAGAGCCAATTATTTTTCCTCTTTGATTGCCTCCAAAGCCCACGTAGCCTCTGGGCTTAAGTTCCAGGCTTTGGAACATATGCCTTCTTCCCGTCATGTGTTGCGAGCAGCCAGAGTCCAGGTACCATGACTGGTGTCTTAGCCTTGCTGCTAAAGATATCTGCTACATGTATAATTTTATCCTTAGGTACCCACATTTTCTTGGGTCCTGATTTGTTAGTTTTACCAAAATTCTGATTGAATTTTGGTTTGACATAATAATCACTACTTGTGTATTTTATGTCATGTGTGTGCCCATATATAAAGTGTGATTTGAGTGGTATGCGTTTTATAACTAAGTCCATTGAATTTTTTGGTGTAGATACCTTACCTTGATATCCTATCCCTTTTCTTCCATTTCTGCTAATTCTATAGATCATTGAAGCCATCTTGCTTTTGTCTATGTTTTTAGCTAGAAACTTCTGAAAGTTGTGATCATACTCTTTGTGATCTCATCAGCATTACTGGGAGTCTCAGATTGTTTCCTTCTGAGAGTTTTGCAAATCATTTTCTAATTTTGAAATTTTTTCTTTTAACTCAGAATTCTCTAATCTGAGACTCTCAGGTTTTTCAGAGTCAGGGGAAAGATTCCTTTTCAGGTTCCTGAATTTGACTCTGATTTGCTGATACCTTTCCAGAATTTCATTTAGACTTTCTGCAAGTTCAGCCTTAGTAAAGTTTATGGTAAAATCAGGAAATACCTCTTCAGTGTCTGATTCCGAGTCTGAACCAGAAGCTTCACTGTCTTCTGAGACGTTTTCCATGAGAGCTATGTTTCCTCTTTCATCATCTGATTCTGAGTCAGCTTCAGAGGTGTCAGAATCATCCCATGTAGCCATGAGGCTTTTCTTCTTTTCCTTGAAGAACTTCTTTTTGGGATTCTCCTTCTGAAGCTTTGGGCAGTCACTTTTGTAGTGCCCTTGCTCGTTACATTCATAGAAGATGATGTCCTTGTTATTTGGCTTTTTGTATCCTGAAGAACCTTCAGATCTTGTGTCCAGAGAAAGACTCATACTTTCTGTATCTGGAGGAGGATTCATTATGATTCTCTGATCTTCTGGGATTTCTGAACTTCCTTTGTCTCTGCTTCCACAGTTGGTTCACCCTTCTAGAGAGGAGAGACAGTTCATCTTCTTCTGATGAGGATCCATCATAAGTTTCTTCCACAGTCTGCAAAACCTTAGAGTCATATTTTCTGTTAGATTTTAAAGCTAGTGGCTTACCTTGCTTTTGAGGCTCGTCTTCTTCTAGCTCTATCTCGTGACTTCTGAGGGAGATGACAAGTTCCTCCAGAGATATTTTGTTGAGATCTTTGTCTAGCTTAAGTGCTGTGACCATTGGCCTCCATTTCTTGGTCAAGATTCTGATGATCTTCTTAACGTGATCAACAGTAGAATACCCTTTGTCAAGAACCTTCAGTCCAGCAACAAGGATTTGGAATCTTGAAAACATAGTTTCTATTGATTCACTATCTTCCATATTGAATGCCTGATACTTCTGAATAAGTGCAAGGGCCTTGGTTTCTTTGACTTGTGTGTTGCCTTCATGCGTCATTCTCAGAGAGTCAAACATGTTCTTGGCAGTCTCTCTTTTTAATATTTTCTCATATTCTGAGTATGAGATGGCGCTGAGAAGTATTGTTCTGGCCTTGTGGTGGTTTCTGAATTCACGCTTTTGCTTATCAGACATCATTTTTCTGTCTATCCTCTGACCACGTCTATCCACTGGGTGCGTGTATCCATCAGTCACCATGTCCCACAGATCAGCATCATGGGCCAGAAAGAAACTCTCAATTTTGTCTTTCCAGTAGTAAAAGTTTTCTCCATCAAAGATTGGAGGTTTGCCATTGAATCTGTCCTTGTCTTCATGGTTGTCATTGTTGATGTTTTGGCTTGGTCCCACCATAGTGTTTTTCTGAAGCTTGGATCTTGTACTGACACGGTTAAGTGTTTAAGCTCAGAACCAGGCGCTCTGATACCAATTGAAGATGTGAAAAACACAAGAAGGGGGGATTGAATTGAAAACTTGAAATCAAAAGCACAATGACAAAGTATTTTTATCCTGGTTCGTTTGATCTCAAACTAATCCAGTCCACCCGTCAAGGTGATTTCGCCTCTCTCCAACGAGGTCTTAATTCACTAATCTCAAAAGGATTACAATCACTACTTTAACAACTGTTAAAGTCTTCTTGAGTACAACCACAATCCGGTTAATCTCAAGGAACACAGTTTCAGGACAATTATACAAGATGTGTGTTGCACCCCAAAATTTGCCCTCTCATGTTTTCCAAAGTCTTCCCCCTGCATGGTTGACCAGAAACCCTTGCCTAAGGAAAAAGAAAATTTTTGAGTGGTGCCTTAAATACCTTTCGATTGGCATTCTGAAAGACCCTTCGATTGGTATTCTGAAGGAGCCTTTCGATTGGCATGGATAATTCCCTTCGATTGGCATTATGGACAAACACTTCGATTGGCATTGTGTCAAGGCCTTCGATTGAAATTCTAAAATACCTTTTTGTTTGGCACCCTGGGCCAAGCCTTTCAATTGGCATGCCAAGGGATCCTTCGATTTAGAATTGTGTCAAGGCAACTTCGACAGGCATGTTAACCATGTCCTTCGATTAGCATGAACAACACCTTTCGATTGGCCTGTTAACAAAGCCTTTCGATTGGAATTTTAAGAAGTACCCTTTGATTGGTATATGGACAAATACCCTTCAATTGGCATTTCAAAAGGTCCTTGGACTGGAACTTCAGAGTGTCCTTCAACTGGAACTTCAGAGTTTCCCTTAATAAGAACATCAGAACGAAATGACCTTCGAATGGCATTTCAGTGCAGAGTTTCTCTTAATCTAAGATGCTCTGATGAAGGAAGTTCTGAACACTTCAAATCAGAACTTAGACTCATCACAAGGCCAAGGGATGGTCGAAGTTGTCTAATAGGGAATGTTCTAAATAGATTCGAATTGGACTTTGAAGCTGGCAAAGAAGGCCCATTCGAAGGGTATATAAGAAATCCATTCGAAGGAGGCAAATCAAGACCAATCAAAGAGCAGGGCCTGAAGGCATTCGAAAATCAAAAGTGTCCAGGTTCATTCAAGATTCCAAAGAGACATGAATATTTCAAAAAAGGAAATCTTTTAATATGTCTGATTCTTGTATCATGGCTTTAAATACCTGTTTAATTGGTTGTCTCTGGCCGTTACTAGACCATCATACTCCTATAAATACAAGGGCCGACATACAATACCGGGGGGGGAACAAAAAGAACAAAAAAACGGAAAAAGGAGAAAAATAAACAGGGAGGATTTGGAGATACGCTGCCCACAAACCCACCAAAGGTTATCAGCATTTTCCTAAGTAATCCAAGTCAAAGCAGCCATTCAGTGAACATCTCCACACCCAGAGCCACAGATCATACATCTTTAATTGGTAAGGGTTTGCAAAACCAAAATTGTACCTTCATGACATTTAAATACACATTATATATGTATTCTTGTTATTACTGATTATGTTGCATGTAAGCTGAAGCGCAAAGATGAGATCGTGCCATTGCTTGGGCACGATCTAAGTTTCTCCTTAGAATCTCAGGATAAAACAAACCAAGACCCAGATTCAGTAGATTCAAATTGAGGAAGGATTCGAATTGGGAGGAGATTCAAATCAGGGGGTAAAATCCCCCCTGGATCTTTAACATTTGTCTCGTTTTGCAGGAAATATCTTCTCAGAATCTTGTTCAGAGCTTCGAAGCTTAGCAGCTTAGCTTCGAACTGGATCCAGGGTTCCCAGATCGAAGGATGACATATCCAGATCGAACACCCCCAAAGTGCAACCCCTCATGCACCTTCGATCAAGCCTCTTCACTGGATCGAAAGACAGCCCACACATCTTTCGATCCAGGCCTCCAGAATTATACCTTTCTTGATTTACTGCCTGTTCCTTCGATTTCATCTTTGTTTTGACTATTTTATTTCTTTTTTTTTAATCAACATAAAATCAATTAAAAAAAGCACAAAAACATTAGGCTAGTTTTTCTATTAAATTAACTTTGTTAATTAATCATTTAATTATCTTAACATTTTCTCAAAACTAAAATTAAGAAGATTTAGATCATTTTCCCAAAATAAAATAAAACAACAAAAGATTTTATTCTTAGATTTTTTAGAGGTTATTTTCAGATTCGCGCGCGTTTATTTTATTGTAACTGCCTACTGGTTTGTAATAGTTTAACTAAGACTTTTACACTTTACTGCTTTATTCCCCCAATTCTGGACATGTAAATAATTCCCCTCCCCGAAGCCTTGTAATAGCGTAGGATTTACAATTCCTGCACTTTAAATTCCTATACTGTTTAGATGTATGCTAACTAGGATTGCATGACAAGATCTGAAAACAAACGGTAGCAAACCTAAATATACAAAGATAATATAACTGAAAAACAATACACTTGCACATTCCACTCTTAGGGTACACCTCACTTGGTTTCCTCAAACGTGGTCATTAAGTATAGGATGTTTTAGAGGTCGCCCTCTTGTCCAAAGATCATAAGTTGCCTCGAAAAAATGATCTAAGACATTAGGGTTACCACTAAGGCGTCCTAACATTACTTTAGTGACCACACGTCCCTTTAAATCGAATTGACCCGAAAACTCCAACGACGATGCTACCTACTCCTCAATAGTAGGATGGCATTGTCTAAAGGAAACTTGCACAGTCTAATTCCTTTTTGAGTAGGTAGATGTTCTTAAGTACTTGCTCCTTTTAAAACAAAACAAAACTTTTCGCACTTACACTCTCTTCAAAACAAAAACTCTTTTCAAACCCACAAACACAAAGAAAAGCAAACTTTTGAAAATATAGTGAGCAAGTACCTAAGAGCCCGTGGATAACCACGGATAGAAAGGGTGCTAACACCTTCCCTTTCTATATTCTACCTCCCGAACCCGAGAAACATCTCGAAAAGGAATTTTTTTGTGCATTTGTCCTTTCCTTGTTGGATAAAATAAAAGAGGGTGGCGACTCTTGCTTACCGCGACATTTTGCGAAAACAAACGCAAACGCGAACCAACATTCCAAAACAGTCAGTTCTCATTCCCACCGATCGCCAGAACTGGCGACTCTGCTGGGGATTATTATTATAAGTGAGGTGTACCTTAGGATTAGATCACTTATGTTTTCAATTGTATGCTTTGTATGCTTTATATTTGTGGGCTTATATTGGAGTTCTATAGATCCTAACCCGGATCTGGGGATACCCTTTAGGTAAGTAGCAATAAACTGTGAAGGATCTGTCCGGCGTAGACCGACACGGATGAAGCAGTAGCTACGTTGGTGTGGCACCTTAGTCTGTACCGATATCCCTTGTGTTGGAACGAGGAGAATATGGGTCTTCTAAGGAGTCATTAAGCACCAACTGACCTTAGAACCTTAAATTGACCAACTTGGCCATATAACAGTAGCAATATGCTACACTCATTGAGACTAAACTCTCGCGATGATTCCGGCTGCAAGAAAAGGTTGCTAAATTGGAATTATGACTGATTGAGGGTAGTCAGTGATATTGAGATCCTCTAGAACCCGGTTACTATTTTTAGGACAGGTTTAAACCAACTAAACTGAAAGAGGGTAATGCCTAAACTCCATGCCAGCCTAAACTTAAGGCTATTTGTGTGACTTGTGTGCCTTCAAACTTGAACTACTTGCACATTCTTGTTATCTGATAACATGAGTTCCTTGCAGGTTTTGTTTACAGTCCTTATCCAATAATTTGGATTTATTGCAGGGTTTACTTACATCGCTTCACACTTTTTCTTAAACGCATAGCATACACATCATAACATCATACCTTAACATTTCCTTAACCATTTCAAGGATCTCAAAGGTTTATGATGCAGGTCATGATGAACCAAATGTCTAGCAAGGGGCAAGGGGATTTATTTTCCTCTAGCCAATGTCGTCTAGAGATCAAAACATGATAACTTGAGTCAGAGGCTATGACCCACTCGATATGGTGAGCTTGACTCTTGAAGAAGGACTCTTAACAACATGAAGTTCCTTAAATCAAAGCTACAAGATTCAAATTCTAACAGTTTCTTGTTTACCCCGCGAGATCCTTGAAAACATTGCATACATATATCATACATATCATTGCATAACAGGTCTTCCAATACAGGTCTCTCATGTTCTCGCTGTTTATTTCAGCCATGGCTCTCCAACAAGACAACCAAGATCTTCATACTCAAGAGACTCAGTTCAGGGAAATCTTCCTAAACCTATCCAAGGGGCAGGAAGAGTTGAGAACACTCCTCATGGGGAATTTGGTCAAGAAAAGTCCTGAAGACAATAAGGACGAACGGCTGGAACAACTGCAAGCTGAGTTCAGTGCCATGAAAACCCAGATGCTAGGGCAGATGGCTCTTATCCAAGGCTTAGCTCGGGAACAAGAAGAGCTGAGAACCCTTATCAACCAGCTTCATCAAGAAAGATACAACAACATGAAGCAAACAGTCAAGGCCGGGGACCAAGTCATTAATCAACTTCCGAGAAGTCAAAGGTTTGGTTTGACGAAGAATAGACCTCTCCAAGTTGTTACTACCTCACAGGCCCAACAAAGACCTTGCCAAGAACAATGGTTTTTATCAGAGTAAGCCAAACATGCCCAGGAGGCAATTTACTAAGATCAACATTGTGATCGGTTGATCTGGAACTGACTGTTAACGCTGGTTCGCGAAATGTCGCGGAAGCAAGAGTCGCCATTGTCTTTTATTTTCTCCAAATGGAAAGGACAAAAGCACAGAAAAATTCCTTATAGAGATTGCTCTCGGTTCGGGAGGTAAGTTATAGAAAGGGAAGGTGTTAGCACCCTTTCTATCCATGGTTATCCATGGGCTCTTAGATACTTGCTCATTTGTGTTTTCAAAAATGGTTTGTTTGCTTTTCAACTGTGGGTTTTAAAAAGTTTCTTTGAAAATTCCAGTTCGACTCTTGTATCGGTCCTCAAGAGTGTTTGAAAAAATGCTTTCGAAAGCTTTTTGAAAATGTGTTGGTGTGAAAAGTATTTTTGAATTTTTGTTTGAAATTTAGAGCAAGTATCTATGAGAACCTACCTACCCTAAGGAATTCGTCTGTGTAAATGTCCTTTAAAGTAGTGCCATCCCACCATTGAGAGGTAGGTAGCACCACCGTTGGAGGTGTTCGGGTCAATTCGAGGTTCGGGACATGGTGATCACTAGAGCAATGGGAAGACACCTTAGAAGCTACCCTCATGCCAGGTTCCCGGATCATGAGGACTTACTAAGACATCTTCTACTCGACGATCACCTTTCGAGGCAAGGCAACAGTGAGGCGTACCCTAGGGGTGGTGTGTGATTTGTGTGTCAGATTCATTTATTTTTGTCTTGTCAGGTTATGGGTGATCTATGCGTTTGTTTTTATTTTTTTGTCATTCATTCTTGCATGCATTTATTTTAACAGTTAAGAAAGTGCGGAAAAGGTAAAATTCCTAAACTATTACAAAGGCGCGGGTCCACATCGCCAAAATTTCCAGGACCCGATTTGACAGAAAAATAAAGAATGTAAAGTGCGAAAGATTAAAATGTCCGAGTTTACAAAGCTTTGGGAGAGATACATAAATATTAAAAGGAAAGGAAATAAATACGCGAATTGAAATTTAAATTAGAAACGAGGGCGTTGGACCCTTTTAACGAAATTAAATTAAATGATTAAATTAATGAAAATTAAAATGAAAAAGAAATTATTTTTTTGGCTTTTTGTATTTATGAGAATTTAATGCAATTAAAACCTAATTCTACATTTTTTAATTTATTAAGAAAGTATTAAAGTTAAACCTAAATTAACCTAATTATTTACATGCAATTTTAATTTATAAAAAATAATAGGAAATATTTAATTATTATGAAAGAAAAGAAAAAAGGATAAAAAATTATTACAAACCCTAATTCTACCAAGTTTTAAGTTTATTAAAAAAATATATTAAGATTAACCCTAAATTAAAACTAATTAATTAATAAAGGTTTTATTTACAAAAATATCAATTAAATAAATATACTTTAAATTTTGTCTTTTCTGATTTTTTTGTTGTTTTTATGTATTTTTATGGAAAATAATTAAATTAAAAAAAGGGAAATAATTGAATCAAAGAAAATATAAAAATAATATAAAAGAGATGCAAACCTAGGGGGGTCTGTCCCCAATTGAGAGGTGAAGTCTTAGCATTTTAGGCCCATCAAGACCTTGGCCTGTTTGACCTTTGCGCTGGCATGTGAGATGGTTGACTAGTACCCATCATGATCTCTGGATCCTGGCCCTTGGATTGGTATGATTGAGTGCAGTGGGACGCGTGGACGGCTTGATAACGTGGATGCATGGTGCTCTTTAGTGTTGAAGCTGCATATAAGCGTTAAATGAAAAAAATCATGGAAAGGGTGAGGGACCTGGGATCGAACCCAGGTCCTAGAGATTACCACTAACAAGCCTTGCCACTGAAGCACTCTACACGCGTTGTATAATAAATAACAAACAATCATTATAATATAGAACAACGCGTTAATGACTTTTTTAGCGCGAATTTTTGAATGATCCAATCAACGCTGGCCACCTATCCTTCTTCTTCCTTGGCTTGTTTTTTCCTGAAACACAAAGAAACTGGCAACGGTTTTTGAACCGTCCCCAAAAGCAACATTATGAAAAATAGTGATTAGGCCGTCCGGCCACATAAATTAGGCGCGAGGGTCCTGTTCTCTTCGTCCAAGAACGCTGAGTATGGTCATGGCATTGAGAGCTTCCAATTTTACAGTATGAAGAAACGCCCAAATCAAAAGCTTGGTAACCCTAGAAAACAACAATGGCAGATTCGCGTATGGGTGATAAAAATGCAATCAAATTATGTGGTTAGCTTGAGAATGATATAATGAATACAAATCCAATATTAGAATTTACAAATAATGCATGAATTATGTTTCAAGAAACTGAAAAAAAGCTTGAACCGGCCATGGTCGTGCTACCTATTTCTTGTATTAGGGACGTTGATTTTGATCTGTATATGTTCCTTGAAACCTCAGGAACCCAATGGAATCAATATTATGGCTTGAATCGACCTAGAAATTGGTTTTCAGTATTGGACTTTTCTTGAAAAATTTCAAGCTTGCTTAGGGATTTCTGGCGCAGCTTCCAGTCCTTTTGCACGAGGGTTAGCATCCTTATATGTATGTGAGTGATTAGGTCAAAGAATATTGATCAAAGAATCCTTGAATTGATGAATCAATATTTGATTTTTATGGCATTATTCTTTCAATCTTTTTCATGCAAACTTAGTCCAAATCATGTTCAATCACCAAGATACTTTCCAAATCTGATTATACACAAAATCTTGAGATTATTTTATGCACAAAAAGATTCAAAAAGTTAGGTTTAGTATTTTTTATATATTTTAATTAATTAAATGAATTATTAATGATTAAAAATCCAAATAAATAAAATAAAATGATAAAAAAACTTCCCTTTGGGCCAAATGGTCGTGCACATGCCTTGGATAATGAATTGTGGAAGAAAAAGAGGCCCATTAGCAATTTTAGGTCATTTGAATCAATGTTGACTTTTCAAAATATCCAAAAATTTCCCAACTTCCACAAGGCACAACTTGCTCAATTTTTAAGCTTTGCTCATGTTCTTGGACATTTTGGAAAGGTCTTTGAGTCCTCTAACCAATGCCGTTGGTCCCATGTCATTTTGATTTACCAATCTCAAGTTATGGCCTTTGACGTAAAGTCCCTTTTTGTTGACTTTTGAAAATGACCTATAATGTTGAAATTGATAACTTTTTGTGAGAGCATTTCTTGGACTTGAAGTGTGAAGAGGAGTTGTAGGAAATGTCTTTATCTTCAAAATGAGCTTTGGATGGAATTTGTTTGATAATCCATGTGAAAGTTATGCTTTGGTCAAGTTACAGTTGACTTTTTCAACTGTCCAAATATGGAAACTTTTGCATCTTGATGATTTTTGAGCCAAGCTTTGAGAATCATGATCAAGCATTGATCAAATGATGTTTGTGGCTTCAAAATGGGATGTTGACCAAAAATTTGAACTTTTGACTGTCAAATGACCATTTTGCCCCTACAGTTGACTGTAGTGCAATTAGGGTTTTTGACTGTGCAATTTTGTGCTGAAAGTCTTGAAACTTGGTATGAGGATACTTGACAATATTTATAAGCATGTGGGACTTGATTGGACCCTTGGAAACTTCATTTTCTTTGTCAGAACCAAAACCCTAATTTTGATTGTTAGGAGGCCTTTGAACTGTGCAACCCTTGGGGAACTTTGAAGCATTGACTTGTTAAACTTTGGAGAATATGGGAGGGCAAATTTTGGGGTATAACAGTTGCCCCTGTTCAATCTTCTTAGACCTGAGGATGCAGATTGGCTGACGTGCCTTTCGTAATCCGAAGGTGGAAGATGTTGAACACTAGAGTGCCCAGAAATTTGCGCTCACATAGTAGTGTAATGGGGAATGGGCTTATAGATGCCATTTGGAGTTTGACGAATAGGATGATGGGCTTATAGATGCCATGCTAAGAGATGATGGATAGGATAATGGGCTTATAGATGCCATGCTAGGAGATGATGGATAGGTGGATGGGCTTATAGATGCCATGCTAGGAGATGATGGATAGGTGGATGGGCTTATAGATGCCATCTGGATGTTGACCGCGTAAGAGATTCCTTAGCGAGAACCTGCGTACCTGCAAAAGAAAAAATGATTACCTGACCTGTTACAGGAGCTGGTCTTCAAATTCTTTGTGTAGATGTGTCCTGACTGGTTACAGGAGCTGAATCTGGAGCTTCAAATGGTGATGAATGAACCAGGGATGGTTACTACCTCAACAGGAACGGTGAGAGAACCTTGGCTGACTTTAACCTCAACAGCAATCATTGAGAAAATCTTGGATAACTTCGACTTCAACAGCAATCATTGAGCGAAGCCTGGGATTACCACCTCCGCAGTATCAGGGAGAGAACCATAGGCGACTACAACCTCAACAACAAACATTGAGAGAATCTTGGATAACTTCAACTTCAACATCAATCGTTGAGCGAAGCCTGGGATTACCACCTCCGCAGTATCGGGGAGAGAACCATAGGCGACTACAACCTCAACAGCAAACATTGAGAGAATCTTGGATAACTTCAACTTCAACAGCAATCGTTGAGCGAAGCCTGGGATTACCACCTCCGCAGTATCGGGGAGAGAACCATAGGCGACTACAACCTCAACAGCAAACATTGAGAGAATCTTGGATAACTTCAACTTCAACAGCAATCGTTGAGCGAAGCCTGGGATTACCACCTCCGCGGTATCGGGGAGAGAACCATAGGCGACTACAACCTCAATAGAAATCATTGAGAGAATCTTGGATAACTTCACTTCAACAGCAATCGTTGAGCGAAGCCTGGGATTAACACCTCCGCAGTATCGGGGAGAGAACCATAGGCGACTACAACCTCAATAGCAAACATTGAGAGAATCTTGGATAACTTCTACTGAGTCTTTATCAGAAAAATCTGTTTGGGGTCGATTTAACTAGACTAGAGAAGGCCTTGGACTGGATAAGGAACAGAAAACCTTAGGGTCGATTAACTGAACCGGTCTAGGTCTTAAATGTCTTCAATTGGATAAGAAACAGGGAGATCTTTGGAGTTGATCTGACTGAACCAGAGAAGGCCTTTGACTGGATAAGAAACAGAGAAATCTTTGGAGTCGATTTAACTGAACCGGTCTAGGTCTTGAATGTCTTCAACTGGATAAGAAACAGGGAGATCTTTGGAGTCGATCTGACTGAACCAGAGAAGGCCTTTGACTGGATAAGAAACAGAGAAATCTTTGGAGTCGATTTAACTGAACCGGTCTAGGTCTTGAAATAGCTGAGAACTTAACTGAATCTTTTCCTGAAAGGTAAAGGTCAGTCATATGCAATGCATGATATGGGTCAAGCAATGATGTTCTCAACATAAATGAGATTTGTAAGATATGATGCGTATATGCATGCTATAATGACGTATGTGATGTTTAGGAATGTATGTTTTCGTCTAAGAAAGTAAATCCTTGACGGGTGCCGGGAAGTCACTCCTGGGCTGATGTTGAAGAATAGATTTTGCTTCCGCTGGGTGATAGTTGCAAGAATACCGATAGGAGAAGATGACTCCGTTGGGGATAAACTTGGCGAATGGAATATTCTGCGGGGAAGAAAGTACTCTAACGATCTTGCTGGGAAGCAATACTCTGTGGGGAGAGAGATACTTTGCTGAGTCATTGATAATAACTTGCTGGGGATACCCTTGTTGTGTTGGAAGTGTTGATAGACTTCGCTGGGGATAAGGAGACTTTGTCGGGGGATGATCTTTTCGTGGCTTTTGGCTGAGGATAATCCAGTTATATCCTGGTACGGAAATAACTCTTTGAAATAAGTCGGGAGACGCGTTCGTGCTCTGCGAGGATAAGCTTCCAGAATCTACTGGGGATAAGCTTACTGCTTGGGGAGATGGATTCCAACTTTCTTGGGGAAGCTGGATTGGATTCTCCTGGGGAAGTTTTGAATTGTATAGGGGAGGTGACTCCACTGAATGTTTTGGTATACCGCCGGGGAACAATCTCTAGGTCAAGACTGCCGGGGATGCTTGTTAGGAATGCATGTACTGCTGAGGAATGTTGAGATCTGCGGGGGATACCCAACTTCCTTAAGGTTTGATAATATAGCTTTGCTTGGGGAGAGTGCTCTGACTTGCTGGATCACTCTCTGGGGAATTAAGATATCTGGCTATGTTCTTTAGTTGAACCTACCTTGGTACCTTTGGAGGATAGGACAATTAGATTGTTTAGACAACTCTTTTATTGCCCCTGTTTCTAATGTTACCTGTAATTGATCCTTTGTTTCGTATGCAAATATTCATGAGTTAGCAAATTATTGTCAATGCATATATCAAAAATTGAACCTTGGACGTTCTTCGCAAAACAAAACAGAAAAAGGAAAAACAATTGGCAATTTTAACTGAAAAGTGTATTTGTATTGATTTTGAATTTTCCTGTAAATAGGCGTTTTATGTACAAGAGGCTGACGTCCTAGTAAGAGGACGCCACCGATCAAAAGAGTTTATACAAATTTTGTACAAGAGAAAATAAAACAGCTGTGTGAAATGGATGATCCCACTGGGTTTCAACTCTGCTATTGCCTTTATACCTCCGAGCGTCTCATCACTTGATGACCTTGGTTGAAGATGAAGCTGACTGATCAATGCCGTCTGAACTTGATGCCGATACCGGATTCTGGATGCAAAGTGATCCAATGAGACATAGTATTACGCTTTTATCCCTAACTTTTTCCTGGACCGCCCTTTCGGGTTTTCAGTCCACCGGGATACCCATTTTTTCCCAAGCCGCCTTTTTAGGTTTTCGACTTGCCGGGTGTACAAATTTTTTTCATTTCATCCCTTCATTTTTCCCGAACCCTTTTGGTTCGTCGGGAAGCCCTAATTTTTTGCCTAGGCATGTCAGCCTAGCGGGTCTTTTTTCATGCGTAGTATCTTTTTACTATGTCTGCATTGGCGGGGTGAGGAAGGTCGTCACCATCCATATTGGTTAGAACCATGGCTCCTCCTGAGAACACATGTTTAACCACAAATGGCCCTTCGTACGTAGGGGTCCATTTGCCTCTTGGATCACTCTGAGGAAGGATGATTCGCTTGATTACCAGATCCCCAACTTGATATTCCTGTGGTCTGACCTTTTTGTTAAATGCCCTGATCATCCGTTTCTGATACGTCTGACCATGACAGATATCAGCAAGTCTCTTTTCATCAATTAAGTTTAGCTGATCAAGTCGTGTCTGGATCCAATCATCTTCACTCAGATCTGCATCCTTCATTATCCGGAGAGAGGGTATTTGCACTTCGATCGGTAAGACTGCCTCCATACCATAAACCAAAGAGAAAGGAGTTGCCCCGGTTGACGTCCTAGCTGAGGTACGGTACCCATGTAGAGCGAACGGTAACATCTCGTGCCAATCTTTATAAGTCACTGTCATCTTCTGCACAATTTTCTTGATATTTTTATTTGCTGCTTCTACAGCCCCATTCATCTTCGGTCTGTAAGGAGAAGAATTATGGTGCTGTATTTTGAACTGCTCGCAGAGCTCAGTGATCATCTTATTATTCAGATTGGTACCGTTGTCTGTAATGATCCTCTCTGGGACGCCGTACCGACAGATCAGATTATGCCGAATGAACCGTGCCACAACAGTCTTGGTTACCGTAGCATAGGATGCTGCTTCGACCCACTTTGTAAAATAATCAATCGCCACCAGGATGAAGCGATGCCCATTAGATGCTGCAGGTTTAATCTCACCGATCATGTCTATGCCCCACATTGTAAACGGCCAAGGCGCAGTCAGAACATTCAGAGGAACTGGAGGAACATGCACCTTGTCTGCATAAATCTGGCACTTATGGCATGTCCTGGAATGTTGGTAGCAGTCAGCTTCCATTGTGGACCAGTAATACCCTGCCCGAAGGATCTTCTTTGCCATTGTATGTCCACTGGAGTGTGTACCAAAGGTCCCTTCATGTAGCTCTTCCATGATCCTTTCCGCTTCAGTCTTATCCACACAACGCAGTAAGGTTGAATCATGGTTTCGCTTGTACAAGATGTCGTTGCTAAGGAAGAACTTCGCTGCAAACCTCCTTAAAAACTTTTTATCATTGACAGACGCACCTTCAGGGTACTCCAGAGCTTCCAGATACCTCTTCACCTCATGGTACCAAGGCTTCTCAGTCACCAATTCAGTCTCGAGATCACAACAGTATACCGGTTCGTCCAGTTTCCAGATGATGATTCGGGGAGCCTCATTGTCCCATTTTACCTTGAACATAGAAGACATTGTAGCTAACGCGTCCGCCAGCTGATTCTCCTCTCTCGGAAAGTGTTCAAAGGTTATCTTCGTGAAATGGGGGATCAAGGTCAACACACATTCTCTGTAAGGAATAAGATTCGGATGTTTCGTATCCCACTCTCCTTTGATCTGATTGATCACAAGAGCGGAATCTCCGAAGACACTCAGAAACTTGATCCTTAAGTCGATCGCAGCTTGAAGACCCATGATGCACGCCTCATACTCCGCCATGTTGTTGGTACAGTTGAAACATAGTCGGGCAGTGAGCGGAGTATGAGTTCCTTGCGGTGATATGATTACAGCGCCGATACCGTTTCCCAAAGTATTGGAGGCTCCGTCAAAGTGCATAGACCATCGGGATCCTTCCTCAGGTACTTCATCCGGTCCAGGTACTTCACAATCAGTCACAATCATGATGCTTTCGTCTGGAAACTCAAAGTTCATTGACTGATAATCTTCGACTGCCTGATGTGCCAAGTGGTCTGCCAATACACTTCCCTTGATGGCTTTCTGGGTCGTGTACTGAATGTCATATTCCGTCAAGATCATTTGCCATCTTGCTATTCTCCCAGACAGAGCAGGCTTTTCAAATATGTACTTTATAGGATCCATCTTTGAGATCAACAAGGTAGTGTGGGTCAGCATATACTGTCTCAGCCGGCGAGTAGCCCATACCAAAGCCCAGCAAGTTTTCTCAAGCAGTGAGTATCGGGTCTCACAGTCGGTAAACTTTTTGCTAAGGTAATAAATGGCATGCTCTTTTCGGCCAGACTCGTCATGCTGCCCCAGCACACACCCCATTGAGTTGTCAAGTACTGTCAGATATAGTATCAGAGGTCTCCCTTCAACCGGTGGCATAAGGATGGGTGGTTCTTGGAGATACTCTTTGATTCTGTCAAAAGCAGTCTGACATTCATCATTCCAGCGTACTACCTGATCTTTCTTCAGTAGCTTGAAGATTGGCTCACAAGTAGCAGTTAGGTGTGAGATGAACCGAGCAATGTAATTCAGGCGTCCTAAAAAGCCTCTGACTTCCTTCTCTGTCTTAGGAATTGGCATCTCTTGAATAGCTTTAACCTTAGCAGGGTCCACTTGAATACCATTATCACTTACCACGAAGCCTAGCAACTTCCCAGATCTTACCCCAAAGGTGCACTTGTTCGGGTTCAACCTCAGTTTGTACAATTTCAGACGGTCAAACAACTTCTGCAGATGATCCAGGTGCTCTTCCTCAGTCTGGGACCTTGCGATCATGTCGTCAACATACACTTCTATCTCATGATGGATCATGTCATGAAATAAAGCAACCATGGCACGTTGGTAGGTTGCCCCAGCGTTCTTTAGTCCAAAAGGCATGACTTTGTAGCAGAAGGTGCCCCACTGAGTAACAAAGGTAGTCTTTTCCATGTCTTCAAGAGCCATCTTGATCTGATTGTAACCCGAAAAACCATCCATGAAAGAGAACACCTTATGCTGAGCTGTATTATCAACAAGGACATCAATGTGAGGTAGGGGGAAGTCATCTTTGGGGCTGGCCCTGCTCAGATCCCTGTAATCGACGCACATTCTGACCTTACCGTCCTTCTTTGGTACCGACACCACATTAACAACCCACTGAGGGTAAGAAGTCACTGCAAGGAACCCAGCATCAAACTGTTTCATAACCTCGGCTTTGATCTTCTCAGACATCTCTGGACGCATACGACGGACCTTTTGCTTAACCGGAGGGCAGTCTTCCTTAGTTGGCAAGTGATGGACCACAATATCGATATCCAACCCGGGCATGTCTTCGTAGGACCAAGCAAAAATCTCCATATAATCATGTAGCATCTTAGTCAACCGTTGCTTCACGCTGAGCTCTAGGTTGGCACCAATCTTTACCTCTTTCCTGTCTGCCTCAGTAACCAAGTTTATTGTTTCCACTGGCTCTTCATGTGGTTGAATTGCCCTCTCTTCCTGAAGTAACAGTCTTGCAAGCTCGCCAGGCACTTCGCAATCATCTTCACCTTCGTCTTCGGCTAAGTTGATCGAATTTTCGAAGTTATAACTGGCAGTAGCAGAGTCGTTACCAATGAGATCCAGAGTGGATTGAAACCTGTATGAGTGAGTGTGTGTAAATACAGCTGTTTTGAAAAATATGTAAAGGAAGGAAAGACAGAAAAAGAGCATAAGATTTGGAATGCGAGAAAACGTCCAAGATTTTCATTTATGATATATGAAATGACAATTTATATGCCCTCACAAATGAAACCACGGTGCCTCGGGTAACACACCGGGCCATAGAGTTTATTTATTGTTTATTACAAATGCCAAAAACATAGGAATTCATTACTTAGTAACAAGATAAACAGGTAGATTGTCTTTTTCACTCCAATTGCTAGGTCCACTGTCGGTTGCCGGGTAAATCCAGCTATCAAACTCAGCTTCATCCACTTCATCTTCGTCCCCAATAGCATTCACTCCATGAGAAGGCAGGGGAGCTGTCACTACATTAGGCTTCTCAGATGCCTCAAATTGTACCTCCTTGGCGTCAATAAGGTCCTGCAACTTGCTCCTTAATGCCCAACAGTCATCAGTGGAATGCCCCGGGCTATCGGAGTGATAAGCACAGCGGGCATTTGGGTTGTATTTGGGGGAGGCAGTGTTCACAGCTTTTGGGGCCTCTCTGACAGTCACTAGATTGGTGGACAACAACTGTGGCAAGATCTGGGATAGGGTCATGCTCAAACGGGTAAACTCTCTCCGGGGTCTTTCAGCCCTTTGAGGATTGGTTGGCCGAGGAGCGGCAGCAGGCTTAGCAATCATCACCGCACTGACAGATTGGTGGCGCTCAGATTTTTCTTGTCTCCGGGAGCCATATACAACACTAGCCTCCTTCTTGAAGGGTTTCTTCTCTGAACTTGTAGATGCACCCTTCGGAATTTTACCAGACTTCAACCCAGCCTCAATTCTCTCTCCAGTCAGAATAAGATCAGTAAACCCTGCAGATGAGTTACCGATAAGATGGTTGAAAAATGGCCCAGATAGGGTCCCCAAGAACATGTCTACCAACTCCCGATCAGTCAACGGAGGCTGCACCCTGCCAGCCAGATCCCTCCACTTCTGAGCGTACTCCTTAAAACCTTCACTTGAACCTAACGACATACCCTGGAGTTGGGTACGTGTAGGGGCAAGGTCGGCATTATATTGATACTGCTTATAGAAAGCAGTAGCCAACTCCTCCCAGTTACGAACCTTGGTCCCATCCAGCTGATAGAACCATTCGAGATGAGTCCCTGAAAGACTCTCCTGGAAGAAGTGGATCCACAAATTCTTATCCACTGAGTACGGTTGAATCTTCCGAACATAGGACCTGAGATGTAGCTTGGGATAAGACGCCCCGTCGTACTTAGTGAAAGATGGTGCTTTGAATTTACGAGGAATAATCACACCGGTAGACAAACCCAAATCTCCAAAATCCAGCCCAGGTACCTGTTGTATCTCCATAGCGTTCAACCTGTCCTCCAACTGCTTGTATCTGTCTTCTGCAGGAGGATACTGCTCTTCATCAAAATCAGTCTCGTTGTCAGAGACTACCGGACTAGGACCTTTTTCCGCTTGAGGAGTACCCTTGCCAATGGAAGAACCAGCCTCTTCATTTTGCAGAGTGTTGCCAAACCTTTGGCCCGAGTTGAACAGAACAGTTCTTCTCTTCTTCTTCTTTTCCTTCTTCAGGAGCAGAGCCTTCAGCTCTTCTTGGCCTTGAGCCAAACCCATGATTAATTCCTGAAATTGTGCATTCTGCGCCTGAAGAGCCTTGATGGACACCTCGGTTGATGATGAGTCAGGATTCATGATGCTGAAATAAACAGCGAAGAACTGTAAGCAACCTGAAAAGAGGAAAACCTGCTATGCACATGATGAATGATATGTGTTTATGCAATGCATTCAAGGGTTCGAAAGTTCAAATTTGTTGTAGACAAAAAGGAACACACGTTATCATTAAGGAAATAATTGTTCAGTACATCAAAGCCTCATGGGCAAAATAATACAAAAGCAAATCAATCCCAAAATATACTACGCATCCTCTTTGGAGCTATGTAGGTGTTGAGATTCCTCTCCTCATGCAACAGGCGGGTGAGCTCCAAGACCTTCTTTTCACTAGTATGCAGACTGGTCTCAAGAGAATTCCGTTCTTCCTTAAGCTGGATCCAGCTCTTCTGCATCTCTTCCCAGGATGTGGGCATATCAAGGTGCTGAATAGTGTAGGACACTTCTCCTTCCAAGACTAGCTCTTTGATCACAGGGAGCATATGGGGATAAGGCATCATTAACTTCTGGGAGTGGGCTCGTACCCACTTGAGATAAGGTTCCAACGGGATGGAGTTCCTGTGCCCCAGTGTCTTACTGTCTATCCTACTTGGCATCCTCCAGGCTCTGATAAATCTCTGGCGAAGTCCTTGAGTATCATTGTCGAAGTCAAAAACTATGTCAGGAATTAACATGTCATGAGGACCATCCCTCCGAGCATAACCAAACTGTCTCCAAGCCAGGCATGGGTTGTAAGTAATACCTCCTCTGATTCCAAGTAAAGGAACATTAGGGTACTCTCCGCAACGATCGATGATAGTGACATCCTCTCTGGATCTGGGGCACCAATGTATATCTGCATGCGTAAGAGTCATCAACCGTTGTGACCATCTCAAACCCCGCTCGTTCTTCAAAACTGATTGTGGAAGGTGCGAAATAAACCACCTTCCCAGGAGAGGAGTGCAACACATAAGGACACCTCTTTTTCTCATGGTTCGAGTGTAACATGAGTGAAGGATGTCCCCCAACAACGTAGGTATAGGATTCCTGGACATAAAGATCTGGACAGCACTGATATCTATAAGCTGATCTGGGTTAGGGAACAACACCAAACCATAGACAAGGAGGGCCACAACTTCTTCAAAAGCTTGTAAGTCAAGGGAGTTCCAACATTCATGGGCCTTTTCAAACAGAAACCTGGCTAAGAACCCTTTGATGCCACTTCTAACTTCCCACTGTCCCTTGAGGTCAGATGACTGTAGGTGCAAGGCTTTAGCAATCTCTTAAAGCTTGGGTTCCTTTTCCGTACCGTTGTAGAGTAGTTGATCAAGGATAGGGATCTTCAGGAGCCGGGAGAACTCCTCCAATGTAGGTACCAGCTGATAATCCAAGAAGGTGAAACAGTGATGCAGAGGGTCAAAGAACTGGAACAGGACCTTTATCATATCTTCCTCAATGTTGGTATTGACCAAGCTGATGAGTCTTCCATGTCTTTCACTGAATGAAGAGCTCTCGGGAATCCTGGATATAAGTTCCTTAAGCTGAGGAGGGATCCTTACAAGACTGATTTGAATTGTCTTTCTACGAACAGTTTCCATGTCCTACAAAACAAGAACAAAGATGAAGATTCGAACCCCTGAAATGGTTAGTCAATGCATATGATGCTGGATGATGTCATGATGCTATGATTAAACACACCACAGATATTTACAAAGACAAACATGTAAGGCACACAAGGCACACAAGACAAGCCCTTAGGGTTTAAGGCCAGCATGGGGTCTGGGTAGTACCCTCTTGAAGTTGGTGGGTTCAACCTGTCCTATTAGAAGTAACCGGGTTCTAAGGGTCCCAATATCACGGGATTGCTTTCATTGTTCATCGTTTCGATTTAGCCACTGAACTGGCGACCGAAATATTCCAGGAAAGCAACCCTCAATTGAGTGTAGTATCGAGTATCAACCAACCTCGGACTGCACCAAAGTCAGTTATCTCACTACCCTAAAGAGGCCAAGATGGTTCAATTAAGGTTCCTAAGGTCAGTTGATGCTTCACGACACCACGCGGAGGCCCCGTACTCTCCTTGACTGAACTCAAGGGTTACCGGTACACACCAAAGTGCCACATCAATGTAGCAGACTGTTTTAACCATGTCGGTATACCCCGCACAGTTCCCTCACAACCTTGTTGCTACTTTGTAAGAAGGTGTCCCCCAGATCCGGGTTAGGATCTATAGAACTCCCAAGCAACCCACAATTTAAAGCAAGCAAAGCAATACAATTGAAAACACAGTTATGAACTAACCCTAAGGTACACCTCACTTTATAAAATGTCCCCAGCAGAGTCGCCAGTTCTGTGATCGATCTGGAACTGACTGTTAACGCTGGTTCGCGAAATGTCGCGGAAGCAAGAGTCGCCACCGTCTTTTATTTTCTCCAAATGGAAAGGACAAAAGCACAGAAAAATTCCTTATAGAGATTGCTCTCGGTTCGGGAGGTAAGTTATAGAAAGGGAAGGTGTTAGCACCCTTTCTATCCATGGTTATCCATGGGCTCTTAGATACTTGCTCATTTGTGTTTTCAAAAATGGTTTGTTTGCTTTTCAACTGTGGGTTTTAAAAAGTTTCTTTGAAAATTCCAGTTCGACTCTTGTATCGGTCCTCAAGAGTGTTTGAAAAAATGCTTTCGAAAGCTTTTTGAAAATGTGTTGGTGTGAAAAGTATTTTTGAATTTTTGTTTGAAATTTAGAGCAAGTATCTATGAGAACCTACCTACCCTAAGGAATTCGTCTGTGTAAATGTCCTTTAAAGTAGTGCCATCCCACCATTGAGAGGTAGGTAGCACCACCGTTGGAGGTGTTCGGGTCAATTCGAGGTTCGGGACATGGTGATCACCAGAGCAATGGGAAGACACCTTAGAAGCTACCCTCATGCCAGGTTCCCGGATCATGAGGACTTACTAAGACATCTTCTACTCGACGATCACCTTTCGAGGCAAGGCAACAGTGAGGCGTACCCTAGGGGTGGTGTGTGATTTGTGTGTCAGATTCATTTATTTTTGTCTTGTCAGGTTATGGGTGATCTATGCATTTGTTTTTATTTTTTTGTCATTCATTCTTGCATGCATTTATTTTAACAGTTAAGAAAGTGCGGGAAAGTTAAAATTCCTAAACTATTACAAAGGCGCGGGTCCACATCGCCAAAATTTCCAGGACCCGATTTGACAGAAAAATAAAGAATGTAAAGTGCGAAATTTTAAAATGTCCGAGTTTACAAAGCTTTGGGAGAGATACATAAATATTAAAAGGAAAGGAAATAAATACGCGAATTGAAATTTAAATTAGAAACGAGGGCGTTGGACCCTTTTAACGAAATTAAATTAAATGATTAAATTAATGAAAATTAAAATGAAAAAGAAATTATTTTTTTGGCTTTTTGATTTATGAGAATTTAATGCAATTAAAACCTAATTCTACATTTTTTAATTTATTAAGAAAGTATTAAAGTTAAACCTAAATTAACCTAATTATTTACATGCAATTTTAATTTATAAAAAATAATAGGAAATATTTAATTATTATGAAAGAAAAGAAAAAAGGATAAAAAATTATTACAAACCCTAATTCTACCAAGTTTTAAGTTTATTAAAAAAAAATATTAAGATTAACCCTAAATTAAAACTAATTAATTAATAAAGGTTTTATTTACAAAAATATCAATTAAATAAATATACTTTAAATTTTGTCTTTTCTGATTTTTTTGTTGTTTTTATGTATTTTTATGGAAAATAATTAAATTAAAAAAAGGGAAATAATTGAATCAAAGAAAATATAAAAATAATATAAAAGAGATGCAAACCTAGGGGGGTCTGTCCCCAATTGAGAGGCGAAGTCTTAGCATTTTAGGCCCATCAAGACCTTGGCATGTTTGACCTTTGCGCTGGCATGTGAGATAATTGACTAGTACCCATCATGATATCTGGATCCTGGCCCTTGGATTGGTATGATTGAGTGCAGTGGGACGCGTGGACGGCTTGATAACGTGGATGCATGGTGCTCTTTAGTGTTGAAGCTGCATATAAGCGTTAAATGAAAAAAATCATGGAAAGGGTGAGGGACCTGGGATCGAACCCAGGTCCTAGAGATTACCACTAACAAGCCTTGCCACTGAAGCACTCTACACGCGTTGTATAATAAATAACAAACAATCATTATAATATAGAACAACGCGTTAATGACTTTTTTAGCGCGAATTTTTGAATGATCCAATCAACGCTGGCCACCTATCCTTCTTCTTCCTTGGCTTGTTTTTTCCTGAAACACAAAGAAACTGGCAACGGTTTTTGAACCGTCCCCAAAAGCAACATTATGAAAAATAGCGATTAGGCCGTCCGGCCACATAAATTAGGCGCGAGGGTCCTGTTCTCTTCGTCCAAGAACGCTGAGTATGGTCATGGCATTGAGAGCTTCCAATTTTACAGTATGAAGAAACGCCCAAATCAAAAGCTTGGTAACCCTAGAAAACAACAATGGCAGATTCGCGTATGGGTGATAAAAATGCAATCAAATTATGTGGTTAGCTTCAGAATGATATAATGAATACAAATCCAATATTAGAGTTTACAAATAATGCATGAATTATGTTTCAAGAAATTGAAAAAAAGCTTGAACCGGCCATGGTCGTGCTACCTATTTCTTGTATTAGGGACGTTGATTTTGATCTGTATATGTTCCTTGAAACCTCAGGAACCCAATGGAATCAATATTATGGCTTGAATCGACCTAGAAATTGGTTTTCAGTATTGGACTTTTCTTGAAAAATTTCAAGCTTGCTTAGGGATTTCTGGCGCAGCTTCCAGTCCTTTTGCACGAGGGTTAGCATCCTTATATGTATGTGAGTGATTAGGTCAAAGAATATTGATCAAAGAATCCTTGAATTGATGAATCAATATTTGATTTTTATGGCATTATTATTTCAATCTTTTTCATGCAAACTTAGTCCAAATCATGTTCAATCACCAAGATACTTTCCAAATCTGATTATACACAAAATCTTGAGATTATTTTATGCACAAAAAGATTCAAAAAGTTAGGTTTAGTATTTTTTATATATTTTAATTAATTAAATGAATTATTAATGATTAAAAATCCAAATAAATAAAATAAAATGATAAAAAAACTTCCCTTTGGGCCAAATGGTCGTGCACATGCCTTGGATAATGAATTGTGGAAGAAAAAGAGGCCCATTAGCAATTTTAGGTCATTTGAATCAATGTTGACTTTTCAAAATATCCAAAAATTGCCCAACTTCCACAAGGCACAACTTGCTCAATTTTTAAGCTTTGCTCATGTTCTTGGACATTTTGGAAAGGTCTTTGAGTCCTCTAACCAATGCCTTTGGTCCCATGTCATTTTGATTTACCAATCTCAAGTTATGGCCTTTGACTTAAAGTCCCTTTTTGTTGACTTTTGAAAATGACCTATAATGTTGAAATTGATAACTTTTTGTGAGAGCATTTCTTGGACTTGAAGTGTGAAGAGGAGTTGTAGGAAATGTCTTTATCTTCAAAATGAGCTTTGGATGGAATTTGTTTGATAATCCATGTGAAAGTTATGCTTTGGTCAAGTTACAGTTGACTTTTTCAACTGTCCAAATATGGAAACTTTTGCATCTTGATGATTTTTGAGCCAAGCTTTGAGAATCATGATCAAGCATTGATCAAATGATGTTTGTGGCTTCAAAATGGGATGTTGACCAAAAATTTGAACTTTTGACTGTCAAATGACCATTTTGCCCCTACAGTTGACTGTAGTGCAATTAGGGTTTTTGACTGTGCAATTTTGTGCTGAAAGTCTTGAAACTTGGTATGAGGATACTTGACAATATTTATAAGCATGTGGGACTTGATTGGACCCTTGGAAACTTCATTTTCTTTGTCAGAACCAAAACCCTAATTTTGACTGTTAGGAGGCCTTTGAACTGTGCAACCCTTGGGGAACTTTGAAGCATTGACTTGGCAAACTTTGGAGAATATGGGAGGGCAAATTTTGGGGTACAACAAACATGTCAGTGACTCAAGCGCTACAACACATGTTGAAGGCAGAGCTGATTACATTAAAGGCTCCTCTCCGGAACCCAAATACTTCCGCTCCTACCTATCATCCCAATGAAAGGTGTGCATACCACTCTGACAGTCCGGGACATGACACAAACAACTGTTGGGCTCTGAAGAACAAGGTCCAAGACATGATTGATGTCAAGGAGATCAATTTTGACCCTCCAAAGACTCCAAACATAATCACTGCTCCTATGACGAATCATTAAAAGCTTTTGTTCATTTAAATTTTCAAGTTGTAATTTCTTTTGTTATTCAAACAATTATCTATTAATGTCAAACTCTGTTTCATTAATGCATTGCATATGTTTGTCTTAAATTCATCCTTTAATTTTCATTACATTTAAACTATGCTTTTTACTCTCCTTATGACATTCAACTCTTGCTAAAAGTTACAAGCCTTTAGAGGGAGGATGACGAAACAATACCATAATCTCATACAATATGCTTTTGAACAGACCTTGCTGACGATGTACAGGTGTTTCTTTCAAATCCTAAACACTGGAGTTATAAGGAAGATAATCCCTAGTCAACCCCTTCGATCCAAAGAAGTAGGAGTTTTCTGTTTTAAAACAAATTGAAACCTATGATTAAACCTGGGGCAGGGTAGTCTTTCAGTTAATTCAAGATGCGCATTGAAGTCGCAAAACTCTCAGTTCATAATACAACGAACGACATCAAAAGCATTCCTCTGGAATCAAAAGACAGTGGTGGTTCCTTATCTCATAGGCAGTCAATCTCTCAAAAGAGAAAAGCCCACTGAGCCAAAATCTATAAAGGAGGTTTAAGAAAGCTGGGGCATCCCGTTGACTGTAATCTCGAAAATAGGAACAGTCAGGAAAAAATTAGGGATAACAAATCAAAAGAACGAGGTCATTACAAATCCTCGACAACATGGAAAGTGTTGCAAAAAAAATGATGACTGCCTTCCAAAATCCAACTTGTGTGAACCGTCACCAAAACGTCATTCTAAATTCGAATAGAGTTTGACGCACAATTAACTGAGTTTAGGATTGAAGAACATCACGAAGAGCGGGTGGGTACAAATATTCTTTGAGCCTTTATCCTTTGTTTCTTAAACCGTGAACCAAGCCACGTTACAACCCTTCAAAAGTCCTAATTTAAGCATGGGTTAGTTCAAAAGCATACTGTTACAAAAGGTATCCTGACTCCTGTAAGGCTTTGCCCTAAATCTTGTGTTGAATTTGTCTTATAAAAATTTTTCTGCTAAAAAATGCATTTTTCAAAACTTCGAGACAAGCATAATCTTTGCATTATTTGAATATCGTTGTTTGCACATGGTTATTTGTTTGACAGCGAAGAAATTAATACAGTGAATGTTCGGAGGAACGAAAGCTCTCTCAGTGAGTAAAATCACTTCAAGTGGGATGACACTCCCGTGGCAAAAATCTCCTATCAGCAAAAAGGGACTTGATATGGTGTTGTCCAGTAAACCTGGGGCAGTCCAGTCAAGATTTCAACAAAACTTTCAAAGTTCAGTAAACCTGGGGCAATCCAGTCAAGATTTCAAGAAATCTCCCAATTGCAGGTTAACCTAGGGGCAAGTCTCCCTCACCATTAATTGGGGAATTAAAACGTCAATCTCAATAAAGGGTTACATACAGTCAAACATTTCCAGGCAGTGCCACAAACACTCGCTGCTAGGGGCAGTGACAAATCTCCCCAAAATCCTCCTCATAGGATGATTCCCCAACAAGAGTTTAATCTCTGAAAACCTTTCCCTAGTTGAGACAACTTCAACGAAGTCGTCACCTCTCTAGCAGACCGGCAACAGGGTTTATTTCTCCAACAAATGGCAGAAATCCACAGCTTGAGTTTGCCTCGCCGACTACTACAAATTAAAGGACCACAACTCCTCTTCCCTAGTAGACTACTCTACAATCCCCAGCAAGTTACTGTGAAACCTGGACCCGACCAGATGTCAGTTTAA